>QXTE01000003.1:5963236-6038784 GCA_003942145.1 Platysternon megacephalum | reverse complement strand
TATAGATATATATACACACACACACACACACACATATATATACATATATATATATAATTAGTGAAGAGAACTTTGGTGAAAAGCCTTAATTTTTTCAAGGGCTGAGGGATTAAAATCCATGTGTCATTTGCAACCTGGTATCTTTTTTCTACCCAGAGACTCCAGCTTCCTCTCATAGATGAGCTGAACTACCTATCACTGAAAGGAAAAAATACTTCATCTGTACCAAGTATCTACATTTTTTAACTGGAGGACACTCATTTTGTACACATGTGCTTTTGCCAAATTCCCAGGAAGCTATAAAATTGTGCTGTCACCATCATTTGGAAACTCAAGACAAAAACTTCAATGAGAACTTGTCAAGACATCTTCTGAGGTTTTATTAGAGAAGCCTTCAGGGTGAAGAAAATTGGGAAGGACCTTTGTACAAGACTACCATACATGCAAGTAGGTTTAACAAGAGAAGGAAAGGTTCATGAAAAGGTCTCAGTTAATTTGTATTCATATTTAAGCCATAAGCAAATACAGATCAAAATCTGCAACATCATTTCACTAAGAGACCAAAGCTGCACTGCAGGGGGCAAGGATTTAATTCAGTCAACAGAAAGCACTACGGAACACATTATTGCAATGAATATTGCTGGAAATTGGGACAGAACCAATGTTTTGACATGCTCCAAACATGACAAACTCCAGTTATAATATACCTTCATCTCAAAAAGGGAAATGTGGACCTAAATATAAAGAAAGTCTTCCTGAAAATGAGAGCTTGTAGACTAGAATGGTTCCTCTCCTCCCCACAAGGAAAGCTGTAGAAACTCCATCCCTTGAATTTTTAAATACACTGGACAAAGCATTAGCCAGTACACTGTAGGGAGCAGTCCACCACTGGATGGAGTAGATGACATCATAATTTTGGTCTTTTCCTTCTCTCATTTTTATGGGGCTATGACAGGTTGTATTAATGAAGAATCAGCATTAATATTTCCCATAGTCAGAATTGTAGCATTAAGAATTTGAAAGGGAAAGCAACATCCATCCAAGTGAAACTATATCCATTGTTACCTTCAAACCACATAGATACCTTCAAATCACATTTCATTTATTGAACTTCAACCTGCACTTTTTCCTTTTCTTCATTTTATCCATACACCAATACTTTTATGCACACCTTAACTAGATCAAATTGTTCTAAAGAAAGATGCGAGGAATACCCAAACTGGGTATTTGATAAATTCACAGATTCCAAGGTCAGAAGGGACTCTTGTAATCATCTAGAGTTAGACTGACCTCCTATATATAACACAAGCCATAGAACTTCCCCAAAATAATTTCTAGAGCCTTTTAGAAAAAACATGCAATCTTGATTTTAAAATTGCCAAAGATGGAAAAACCACCAAGAAGCTTGGTAAATTGTTCCAATGGTTAATTGCCCACACTGTTAAAAATTTAACCGTATTTCCAGTCTAAATTTGACTAGCTTCAACTTCACTGAAGCTACTGGAGCATGTTATACGTTTCTTTGCAAGATTGAAGAGCCTATTATCAAACATTTGCTCCCCACGTAGACACTTTCAGACTGCAATCAAGTCACCTCTAAACCTTCTCTTTGTTAAACTAAATAGATTGAGCTCCTTGAATCTATCACTATAAGGCATGTTTTCCAATCCTTTAATCATTCTCACAGCTCCTCTCCAAACCCTCTCCAATTTATCAACATCCTTCTTGAACTGTGGGCACCAGAACTGGACCGAATATCCAGCAGTGGTCACAACAATGCCAAAGACAGAGATAAAATAAACTCTGTACACCTACTCAAGATAGCCCTGTTTATACCTCCATGGATCACATTAGCAATTTTGGCCACAGCATCATTGGGAGCTCATGTTCAGATGATTATCCACCAACATTTGCATATCTTTTTCAGAGTCATTGCTTCCCAGGATAGGGTCCCCCATTCTGTACTTATGCCCTATGCTCTTTGTTCCTAGACATATACGTTTACATTTAGCCATACTGTTTGCTTGCGCTGAATTTACCAAGTGATCCAGATCATTCTGTATCAGTGTCCTGTCTTCCTCATTTTTTACCATTCCCCCAATTTTGTGTCATCTGCAAACTTTATCAATGATAATTTTATTTTTTCTTCCAGGTCATTGATAAAATATGAAACAGCATAGAGCCAAGAACCAATCCCTATAGGACCCCACTGGAAACCACTCAGTAATAATTCTGCATTTACAATTACATTTGAGACCTATCAGTTAGCCAGCTAGTAATCCATTTACTCTATTGCTGTCACTGATAATTGTGTGCACATATCCAAGGACTGAATTTGGCCTTGCGCACCTACAAAATGGTAGTAGCCTGCAACTTAACTCTAATCTCTTTAAGATGAAATTCCTCTTATAGATGCTAGTCAGAAATATAGCCAGTCAATCATCCCACTTTTGAATGCCAGTGTGTTTTGTTTTGAATAATGTATGGAGGAAACTGCATGAATTGTGTGTATGTTTTCAATGGCACATAAAAACTAATCTCATGCTTATCTTTGTATAAATCTACATTGCTTCATTGTGTATGTTCAATAGGCTGACTCATGTAATTCCATCCTGGGAAAATTGAAAACCACTCTATATGATGAGCAAAATACATAGGCTCCATTATTTATGGTAATAAAATGCTATTTATTCTATTCATTATGTAGATTTGGTTTAATACTACTCTAGAGAAATTATCAGACTTATATTTTCAGAGATGTAAAATTAAGTTTTGGGGTGGCTTCCTAGAAACCTTGTGAGAGACTGAGGTCTTGTGAAAGGGATAAGGAGATCCAGCAGTAATCCTCTTCTCCCCCGTGTCTGGGAGGGCTGGGAAGGGCAGTCACTCCTCATTTCTCCAGGGAAAAAGGAGGAACTGGCTGGGTAACATCCTCCGTAACATTCTTATGCGGGAAAACACTGACTCAATGGCACTTTGTCCAAGGGTTCCCTCTCCTATGGTGAGCCATTGATTGAATGTCTGAGATGCTCACCTCCAGCAGAAAGGGAGCACTTCTCGCTAGCGCTAGTTGGGAATTTTCTGATTGATAAAGTGTTTAATGAGAAAATGCTGATTCACTGAAACCAAACGTTTTTGTGGGAAATGGTTGGTTTTCACATATCTCCAAATTAAAACGAAAAGCTGTGCAATTGTCACAATGTCTCACTTCAACAAATCTGATATAAAGTTCTCTTTTTGGTTCAAAATTACTTTTCAAAATTTTAGGTACCTTATACTAAAAAAAGTTAAATTTAAAAAGGCTGAAATCAACTGACCTGAACTTTGTGTGTGTGGCTTTTTTTTCTCATGAAAATTCAAGATGGACTTTTCATTGCAGTTCAGGATAGGACATTTTTTTGAAATATCAAAATCTCATCGGATGGGAAAATGTTTCTACTTCTGAGAGCCAAGTTCATATATGCATGAGCAAATCTGTGCTCATGTAAACAAGTCCCTTGCTTCAGTGTTTGGGTTGAAAACACCCAAGGGAATGTTATTATTTGTTTAAATGCTTTTTTTTTTTTGATGAAATATTAGTTCTCAAAATTAAAAATTTCAAAAAATGTGTCAATTGATTAATATTTCCATGGAAAAGAGATTTTGAAACAAAACTCATTTTGGAAAACTTAGAATTTTGAATTTTATGGGTTCTCTCATTTTATACTATCTTCACAATATTTCATGATGTAGTAACAGTAGTGCATAATGGGGTACTTCTGATATAGTATAGCTTATTTTGATTTTTTTTCTTCAAATAATTAAGGACAGCTGCTATTTAGTACTGATTGAAACATCTGAAATAGCCTTTAATTTTAAAAATAGAATATTTCAACTACAATGTCACTAAAAATATAAACATAAAATTAGAAGTGAAACTTAAAAATTCAAAAGCAAAAGTTTAAAAAAAAAATCAAAATATCATGGAAATTCTAGTTGGCAGGAAATTTGTTTTCTATTCAAATCAGAAGGAAAACAAATTCCAAAATGCCAATTTCCCACAAACTGGGAATTCTGATTTTTTTATTTTTATACTGTTTAACCTACAAACTGTCTTTACTGAAATGAAGAAAAAAATCTTTGAAACACAGCTATTAATATCAGGCTTGTGAACAAGCAGAGTCCCCATCCCATTCGACTCAATACACACACACACGTGCGCACACGCGCCAAGTGAACCCCTTTCTAGGGTTTTCTTTATTCTGAATTTAAAGAATAGTCAAACCAATTATAGTCTGAGCTCCATCCAGAGCTGGCAGTTTTGAGGGGTCTCCCCTGCCTGACCTCTTGTCTCACTCCCTGCTCCTTTTCTCCAGAGAGGGACATGGCAATCCTTTCATGTTATGGACTGCAGCTAATATGACTGGCCTGGTCTGGCTTCTAGCATGAATCAGCAGAACAGTCTCTCCTCTGCCAATCTGCTTTATAACTACCTTCTATATTTTTAGAAATCTATAGGAATGAGCCACTCCAACACAATTAATGGAGGCCGTGTAGCTAAAACCTTGCAACTCTAAAAATTTAGGGCTAGGTGTTGAGTTTTCCCTGCCAGGTTTGAGCAACTCATTGTGTGAGATCAGTTAGCTGTTCCCAACTGTGAAAGTTACAGTAAGCAGGCACTTATACTAGTCTCATCATGCTGGTTCACCAACATTTTTCAGCCGGGTAAATGAGTATGTGAACTATGGAAGATGCACCACCTGAAAATAGGTGTCATTTGCATTTTTGACAAGCTCTTGCTGTTGCATGATTTCAGCAGTGTTCCTGTTACGCTATGTGCTACTGCAGTGTGCCAAAGTGATGAAATGCTGGCTCCTAGACAATAGGTGAAGCAGCATACACCCAGTATTGGCTGTGCATAAGGGGACTCTCCCAGCTCATAAAGGGCTTGGCACTGACAAAGAACCAGCAAAAACTAAAATATCAAAGGGCATAGACTTCATCCTATCATGTCTATAGGAAATATGAATAGTGGTAGAAGGTCTGTTTGCATTGTCCAGAGCCAGCATTTTGTACAGCCACATAGGGCTCAAAGTTTGTGTCATCAGCTCCGTGCATCTTTCTCTAAAGAATTGGTGGCACCACAGAGGTGTCAGTCATGATTTTGGGGAGAAATAAACATTTGTGTTGTTGAAATAGTGGTTCCTGTTGGTCCTGGGTGGAAGATGGTCTTCTGAAGGGAGCCTTGCTGAAGGACTAGTGTTGTTCTTTGTCAAACATGTCTAATATTGAGTGGTGTGTTGGTAGGCTGGCATTTAGGAGGGGAAATTGTGTTTTCTGAAGACTGGAGGAAAGCCTTGGATATTCTCCCTTGCATTTTATCGTCTTAAATCCAGGATCCTAATAAGGGTGGGGACGTTGCCCCTTCTGCAGAAAAGTCCCCATAACTATTGGATCTCAGGGGATCCACTAAAGGTGCAAGACCCAGTGTGCCTCCACACTTGCTAGGGGTCCTCTGTAGCCACAATTCCCTGGCAGCGCTGCTCCAATGAATGCACTGCCAGGATGAATGCCCCCTAGAATCCCTCTTCAGAGCACCTTTTTTCAATATGAAGGCATCCGCATTCAAAAATGAATGCCAAGGACAACTGCAGTGAGTATGATTGACTTTAATGCTAGAAAAAGGCTGCCCTCTCAAAAGTCAAACGCAGTAGAATTCCATTGGTTTGATCCAAATTATTCAAACTTTATTCTAAGAGGTAGGAAGAGCAGCCCTCAAAGAGTTAGCGTCATTGTTTTCTCACCACTTATACAACTGCTATGATGAACCGGGGGAGAAGACACTAAAGGAAGAAAAAATCCAAAGCATAAGCACAATAATCAGAGCTCAATTCTACCCTCACTTACACCCCCGCTGCACCTTTGATTTCAATGGGGCTTCGTGAGTAGTTCCTGAGGGCAGAATGTGACCCTTAGCACATATAGAACACTTTACACCTTCAAACTGTGCAAACATTGACTCACTAGCCAATTTCACACCACCACACTACAGAAGTGAGTGACTTTGTACCAGAGCTGTGGGAATCTGCTGGAAGCATATACCTAAGGGAATGAAATAACACTTTTTAGTTTCAAAAACATTGTGTTCCATTTGTTGCAAGGATTCTTAGAGTCACAATAAGATGGGATGAAAGTCTATTTTAAAAATCATGTTTCTATCAAGCCCAGTGCTTAATTTGTACCAGGGCTGAGCACCGGCACCTCTGGGCTTGGCAGTTTGTAGCTCTGGTACCTCTGGGCTTGCCGTGTCTGTTATGAAAGTGAAAACATTGCTTGAGCCCCTTTTGCTACAACTGTTCCAGTACTTGTTTCTCAATGAATAATTCAGCCTCAGCCATCTCTTCCTGTCCAACCTGACTTACTACAATCATCTGGCTGCCATTATTTTCCTTCAGTGGATTGCCTCTACATAACATCACTTCTACATCCACTCAGCTCCCAAACACAATTTTCCACATGTACACACACTCCTCATCTAAAGCAAGAGGACATTATTTCCATTCTTGAGGAAATACACCCTGTTTAGCACATCACTGATATCGCCTCTCCCTCTCATCCATGTCTTTGTGTGAGGAAGAGGGCGGGGACTAAATTCTCTAGAATTGCCTTCCATTTTTATTCCTCAACTCAAAGGCCCCGACTCATCCTTCCAGCCTAGAAGGTTTATTTGAGATGAAGGCAAAGCAAACTCTCTTCTCTGAGGGTGCAGATTTGCCGAATGGTATGCAGTACCTAAACTACGGTGGTAGTACACTTGGGAACAATCTTCTGCAGTTTGAATTATTTTCCAAGTCATTCTTTCAGTAAATGAGAATCACAAAAATTCCCTAATCTACCCCTTGGCAAACAGTGAGTGAAACAAATGTGTACATTTAAAGAGGACTGTTGCCCTATAAATTGCAAGCATTTGGCCACAGCTCCTCTTGGGCCTCCAGTAGATATTAGCAACACAAATCTTTAATAAAAGAAAAAGTTTATTAAAATTATTGAACATTAGCCCAAGGCCACCAAGAACAAGAAACAAATGCTGCCTTGGGTGGCAATAGTTCATAAAAATCTGTACACTTTCAACTTTGGAAACTAAATGGTGTAAAGTTTTCTGTCTACTGTGCTTATCACACTGTGTTCATCAATGAATATAACTGGGAACCATTAGTTAAGCAGTCTCTCTGAGTGTTGTACTGCCCACTGATCTGGAAACAGGACAGGTTTTTGGATACTCACTCTGCTAGCGCTTCATGCAATATTGAAGCACTAGCATTTCCCAAAGCCCCATTCCAAATGAGGTAGGACCTTGTGAACTGATGGTTCAATTCAAATGGCTAAAGGACACTTTAGCGATAAGACTCAAATGTAGACATGGATGCAAAAGGGGCAGCTGCCCTGGGGCCGGAGATTTAAAAGGACCTGGGGCTCCTGGCCGCCGCTACTGCAGCAGCAGCCAGAGACCTGGGCCTTTTAAATCCCTGCCGGAGCCCCGGGCCGCACGGGCCAGGCAGTGTGGATGGGCTGGCTGTGGGAGGCTGATCCCTAGCCCTGCCCCTTCTGCCCGAGGCCCCGCGCCTTCTGAGGGCCCGGAGCCGGGCCCTTGTCCTGGTAAGAGTTTAATATTACTTTCACCCCTGCCAACAGATGTTGTCTAACAAAGGATATTTCCAAGATCCTGGGACCAACATGGTCATCAGTGAAATATTGGGGATTGCTGTCAGTAAAGATTTAAAATTGGCTACCAAAAATAAAGCTGACAAGGGCCGTTTTGCAGATGGAAGGAAGTCTTATGTAGAACGTTCTGCTATGGGAAAGCTTATGGATTCTAGGAACTGTAGACTCCTGAAGCTCTAGCTGTTGCACTTTCAAGCATTTAAAAAAAAAAAAAAAAGACCTTCTCCCTCAGAAGCCCTTCAGACTCACTCGTTTGTGAAATATAAAGCATGACAGGTAGTTTGTTTCCCAGGGGCTAATGCACTCCCTCGGTGTATGAAAGCCAGAGGGTGCTATACCTCAAATAACTTCTGCTTCACTAGGAGTAGTGCTGTGTGAATCAGCAAATCCGAATTTAAAAAACCAAACAAAAAAAAAAACCAGGTAAAACTGCAAACAAATCTCTTCAAAATTTGGGGGGAATTGAAAAATTAATTTGAGGTCAAATTCAACATTTTGTTCTGACAAAAGAAATGTTTCATTTTTATTTTGACCATCTTATAATGTGGGGTTTAAAAAAAACCCTCAAATTGAAACCATTTTGAGCCAAAAAAAAATCAAAACCTTCAAAATATCTAACTTCAATTTCCTCAGTTTGAGGGGGTGGGGTAGTTTTTTTGACTGAAATAATGCAGCAAAACTGACACAAATCCCAATATGTCTGTCACTTTTTGGCAGGGGAGGGTTGAAGAAAGTTTCAGTCAAAAAGTTTCTCTCAGCTCTAGTTAGGAATGCAGTCACTACGCAGAGTTGTGCTGCCTCAAAGAGCTTATCTGCTGTTTAAAATATGGATTTGGGGGAGAGGTGGGGAATGTAATGAAACACATATCTTTGTATTACTCTGACTATATTTTTTAGCTGTAAAAACAGCTGATAGGAGCGGTCCTTCTTTAAAAAAGAAAGAAAGAAAGAAAAGAGCAAGATCATTTACTTCACTCCTTTTGCCATTTTATTCTCTCCCTCACCAAGATTTTTACCTCTGCAAAATGTATTCTGGAGTTTTATTTACATCTCCCTTATCTCACCTGCAGAGTTCACAGTGCTTGAACTCAAGAGCATGTGACTATGCATTTAATAAAAGTCATGTGTCTTAAATGTGAAGGTGCACATCCTTCTTCCCTAGGTAAGAGGGAGGAGAGGCTTTTCATGGACACTTGGGCATTAACCTGTGGTCTGGGTATCAGCACATTCACTGCACCTCTGGAGACCAGTTAGTCTTTTTTGAGGTCCCCTAAGAGTAGGGCTGGAAGAAAGTGGGCAAGAACTCCCTGTGATTTCATTCCTGGATGAGGCTGCCAAAGGAAGTTATTTAGGAGCCAATGCTCTGCTGTAGTAGGTTTGTTCTAATTCTGTATTCAGTAACAGAAGTGCTAACCCAACTACCTTGTATGAATGAAGTCCCCTAGTTTTCAGCCAGCTCTCTTCTCTTTGTTTTCGGTGGGGGTGGGGGGGAATAGCTGTTTCAGATATTCTAGTATAGGTCTACTTGCATGATAGACTGCTGACCAGCACAGACCAAGAGGTAGTCAGTGCATTGGGCTATTTCCAAGGAAATGTTGATATCGGGCGAAAGGGCTATTGAATGTTTGTTGCTTGCTGCATTTTGTTTCCAAGAATAAAACTCTTGTTTGTTAATCCTACTGCTGAGCCTCAGGCATTGTGCTTTGCAGCCCCCCTTACAATATGAAAAAGCTAGATCAAGATGGTAACTTTTTATAGACCAGGAATTCCATTTAGAAGTGAACTGGCCTTCATTTGAAAAGCAACTTTTTCTTGCCTGAATATTAATCTGTGATTACTGCAGGGCTGTGCTGTTCATATATTCTGATTAGAAGAACATGACTCAGGACCATTAAAATATCCAGTTTTGCGGATATATTCTTATATCCTAGCAAAGGGATTCATCTGCATAAATGTCATTGAGGTATTGCAGAACTACTAACTGTAGTCTGTAACCTATCATTTAAATCAACTTCTGTATCAGATGACTGGAGGATAGCTAATGTGAGGCCAATTTTTAAAAAGGGCTCCAGAGGTGATCCCAACAATTATAGGCCTGTAAGCCTGACTTCAGTATTGGGCAAACTGGTTGAAACTATAATAAAGAACAATATTGTCAGACATATAGATGAACATAATTTGTTGAGGAAGAGTCAACATGCTTTTAGTAAAGGGAAATCATGCCTCACCAATCTACTAAAATTCTTTGAGGGGGTCAACAAGCATGTGGACCAAGGTGATCCAGTGGATATAGTGTACTTAGATTTTCAGAAAGCCTTTGACAAGGTCCCTCACCAAAGGCTCTTACGCAACGTATGCTGCCACGGGATAAGAGGGAAGGTGCTCTCATGGATTGGTAACTGGTTAAAAGATAGGAAACAAAGGGTAGGAATAAATGGTTGGTTTTCAGAATGGAGAGAGGTAAATAGTGGTGTCTCCCAGGGATCTGTTCTGGGACCAGTCCTATTCAACATATTCATAAATGATCGAAAAAAAGGGGTAAACAGTGAGGTGGCAAAATTTGCAGACGATACAAAATTACTAAAGATAGTTAAGACCCAGGCAGACTGCGAAGAGCTACAAAAGGATCTCTCAAAACTGGGTGACTGGGCAACAAAATGGCAGATGAAATTTAATGTTGATAAATGCAAAGTAATGCACATTGGAAAGTATAATCCCAATGATACATATAAAATGATGGGGTCTAAATTAGCTGTTACCACTCAAGAAACAGTCATTGGAGTCATTGTGGATAGTTCTCTGAAAACATCCACTCAATGTGCAGTGGCAGCCAAAAAAGCAAACAGAATGCTGGGAATAATTAAGAAAGGGATAGATAATACGACAGAAAATGTCATGTTGCCTCTATATAAATCCATGGTACGCCCACATCTTGAATACTGTGTGCAGATCTGGTCGCCCCATCTCAAAAAAGATATATTGGAATTGGAAAAGGTTCAGAAAAGGGCAACAAAAATGATAAGGGGTATGGAACAGCTTCCGTATGAGGAGAGAGTAGATAAGGAAGTGTTGATAAGTGTAGATAAGGAAGAGTTGTTTACTACTTCTCATAACACAAGAACTAGGGGTCACCAAATGAAATTAATAGGCAGCAGGTTTAAAACAAACAAAAGGAAGTATTTCTTCATACAACAAACAGTCAACCTGTGGAACTCCTTGCCAGAGGATGTTGTAAAGGCCAAGGCCATAACAGGATTCAAAAAAGAACTAGATAAATTCATGGAGGATAGGTCCATCAATGGCTATTAGCCAGGATGGGCAGGAGTGGTGTCCCTAGCCTCTGTTTGCCAGAAGCTGGGAATGAGCAACAGGGGATGGATCACTTGATGATTACCTGTTCTGTTTATTCCCTCTGGGGCACCTGGCATTGGCCACAGTCGGAAGACAGGATACTGGGCTTGATGGACCTTTGGTCTGACCCAGTATGGCCATTCTTATGTTCTTAAATCATGCATAAATGTTTTTATTTGAACCATGAAAATGCATTTCCTTCTGTGAATATAAGTTTCTTAAAATTTCCATAATAAAATGTTCAGTGTCTGGAACTCCTAAAGGAATCGGGCCTTCCCAAGGAGCAAGGCCTCCTGGAGCTGCCACTGTCCACGTCTGTACGGTAAAAGCCCTGCTAAGACCTAAGTGGTTTGTTGTTTGTGCACGATTTTATTACTTCATCTGTTTTCAGGCAGACCAATTATTAAGGCCAATATGAAGTAGATATGGAAGTAGCAAGAGAAATTCACGATAAGCTTTAGGAGATGAAAAATACACCTGAGAATCCAAGAGAAATGCTAGGGGAGATAGAAACTGGTGAACATAGCCGAAGACTTTTTGAGGAAGATAAAAACAGGCTGGAGAGGCAGAGATAAGCGCTATTAAGATGAATAGGAGTAACCAAAAGACAATGCCAGGCCTTTGAAACAGGCAATGGAAGCCAACAAAGATGCCAGGCACAATGAGCCTTCGGGAGATGATTAACAGATCAAGGTCATTGAAAGCTGTGCTTTAGACGACATGAACGCCCAGTTACCTTGAAAGGTTAGCAGACTTTTCTGGTGGCATACCAAGTGTAAGCCTCTTTACTGAGGATCTTCATAGGGGAAAAACTGAAGTCTACTGTGACGTTCTGTACCTTGGGGGAACACCCTGCATCCCCATGTTCATCCTTATAATATGATTGTGTGGTATCCAATGCAAAGTTTGTCATGTTGGGTGTCTTCGGAAGGCTCATGATGCACTGAACATTGTTGTTATAGTAATGTTATAGTAATGTTATGTTATAGGCTGTAATTTCACGCATATAGTTATGAGGCTGAAAATGTGTCCTTGTGGCTTAAAACCAGCCCAGGCAAAACTCTCCAGAAACAGAGGCGCAGTTCATATCTCGTCAGGGCATGTATGGGGCAAACCCAGCCAAGCCTCACAGGAACAAAGGACACTGGCCTAGGCAGCAACAAAGGATCTGTTGGACTCTCGAGTGAGTCACCCCGCTTCCCTTGGTCAATCAGGGACTACAATGAGGTAATGCTCACCTGACCCTGAAGGGGCGGGGGCAAAGAGGGAAGAAAAAACATGATAAAAGGGAGCGATGTTTGCCATGCTCTTCCTCTCTCTTCCACCTCCATCTACAGACATCACCACCAAGCGACTGAAGTGCTGATCAAAGGGGAGAGCCTGGCTGAAGGGCAACCAGCCAGCCTGTGGTGAGAAGCATCTAAGTTTGTAAGGGCACTGAAAGTGTTAAGATCAACTTAGAATGCGTTTTGCTTTTATTTCATTTGACCAAATCCGACTTCTTGTGCTTTGACTTATAATCACTTAAAATCTATCTTTTGTAGTTAATACATTTGTTTGTTTATTCTACCTGAAGAAGTGCGTTTGGTTTGAAGCGTCAGAGACTCCCCTTGGGATAACAAGCCTGGTGCATATCAATTTCTTTGTTAAATTGACAAACTCATATAAGCTTGCAGCATCCAGCAGGCATAACTGGACACTGCAAGACGGAGGTTCCTAGCGTTGTGTCTGTGACCGGAGATATTGGCTAGTGTCATTCGGTTGCACAATCCAAGCAGCTTACATGCCAGAGGCTGTGCATGAACAGCCCAGGAGTGGGGGTTCTCACAGCAGAGCAGGGTAAGGCTGGCTCCCAGAATCGAGGATTGGAGTGACCTAGCAGATCACCGGCCCAGATAACACCAGGGGAATGTCACATCTACTAAGCTCTGTTTTCATGGGGTATGGGGGGAATAAAGCCAGCTAACAAGATCCTGGAAAGAGCATGTTATTTATTATTTGATAATGGCTCTCAGTGATCGGTGGTGTACGAAACAGTCCCTGCACTGCCTGCACCAATATGATTAGGTTGTAAATTGACAAAACAACTCAGATAGTCATTTTTAAAGCACAACTTTCTATTTCCAGTGCACTTCCTGGGAATTATGCTAAGGACGTGCAAATCCAAAGGACTAAATTCAGCCCTGCTCATGCAGATAGGCACAAGCTGGCCTGGTGCCTCCTTCTAGGGGGTTTACCCAAGGGAATCTCTGCTTGCCCTCCTTCAGAGGCACTGTCTAGCCCCGCTAGCAGAGGCTGCCAAGGGGATATATTGAATCAATGTATTCCCTAGTAATGACCATTCCATGGACAGTTTTAGAGCTGTGATGGCCAGCTGTGGGCGCTGGTGGATGTGAGTTTGCAGGCACATTGTGTCACCAGAACTCTCTTCTCTCAATGCACTTCTGCTGCCCAGGGTGCTCCACCAGGGTCTATCCAAGTTTCTTGCAGTGCAGACTCTGGGCCTGATTCCCCATGGCCCTGTACCTTGTGAAGTGATCTACACCAATGCAAAGAGTGTAAAATGCTACCAAATCAGAATGGGAGCATTTTTAACCAACTTTGCACTGCTGTAAATGATTATACAAGATGCAGAGGACAGGGGGGAAAAATCAGATTTATCCAGGGAAACTGGTCCATTATTCATGATTCTATATTTAGCTGCAAAGTTTGGCTAACCCTGAACATGACCTGATGTCGACTTCAAGTGTCATGTCATGAAGCTGGCACACTAGAGCCCATGCTCCGGAAATGAATTGCAGGTAACTGGAGACTACAAACCGTGTGAGTGATGTTTTCTGTCTCTTCGTATTTGACAGGTACCTGTAGGTGCATAGATGCTTGTGACTTCCCCATGGGGGAATTCCTGTATTGCCACTCGTGAAGCCCATCACCAAGTGAGTATCTCGGGCATGGCATCAAGATATAGAGACTTAAACTTCACAATGTTTGAATCTGTGATGCTTGGCTTTAGTTGGACAAATGCAAATAGGGCTAGTTTGTGAGAGTCTATATTCCTCTTTCCCCTTCCCTGCTCCCCAAAAAATAGCCAGCCTTCATTTATACCAGATGATGCTGAAAAGTTATCAAAGAAAGCATTACCATCTGTTCCATATCATTACCTTCTTCCACATGCATTTGAATTTAGAATAGCTGTCAATTTTGTTGTGGTAATGAAGCCTCACAAAGAGAGGGAGAAGAGTCTCTTTGGCTATCTTTGTAGCAGTATTTTTTTCCCTTAATCTATGTAGCTGTATGGCTTTTTCCTACTTTGGCACAGGGACTATCATTTTGATTTGTGTCTATAAAACGCTTAGCACAATGGGGTCCTGGGCCATGACTAGGGCTCCTAGTTGATACAAAAATACTACTACTACTACTACTACTACTATTGCTGTCTCTTTGCCACTGCTTGCCATTTTCTATAGCTGTTCACTCATGGTAACAGGATTAGGGTTACTTCATTAATTTACATATTAAGCAGAAATGTGAGTAATTTCATAGCCTTGTATTTTGTGTAGATTTATGTACAAACTGGATATTAGCATCAATTAATCAGTCAGTTCCTTTGAGCACATGGAGAGCTGAAGTAATTAAAAATATGAATTTCTAGCATTCTGATTAAGATGCAAATATTTGCTCAGAAACCCTTATGACTTGCTGGAATGATGATCACATTAGGTAAAAATGAGTCATAGAGCTGGCGTACTGACAGAGTAAAACCTCTGATTGTTTTTCCCACCATAATGAGAACTACATTTTAAAGGTACTTAAATATATTTATCTGCACACCAAAGTCTACCTACTCAGGCTATGAAGTTCAAGCTCCTTTTGCAGTGGTAAAACCCAATAAAACGTAAGGAATAAAGTAGCTGCTCCATCAAGGATAAGTTAAAGTTGAATCAGATATGCTAAGCATGTTAACCACACCACACATCAAAGCAGTAATGATTAAATATTATAGGTCATCTCCTTCCCACTGATTCAGCAAGCAAATTATCACACAATATTTCAATGCACCAGTACTGGGCCGTGAGCTAAAAATGTCCAGAAGCAAAGCATCCTAATCCTAATTATTGCTGCCTTTGCTACCTCAGACCATGTCCCAAATATTCATATGTCCCAAATGGAGATTAAATTACATTAAAATGGGTCACCCGAAGCAATGTAATCACCTTAATATTGCTGAATGAATCCAGTTTTTATTTCCTCTTGACATAAAAGGACATTTTCAATATATTTTTCATCTTTATTTAAAATTCGTTACCAATTATTCTTTCAACATTCATGCACAACATATTACTGTGCAATAGCATGGGGATGAAAGCATTTTTTTAAAGAGCAATTTAAGCATTTGGAAGAGAGTCTAGGGGTGTATAGAAATTGAATTTAGTGTAATTAATACAGGTTTTTCTGCAATCCTAGATACGTGTATTTTAGAAAACAAGTGACCATGAAATTTAACACTGTCATAATGTACGTGTGCAAGGGGGCAGTTTTAAGGTTATATGCTCAACCTTAATTTTTGCATTTGCTACCTTTGGGTGGTTAATTCTGCAATTGTAACATGGCATTTTTGCATAAATACAACTATCTTATAGTTTAGAACAATTAGTCTAATTTAGGAAGGGCTGCACTTGTCCCCAAGAGGGAGCTAATAAAGACAAAACCACCTTATAATTCCTCCATACCCCTCACCTCCATGCCCAATTCACAAATACGAAAGAGGCACCACAGCAATACACTCCACTACTCCTGACACAATTATCTGGCTTTACCACCTAAATGTAAAATTATAATTGTTGCTCTAGATCTACATCAGCCATACGAAGATGACAACCTCCATGCATTCATGTAACTATTGTGCACACTGACTAGACGTAAACTGAAGTTCCTGGGGACAAGAACTATCTTCTGTGTTTGTACAGCACCTAACACAGTGGGTGGGGCCTTGATCCATGACTGGACCCTCTAGGCACTACTGCAGTACAAATCACCACCACCACCACCACATCCAGCAAGGGCTGGCTGCACTAGATAGTTGCCTTCACCTCTCCATGTGCCTATGGACAACACTTCCATTTGAGGCTAGCTTGTCCAACAACGCAGCCATGTCCTCACTTCCACATTTCTCAGTTCCGCGCGCTATGCAAAGGCACCAATAAGCATGTGCATAAGTCCATTCTTATTTAGCAAAGTAATTGAGACCTAAGCACACGCTTAAGTGAATTGCTGAATCAGAGGCTAAAACAAGAAACCCACTCAGCGCTAGCATTACCTGACAGACATCCACAACTCCATTCATAGACATGCAATAGGACAAACACCCCATTCAGGACTGGCTGCATCAAAGTAGAATGAGCAGTCATTTCCATGCCCATCACCTTCATGTGTAAGGACAAACACCTGGCTCAGGATTAGGCCTACAGTACCTGACAACTGAAACTGGTAACTGCCTCCCCTTTTCCATCTCCACTCAGGGACTAACAGCTCCACCAGATAGACATAAAGAGGTGTGGTAGAGCAGCTGGATGTTTTACGTGTTGGTTGGAAGCATCTGAAATTTCCCGTTTTGCTGAGGGTTGCAAAAAAAAACAACAACAAAAAATCACAAGTTGGCACTGAAATCCAATGTGTACAAGCGAACTCAGCTTGAATAAGTTGAAGTGACACTTCCCATTTATGGCTGCCATGCAAACGCTGTACATCTCCTTTCAGCACGACATATTAGTGAACCTTCATGCAAGATAACTACACATGCTAACGAAACACACAGGGACTCTGATATTCTAAAACATAAGATCATGAGACTCTGTTTATTCTGTATTTGTTTAAAAAAGACTTTCTGGTTTCAAGGATGGTACCTCTGCTACCTAATGTACTCAAAGTATGTCCACATACTACTCAGTCGCTCCCAACCTCTCCCTGAACAGCAGCACTAGATGGTTCCAGGAAAAAAAAAATTAGCGCTTGCAAACTGCTTCTAACATGGAAATCACACCGCCATCCAGTTGGGCCAAGTGTTCAACTAAGACTGCGCTGCCCCACAGTGGTGGTTCAAAGCAGCCAGAAAAGCCTGGGGAGCCAGTCTTCTGAGGATTACTATTGTGTAAGGTGACCCTCTGGATGGCAAAGAGCTAACAGTCAGTACGGCTACAGAGTGCGTCCCAACACTATTTGGCTTATATAGTTCTTGAGCTAATAAGATTAAAAATTACCAATATTTATAAGTTAAAATTTTATCCAAAAGACCTATCGTTTGAATCTAGTATTAAGGTTTATTGCCTGTAATGTATTTTAAAGTGTTTCCTGAACATGAATACCTAGTGAACATATAGGATCAAGATTGTTATATATTTATTGAATCAATTTTTTTAAAATGCATGAAAAATAGAATGGGAGTGTTTAGTTGATTAAAACAAAGCATTATCTAAATAGCTAATGCAGGGGTCGGCAACCTCCGGCACGCGTGCCAAACACGACACGCGAGCCGATTTTGGGTGGCACGCCGCTGCCTGCCGCAGTCCTGGCCCCCAGTCCCACTCAGCCCCCCCGCCCACCACTCTCCCCTGCAGGGGCAGGAGGAAGAAGCTTGGTCCTGCGGCAGCCAAGCTCCCCCCTCTCCCGCTTCTTTCCCCAGCGTGGTGCTTTCCTGCCCCTCCCCCTCCCTGCCGCCGACCAGCTGATCCCCCTTGCGAGGGGGAGGGGGAGCGGAGCTGAGCCGCAGCGTGCTCGGTGCGCCGTAGAGGAGACAGAGAAGAGGTAGGGTCGGGCCCTTGGGGAAGGGGGTGGAACAGGGCATATCCCTTCCAGCCCCCTGCCATGAGCCGCTCAGGGCAGGGGGCTGGGAGCACCCCCACGAGCCGAGCGCCCCAGCCCTCTGTCCCGAGCCCCCACACACACCCGGCCCTCTGCCCTGATCCCTGAACTCTCCCCCCACACCCAGCCTTCTGCCCTGCACCCCCACACACCCCAACCCTCTGCCCTGACCCCTGAACCCCCCCACACCCAGCCTTCTGCCCTGCACCTCCACACACCCCCAGCCCTCTGTCCTGACCCCTGAACCCTGCCCCAGGTCTGGGGTCCCGGCTGCCGGCCCCTTGCCAGCCGGCGTCCCGGCCGCAGGCCCTGCTCAGCCCACTGCCGGCCTAGGTGAACAGAACCCCAGGCTTGAAGCGGGCTGAGCAGGCTGGCGGCGTAAGATCAGCATTTTAATGTAATTTTAAATGAAGCTTCTTAAACATTTTGAAAACATTGTTTACTTTACATACAACAATAGTTTAGTTATACAAGATAGACATAGAGAGAGACCTTCTAAAAAACGTTAAAATGTATTACCGGCACACGAAACCTTAAATTAAAGTGAATAAATGAAGACTCGGCACACCACTTCTGAAAGGTTGCCTACCCCTGAGCTAATGATTTCACCAGGCAGCCTGGGAGTTCAAAAAGGAGAGTTTTAATGTAAATGAATTAACCAAGGAGGGTATATTTATTCATATATTAGTGGACAGCATATGTATAATGACAGTGTGTCCAGATATTAGTGTCCAATCCTGCAAGGTACCAACAGCTCCAATGAGGTGTTGAGCACCCTTTAAGTCAATGGGTGGTGAGTATCATCCAGAATTGGGGCCTTACTTATACAGGGCCTGATTCTGCTACACTTGCCCATGCTGAGTAGTCTCTTACTTCATGAGTAATCATTAGAGAATTGTTGATGTCAAAGAATACAGAAGTGCAGGATAGTGTGTGATTAGGCATTTCTCTATCACAATGCTCTTGCATTTCAAAGAGCAAAGCAGTGAAAGCAGACAGATATTTGCTCCTGCTCTTCTACTCTGGAAGATGCCATCTAAATGGATTAGACTGGAAGCTGGTTGCCCATCTGAAAACACCAAAGGTAAGTGAGCCGACTTATTACTGCATAGCTAGGACATCCACACACAGATTGTTGGACCTCCTCACAATGGTCTTGATTTAGGACAGCATCTCTATTCAGCAAAACACTTAAGCACATGCTTAATCCTATTGACTGATTTCAATGGAATTAAAGTTAAGCAAGTAAATAAATGCTTAGCTAAATAGGTATGGATTTCACCACTTAAATGTTTTCCTGAATCAAGGCCCAAGAGATCTACCACCAGAAATAACAATTGTGAATGGGGGATTGGATGGTGTTGAGTTGATACTAGACCTTCAGTATCTCCCTCAAGGAGAGGGCTGGAGAAGGGGACCGTTAATCAAATGCTCTTTAACCTCAGACTATAGCTTGGTTTGAGCATGAATGAGCAATGGGTCAGGCATTCTTACTTGTTCTGAACTGGTCTGCTGTCAGCACTTCATAATATATTCATGGCACAAAATGCTCCTGACCTTTTGAACTTTCAGACTGCTGAGCTGAACACAACACATCTCTCTGGAAAACAGAACACACAGTGTATCAATAAATCCACTTATCAATTAGCCTTCCTCCAATCTGACTCCTAATACAGACAGTTCCTGTATGGAGTTTATTATTATTAACAACAACTCAGCCTTTAGAAATATTGCTGAGTGGTGACCCACAGGGTGGAGGTTGTTATTAGATTCATCAGCATTTATGCCATCATCTGTTTGGTATGTTACTTCCTTTCACTCTAATGTTTGGGAAGATCACACCCATCCCTCACATTCCTTTTGAACAAGTTGTGTCAAAGAAAGGGGTGAAAGGAAGCTGTCCCACAAATTGCTGGCTATCAGAAAGGAAAGTCTTAATTAAGTTTGTGGGATGGTAATTTCTGCAGAAAACAGCCCTTCCTTTTCTCTGTTCAAGTCCAACTGTTACAGCCATTTTACTAGCATGCTCTTAAGTGAGGACTCATAGATAATAACTTATTCTCTGGGGTTACTTAATGCTTTTAGCTTACACCAAAAAGGGACACTGGATTTCTTATCCATAGCAGCCATAATAAATCCCTTAGAAAGAAAGGATATTAGTCTACTGGAAGCAAACTAATGGTGTCTATTCTGGCTGACATTTCAGGCTGAGGTGAACTGATAGGGCAGATATATCAGATTATGTCACCAAACATGTTACCTAGCAAACAACAGCAACTGGTTCTATACAAGTCTGAAAGTAAAAACTCAACTTTTCCTGGGCTTTTCTTCAGCAGATCGATTACTCTGAGAAGTATGGATTATAAGCCTTTAGCTATGTGTATTCTCTAGTTTTCAGCAATAGCAAGAGCTATAAATCACCATAAGCCCAGGAAATTTAAGGCAATCACATGACAAATGTGGTAGTGTGCTTGCAATATTTCTGCCTATAATATTTTTAAGACATTGAAAATATTGTTACGGAATTTTTAAGAAACTTATATTCACAGTAAGAAATTCATTTTCATGGTTCAAATAAAAACATTTATGCATGATTTAAGAACATAAGAATGGCCATACTGGGTCAGACCCTCCCTTCTTCCTAACCTAACTAGTCTGATCCAAAACCCAGGCTCTGAATGCAGGCTGTGGATTTGAATTCACATCTCAAAACTCTAACAGGCAGACTTAGAAAGTCAGACTTCTAAAACTTAGAAAAGTTTCAGGTTCTGCCATATTTCAGACTCCAGTACAGGAATGATGCATTAAGATTTCATGGTGGTGGGTGCAATATAAGATTCTAAATAGAGTGGACTAAGTCCTCAGCTCTATGGTTTTTATTTAGGTACATAGTGAGCTACTGCTAGAACCTCTCCCTGATTTCCCAACAGGTTCCCCCCTCCCTACATACAAAAAACACAATTGTACGAGTCTGGTTCTGATACTCAGTCTGCTGAACTCTATCTAGCTGCTATAATCACAAGACAATAGCAAGCCTATATAAGACTTTCAGCCCAGCTGAGATCCTATTCACTTCATCACAGGTAGCAGGCCCACTTAGAGCCAGAAATGGGGAAAGGAACATTTTCCCCCACAACCTACAGAGAAAGATTTGGGATCAAGATTTGAGCTAAGAATCAACCTGGTCGTCACTTCTGAGCTGGACCACCCATCACTAATCACAAAATCACTGCACAACTTAAAAAAAAATCAGCTTGATTTGCATCCTATATGCAAGGCAGGATGGGGCTGTCAAACAAAATACCATTTAAATCAATGACAATTATATTTTCTCTTAAAGGCTGTCTTCACTGCAAGAGAATGGGGTTCTTTCCCTCTGAGATTGCTAACTTGATGTAAAATCCTTTGGCGACAAGCCACTGTAATTTTTACCTCAGAGTAGCTAGTCAATGTAAACCCCAGATGTGGGAGAAATATAGTTGACCTTGACTAGCTACACGGAGGTAAAAACTACCCCTGCCTTGTCTCCAGTAGGATTTTACATCAGGATATCTATCTCGAGTTAGCTATCTCAGTGCAAAAACATAGTCAAAAGTTTAGCCACTCTGCAGCTGCACTCTCCTGATTTTGTGTAACCGGATATCCGCCCTATCAGTAGCAAAGAAGAACAATGGGTTGGAATAGATTCAGGACATGGTGGGTATCCCCTTCCTGCAAAGTGGAACTATGCAAACCGCTTTGTTGACAGTCAGGAGAACACAGAAAGTTAAAAGCTAAGCTAGAGAGCAGGCTGTACAAACCAAGATAGAGAAAACTGATCAGACACTCTGTAGTCTGGACTGTAACCCTACCAGCCAACTGAAATAAGGGGCAGCACAGTTCTTCCCCAGGAGTAGGGCATGAACTAGACTGTGACTCTGAGTCTGTCTAGTGCTCCCCTCTCACTCCAGAGGGAAAATAAGATTCTCCAGGCTTTCTGCTAGTGTGGCTTACTTCCTGCAACGTGCTGGCTCCAGAGAGCCGCTGGTGTGTTGGGGATTCCTGACCCCTGCCTGCCTATCTGCTATGGAGCAGGGGAGGAACTTGGTGGTAGCTGTTCTTTCCCCCACCCCCATGCTCCAGCAAAGATGATAACCCATGTAACGGAGTAGGAGGAAGCCACTGGAGTCTTCCCAGTCTTTACACCCCTGCACAGGTATGAAAGATGGCTCATGACTGAGCCCTTTTGTCCCTGATCTTGCAAGTTGCCTGACTCGGCTCCCACTGAGATGCAGTGCAGGAAGTGCTCAGCAGCTCATAGAAGGCTGTAGGCATTTAAATAGATGCTGAGAGCTCTTGCTATTTGCACAGCAACTGCAGTCTTAGCGTAGCGGAGAAGTATTGAAAGTCAAAGAAGTCTCACTATAGATTGAGAAAGGGAAGGTAAAGGTTGTTCAGCCAGTCAACTCAGGACTGTATGGGAAAATGACACACACTAGATTTCATTGTGGGAACCCATAAAAGGAAATAACTTGCGGGGAGGAGACAGGAAAGCTCCAGAGAACCTAAAGAGGCAGCATTTCCAATAAGCGAAATTTAGAAGCCTCATGTATATTAAAGGGCTCAAGTTCTGTGAAATCTGATTTTAGTTACAATCTTCCAGGTCTGCTTATTAACCCAGTGTGGGCTGTATTCATTAGCCAACCGTTTAACCATTACAGGTATTCTTCTTATGGGGGTATTGCAATTCTGCGCAAGAAGATTAATTACTTCCTATAAAATTTATTATACTCGACCTAAACCTATTTACTATATCACATGCAAAATACACATTACTTTAAACTAACCTCTGCTACCTTACATTAACATACCACCCTATACCTTATCAGATCTACTTTAGAATTTTTTAAACCATACGTAACCAGACCTCTTAAAAATTCACCAAACACTTACTATTATTAATAGTTATAATTGAACGATGACAAAACCTACCAAACCCAACCTACTATAACCCTACACCATAACCAACAATCAGAATATCTATTCAAACAGAACAACTATACCACCCATTCTATCAATGAGTGAAAACACCCCAATAATTATTAACCCAATTGCCCATCTTACTATAAACATCCTCACTACTAAACAACCATCTCAACATCACATAATTAAGAACTTCCCTACAATACATTAAAATCAAAATAGTAATAGCATTAACCCTTACAAAACAATAAAATTTTAAAAATTTCAACTTCACCAACCCTTCCAACCCATAATACACTTCCTATGTCCTACTTCCAATAATAATTTAAAATAAACCAAAACATTATAACCCAATCAATTAATTAATTTTTAGTGACACAAAACATAAATCAAAAGAACTAACCAAATCCAAACTTCTTAACCCACTAACCCATTAAAAACTTACCTACCTTCCTTACCCTATCTTACACTTTTCTTCACAATACCCTAATCGCACGAAGCACCCCACGAGACAAACCACGAACCAATTCTAACACAACAAATAATGTTAACAATAACCCTCAACCAGCAATCAAAAAAATTACATTACCGAAATAATAAAACCATGACACCCCACTAAAATCCAAACGAACAACACATAATCCACCAGCATCAACTGTAATATTGATCAAAGCCAGCCAGCCCATCCCTCAAATAGGACATTTACCAGACAGCTATCAACATCTCAGTATAACAGCGCACACACAAAATAAACTTCAGACATGCCCCCAAAACATGCTTTGACCAGAGGGTTGGACTAGATGACCTCCTGAGGTCCCTTCCAACCCTGATATTCTATGATTAAATTACATCCATCTCAGGATCGGTAATCCTTTCAGCCATTCACTTGGGGTTTGTAGACCTTGAAACTCAGTCAGAGCCAGAAAAGTGGAATAAATGAAAGAGGACCCTGCTCTCTCTATGGAAGTGGTCCTTCTCTGCCCAGAATAAACATTCATAAAAGGACAGCAGCCAGCTGTGATGGGAAGTGTGTTTCTAGAAGGGGATTTAGCCCCTCACCAGCAGTAACCCCTCACTCAGGGTTCAGAGCACCGGTTCACTAGGGTGAGACAAGGAAAGCTATTTTTCGAGTTGTGTAACATTTGAACAGAGATAAACATTGTTGCTTAGTCAATTAGGGCCCCCCTTATTGTGAAGGTGTGTGTCACACTGCTTTACTCTGCCTAAGTTCCCGCTCGCTGATGCCTCAGTTTCTCCTTTGGACTCCTCAGTAACTCAAAAGCTTTCACATATCTAACAGCCCTCCCTTGAAGTCTGGTTTAACAACAGAGTTCAAAAGTAAAATAAAACTGTGTCTTAATCTTTAGCCAACTTGTTCCCTACACCCCAGGCTTGCTGGTGGTACTGGCTCTCTGCACTGCCCAGGCCTTGTCCCTGGGAGCAGTATATTTCCTACCTGATGTCTCCTTTCTTTCTCTTGAAAAGACCTAGCCTCCTCTCCCCTTCCCTTCACAGCTTCTCTTATCTACCCCCAAAGGCCTGAGGTAGAAATGTGACCCACCTGTCATGTGACATTACTCATTTTCTCCATATGGAGAGGCAAGTTGATGTGCTACAGGTGGGGCTGGAGCAGTCTTCCCCGAAAGGGGTCAGCCACCCTGCGAGAGGGTGTTGGTTCTCTAGGATGAAGAGAGACAGACAGCTGCCATCAAGGAAGACCTCTCTATAAAGTCTGACTCAATAAACAAAAACACTTGATTTTAAAAAAATTCTCTCTTCCTTTCTTGTCCCATGCGGTAACAAATTAATTCAACTCAGGACTATAAATGGGCCCGAGTCACAATATGCTGACCCAGAACTGGAGCCAAAGTCAAACTGCCCCAAAGTCCAGGGCTAGAGTTCTACATTTGGAGGTTTGACGTTCTGGGACAAAATTGGAAGTAGTATGGTCAGGGAGAGGAAATCTTGGCAAAGATCTCATGAGGATCCCTTTTGGCAGCTGGGGTTCCATTAGCAGGTGGAAAAGTCTTCAGGACTGTCCCCCAAATCCCCAGGCACCTCCTGAGATCCATACAGGACCCAAGGTTATCAATGGGAGGTCGGAGCCATTTGCATGGAAACCCTGTGTCTGCACAGCACCTCTGACACCCCACCCCCATGGCAGCACTGAAGCCATAGGACCAGGGGCTCACCTCAGTCACAGCTACCCAACAGACCACTCTTAGGCATCAACACCACGGAAGCCTCTCCATGGAAAAGATAACATATCCTTTGCCTTGTATGCTCTTGCAGCTCTCAAATCCTTTTGGTGCTGGCTTGTGAAATTGCCTTGCAAAATTTTATCTTGAACATAGATCAGACTGCAGGTTTGCCTCAAACACTACTGAACATATTTTGTTTTCTGTGTGTGTGTGTTGTGCTTTCATTGGAGAGAGGGGAAAAAACAAAATAAGAAATATAAACCCGGCTGTGGGAATGAGATGATAAAAATGACACCTTCTGAGGGATGGGGGGACAACCTGATCAACTCCAGCCCCTGTTTTTTCCAATAACTGCCTTATGTCTGCTTATCCTGTGACCCCAGCTTTCCTAATACACTGTTCTGAGGAAACATGTAATGCTGACAATGGGTTTTTTCTCCTTATAACAAACCTCCATTATGTTTTTCTGTCATGCCTTTCATTGCCATCCTCTGACTTTCCTAGGATTCCTCTGACTGCCATCCTCTGACTTTCCTACTTCATTCCCAGACAGATGTGGAGGAAAGAAAATTTGATCCACATGAGACAAGAACAACACACTCACTGATGATATAATTAGAATGAGCCTGCAGGTGGGACTAGTGAGGACAATGACTGGACTTTCAATTACAGTCAAAGTAACTCAGAACAAGTCCAAATAGTTGTCTGTGATTGGAGTACCTCTGGCAAAGAGCCTGTAACCTGGCAAAGTCAGCCAAGAGAATCTAGCAAGAGTTTGTCTAAGTGTTTACTTCTGGGAGTTTAAGTTCTAAAGGTTTTAAACAATGTTTAAAAACAAAGCGTAAAGAAAGACCCTTTCAGGAGGGCATGAACAACGACAAAGCATTGTATAACCTGGCATGGCAGCCAGCCTCTAAGGCCCTTTGGTTATCCTGCTAACATCAGTTTCCCCCTCCTTCCCCTCTGCCAAAGACGGAGCCATTTGGGGATGGACTCCGTACTCTCAGGGGGTAGCAACATCAGTGGATTGGGGAGGCGTGGGTGGGTACCCAATGATTCTTCCAACATCTCGGTTTCTTTTTATGAGATTTGTTTCCCAAATGACAACTGAGCTGCAAAAACAATTTTAAAACCGTGTGTATTGCATTATACAATAAACATGATGCTAGAGAGAGCAGATGAAAGGCGTTTCAACATTCTGCTACCCACACTAAGACCACAGAGGGATTTGAGCAAAGATAAAATATTCACATTTTGAAAACAGCAAGGAGGGGTTAAAGATTCAGATGATTCATATTTCTATGAATTTATCAGAAGGCTCCAACTAAAAGCAGATCCTAAGGAAACCAGCACCAGGAGCATCACAGCAAAACAGAGTTTTAAGATGTAGCTTTGTGAATGTTTACAAGGAGCTCCTCCTGGGGTGAAGGCAGCATGGAAGACTCTACAAAGGTGCTTGTTTGAAAATTTAACAAGTGGTGATGGAGGCTGGCATCGTGGGCTGATCAGAGGCGGGAGTTGATATTTTGATAGTGAAAGAGTGGATAGGTAGAGTGAAGATAGGCCATGAGTGGCTTTGAAAGGGAAGACAAGTAGCTTATGTTTGATGTGATACTCCTGGGGCAATTCTGCACCACTGCGCAATGCAGAATTTTGCAGAAATTAATGTTGTGGGTGCAGAATTTCCTTTCCCCCTAAGAAATGGGCTGCAGTGCTGCTAGCCGCCACTAGAGACTGCTAGACCTGGCAGAGCCCACCTTGTACAGTAACTCCTCACTTAAAGTCGTCCCCATTAACGTTGTTTCGTTGTTATGTTGCTGATCAATTAGGGAACATGCTCATTTAAAGTTGCACAATGCTCCCTTATAACATTGTTTAGCAGCCGCCTGCTTTGTCCACAGCTTGCAGAAAGAGCAGCCCGTTGCAGCTAGCTGGTGGGGGCTTGGAACCAGGGTGGACCGGCAGCCCCCCTATCAGCTCCTCACTCCCCTAAGTTCCCTGTGCGGCAGCTGCACAGCAGGCTATCAATTTGCTGATCTACTTAAAAAGCAATGTATTTAGAGTGGGGTCAGCGTATTTAAAGGGGCAAAACGCGTCTCTCACACACACGGTGTGTATGTGTGTCTCTCTCTCTGCCATGCTGCTCCCCTTCCTCCATTCATGCTGCCTTGTAGAGAGTGAGGCTACATTAACAACGTGTTAACCCTTGAGGGCTCAGCTGTTCTAGTTCATCATTTATCCCACCCTCTGACTCCACCACCTCACCCAAGCTTCACAATCATCATTGCTGTGTACAGTATTAAATTGTTTGTTTAAAACTTATAGAGTGAGTGTGTGTGTGTGTGTGTAATATAGTCTTTTATCTGGTGAAAAAAAATTCCCTGGAACCTAACCCCCCCATTTACATTAATTCTTATGGGGAAATTGGATTCGCTTAACATCGTTTCACTTAAAGTTGCATTTTTCAGGAACATAACTACAATGTTAAGTGAGGAGTTACTGTATATAAAAGACACTGCCGGGGGGAGAGGGATGGAGCTAGAAGTTTCCCGGCAGCTGCAGTCCCCAGCATGCCCTGAGGGAAGGTGAGGGCGGCGCACAGGAGACTTTGTGTAAGCCTGGGACCGAGCATCAGGCTGTTTCTCACTCTGGATCTCTGGGGGAGGGAGAGGGCATACGGGTATCTGGGAAAGGGTGAGGGGCCCGCAGCTGGGCTCTAGGTCGGTGGGTATCTGGGCCAGGGGGGCCTCATGGGTGGGCTCTGGGGTGGGTGAAGGGAGTTCAGGTGTATTGGCGGGGGCGTGGCTGGGCTCAGGGTGGCAGGAAGAGGGCAGAGAAACAGGAACGGGGTTGCCATAAGGATTTCTTTAAAACTCTACTCCTGGGGGGATTTTTGTGTGTGTCTGTATTGTTATAGAAATACTTGCTGACATGTATTTTGAAATAAATTATGAAAATAATTGAAACTAGTGTGTTTATGTAGTGTTATTTTGACAAATAAAATGTGCAGAATTTTTAATGTTTTGGCGCAGAATGTCCCCAGGAGTAATGTGATAGAGAAGGGGAAGTTGATGGACAGATTCAAAGAGAGGGATGACGTGGGCAAAGCGATGGGCTGGGAGAATGATCTTTGCAACAGCATTCTGAACTGATGCAAGCAGGGCAACATGGCATTTTTCAAGGCTGCACAAAAGGATGTTGCAGTAATTGAGATCTGAGATGAGAACTCTCACACCCTCATTAATTAATAACTACAACTCTATGCTCTAAAACAAAGCTATCCTTTGATTAATCTTGTGCATTGTGTCTGATTTTGTTTTCTGTTTCATAAAGCACTGAATACACTGTAAGTGCTTAACAAACACCTGCAGTGTGATGATTCCCCTCTATATATGAACTCACCCTGTGTTATACAAACAGGGATTTTTTTAAATTTGAAAACAAAATGTATAACAGAATGGTTAATTTGGGGTGGGTAAGGAGGTGAGTGACTTCAATACAATTCACTTAAATAAAATATAACTAGGAAAGGAAATACAAATATACAGCAGAGAGAAAAAAATCTTGGAATACTTGTCAGATTGCTGCTTTTTCCTAGGCCACCTTTACTAAAATATGGTAATTTCTAAAAGTACAAGATGCAGTGCATGCCAGAATCTGATAGCTAGTTTGGTTCCACTACTACAATATCTTTATAAGGCTGACATGTAATAAGTCAGAGTTTCCGATGCATCTTTAAATCCAGTAATAGTATGTATCAGGCAAGCAGATCTCTTGTGACGACATACAAATGCATTAATAATGACGGAAGACTCACTCCTTCCCATTCTAGGCTAAGGTAATGTTTCAAAAAGAAGGATGTGCCTGCCACACCCACATATTTAAGGGCACATAAATTAAAAAACATATTCCCAGAAGCCAACCACACACATAATAATGGCTTGTAAGAGGTACCTATGAAAAACCTAATAAAGAGTGACCCTGACCAGTCATGCCACCTTGCAATTCTTCCTCTTAGGCTAGTCAGCTAAGTGCAAATCCTCCAGATTCACAGTCTGATCAAGTTATGGAAAAGTAATTATCTTCCTTTGAAAAGTGGCTAAGAAAACAGCATTAGGTGTAGAAGTATTGGCCCTGTTCTTCCGGAAGCACTAAAAACATACAGATTGCATGAGACAATTTTCTTAAGACACTATGGCAATGTTATCAGCAATGAGGCCATTTGCTTTTGTACCTTGGCACTGTGATACAGACTGATTACAGCACAGAGGCGAGAGTGGGCTGGAGGTGTTTTAGGGCCCAGGAGAGTATTCAGACCCCGTTTCCAGCTACAAACCAGCCACCTGTCATTTATTTCTGTCTGAAGTCCTCATGCAGTGGCACGCTGCAGTCCTCACTTCTGGCTTGCTGATGTTCACTGCAATGAATGGGCTGGATGTGCTGCCTCCGGACAACAAACTGATTCACTGTCATGGGAACTCACAAGCCAACAAAAGCAGCGGGGAAGATGGACAGATCTACGGTAGTGAGGGCTATAACAAATATTACATACTTATTTCCCTTTTTGTTTGTTGTAACGACCGACACAAAGAGTTGCCTGGGTGGAAGGCAAGTGTGAAAATCCTTCTCTCTGTTCCATGTGCAGACCACCTGCTTTAGAGAAACCCTCAAACTGCTTGGAATCTTAGGGGGATTCCCAAATAATTTCAGTCTCTAGGCAATACTGCTCTCACAACTATCTCCAGTTCTCACTTGCATTTGATCTGCTGGTTAGCTTCTCCAAGGAGCAGCCTGCAGAAGCAACAGAGCATTTGAGAAAGAAGCAGCAGAGTCTCTTAGTGGGGCAGCTTGACAGAGAGCGACAAATCAAATGCAGTGATAACTGCGGAGTCATCATTCCAAATGTATAGCTGTTCTCTCCAGTGGTGAGAAATGCATGAGGTAAACTGAGACAGTGCCTGGGCAACCTGCTTCCCAACATGGCCTAAACTCTTCCAACCAATGCCTTCCACTATGCCAAATCTTTCTCTCCATAGGGATAAGGAACATTCTTATGCAAATTGACGGATCTATATGGGTAAGGGATATAGTAAAAGGGAGCAGCATTAGCTGTTTAAGTAATCCACATAAACATCTTATACATTCATATGATGGCATATTGCCTGCTTCTCAAATCTTCCATGCACATCCTTCACCTCTCAGTGTGTCAGTGTTACCTAATGCTGTTGCTAAAACAGATTTTATGTAGTAAATGAACTTTCTTCAACACTTATACAGTTGGCATTTTGCCAACTACTGTAAAAATAAATGTGCATCTTCTCCAAGGATGTTCTCTAGTAAAATGCTTTCCAAACAGATGCATTTTTATAGGGGTAACAGAGGCAGATACAGTAGAACCTCAGAGTTACATCCAGGATTACAAACTGACTGGTTAACCACACACCTCATTTGGAACCGGAAGTATGCAATCAGGCAGCAGCAGAGACCAAAAAAAGCAAATGCAATACAGTGTTGTGTTAAATGTAAACTACTAAAAAAAAAATAAAGGGAAAGTTTAAAAAAAAGATTTGATAAGATAAGGAAACTATTTCTGTGCTTGTTTCATTTAAATTTACATGGTTAATAGCAGCATTTTTCTTCTGCATAGTAAAGTTTCAAAGCTGCATTAAGTCAATGTTCAGTTGTAAACTTTCGAAAGAACCACCATAATGTTTTGTTTGGAGTTACAAACAACCTCCGTTCCTGGAGTGTTTGTAACTCTGAGGTTCTACTGTAGTTGCCCAGAGCCAAGTTGCAAGAAAGTTTTTTTGAGGCCAGTCAGAATCTCCACTCATATTTCTCATTCACATTAAGTCTGGTTTGTCTTTTCTCCTCAGGAGGAAAAGAGAGGCAAACTAAGGAACTAGAAGTAGATGAAATTAAAATACACAAAAATGGCTTTTTCTGTGTAGCTTCCCTCCAAAATAATAGATAAAAAACAAGACTAGGAATGAAAAAGCAAGAGGAAGTTCATTTGCACCCTTGGTTGATTTGTCAATTACAAGATGCAATTGCTGGCACCATGACACATTTTGATGATCCTAATCAAGCTTTGGATGATTGCTTTATTAGAAAGTGCACACACTTATAGCTTTCACCTCCCCAGGAATCTATAGTAAAAAAAGGCATCTTCCTGTGTTTACAGTAAGGAGCCACCACAACTGCTACAGAGCAGTAAAGCACTCAGACATTATGGTGATGATAGGTCTAAGAACATAGATAGGAGAGATGTTGAGTTTCTGATGGTGCCCACTATAGCCCCAATTCTGTAATGAGCTCCATTTGGGTGGAGTCTTATGCCTGTGTGGAACCTCATTGACTTTGCAGGATCAGTGTCTACAGTAGCACTGCTTCTAGTTACCCACCAATGGTTCCAAGTCAGAGAGACAAGGGTCACGACTACACTACAAACATTGGTCAACACAAATTGTATTGGGGCCCAGATGCCGAAGTCTGTACATCACTCAGGTGCATGCATACTTGGCTGTCTGTTTCAGCACTGCACATACTCACCAGGAGTGCTTCCGTGGATGCAAAGTGCGGCGCACCATAGATAGTTATCCCAGGGAGCGACATGCTGCTGTCTGGTGCAATGCCTTTTGGGAAATTTTTGCAGTGTGTTGTGAGATAGAAATGACTTGCCTGATATGATGGGTATACAAACCCCACCCTCAGCAACAAGGGGTTAAGAAGCTGCTCTGGGCTCAGCCAGCCCCACCCTGCTACACATGCAAGAGATGCAAAGGCTGGAGGAGGAGTTAAAAGAGAGCAGAACAGGTCACCAGTGAGCAGGCCAGGGAAGAGAAAAGACCTTTACCTTGCAGCTCATGAAGAAAGGACTGAGGGAAGACAGGATCTCTCCCATCCACAGCTGCCTGAAGGTCCCTCCCAGAAGGAAGAGAAGAGCGACTTCTGATAGACCGTGAGAGGGAGGCATTTCCCCCTCACACCAACTAGCCCAGTTTATTTGTGTTGATTCCCTGTGTTTGGTAAATGGAATACCCTGGAAGGGGAGAGACTCAGAGCTAACCTGACTGGAGGGCCCAGGCACAAGAGGAGGCAGCCACCACTCCAAGAGGGAGAGAGTTACCATGCCATGCCCAGCCACGAAGAAGAGCCATGTGGTGAGCTGACTCCCTTCACTCTTTCCTTACAGACTGCAAACTATGGACAATAGAGGGGTGGTAGGAAGTGGCCCAGGGAGGACCGCCTTAATGTACTCCTGAGTGTCACACCATTTTGTCTTCCTCATAGGGTCCTGGGTCGGAGCCTGGTGGAGCAGGAGGGCCCAGGCTCCCCTACTAAAACCCCCTCTGCAGGTCAAAGAGCCTAAGCTCCTGACCACTAGGCACTGCATCCCATGACTGAATACCATCACATCCAGGGTCAAACTCCCAGCATGCAACTTTATCCATTCCATAATACCATCCATATCCCATAATTTTTGCACATTTTAAAAAAAATCCACAAATTGACGCAGTACTTTTTGTTGTCTGCCATCCCACATTACAATGCAGTCAATGCTTGTTTACTGGGCCCAGAAGCAGCACTCTATCATCTGTATCTGCTCTGTGAATGCCCCTGAACTGGTTTTCGCCAAGTGCCTTTGCAAACTGTCCTCCAAGAAATCACCATGTCCCTCATTGCAGGTCTGCAAATACAGGAGAATCATGTGTCCTGTATTTGCAACATTCATGAGAATAGTGTTCCAGGGACTCCATGCATCTGTCACCAAAAAGTGCTATGTTGATGAGCAGTGGCAGCAGGACCTTCAGATGTGAAAAGCCATTCCTGGATCTGTGTGCTGAGCTCACCCCAGCTCTACAGCGCAGAGACACCAGAATGAGAGCTGCATTGACAGCAGAGAAGTGAGTGGCAATCATGCTCTTGCAATGCCAGATTGCTACCAGTCAGTGGGAAACCATTTGGAGATGGAAAATCCACAGTGGAGGCCGTGATCATGCAAGTCAGTGGCGGAGGACCTCCGAGGCATCCATGGTGATCTACAGGGTGCTGGTGGGGTCTCTGCCAAGTATGTCACACAGCTCATTGTAGAAATGGCAGGTCTGCAGGACACCACCAGATCTAGCATTGGCCACCCTGGCTTGTGGTGTCCTTGGTGAAGTTCCTTTGCTTTCATAGAGCATTGCTTCTTATCCCTATACAATCTGTTCACAGATGTCCACATTTCTATGGCTGGTTCGTAGCCTTGCCTGCACAACCTCTTCTCTCCACAGGCCCAAGACATCCAATACCTTCTGTCTACTCCAGGCAGGAGCACCGCTAGTGAGTGGAGCCAGCATGGTCAGTTGGGCAGTTCCACACAACCAGGGTGAGCTGCTGAGTGTACTCGCCAAGGTGGGCAATCGGGAAAAGGCAGTTCCAAAGCACACGGGGAGTAGGGGGCATCCAGCTTCTGTGACCCCTAGGCAGTGGAGTTTACAGTTGTGACCAGAGCAGTCATCATCATAGGGAATGGGGCACTGTGGGAAAGCTGTGGGAGGACTGTTAGTGTTGACACAGGTCACGTAGTGTCTGCTCTTGCACTGTGTCAACCTCATTACGTCAACCATGGCTCCACACTATTTATTGCATTGCTGCAATAGGGTGCTTACACTGGATGCAGACAAATCTGAGTATAGACACATGCACAAATAGGTTGACACAAGGCAACTTATGTTGACCTAACTTAGTAGTGTAGGCCAGGCTTGTGACTGATTTTGAGTTCACCTACACCAGTTTTACCCTAGTATAACTTGTTGTTTACAATAGTAAGAATCAGGCCTATAGATTTCATCAACAAACAAACATGCTAATTCATATAGCTAGTATGCCACAATAATTGCCAGCCAAATGAATTCAGATAGGTCCAGCATCTGCTGGAGCAGATATTGGCAAACACTGTAGGACCCACATGTTGTCTTAGACTGTCCAGAAACCCAAAGCTTTTGGTCACACATACAGCAAAGTTTACAGAAAACCTTTGACATACACTCAATTACAAAAAAAAAATCACAGCCTCTGTATGTCTGTTCCAGGAGATTTTCCACTGCCCCCACCCCCAACCCCAAGGATATTTATTCAGACTGTTAGCAGCAGCAAGGAAATGCATTATGACTCAAGAGAAAACCCTAGAATTTGCAATGCAGCTCAATAACATATGAGACAGATTAAACAGACAACACCTTGCATCAAACTGTCCCAACCCCAGAGTGAGGAGCACTGGGGTATAGTCAAAAAAATTGCTTGTAACATGCAAATTATCAAAGATAAACTACTATAACAGCAAACTAATACTACCTCCAGCCATATCTACAAAGCTGTCCTCTTGTTATTTATTCAGGATGGGCCTGATGCTGCAAGGTGCTGAGTGCTTTCCGAGCAACGTAAAAACACCCTCAGTTCACAGAATCACAGACTTTAAGGTCAGAAGGGACCATTATGATCATCTAGTCTGACCTGCACAACGCAGGCCACAGAATCTCACCCACCCACTCCTGTGAGATTCTGTTCTCAACAGGAGATGCAAAATATCATGTAGGACTGCACCCTGTTTAAGTAACTACATATTTCCCTGCATCAAATACTCAGGAACGTACTTGCACAATAAAACTCTGTACCAACCCCGTGGACTTTTCCATGTACAACAGCACAGCAGCAAATATGTATGTTTGTCACTGTATAGAGAATAATACCATAACCTAAAATCCAAATGCTCATCTATGCATTTTATCTGTATATTTACTTGTACACTTACCTAGAAAGAACCCTACAAAACACATTTTTAAAGAACGCTCTCAACTTTTATTTTTAAACTACATAGACTTAAAGAGCAGAGGCTTTATATAGCATTTTAAATTAAATGTTTCTATATAAAAATTTCCATGGTGTCTGGCCATCACAAAATTAAGAACTCAGTATCACTACAGCCCATGTTGTTTAGTTAAATCAGTACTCTGAGTTCAGTGTCTACAATCATCTGCTCTTTGAGGATGTACAGTGCACATTGAAATTTAGCAATATAAACAAAGTGATGAAAAAAAAGCTAATTGCTGGGACATTAACTTGTAAAGCACCATTTAAAGAAAGGATAAGATGCAACATAGTCAGCACTTGAAAACTGCATTTAAAAAAAATCAGCACTAATTTTTCTATAGTGTTCTAATATTTAGCTAGGGGACGTTTTAGCAAAGCCCAGCAGATTTGCTGATTGAAGGTAATCAGTCCTGCACTGGAGGAACTCTCAGGAAGAAGCAAGGAAAAGGGGAGTTCCTGACGGGTCAGCTGTAAGTCAGCATTTAAACACTGGGAAAGTTTCAGTGAAGGAATTCCTATCTGCAAAGCTCAGAGTCCACCAGGAACAATGCTGTGAAAGGCTGGCTGGCTACACCCAGGTCAATGGGGAGAGACAATCATTCAGCACCAATGGTATCCCACAGCACATCCTGGATTTTCAACAACATTGATACATTTGTGGTTGAGCTATGGAGCTCTATTTTATAGCAGAATTTTAGGCTGTAAAGGGGAAATTTATCATGGAGATGAAATTAGCTTAAAAGTTAAAATAATAAAGTAATAGTAAATGACAATGGAACCATTCCTCACAAACTGCAATCTACACAGGACCTGTCTGAACCCTTTTAGCCACATTAATTTTTTCCATTGGGTGTTTTGTGTATGCCAAGATAGGTATATTGTACTCAGTAGTTTTCCTCATCTCTCAGGAATTTTTTGCACAGCATTATAAGATGCAAGTGTGTTGTGAGCAGTTTAGTAGGCAAGGATCCCAGCTTAGAGCAAAAGACCTCCTTAACTTTCTGAGCCAGACAAGCCCATGATGACCATGAATTCTGCTTTCACAGTATGCTGACTTATTGAGGGGGGCAAAAAGAAACCCAGAAAACCAAACCCAGAAATCCAAGTCACCTAGTGCTGCTGTGGGGAGTTGAAGAGCTCATACAAATGAGTTTGCCTTTTCCCGTGCTGCAGTATTTCTGAGTGTAGGGATAGTCAAGCTGCCCATCCACAACATTGCAGTTCCAAGCATCATTGTGGGGAACATGGACAAAAGGGGAAAGGGATTTCAGACTTGCTCACTAGACCAAATCTGATTTTAAAATATAACAAAGTTACGGGGGAGTCCTTGGGGCTAGGAGATCCTCCCCATTTTTCATTGTTCTCTAGGGGTTACTTCACTCTGATTCCTGGAGTGTTGGCGCTGGGAAATAGCTCCTTGGATCAGTTTTGTGTAGAGAAGGACATTAACTTTCTGACTACATAGCACTAGTTTTGCTTGTGCTTTGACCATTAGCCTCTCAAACGATCAGTCAGAGAATAGCTGAATCTCTATGGCTTCTTTAAACATTTTCTCTGGCTAACTGCATGCAGGAAAAGTGAATTAACTCTGAATTTACTTATTTGTTCCTTGGTTGCAAAATTAATCCAAAATCTTATTCACTTGGCTAATATTTCCTTTCACTCACAACTTGCACATATATAATCCTTCCAAATCTTCTCTTGCCCTTTTCTGTCTCTCAAACCCTTATGCATCAGTGACCCCTAGAGGTTAGCATTTCATTGCATGCTTGGATAAAATACAAAGAACAAAAGAGGTCATTACTGTAGTTCTTCCCATCCTTAAAGAGGACAGGACCACATTTTCAAAAAAAAAAAAGGGTCAACGGGTGTGTATGCAAAAATGGTGCATGCAAAAACCGCATCTGCACATGCAAACGAGTAACATGCTACAGTCTGGATCGAGGTGGGCAAACTATGGCCCACCAGCCATTTTAAGCTGACGCTCGAGCTCCCGCTGGGGAGCGAGGTCTGGGGCTTGCCCCGCTCCGGCGCTCTGGCATTCCAGCCAGGGAGCAGGGTCAGGGGCTGCTCCATGCAGCTCCCGGAAGCCATGGCATGGCCCCCCCGGATCCGGCTCCTATGCACTCCAATGGCCTCACTCCAATGGGCCCCCTCCAGTGCTCCAATGGGAGCTGCAGGGGTGGTACCTGCGGATGGGACAGCGTGCAGAGCCACCTGGCCGTGCCTCCGCATACGAGCCGGAGAAGGGACATGCCGTTGTTTCTGGGAGCCACTTGAGGTAAGCATCGCCTGGAGCCTGCACCCCTGAGCCTCTCCCCCACCCCAACCCCCTGCTCCAGCCCTGATCCCCCTCCCCCGCCCTCCGAACCCTTTGGTCCCAGCCCAGAGTCCCCTCCCGCACCCTGAACTCCTAATTTCTGGCCCCACCCCAGAGCCCGCACCCCCAACCAGAGCCCTCACCCCCTACTGCATCCCAACCCCAATTTTGTGAGCATTCATGGCCTGCCATACAATTTCTACAATTTCAGATGTGGCCCTCGGGCCAAAAAGTTTTTCCACCCCTGGTCTGGATACATGATTGGTTTGAGGAGGCAGCGACTAGTGAGTATGTTACCAGGCACAAGATGACCTTAAACATTAGGCCTCACCCGATCTCTAGCCCTTTTACACCAGGTAAAGAGTAGTGGAGCTGTGTAAAAGAGCCCAAAGAGGCCCAGATCCTCTCAAGAGAATTTACCCAATGCAGGATTTGGAGAAGACAGACATATGGCTGCCTTTTGAGAACCCCCTGGCACTGGGGGCTTACCGGGGAGGGGATGGGAGCAAGAGGGGGCAGGGCAGAGATTCAAGACCATACTGCAGCCCAAATGCAGCTGGGGACAGGCTATTGTAATGTAGACAGGTCCCCAGGGATGTCTAAAAATACACTGTGGCCTCAGAAAGGCAAGGGCACAAGGCTACCTTAGCCTCCTCCCACTGGCCTGGCCTAAATTTACTTGCAGAAACCAAATTATACAGCAAAGATGTCCCTAAGGGTAAGTCTAAACAGAGAGCGGCTGTGAGTCTCAGAGCCCGGCTCGACTGACTTGGGCTCATGCTACAGTGCAAAGAATGGCCATTGCAGTTCAGGCTGGAGCTCGGTGCTGAAGTCTAGGGAGAGGGTGGGCTTTGGAGTCTGAGCTCCAGCCCGAGCCGCATCGTCTACACAGCTATTTTTAGTGCTGTAGCTGAGCCTGTCAACCTGGGCTCTGAGACTTGCTGCTGGCCGCTTATACAGTGGCAGGACCCTGGAAATTGCCCTGGTCTATTGCCACCTCGGTGGCCCTACGATTAGTTTTAAAGTGTGGCAAGTTCCGTGCAGGTTGGGGAAATTGTATTGCTAGCTGCAAAGAGGGTATGTCTGGGGATTTCCACAGAAGTCCCCCAGTAATTCTTAAGAACCCACAAAACTGTTCAGCCCTGGCATAGCTCTCAGCCCTACACATCTGGGAACTTTTTTCTGTCACTACTGTGTGACTCATAGTAAAGCAGTAGTGGTGCCAGGTGCTTAACACAAATGAGAGCACGAGGAACTAAGAGCGCGTGGGCCACAAGGTGACCCTATAGTTTTTTTTTAAGATGATTATTATGGTTTGTTAAGGGCAAAGGAAAAAGGCCAGGGAGAAAGACAGAGACGAAGAGGAAGGCCCTTACATGGGGTAAAGGAATATCCCCTGAACTCCACAATTGTTATGATGTCCCCAGCTGAGAGCAGGGCCCTCAGTTACCATGATAATGGGTGTGGTAATATACTACCTAGCTCTTCTATATTGCTTTGCACCCAAAGCACTTAACCTAGGAATGGATAGACAGAGATGGCACTACAGAATACATGCACGAATGATGATGTTATTTGGATAAAGAATTGCTGTTATTACACCCATCTCCTGCAGCAGATTCAGCATTGCTAGGGGACGTGTAAGAGAATCCCTTTCTCCTTCCAAATGCAATCATTAGCACTGCTGGCTATGCCATGGCTAGCCTGCCCCTTTGCCACTAAGCCTCTCGCAATCATTTTCACCTACCCAGGAGCAGTGCACCTGTGGCTTGTTGGACAAATATGGAGGTACCTTGGCCTGTATTTCAGTCCCCACCCAGCTGTGGTATTTGATTACTTTGCTTTCCCTGGTTTTCAGTCCATTGAAGGAAAGAGCAAAGTCGAGCTTGTGGATGAATTCACACATTGATCTTCACGCTCATCGCTGAGATCCTGCTTTGTTCCTCTCTTGCTGACTGTTAGCGTTTGAGCTACTGATAAACACTACTTTGGAAGCACATCCAATAGCTTTGCTGTCTGGATTTATGAATGTTACCCTAAAGCTTAGCAACAGGGGCAGGAGTCCAGGGTCCATTATTACAAACATTTCTCATGGCCACAGCTCTTCTGGATCAAACCATTAGCAGCTAACCTTAGTTTGGGAATCCTAAAAATATTGTTTATTGCCCACTTCCCTCTGAAAAACTGTGGCATCCACCTTATCTGCTGTATACCATATAGTAAATCCCTTACTCATTCAAAATATTTTCACCTTGCACTTAACTGGACACTCAGTGATGCTTTGCAATTTTAAAAGGATGAAGTCAGATAGCAAAGGTATTTTATTATTAAACTCTCAAGCATAATACTATAGTAACTGTAGTCAATAAAACAATATGCCAGGAAAATGTTATGTCAGGCTCTGTTGTTTAATAAGCAAGAGAACCCTATCTATAAAGGATGGGTATGCAAATTGATTTTACCATTTCAAGAAGTTGTGCAGTAACCATGGCACCCTCTATCACACAGTGTAATTACTGTACATGTAATATTCAGCATCCTAAATAAACATACCTAAAAATCACCAGCCTTTAAGTTTATATTATGGTTTTATAGGAAAGTGCCTTACAGTAAGTGGCAGTATTTTCTCCACACTTTACTGCACATTTTCTGTTTTTACACCCCTCCCGCCATAAAAATCCTGAATCTTCTCTTTATCCACATAAATATGTAGTCAGCTGTGTGTACAATTTGCAAAGGTAGAGATTTTTAATATGTGAAATAACACAAGATTTTAATTATATTAGTAATTCCTTTAGGCCACCTGCCCCGGTCTAGTCAAATAATGGGAAAGCCATTAATTCATTAACTTGTTCAGGTATCCTCTCACCCCTAGAGTCACCCCTATTGGTCAGAATGGAAGCACACCAGTAGCGCGGGAAGGGTCATGAAGCTTGCACTATCATTGCACATTTTGGCAAGACGACCTCATTCACTGAGGATGTCAAATTGACACTTTTCAGGGGTACTGAATACACACAACAAATGTAAAAAGACAAAGCATTGTTACAATAGGATATGCATCAATAAGTCTTGCTCTAGTACTTGCATGAGAGCTGCATGGGGAAATGATGTCATCTGCACATAGCTATTCGATCTCAAGGATTTGTAGCCAAAAGATTGGAAACTAACTTATTTTCCCCCCTAAACAAGCCCTATTGCACACTGCCAGGAAATAGTTTAAGAAAAGCTGCTACTCAGCCCAGTTTCTTCTTTCACCATGAACTGAAGAAAACAGCAGGGCAGATGGAAGTTGTGACAACGTCCATTGATTTTTAATCACTTACTTCCGTCACTCACCCAGCCCTAGGTCACATACAGTAAATTTTAGGCAGAATCTGCCTCCAAGAATAGGAATAATAGTTGCTACTATGTTTCCTCTACTCTTCAAGCAAATATACTCTAGGGCCCAAATCCTCAAAAGGTATTTAGGTGCTGAACTCCCACTGAGATCAAAGAGAGTTAGGGGCCTAGACACCTTTGAGGATCTGGCGAACATCAAATTTAAGGAACTTTAATTGTTACATCCAGGTTTTTATGGGAAGCCTTTTCCTCTATTTTCAGGAATAAGAAAAAATTCCCAAACTCTGTTATACAAGAGGCTCAAAAGAAGACTGCCAGAATAGGCTCTGTGATCATCTGTTCCTTTGCTATGAGACAGGGAGATTTATTTGACTAAAGAGTGATTTTATGTGACTTTTTGCTTAGAGGTCTGTGCGCCAGAGTGAGGAGGCAGAAGATGTCGGAAATAGTTTTAGTCAAGAGACCTAGATTTATGGTTAAGATGCCTTGACTATGAACGAATACAAATCAAAAACCACAGAGAAGAAAGAATGACTGAATACAAGGGGGGAGAAATCAAAGCCATGATACAACAGGTTAATAGACAAAATATATATATATTTTTCCTTTTAAAGGTCCTTCCACCAAGCAGATTCAAACCTCTTTAGGGACTGACTAGCACAAGGGAGTCCTGGTCCGTGCCTGGGGCTTCTAGGCGCTATATTAATACAAATAATAACTGATAATTTATGTTTTCATGATGCTATCATCTCATGCTCCTGAGTTGATATCACCATGCAGACTCATTTGTTTGTAGAGGAAAAGGTGCACGTGCACGCACACAGGTTTATTTCGCTTAGATTTCTCTTGCCACAACCTATATCAAAATGTTAAGATTTACGTTGCTGATAACAATATGGAAAGGAACATAATGGTACAGCATAGCTGCCAAGAGGCTGCTATTCTGGCATGTCTATCTCACTAGTAAAATAAAACAAATGACAGTCGTGCATAAAATCAGCTCATTCAGGGCTAAAACCTGCAGTGCACTAGTACACAAGGAGACTGGGAGGGTATATTGAGCTATTTCCTCCCCATGTAAGCAGCAGGGCAGGATTTGCATACAATACTCATGAAAACACTAAGGCCTTTTATGATAGTGTATTCACCACCCTATAGTGCCCCCATGTGTCCAGGTGCGATACTGCAAGGGGTCCTCATCTCCAGCAGCTGCTGCAGGCCTGCTGCCTCTTCCATGGCTCAGCCCTCTTGGCCAAATCTCAGAAAATTCAGTCCCCTTCCAGGGTAACTAGAGGTCCAATTGAAAGTCCAAAGCTAAACAGCTAAATAATGCCTATGCCCCTCTCAGGCTCCACTGAAGTGTTCTTACTGGCCCTTCCTTACAGGAACCTAACTTGCTCCTACAGTTGGCCTTCCATGCCCCTTCCTCAGAGGCTGATAGGGGAGCTCAGGCCCACCCTCCACTCTGGGTTCTGGCCCATGGACCCAGTGTTAAACAGCTAGGTCTGCTTCTTCAGCCATGCTGCCCCTGGCTGTTCCCATCTCTGCTGGGCTAACAACTCTTCTGCCCCTCTCTGGCTCCACTGAAGAGCTTTTACTGACCCAGGGCCTTTCCTACATGAGCCTAACCTGCCACTGCAGAGTTCTTCCTCTGTTGCTTCTTGTCTTAGAAGGTTTTCCCTCGCTGTGCCCCTTCCCCTGAGACTCTGGCAGCTTCCGCTAGGGCTCTCCCTGCTCCTTGTTGGCCCCCCATCTTTGGGCTTTTACCCACAGGAACCTGACCCTGCTCCCTGTGGGATCTCATACCTTCAGGAAAGTCCTGCCTCTGCCAGGCCCTTCCCAGGAAACAGGGACTCTCCTCTCCCCTGGGGCTTCTCTGCAGTCTCTCCCTCCAGTCTGAATTCCCAGCTCTATATAGTAGTCCTTCCTGATTCCCTGCAGCTGGGGGCACTAATTATCAGGCCCTAATTCACAAAAGCATTTAAACACATGCTTAAGTCGCACTGAAGTCAATAGGACTCAGGCACCTCCTTAACTTTAAGTATGTGCTCAAATGCTTTGTTGATTAGAGGTACAGTTCAGTTCACACTTAACATAAGGTACATGCTTAAGGGCTTTGCTGAACTGGGGCTGGAAGAAATGGCCAGCCAATGGACCGACCCACCTCCACATACCCCAGGGGTTGTGTTAGAGAGAAATTGTAATGGGATATTTCCAGCTGTCCCCTCCCCATGTATTGGGATGCAGAGACTGCACTGAGGGAGGCCCTTTGCACACTTCCCCCCACCACCACCCCCAAATCCTCATCACAGGGAGCAGTTTTGATTTACTAGTTGCTGAAAGTCGATACAACTCTTCCAAAACAATGTGTACAATGTTAAGAGAAAGCTCTCGCCTAACATTCGATTCATTACCGACCCATTACATTTGCTTTCAGAAGCAGTAAAAGTTTTCTTACTTGGTCATTTGGATTTTTTGTTGCTGTTTTTTTCCCTCACTCTGGATCTGGATAATACGTAATTAAGAATAATTCTCACTACAGCTCTGCCTCTCCCTCTCCTCTGATTGGTTTGTATCCATGCATACTACTGGCTGCTCTTTGTGGCTGGGGCGTGACTAGGATACCCTTACTCACATTGAGCAGTACCTGACTCCAGCAATATCCCCATAGGCTTCACTCAGAGCTGGTTGAAAAGTGGGGATTGTTTCCCTGCTGAAAAATTAAACTTTTCATTGACAAGTTTAAATTTTCTGTAGAAAACACTTTCCATGAAACAATTTGTTTTGTCAAAACCACAATTTTCCATCAAAAACCAGTTTTGGTAGAAAAATTTCAACCATTCCTAACCTAGGAAGGATCAGAGTCTAAAATAGGGAAAGAACAAGTCAAATATTACCTAGACAAGTTAGATGTCTTCAAATCACCAGGGCCTGATGAAATGCATCCTAGAATACTCAAGGAGCTGACTGAGGAGATATCTGAGCCATTAGCAATTATCTTTGAAAAGTCATGGAAGAAGGGAGACATTCCAGAAGACTGGAAAAGGGCAAATATAGTGCCCATCTATAAAAAGGGAAATAAGGACAACCCAGGGAATTACAGACCAGTCAGCTTAACTTCTGTACCCGGAAAGATAATGGAGCAAATAATTAAGCAAACACCTAGAAGATAATAAGGTGATAAATAACAGTCAGCATGGATTTGTCAAGAACAAATCGTGTCAAACCAACCAGATAGCTTTCTTTGACAGGGTAACAAGCCTTATGGATAGGGGGGAAGCAGTAGATGCGGTATATCTTGACTTTAGTAAGGCTTTTGATACTGTCTTGCACGAGCTTTTCATAAACAAACTAGGGAAATACAACCTAGATGGAGCTACTATAAGGTGGGTACATAACTGGTTGGAAAATCATTCCTAAAGAGTAGTTATCAGTGGTTCACAGTCATGCTGGAAGGGCATAACGAGTGGGATCCCGCAGGGATCGGTTCTGGGTCCGGTTCTGTTCAATATCTTTATCAATGATTTAGATAATGGCATAGAGAGTACACTTATAAAGTTTGCGGACGATACCAAGCTGGGAGGGGTTGCATGTGCTTTAGAGGATAGGATTAAAATTCAAAATGATCAGGACAAACTGGAGAAATGGTCTGAAGTAAACAGGATGAAATTCAATAAGGACAAATGCAAAGTACTCCACTTAGGAAGGAACAATCAGTTGCACACATACAAAATGGGAAATGACTGCCTAGGAAGGAGTACTGTGGAAAGGGATCTGGGGGGTCATAGTGGATTACAAGCTAAATATGAGTCAACAGTGTAACGCTGTTGCAAAAATGGCAAACATCATTCTGGGTTATATTAGCAGGAGTATTGGAAGCAAGACACGAGAAGTAATTCTTCTGCTCTACTCCATGCTGATTAGGCTTCAACTGGAGTATTGTGTACAGTTCTGGGCGCCACATTTGAGGAAAGATGTGGACAAATTGGAGAAAGTCCAGAGAAGAGCAACAAAAATGACTAAAGGTCTAGAAAACATGACCTATGAGGGAAGATTGAAAAAAAATTGGTTTGTTTAGTCTAGAGAAGAGAAGACTGAGAGGGGACGTGATAACAGTTTTCAAGTACATAAAAGGTTGTTACAAGGAGGAGGGAGAAAACTTGTTCTTCTTAACCTCTGAGGATAGGACAAGAAGCAATGGGCTTAAATTGCAGCAAGGGCGGTTTAGGTTGGACATTAGGAAAAAATTCCTAACTGTCAGAGTGGTTAAGCACTGGAATAAATTGCCTAGGGAGGTTGTGGAATCTCCATCATTGGGGATTTTCAAAGCAGGTTGGACAAACACCTGTCAGGGATGAAAATACTTAGTCCTGACTTGAGTGTATGATTCTCTGAAATACGCAAGAGGTTAGTGGTAGGAATGTTGCCATTCCTGCAGGGAGAGAAATAAAAATATTTAGAGGTTTTCATTTAATTTATTCTACTGAAAACAAATCTCCACAGGACTTCCCATAATCATCTTCCAAAAAGAAAATCTAGCTTGGTGCTGAGAATGTCCTGGATGGAAGTCGGTGAAGGTGATTTCTCACATCCCGGCAACATCTAAATCTATGATTTTTTCTGCATCACCTCTCTCAGATATGGCCTTTCTTATCCCTCCAGCTCTCATCCAGGCTTTCATCATCTCGCATCTCAATCACTGTGACATCCTTCTCTCTGTCACTGACAAATGCAATATTGTCCTGTTTGTATTCAATCAGAATGCTGCTGCGAAGATCATTTTCTTAGCCTGTTGCTTTGAAGCACTCCCCTGGCTCCCCCATCTCTATTGCATTAAACAAAAGCTGCTTGTATTCACTTTCAATGCCCTTCACAGTCTTGCCTCCAATTGGCCCGTGATGCTTCTACTGCCCACTTGTTACATTTTCAAACAAGCACCTTTGTGCTTTCTCCCATGCTGTGCCTCATGCTTGAGAGGAGCTCCCTGTAAACATCCACAAAGCCACCTCATTATCTGCTCTCAAATCCCTCCTCAAAACTCTCCTTTGCCATGATGTCTGCAAAAGCTTGACAATGGTTAGGCTGCCTGGTGTGCTGATTGCACTGCCTATCAACCTGGCCTATATTGTCTCACTCTTTCCCAGTCTCTTTGTATCTATTTGTGGTCTCTTGTCTGATACTTGGACTGGAAGTTCTTTGGGGCAGGGACTATCTTTATCTTCTGGGTTCATACAGCATAGAATCATAGGGCTAGAAGGGACCAGCAATTCTATGAATAGGGTTTTACATCAAATTTAGAACTTTCACTCAGTGGTCACAAAATGCTGTTATAAACATTAAGTCTTCTAACCCTTCCATGAGGTAGGTAATTATTGCAATACCTTCTACTGACAGGCAAGCCAGAATGCAGAGGGCCAATTTCTCCACTGACAATCTCCCTGGAACCCAGTGAAATCAGTGTAGCTGTACAGAGCCTAGGACAGCACATAATTTGGACCAAAGGTATTCATTGATTTACTATGGTTCCACAGACAGCTAGTAGCAGATTTGGGGATGAAATTAAAGATGGGTCAAATCAGGGGGGCTTTTGCAAAACCTTGTTGGCCTCATTTTGTAAAACTAGAACCAGGGCTTGGTTTGGATGCAGATACCATTTTACATCTCACTCTGCTAAGACCCAAATGCAGGCAGGGCCGGCTCCAGCTTTTTTGCTGCCCCAAGCGGCGAAGAAAAAGAAGAAAAAAAAAGCCGCGATCGGCAGCACTTCGGCGGCAGCTCTACCGCGCCGCTTCATTCTTCGGCAGCAATTCGGCAGCCGGATCTTCCCTCCGAGAGGGACTGAGGGACCCGCCGCCGAATTGCCGCCAAAGACCCGGACATGCCGCCCCCTTCCATTGGCCGCCCCAAGCACCTGCTTCCTGCGCTGGTGCCTGGAGCCGGCCCTGAATGCAGGACACAATGTGTGACAAAGACCCAAAATGAAGAACACAAAAATATGTTTGTAGAAAACTTAAAATCATGTGGGATTAATTCTTTAGTATAAATAACGCTTCCTATGATCACGACGGTCCCTTCTGGCCTTGGAATCTATTAATTGGTTTCATGAGTCTTTATTTGTGATGCAAGTAATTTTCAATCATAAAAGTGAGGGGCCATCAATTTTTTGTGGAAAAGAGATAATTTGGGGGGCTAAAATGAGTGATATACCTCAAAATGAAGGACATTTGAGAGGGATGTCGTAAAGAGAGGATGGGATGGGTTCAGCTAAATGTTTCCTGTTTTGACCCATCAGTAGTCCATAGTGCACCCGACTGCTCTTATCACGAGAAAACCTTTCCTTCCTTCCTCTCTCTGCTTATGAGGTCAAAGTGAGATGGTCTGTTTGAAAAACTAACAAAAAACAGAATAAAGGTCCAGTGCTTTCCATCAGCAACAAACTAGATTCCCCACTAGATTCAGTCTTGTATACCTAGTAATTATAATGCCCTTTTTCTGACCCTGCTTGGCTCTCACTACTAGAACTATGCTGATTTCCCCTCTGTGACCCACCTAATACTGTGGGTGGGTGGGTGAGCTAAGGGAAGCTTTTTAAATAAAAATAATAATTGGTTCAAGACCCCTGAAGTCTTACCTACCCCTAGACGCAGGAACGCCCTCGTCATCTCTACAGGTGCTGCTTTTCCACTCAAGCACTCAGGAGCCCCTGGGGCATAGAAAACCAAAAATATCTTTTTTCCCCAAATAAAAAGTAAATATATAATTGCATAAAAATGAAATTAGCAAAACCCAACCATGTTAGGTCCACAATCCTAATTATTAACTGCCTGGCTAGTTAAGGACCAGAACTCTTATTCACAGAATAATCCCCATCATGAATTCAGTTAGTCTCAAACGTGACAAAGGTAAGCTGATCATATTTCCCAAAGTAAAAATGGGACACTGCGTAGGGCAGGCCTGAGCTGCCTGGCTTCACTGCTTGCCTGAGCCCCCCAAGCAGGGCTGGCTTGAGCCCCCCTATCCCTGGCGTAGGGCTGGCCCGTGCCATCTGGCATCACTGCTTGCCCACACCACCTGGGGCTGAGACTGACCGTCCTAGTCCAATGCTGCCCCAAGGGCTGACAGTCTGAGCTGCACCATCCAGCACCTTGTGTCACCACTTGTCCCCCCCAAACACTCCTCCGTGCACCCTACTTTTTTGGCAAAACTGGGCATTTGTTCCATTTGCTCTTGCCAACTGATGATTAGGGCAATCTGCTGCTGTTGGAAGGTCCTGGTTCAGGGAAGTCAGCTCCACAAGCTCTGCTCATGCCTGATCCTGCTCTATAGAGTCAGATCCACCACCTTGGTTGCTACACAATCCAGCTCCATTGTGACCAGGTCCAGTCCGGTGAAATCAGTTCCATTGACACCAGCTCAGGCCACATTAAGTCAGCTCCACACATGGTCCAGAATCTCTGGGCAGGAAACCCAAAGCAAAGCCAGACCCCCAAAAAAGAATCTCTGGTCACTGATAGAATCTCCAGTTACCTTTTTTAACTGGACTCACTATCCAGTCTGAGTTAACTACCATAGTGGAGGGTGACCCACTTTCTGTAAGCTCTACCTTTCATAATTTCTCCACACCCGCCTTTCAAAAATGTATTTATATACACCACTTAATATCATTTCCAGAAACAAAATAAACTTCTAACAAAATATACCGGTATATTAAATCACTGCGTGAAAATGCATGCTCATGATTTATGCCAATTAAGCCTGCCAGAGCTTTTCCACCTCTCTCCTACTGGGGGAGCAGAATGTTTCTCTTTCCATTTCAGCCTTCTAGCTCTGAGGCTTACAAAGAGAAATCTTATTTCTAAGGCTTTTTCACTAGTGTTGGCCTTTGAATCAAGGGGGGTAATTCTGTGGTCTTTAGAGAGTCCTTGGCATATAGACTAAATCAGATTTTAATTGTACTCTCCTTCTCTCTCAATTTAATTGACTCTTCTTGTCTAATCTAAGTGGATCTTTCTACACTATGCCTGCTGTGATTCATGTCTGATCTAAGTACTTCTGTCATCCAGTGTTTCTGGCCATTTGTGTTCTTGGGAACCCTGTTTAAAAAATTACCTAATTCCATCAGTAAGCTTTATGAGCCCACTCATTTTTATTTAATCATACTTTGAACCAATACAAGTCAAGGACACAATTCTAGTCTTATTAGTCCCATTCAGCTCTGAAAAATAACCTCGAGTTAGCATGGGAATAGTTTCTCCAATAAGAATAGAATACGCACATAGAATAATGTTCCTACAGACTTATCTAAAATGGAAGCTATTCAATTCAGACATGTCCCACAAACTCCTGCGTGCATGTCTTAAGACTCCCATTTCTTTCATTCAGTTAAAAGAATAAGATACCACACCACAAACATAATTCATAACAAGTATTTGATTTTGTTCATGTACCAGGTTGAATCAGCTAATTTATACAAAGCAGACAAGAGATGCTAAGAAACTTTCTAGAAAAGTACCTCTCTGGCAATACACCAGGAGGAGGGGCCATACCAAAGTAAGATGGATCTCACCCTGAGGAAAATCAGCTGGCTGGAAGGTATGGATCTAAGGAACATCTAAAGTATTGAAGTTTTAGGATTTTAAAACAGTCCATAATGCAGTTTCTTTCCTGGCTAGTACATTAAACGCTGTTAAAAGAGACTGAGCATGTCAGAGTGCCCCTTTCAAGGTCAGTGGTTTATTTTAATTGAAATACACTGATCATTGTTCTCAGAGGGGCACAAATAAAGGGGGTTATTAATGATTATTTTAAGAAGAGATATCACACAAAACTGGCAAGTAGAGCTGAGAAATAGCAATGTTTTTCAGATGAAACTGTTTTTCACTGAAAAATGCAGATTAGGGTTGTCCAAAACATTTCATAAATGTGTGTTGAACTTGCCAAATTGTTTGGGTAAAAAAAAAAATCCAATAAATGCCAATGTTTTGACTTTTTTTTTTAAATGAAACTTTTTGATTCAAACAATTTTGTTTATAATTTTACTTCCATTTTATTAAAATGGTAACAAGAACCTTGAAAAACAAAATAAAATGTTTTTGTGTGGGGGTGAACAAAATGTTTCTTTTGATCCAAGTTGATTTTTTTTACTTTTTAGGTTCACCAGAAATTTGGGGGGGGGGGAATTATTTCAGGTCAGCCCAAACAGTTTGATTTTGTTTTATTTTTCAGTTTTTCCATCAAATCAAAAAATTGGTTATTCACACAGCTCTACTGAGAAAGTCTTACAGGTTTATCGCTAGAAGCCTGTTGTACTAAACCATTTATATTTTACACCATCTCTCTACTAAACATCAGGGTTAACATCTGCTTCACCCTCCCATCACTGCAGCCATACAAGAATACAGGCATCCACTTCACTAAATATTGCCAATTAAACTTTTGGGGAGTAGGGGGTGGAGCTGGAGATATTTGAGGCAGGTAGCAATGCCATCATCATGGGGAACGTTGGTGTATAGGGAGGTGACATCCATAGTGGCAAGGATGGTGATCTGAGGGAGGTTGTTAATGTTGCAGAGTTTCTGAAGGAAGTTGGTTGTGTCCTGGAGGAAGCTGGCCTTTTGTGTGGTGAGTGGCTTGAGGATGGTTTCTATGGGTCTTGATATTTCTTCAGTGTGAGTGCCATGGCCAGATATGATAGGACTGCCTAGCTTCCCTTGTTGAAATGGACAACACTCAGATATCCACCCCAAACACATTGTGAAACTCATCCATTTCATCCTCACCCATAACAATTCTACAATCAACAACGAATACTTTGTCCAAACCATGAGAAGAGCCATGGGTACTAGGATGGCTCCCCAATATGCCAACCTTTCATGGGCCACCTTGAGGAAGAATTTCTGGACAAATGCACCATAAAACCAATTATATACCTGAGATACATTGATATTTTCATCCTCTGGACAGACAACCTAAGTCCCTCATACATTTCCACCACAACTTCAACATCTACCAGCCATTCATCAAAGTCTCTCTAGAACATTCCCGCACCAACATCAACTCCCTGAACACCACTATCAGCTTCAACAATGGAACCCTATAGATAACTATATACACAGATCATCTCTCCTGCCTTCACAGATTCAGTAACCACCCCAAACACACCAAGAAATCTGTTACCTGCAGCCAGACACTCAGATACCACAGAACATTCTCCGAGGAGACAGTCCAGAATATACACTTTACCAAACTTAAAACGGCCTTCACCAAACAAGGACACTCCACCAGAGAATTAGATCACATCATGGAATAGGCCACCCAAATACTCCAAGCCAACCTGCTTCAATACAGAAAAAAAACATCTAACTGCACACCACCTAGTTGTCACCTACCACCCTATATTGGAACCCCTATGGGGTATCATTAAACAATTACAACCTATGCTCAATAGGGACCACATCCTGGATTAAATCTTTCCTGAACCTCTACTTCATGCCTTCAAACAACTCCCCAAGTTCATCATCAGAAGCAAGCTCCCCACAGACCAGGGCCCACCAACTCAAAGCAGCACAGACCCTTCCATAACACCAGATGCAAAACTTACAGACATATCTCCACTGCTATGATGATCAATATTCCCCACAACACACCTTTCAAGATCCACGGGTCCTACACATGCCTATCACAACATGTGGTGTACCTCATCCAGTGCACGTGGGGGAAACAAGACAATTGCTACACTCTCAAATAAATTATCGCAGAAAAATGATAAAAGGCAAAAACATCATATCACACATGGGCGAACACGTTTCATAAAATGATCACCTATATCTGACCTCTCAGTCCTCATGCTCTAAGGAAACCTCCACAACACCTTCAAAAGACAAGCCTGGGAGCTTAAATTCATAACTTTGCTAGACACTAAAAATCGTGATCTTAATAAAGACACTGGATTTATGGTTTATTACAATAATCTGTAACCCACTAATCCCCCTTTTTTATCCTATGCCCACAGAGGTGTTAACAAGCCACTTCACCTTGAATGGTCTCTTAGAATATGTGTTAAATACTTACGCTAAATAACCTGTTCCACCTTGTATTTAGTTGTAACACTCTGAGTACCTTTCCCAGACCTGAAGAAGTGCTCTGTGTAGCTCGAAAGCTTGTCTCTCTCACCAACAGAAGTTGGTCCAGTAAAACACATTACCTCACTGTGATGGGTTCGATCACAGAAACCCCCTTGGGACTGTAACCTGATGTGCTGAGACTACCTCTGAGCCCATTTTCTCTGCCAGTTTGGGCTTCCAGAACCCTGCCTTGTTGAGCCAGACACACCAATATGCTCCAACACAGACACAGGGTCTGAACCACGTGCCCTAAAGTTGCAGACTTAACTGAAAATGGCTTAGCAAGTGCTCCTGTCTCTAGCACCCAGACACTCAGCTCCCAATGGGCTCCAAACCTCAAATAAAGCTTATACAGAGTAAACTCATAAACTGTACACCCTCTATAACACTGATAGAGAGATATGCACAGCTGTTTGCCCCTCCCCCAGGTATTAATCACTTACTCTGGGTTTAATTAATAAGCACAAGTGATTTTATTAAGTATAAAAAGTAGGATTTAAGTGGTTCCAAGTAATAACAGACGGAACAAAGTAAGTTACCAAGCCAAATAAAACAAAACATGCAAGTCTAAGCCTAATACAGTAAGAAACTGATTACAGATAAAATCTCACCCTCAGATATGTTCCAATAAGCTTCTTTCACAGACTGGACTCCTTCCTAGTCTGGGCCCAATCCTTTCCCCTGGTACAGGTCTTGTTAGCTCCAGTTCAGGTGGTAATTAGGGATTTCTCATGACTAGAACCTCCTTTGTTCTGTTCCACCCTCTTATATAGCTTTGGCACAAGGTGGGAATTTTTTCTCTCTCTGGGTCCCCACCCCTCCTTCTAAATGGAAAAGCACCAGGTTTAAGACGGATTCCAGTACCAGGTGACATGGTCACATGTCCTGTGAGATCCGAAGCCTTCATTCTTCCTGGCCTGACTCACAGGAAGGCTTGCAAGTAAACAGCCATTTACAACCAATTGTCCTAGTTGATGGGAGCCATTAAGATTCCAAACCACCATTAATGGCCCATACTTTGCATAATTACAATAGGACCTCAGAGTTATATTTCATATTTCTAGGTTCAGATACAAGAATGATACATGCATACAAATAGGATGATCACACTCAGTAGATTATAAGCTTTGTAGTGATACCTTACAAGAGACCTTTAGCATGAAACATATTCTAGTTACATTATATTCACACTCATTAGCATATTTTCATAAAATCATATGGAGTGCAACATCACATCCTCCTCCTGAACTTACTGCCAGAGACTTGGACACTGTCCATGGCAGAGGCAGTATACATAAAATTCCTCTTTGGGCTCCCCTCTGGGGCAGACACTCCTGTGTCCCCCAAAAGGGAAGGTGACCCTGATCCACCTGTGGGCTCACAGCTACCAGCTATGACAGACCCTTCACTGGCCAGCAAAATCCCCCCCTCTTTCACTCAGGTTGGGCTTGCTTCCAGCTACAGAGTCCTTGGGGTCTGTTCCCACCTCAGCAGTCACCAGGACTCCAACTTCCACCTCCAGGATACATCTCTCTGTGCACCTCTTCCACTCCATTACAGCCAGTTCATGCTTCTGGGTCTCAATTTGTGCTTGTCTCTGGGCCTCAATTTCTTTGTCTTTTAAGTCCAGGGCTTGCTGGCTCTCTCTTTCCTTCTTAGCAATTTGTAACCTGTGCAGTTCTAGCTTCTTCTGAGCTTCACTCTCATCTATTTTGCTGATTTTCCTGTCTCTATTTCCCTTACCCAAAATAAGCAAACAGAAAATAACAAACCAGTAACTACTTTGTCTGTTCTCCAGCCACCACACTCAAAACTCACTTAAAATCACTACCAGTGTCTCAAAGCAATCAGCTGTGCACCGACCCTGCTCGACTACGCCACTGTGACGGGTTCGATCACAGAGACCCCCTTGGGACTGTCAGCTGGTGTGCTGAGACTACCTCTCAGCGCGTTTTCCCTACCAGCTTAGGACTGCAGAACCCTGGGTTTGTGTTGCAGCAGATTAGCATATCTAGCTCAACAAGACAGGGTTCTGGAGTCCCACGCTGGCAGGGAAAATGGGCTCAGAGGTAGTCTCAGCACACCAGGTGACAGTCCCAAGGGGGTCTCTGTGATCGAACCCATCACACTCACCTTGTCTCTCTCATATCCTGGGAACAACTTGGCTACAACAACACTGCAAATTTCCCTGTCCGACAACTAAAACCAGCAAAGGGGGGGGGGGGAGGGGGCAGCTATAAATTGCTGATATTTGTGTATATATGCAGCAGAACCTCAGAGTTACAAACACCAGAGTTATGAACTGACCATTCAACCACACAACTCATTTGGAACCGGAAATATGCAATCAGGTAGCAGCAGACACCAAAAAAAGCAAATACAGTACAGTACTGTGTTAAACGTAAATTACTAAAAAATATAGGGAAAGCAGCATTTTTCTTCTGCATAATAAAGTTTCAAAGCTGTATTAAGTCAATGTTCACTTTTGAAAGAACAACTATAATGTTTTGTCCAGAGTTACGAACAACCTCCATTCCTGAGGTGTTTGTAACTGAGGTTCTACTGTATATTTTTAACTGATTTTATGCTTTATCCTTCTTCCCTACCCCTCTTAGATTATGAGCTCTCCTTCCTTGTCTTCTTAGATTATGAGCTCTTTGGAACAGTCTTCCTATGTGTTTGGACAGCATATTGTAGATGCTATCATAATCAAAAAAATAATTGGGATGTGAAGGCCATAAAATTGGGTAACTTTCTGTAAAACTTAACATTCAAGCAGAGTTCCAAGAGCTGCCTGAATCATTGTTCACTTCACAGCACAGCAGGGAAGAGAATGAACAGGCAAACTAAATTATTGCAATTAAGCAGAGGGAAGATAGAAATAAATCAGGGAAAGGGCAGCAGCGACCAATGCTAAAGCATGATCATGATTTTGCAAATTGGGATGGGAAGCAGACTGCTATCAAAGAAAAAAAAATGGGAGTCTTCAGCTTTTATAGCTTGCATCCAATCTTTCAGTTAATGTATTTGAAAATTTTAAAAGAATATACAGTTCTGCTGCATGAACTAAAACATTTAACTCTTGGCATTAGAGCCAGGCAAAAAACTGATTTTTTGGTTCACTGTCAGTTCCTTTAAAAAAAACCGAAAAAATTATGTTGTTTGAGTCAAAACAGAACATTTTGGGAATTTTCAGTGAATTAAAAAGTTGGAAAATTTTGTTTGGGGTCAAATAAAATATTTTGTTTGGGACATTTTTAGCAAAAAGCAAAGGAAATGAAAGTCTAGATTCACAAAACAAGAGGAGGAGGAGATGGTGGTGCCCCTAATAATCTGTAGCCCACTGGTTAGGGCACTCACCCAGGATGGAAAAGACAGGTTCAAATTCCCCCTCTGACCGACTTTTTCAGGCTGCACAGTTCCCTGCCTATGCTGTACTATCCCTAGCAACCCAGGCTGCCTAAATAAGCCAATGCCCGTGCTTTGCTTTCTCTTAGAAGGCTATGAACAGCTGTAATTGCCAGCAGTCACAAGTCATCACACTGCTCTTTATAAGCAAGCTCGTGTATTCTTAAGGTGAAAGCATTACAGAAAAAAGCATATAAAAAACACAGAGTTCCTATACACATGCTAAAAACCACCAGTTTTATGGGGCGTCAGTAGGCCAAAGACCTTCCAACCCTTCCCAGAAAGGATTGGGGCTCCCCTTAGATAGAAGGTCCTGTCCATTAGATGGATCAGAAGGAAGACCCTGAGTCAGTTTAAACTCAGGATATTTATCCAAAGTCCTTTCTTTGTCTGATGGTCTCTGGAGAATCCTGTCATGGTACTTCTCTGGAGGTGTTACAACCTGAGTGAATTTGCCTAATCAGCCCCCACTGTTCTTAGTTCTTGGAGGAGCTGTGGTCACCTTCCCTCATGGAATTATATGCACACAGCGATACAGTAAGAGCTCCCAAAGATATTGCAAGAAATTGTCATATCTGTCACCAAGATGTGTTCCTTTTTTCGTGTCTTGCTTAAAAACTCAGTTTCTCAAACCTGCAAATTTACATGGCAACAATAAAACTTTACAAAAAGATGTGGATAAACTCACGGTCTGTGAGGATGCCCTGTCCACAAATTATACAATTCACAGAGCTAGAAGACTTCTGTCCACCTGGCCCTGCAATGCTGGGCCCCTCCGGTTCCAGGGCTTGGAGCAGTGGCTTCACTATCTGCATCCAAACAGCTGGCAAAGGATTAAAAAAAAGAAAAGAAAAGAAAAATGCATTTGTTGTAATAGAAATACAGATATTTAATTATTTTTGTCTGTTAAGCCACAGAGCCTGTGCAGAGAGGCTCTGCAGCAGTAGCAGTTCCCAGGAGAATGACTGACTGACTGACTGACTGACTCTGCTGGAATTTTTTATTGCTGTCCAGGAGAGGCACATTGCAGCAGCCATCTTTACATTGGTGCAATGCATGCACCTTTGCTGGCTCAACTGGTGTGGAAGCGGGTTCTGGACCAGGGAAAGCCTCCCATTTTTCAGGACTCTGGCACCAGCTGTCCTAGATTCTCCCAGTCCTTGCGCCCAGGGTTGAACTTTAAAAGGCACAAGGGGAAGGCCCTATGTGTCCTCTGCCCCTGTTTGCATAGATGCACAGGGTTATCCATAATCTGGCTTTTTTTGTTAGCAAGCGAGCTGTGAAAACCATGCTTGTTACCTTTCTATTTTCAGACTTGTTTTTAAATGCCTTTTTGCCCAACTTTTGTTTGACATCACTGCTGCGCTTTCTCAATCTCTCTACTATCAACAACATCGTGCTAGAGCCACCTTGCAATGCACAGGGATCTTTCAAAGATTTCCCTTCTGATAAATACATGACATTGTGAAGGTAAATACATCATGTGAACTACCTCACACAGTCTTGGTGCCACAATGGCGCCGTGTGGCCAGCTGGGAGCTATAGAGGTGCCACAAGCTGAGATGCATTACTTAGACTTCCATATCTCGCCTTTTAGGTTAAAGCATCCCTAAAGCCAGTGCTTTTACACTTGGTTTCCCAACATCCCCTCTCTGTAAGACAAGTTCTGATGTCTAAGGCTTTTTGTGAGCTACACTATGCTTTCTGGCTGAGAACAACAAAACAGCTACCAGGCCGCCACACTGTCTCTTTAGTTGAATAATCAAGATAATTGTAATACATTCCTAGTAAAAATGCAACCTCTAACTATGCTGCTTTAAATATAAAATAACTTATTTGTGCTTTGCGGGGAGAGTGAAGGCGGGGAGAAAAATGGCCCCCCGTCTCATGCAGTCACGTCAAACATGCAGGTTAGCTTAGAAAGAACCAACAACCCATTGAGTCTTAAAATGGAACTAGATACATTTACGAACAGGACTATATGACACGGTTATCTGCAATAGCAGAGGACTGGACTTGATGACCCAGGAGGTCCCTTCCTATGATTCTAACCACAAAGACGACTTTAGTGTAGGACATTGCACTGAGCACTATAATTTCTAAGTGCTACTTTAAAACATACATTGGTAACCTTTGCATTTGAAGAAAAACAGGAACTTATTTCCAGTTAAACTAAATTAAAGCCTTAGAAATATCTGTTCAGTCTTTGGTCTTTATTTGGGAGGGTTAAGGGAGAGCTTTAAGATGGGCTTTAGAATAAGCTGATGAGGAAGGGCTTAACTCTACAATGCATTTTTTTTATTAGTATTCCTCATCAGCTTGCAAATCTCCATAAGATAAACTAGTTCATCTCCCTAAGGGCTTTTTTTTTTTTTTACAAACTTAGAACTGGTATAAATAGTATAAATCAGTCACTTCTTTTGTATACAAAGTGCAAAATAGAATTTGTAAATCAACATTTTATTAAGGTTTTATTGGTGTGATTTATAATTCAGTCATGGGGGACAGACAGTAGACAATTACCTAACAGCAAACCCAAAGCAGCAAACACAGACAGAAGTGCAAAACAACCCTACATCAGTAACCAGAGTAGTATTTTATTAAGAAAGTGATGCTGTGGTGGAGTCACCGGATGACACTGTTACACAGTCTTATACTTATTCAAAGGCTGAACAGTGCTCACATGCTAAGAAGAAATGTGGTATTGCTGTTAGCTTTATGATTAACTCCTTTTGGGGGGGGGGGAAAGAGTGGCAAGCAGCAAGGAAGTTTGTTCTCTGCCTTAATCTCTCTAACTAAAGTCAATTTTTGAGGCAGAGTTGTTTCTTGGAGACTGGGCATTGTTTTTTGGGTTGAGATTCCTGAAAGAGGGAATTACCTGCATGCCATCTGTGACCACCTCTGCTCAATGAATGGTGTGTGTAATATAAACAAGTTGTGCTATGAATATACCCAACTCCATGTAATTGATGTCTTCTCCACCAGGAAGCCTACCTGCAAACACCCTGCTATCGGTTGGCAGATGGGAAACAATAATATGGTTATTGTTCTGTAGTATACACTGCTGAAATAATACAATTTTTATTCTTCCCTAACATTTATTAGGCAGGCCCCAATCCTGCAAACACTTATGTACATGCTTAATTTTATGAGAGCAGGCCCATAGAACTCAATGGGACCATGCATGTGCTTCCATGGTTCGTAGTTCATATGGATACATAAACAAAATCTACCTCGTGGCACAACATAAAGCCTTGCAATTTATCATCAAACCAAAGCTTTGTTTTATTCAGCATATTCCTGTCTTCATGCAATTCTTTTTTTTTATATATAAAAAAAAATCACCAGTCTCTTACCCTTGCTAATGCTCGAACCTTGATCTACATATCAAGCACCAACTGGCTTTGATTATTGAAGTGCTCTTCACGCAAACCATTCTGCAAGTGCTTGGCTTCCAGTTTCTTAGGGGTAGGACCTTTGAAAGTGCTCAGTGTTGACCTAACTCTGCTCCCACTGAAGTCAGTGGGAGTTTTAGCCTTGACTCCAATAGGAGTGAAATTAGGCAAATGCTGAGCTCTTTTGAAAATCCCACCCCGGATCTGTCTGCCAGGCTCTCAGTTATAGCAAAGGCCTGGCCTACATTTAAAATTAGCTTGACATAGCTATGGCACTTAGGGTGTGAAAACTCCATACCCCTGAGTGCTGTATCTATGTCAACCTAATACCCAGTGTAGATAGGTCAAAGGAAAAATGCTTATATTGCTACCATCACTCAGGAAGGTGGAGTTCCTACAGTGACAGACAAACTCCTTTCCAGTTTCTCTGGATCCTTTCTATACATTGGTAACCAAAATTGGACACAGTACTCCAGCTGAGGCCTAACCTGCACCGAATAGGGTGATACTATCATCTCCCATGACTTGCATGCTATGCCTCTTTGAATGCAACCTAAAATTGCATTTCTTTTTTTTCTTTTTTTTCGCAACAGCATCACACTGTTGATTCATGTTGAGGTTGTGATCCACCACAATTCCCAGATCCTTCCCAGATCAGTGCTGCTGATAAGTCAGTTATTGCCCATTCTGTATTTGTGCATTTGTTTTTTTCTTTCCTAAATGTAGCACCTTATATTTGTCTTTGTTGAATTTCATTTTGTTGTCTATAGCCCAGTTCTCCAACTTATCAAGATCTCTTTGGATTTCAGCTCTATCCTCCAAAGTGTTTGCAACCCTTCCAGCTTTGTGTCATCTGCAGATTTGATCAGTATGCTCTCTATTCCTACATCCAGGTCATCAATAAAGATGTTAAATATTACCGGACCCAGAACAGATCCCTGTGGAACCCCACTTGAGACTGCCTTCCAATCTGACATCATTCCATTAATAGCTACTCATTGTTTGTGATTGTTTAACCAATTATGTACGTTCTTCCTGGCTTTAGTCTCTACACTGACCCCCAACTCATAAATGCATCAATGTTGATCCTTATCAACAACAGCATGTCACAATTTTACACATTTTCTCTCTGATGTCTTCTATCCCTTTTATTCTTCTAGGTAAGGCAGGCTTCCAGCTCTAGAGTCTCTGTTTTAAATTCCACCTTTTGTTCTGCTAGAATTTACCTGTCAATGCATTCAGCCTGTCCTGGTTACTTCCCCCTACAACTCCCAGCACCACCAATTTTTCAAACTGTGCTAGCTCAGTACAAGGGTGGAGGGTCCCAGAGCTCAGGCTCCAGCCCGAGCCCAAACATCTATACGGAAATTTTTAGCCCCACAGCCTGAGCCCTGCAAGGATGAGTCAGCTGACTCAGGCCAGCTGCAGCCATGCCCCGGATCTTTTATCCCTCTGTAGACATACCCTAAGAGTACTGTTGGATTCCTTTTTGATGCTGAGCTATCACATTACAGCATCTGTGACTAACTTTCTACCATCTCTGGTTGGCTAGGAAACATTGTCCCACCCTGATGAATGAAGACCTGGCCTCAGTCGTTCATGCCTTCATCACTTCTTAGCTGGATTACTGAAATGCAATATTCCTGGGCATGAAGCCTTCATTATTTAGGAAACTCCAACTGGTACAGAATGCTTCAGCACTTCTCAGCAACACAGGCTACCCGCAAACATATCAAACCTGTCTTTTGCTCCCTACACTGGCTTCCCATAGAATTTTGAATCAAGTTCAAGGTCTCAGTCCTTATTTGCAAAGTGCTCCATGAGCTGGGCTTAGGCTATCTAAAAGATCGTCTAAAGCTCACAGACAAAGACCATGCTTGACAACTATTGCATAATGGAATTCTCAACAACAAGAATAAATCTCATCTGTGTAGGACACAGAACTTTCTCCAGTTCTGTACATCCCTACACACTACCAAAACAAGAGACACCACTGCACACACTTGCTCCTCTGGGGAGAGCGTGAGAGAACAAATAACATGTGACAGATATGTAGTCACATTGCTTAATGCACTTGTGATAAATGAGGGTGGGGGAGCTTCCTTTTATGGACACCCAGGCAGCCAGTTAGCTATAAAATTCCTTTTGATAGCTGTTCTCTACTTGATTTACCTGTAAAGGGTTAAAAAAGTCCATAGGTAAAAAGAAGGGAGTGGGCACCTGACCAAAAGAGCCAATGGGAGGGCTAGAACTTTTTAAAATTGGGATAAAACTTTTCCTTTGTCTGTTGTTGTTCTCTGGAGAGAGGAGACCCAGAGCAGGAACTGGGCTGAACTATGATGTAGGAAGCTTTAAGCCATGTATGAAAAACTATCAGATCATACCTAGAGATTGCTTAGCTGAAACACCAGATATGTAAGTAAGTCAGGGAAGATCTGAGAAGACATGATTAGGGTTATTTCTTTTATTGCTTATTGGCTTGTGGACTCCTTTGTGCTAACCCCAGGTGCTTTTGTTTTGCTTGTAACCTTTAAGCTGAACCTCAAGAGAGCCATCTTGATGCTTAATTTTTGTAATTTTTTTTTGATCTAGCAAAAAGCCTAAATTCCAGATGTATTTCCTTTCTTTGTGTTTTAAATAAAATTTACTTTTTTTAAGAGCAGGATTGGATTTTTGTGTCCCTAAGAGGTTTGTGCATATGTTGTTTAATTAGCTGGTGGAAACAGCTGATTTCCTTTGTTTTTCTTTCTCAGCTCTTCCCGGGGGGGGGGGGGGGGGGGGGGAGGGGCTTGAGGGTACCGCACAGGAAGGAATTCCCAAGTGCACCTTTCTGGGTTCCCAAAAGGGTGTTTTTTACATTTGGGTGGTGGCAGCATCTACCCATCCAAGGTCAGAGAGAAGCTGTAACCTTGGGAGTTTAATACAAGCCTCGAGTGACCAGTATTAATTTTTAGAATCCTTGCAGGCCCCCACCTTCAGCACTCGAAGTGCCAGAGTTAGGGAATCAGCCTTGACAGCACTTCTGGAAGGTGCTCAGATACTATGGTAATTAGCATGCTATAAAAACCTGAATAGAATGCTCAGCAAGCTGTAGGCATGTGAATCTATGATGGCTGCTCTAATACCTCTATGTCAGCAGTTCCCATACTGTGGGTTGTGACCTGCCATCATCATATAGGGTTGCAGGTCCAATGGGCCAGATTCAGCCAGCGAGATGATGCTGTCTGCCCCTCAACATGTCAAGACCTACTCCATAAATGCCCCGCCAGAAGACAGCCATTTTGATCACAAAGTGGCGGCTTCCACATAGCATGACCTCACACAGAGGCCACCATTTTGTAGTTCAAAATGGTGGCTGTCTCACAGAATGAACTTGCACAAATGGTGTGTGTGTGAGGTCACGTTATGCAGAGACAGCCATTTTCTAAAATGGTGGCCTCCTGGCAAGCCATTAGTGGAGTAGGTCCAGACATGGCTGTGTGGAGGTGGCTGTGCAGATGCCATTTTGCCATTTGCACCATCTGGCTATGCAAGCATCCACCTGAGAGATTTGAATCCAGAAGATCCTTATCTGTGGGCAGCAGCCTTATCAACAGAGCATCCTCTCTGCTTGAGCTGGTAGGAGCCTGTGCTAGACTTTTCTGAAATGGGAATCTGCAGTGGCTTGTAAGCGCCTTAAGTCAGGACCCATATCTTTTTATGCCACCTTGAGTACCCTATTGGCAACTGGATAATCATTGTAAGTGACTGTCTTTGTACTGCCCTAGTATCACCTAGTATCCTAAATCCTGGTTTCATTTGCTTAACAGTGAATTCTTCTTTCTGATTTGTGATAAGAGGCACAATGGATACACCTGTCAGGGACGGTTTAAGTAATACTTAGTCCTGCCTAGAGTGCAGGGAACTGGACTAGAAGACCTCTCAAAATCCCTTCCAGTCCTATGATTCTTACACAGAGTATCTGCTTCAACCTCCAGCAGTGAGTCTAGTGATGTAGTTATGAATGAAAAACAAGAGTGCAAGAAAGGAGTTTGCATATATGACAAGGCTTTCTTTGAGTATGGCTTCACCAGTGTTTTTGTCAAGAATGAAGAAAGGCCAAAATGCTACTATGTTACACAGTGTTATCTAATGAAAGCATGAAGCCTAGTAAAGTTAAACAGCACTTAGAAACCCTTCAAGGGGAACACATAAGAAAACCAAAGTCATTTTTCTAGCACCAGAAAAAAGAACTTTTGTGTCAATAAGTGCAATTCAAGAGAGCCAAGTAAGTCTCTGACCACACTCAAAAGGTATCATTTCAGGTGAGACAACACATCACACAGGTGAAGAAGCCTACACAACTGGAGAGACTTTGATTTTGCCAGATGCACTTGATATGGTGAAGATAACATATGGGGAAACCGAGAAAACAAACTCAAGCCATATCTTCCAACAACAGAGTGAAGTAAGGGATTGAGGCAACATCAGCAGATCTGGAAAACACTTTGCTGGAGCATCTGAAAAACATGGATGCTTTTGCTCTTCAAGTTCATGTGATGCACATTTCTTGGCCTTTGTGAAATACACATGGAGGGTGCAGTTGTCAAAGACATTCTGTTCTGTCTTCCTCCTTCTGGAAACGAGACAGCCAAAGGAGGATTCGATGTGCTACATGGCTACATGCAAGACAAAAATACCTTGTGTGATAGTATAGTGGGCTTTTGCACAAATGGAGCTCTGTCTATGGCAGGCCACAAAGCAGGTCTTGGTAAAGAAAGTTGCTCCATCTGGTGTGTGGACTCTCTGTGTGATTCACAGAGAACAACTGGCATCTAAAGCTCCAAGTCTAGAGCCTGGTGAAGTTTTGTGAAATACATCAAGATTCAGTCTCTTCACGCACATTTGTTTGGAAAACCGCATGAAGACATGGGATCCGAGCCTGATGTGTTGTTGTTCCACACTGAAACTCATTGACTCTTGAGAGGAAAAGTACTGGGATGATTTTTTAAAGTGAGAGCCAAGTTGCATGCCTATGCAATAGACTGGAAAAAGAGTGAGTTTGGTGATTTTCTATATGACCAAAGGACGTTGTGCCTTCTTGCTTATGTCACAGACATATTTCGGAAACTGAATGAATTGAATACAGGCCTGCAAGGAAAGAACACCCACATCCTTCAGCTGAGTGACTGAATCACATGATTCATGAAGAAAAAATGTTTCTGGAAGAATAATCTATTGAAGACAAACTATGAATCCTTCCTGAAGCTTTGCAAGTTCCTGGCTGACAATGAAATTATTCACCCTCCCACACAGGTGATGGCTGAGCATCTCAGCCAGATGGTGGAACTGTTTGCATCCTTTTTCCCTGATTTGGACATGACAAAAGTATCATGGGGTGCAAAACCCTTTCAGTACAAGCCTTCTGTCGTGGATTTGCCAAGCAGCTGAAATTGAACAGCTCACTGAAATTTCCGGAGATTGATTCTTGTGAGGAACATATGCCCAGCGTTCTCTCCTGTAGTTCTGATTCACTGTCATGAATGAATATCTTGCATTCTTAACATGTGCCTTGAAACAGATGGTGCGCAAGCATGTATTTCTGTGAAGCTGGATTCAGCACACTTGTGTCATAGAATCATAGAAGATTAGGGTTGGAAGAGACCTCAGGAGGTCATCTAGTCCAACCCCCTGCTCAAAGCAGGACCAACACCAACTAAATCATCCCAGCCAGGGCTTTGTCAAGCCGGGCCTTAAAAACCTCTAAGGATGGAGATTCCACCACCTCCCTAGGTAACCCATTCCAGTGTTTCACCACCCTCCTAGTGAAATAGTGTTTCCTAATATCCAACCTAGACCTCCCCCACTGAAACTTGAGACCATTGCTCCTTGTTCTGTCATCTGCCACCACTGAGAACAGCCGAGCTCCATCCTCTTTGGAGCCCCCTTCAGGTAGTTGAAGGCTGCTATCAAATCCCCCCTCACTCTTCTCTTCTGCAGACTAACAAGCCCAGTTCCCTCAGCCTCTCCTCGTAAGTCATGTGCCCCAGCCCCCATATCATGTTCATTGCCCTCCACTGGACTCTCTCCAATTTGTCCATATCCTTTCTGTAGTGGGAAGCCCAAAACTGGACGCAATACTCCAGATGTGGCCTCACCAGTGCCGAATAGAGGGGAATAATCACTTCCCTCGATCTGCTGGCAGTGCTCCTACTAATGCAGCCCAATATGCCGTTAGCCTTCTTGACAACAAGGGCACAATGCTGACTCATATCCAGCTTCTCATCCACTGTAATCCCCAGGTCCTTTTCTGCAGAACTGCTGCTTAGCCAGTCGGTCCCCAACCTGTAGCAGTGCATGGGATTCTTCCATCCTAAGTGCAGGTCTCTGAACTTGTCCTTATTGAACCTCATCAGATTTCTTTTGGCTCAATCCTCCAATTTTTCTAGGTTCCTCTGGACCCTATCCCTACCCTCCAGCATATCTACCTCTCCCCCCATCTTAGTGTCATCCACGAACTTGCTGAGGGTGCAATCTATCCCATCATCCAGATCATTAATAAAGATGTTGAACAAAACCGGCCCCAGGATCGACCCCTGGGGCACTCTGCTTGATACCGGCTGCCAACTAAACATTGAGCCATTGATCACTACCCATTGAGCCCAACAATCTAGCCAGCTTTCTATCCACCTTATAGTCCATTCATCCAATCCATACTTTTTTTAACTTGCTGGCAAGAATACTGTGGGAGACCGTATCAAAAGCTTTGCTAAAGTCAAGATACACCTTTATATAACGCTGCCCTTGGGAGCCAAAAAATCTTACCGCGTTATAGGTGAAACCGCGTTATATCAAACTTGCTTTGATCTGCTGGAGCACGCAGCCCCTCCCCTCTGGAGCGCTGCTTTACCGCATTATATCTGAATTCGTGTTATATCAGGTCGCATTATATCGGGGTAGAGGTGTATATCATGTCCACTGCTTTCCCCATATCCACAGAACCAGTTCTCTCATCATAGAAGGCAATCAGGTTGGTCAGGCATGACTTGCCCTTGGTGAATCTATGCTGTCCATCGAGTCTCTGTATTGATCTGTCGCTGATGTCACATCGGAAATTAGATGTGCAATTTCTACCACGCCTTGGACTTCAAGAATCTGGGTTGGAACACGCAAGCCCACATGTCACATTAGAAAGCATTAAATAAAATACTTAATGTGTAACATACTTGGATTCTTTTGTCGCTATGTTGCTTTGTTGCTATCTAGGGTCACAGGAAACAGTAAGTCTCAAAGGGCAAAAGTCATGCAGGCAAAAAGTTTAGGAACCCCTGCTCCAGCCAACACCATCCATATCCAACAACAGCTTTCTCAATAGCTTCTGGGAGCACTGGTACTAAACAAGTGACTTCTGCCTCGCGCTAGTCTTCAATCACTTCCTTGCCTGGAGATATAGAATGAGGAGAAACACCACACCAAGGGTGGCCACCTGAAATTGTAACATACTGTGCAGTCATGAGTGCCAAATAAGACTTTTCCCTGAGCTCCTCCATTATTTGGTGATTTTCTTTGGCTGTTTTTCAAAACCACACATTTAATTGTACTTTAAAATCCATGTTCAAAAGCAGATCCTGAATGTCAGTAAGTTTTCCCAGTTAATTTTGTAAAAGGAGATAGGATTTTTGCCATATTCAGGCAAAGAACGCCATATGGCTACAGCCTGAAAGTAGTTGCTGTTAGCAATCAACAAGATCGTGTTTGTTGTTTTCTCTTGAATTATATGCTCTGTACAGGTTTGGCAGTAACTAATTCTGAAAACCAGTTACTTGATGCCTTTAAAAGAGTAAATAATTGAACATGTTTATATGTCATAGCAAAAATAACCTTGTTTTCTGAAACTGTATGCATATGGTTATGCAATGTGTTATATTTCATAGAATTCTGCATATTGTTTTATACATTTGAACAGAAAACCCAGCAGGCTGGGTGAATTTGTCCCCTGATCCCTAATCTCTCAGACAGAATCCACACATATTAAAAAATAAATTAAAGGAAGTGATCTATATGAAATATGTTGGAATAAGAGTCATGAGAAACCCAGAATCCTTCCACTCATACGGAGCACATTAACAAATGCAAATTGAATCAACAGCTTTAAAGAAAGAGATGGGTGACTCTTGAAGAATGGTATTTTAGATTCTGTTGCGGAATCCATAAATCAGTAACAAAATACTTCAGCCTACCTCGCCATAGATAAACTGTGAGGAAAATAAAAAGGTCTCCAATAAAAACACTAAAAGCAAAAGTATGGTATTTTTTCTACAAATTTAAAAAAAACACAAACCTGCCTTACCTCTCAAACTAAAAAGTTCCAAATTTGTAAGGATTTCGGATTTTCCTTCAAAGTTTCTCTGTGTGTCATAGAACTGAATTGAGTCATAGAAATGGAGGGTTGGGAGGTACCTCAAGGGGGCATGTAGTCCATCCCGCGCTCCCTCCCCAGAGCCCCACACACACTGAGGCAAGATGCCACACACACACACTGAGGCATAGGTGCCAACTCAATGGGTGCTCCAGGGTTGGAGCACCCACGGAAAAAAATCAGCAGGTGCTTAGCACCCACCAGCAGCCACGCTTCTCCTCTGCCCCCAGCGCCTCTCACCTGCCGGCAGCCCCACTGATCAACGCCTCTTGCACTCTGCAGAACAGCTGATTGCAGCGGGTGGGAGTTGCTGGGAGGGAGGGGGAGGAAAGAGGTGGGAAAAAAGGCAAGGCAGGGTGGGGCCTTGGGGGAAGGGGCAGAGCAGAGGTAGGGCGGGGGTTGGGGTTTGGGGGAAGGGGTGGAGTGGGGGCAGGGCATGGGACAGAGCGAGGGAGAGCTGAGCACCCCCTGGGTAGAGAGGAAGTTGGCGCCTATGCTGACAGATATTTGTCTCTCCCTTTTTAATCTTTCAGGACATATTTTAAAATCTACATGTTAAAATGCCAGATTTTAATTGAACTTCCTGTTAAAATGCATGTGTAAAATATGCAACCTTCTGAAATTTTGTTTAACCATTTCCCCCAGAGAGTCTATTTACTTTCAGGTTTTGATAAGGTCTCGTCGCTGTGTTTGTTGAGCATTGCACAAACATTAATGAATTTAGCCTTAAATGCCGGTACAGAAGCATTATATTACAAATGGGGAAATGAGGCAGAGGGAGATAAAATTTTCACCCAGAATTCCAGTTGAAATCACTGGGACCTGAGGGTACCCATAACCTTTGAAAATTAGCCTAGTGTGATTTGCCCACCATGACACAGGCAGTCTGTGGCAGAGGGTGGAAGAGAACCCATTCCAGTCTTTTCACACATCCTTCTCCACACTTTTAATCTCCTGTCCTTCTACTCATTATTTTCACATATGCCATCTTGATTTCTATGTCAGGGCTGAGAGCTATAACTGAAGGTGCCTTCTGCAATAAAGATCTGAGAGCTGGGAACAGATTAAAGAATGGATGAATAAGGAGAAAGAAAAAGAAAGATACTGATATCTGTGCATGCAATCCATTGACTGCACTAGTTTAATTGAGAGCAGAATTTTACTCCCTTTCTTAGAAGAACATAATCTTATTTTATAAGCAGTATTTTATAATGCTGTAAGATACTGGATGATACAGAGAGAAACAATCCAAATAATTTCAGCCTCAACTAATATTTTCACTATAATTTGTGAACATGAAGCAACAAGATTCAATACAATCAAGGAGGACTAAAATCTAGTAAATGGTAATGCATTAGGAGTTAAAAGTCTTTTAAAAAAAGAAATGTCTAAGCCTGATAAATACTAGTTCCGAGACACCGGGGTATTGATTCAAAGACCATTGAAATCAGCAGGAATTTTTCTATTGATTTTATAGAATCATAGAAATGTGGAACTTGAAGAGACGTCAAGAGCTTTAGTCCAGCCCCTTGCACTGAGGCAGGACCAAATATACCTATACCATTCCTGACAGTGTTTTTCTAACCTGGTCTTAAAAACCTCCAGTGATGGGGATTCTGTAACCTCCCTTGGAAGACTCATTCACAGCTTAACTATCCTTATAGTTAGAAAGTTTTTCCTACTATCTAACCTAAATCTCCCTTGCTCCAAATTAATCCCATTACTTCTTGCCCTACCTTCCATGGACATGGAGAACAATTGCTCTCTGTCCTCTTTATAGCAGCCCTTAACATATTTGAAGACCATTATCTGGTCTTTTTTCTCAAGATTAAACATTCCTTTTTTTTTAACCTTTCCTCATAGGTCAGGTTTTCTAAACCTTGTATCATTTTTGTTGCTCTCCTCTGGATTCTCTCCAATTTGTTCACATCTTTCCTAAAGTGTGGTACCCAGAACTGAACACAGTACTCCAGCTGAAGCATCACCAGTGCTGAGTAGAGCGGGACAATTGCCTCCCATGTCTTACATACGACACTCCTGTTAATATATTCTAGAACGATGTAAACCTTTTTTGCGCCTGCATCATATTGTTGACTCATGTTCAATTTATGATCCAATGCAACCCCCAGATCCTTTTCACCGGTATCACCACCTAGCCAGTTATTCCCTATTTTATAGTTGTCTGTTTGAAGTACTCTGCACTTGTCTTTGTGGAATTGAATCTTGTTGATTACAGAGCAGTTCTTCAATTTGTGAAGGCTGTTTCGAATTCTAATCCTGTCCTCCAAAGTCCTAACAACCCCTTCCAATTCGGTGTCATCAGCAAATTTCATAACCATACTCTCTGTCAAGCTGTATGGAGTGGCTCACAACCATGAGTGCCAACCTCAGGGCAAAAACAATGAGGAGTCCTTGTGGCACCTTAGAGCAGGGGCGGGCAAACTTTTTGGCCTGAGGGCCACATCGGGTTTCGTAAATTGTATGAAGGGCCGGTTAGGGGAGGGGTTCGTGGATCGGCCCCCACCTCCTATCTGCCCCCCCCCCCGGACTCCTGCCCCATCCAACCCCCCCTGTTCCCTGATGGCCCCCCCAGAACCTCTGCCCCATCCACACACCCCCACTCCCTGTCCCCTGACTGCTCCCAGATCCCCGCCGCCCCATCCAACCCCTCCTCTCATTCCTTAAGGCCCCCTCCCGGGACCCGTGCCCCATCCAACCACCCCTTCTCCCTGTCCCCCGACTGCCCCCTGCCGCCCCATCCAACCACCCCTCCTTCCTGACTGCCCCCCCCGGGACCCCTGTCCCCATTCAACCCCCTGTTCCTCCCCCCGACCGCCCCAACCCCTATCCACATCCCCGCCCCCTGACCACCACCCCAAACTCCCCTGCCCTCTATCCAACCCCCCCGCTCCCTGCCCCCTTACCGCGCTGCCTGGAGCACCAGTGGCTGGCAGCACTACAGCCGCGCCACCCAGCTGGAGACTGACCACGCTGCCGCCGCCACCACCACACAGCACAGAGCACCGGGCCAGACCGGCTCTGCAGCTGCGCTGCCCCAGGAGCTCACAGCCCCGCCGCCCAGAGCATTGCGCCGGCGGCAGAGTGAGCAAGCTGAGGCTGCAGGGGAGGGGGGACAGCAGGGGAGGGGCCGGGGGCTAGCCTCCCGGGCCAGGAGCTCGGGGGCCGGGCAGGACAGTTCCGCTGGCCGGATGTGGCCCACAGGCCGTAGTTTGCCCACCTCTGCCTTAGAGACTAACAAATTCATTTGGGCATAAGCTTTCATGGGCTATAACCCACTTCATCAGATGCTTTTGTTGATACAGACTAACACAGGTACCCCTCTGAAACCTCAGGGCAGATTGTCATGTCAAGAAGCAGGGCACAAACCCCAAACTGGCTGTGTGTTCTATAATTAGATTTCACCAACCAAGTACCAAGAATCAACTACTCAAGCACTATAACAGCCTTAACATGGAGTCACAGACAGTCCCCTTGGGTACTCCTAGCTATCTTGACACCTAGGCAAATGTGCCTGTGTGATAGACGGTCCCTTACACCAAAAATCACAATAATTTCAGGTTACTACCAATCCCAAAGGACCAGTTACTTACCAATGGTACTTCAGATCTCAAACCAAAGACAACACTTGTAGTAAATCCTATCATACTAACTAAGGATGTATTGAGAAAAAGAAATGAGAGTTATTTACAAAGTTAAAGCAGGTGAACATTCACACACAAATGAGTTACCATCTTAGGTGCCAAAAGGTAATAGTAGCTGCTATAATGTGCAAGCTCTATATGTCCTTTAGGATTAACCCAAACCAAGCACCTTGGGAATCCCTTGCTTATGCTTAGAAATATTGCTCTCTGTGAATTCCAAGCAGCATAGTGATACAGTTCCTTCTGGTCAGAAATATTTATTCCCTTCCCTTAGAGCTCAAACTAATGGAAAAGTGTTGTGCCTGTCTCCTCTTCATGGGTGTATGTGGGAGGGAGAGGTGGCAGGCAATCAACAAAGACTTTGTCCTTTGATGTTTCACAATGGCTCATTTGGTTTCAAGGGACCTTCTTGTCTGCAAAACCAGCACTTTACACTAATTAATGCTTCTTTCCTGTTTGGTGAGTTACACAATTACAGAGGTTTACAATGCTAACACTCAATCTAACTTTATACCATGGGCTACAGATATTATATGTGAGATCAATACATGCAGCTTCCTACAACCATTTCATCAAATCTAAACACTAACCACATTCTTAACATCTTAACTTAACATCTATTTTAACAATGCTAACACACAGGTGAGTTGTACTGGTTTCCACCTATGCATTTCTCAGTGTTCAGTGAGACCTAAGGGCTTTGGCATGAGCTAGCACTTGGTCCGCCAGCATCATACACCTCACTCCATTATCCAAGTAATTAATGCAAATATTAAGTAGTACTGGACCCTTTGGGATCCCACTAGATTCACCCTCCCAGCTTGAAAGTGAAACATTGATAACAACTTTTTGAATACAGTCTATCAGTTGTGCACCCACTTTACAGTAATTTAATCTAAACCACATTCCCCTGATTTGCTTAGGAGAATCTCATGTGGGACAGACTTCAACAGGCTTTTGGATCAGATTTTTAAGCAGTTCTTGGCAACTCAGCAAGTAGTACTTGAGAATCATTTTCTTCATACAATTCATGGTAACTAGCCACATATTAGATAAAATACATTAAGGATGGTATCTCTTCTTACACCTACTGTTTCATACTGTACATATGGAGAAAGTGTCTAGAGGAAGGGACTAGGAGAAGGGACTGAGATTCTGTGATGGAGTCACTATGTGATCTTTGCCAAGCTAAAGTAACACAGAAAATTAAGTCTTCCTATTGGGAAAATATGGATAATGACACTGACACATATTTGTGCAGTGCTTTCAGAGTGACAGATGAAGAGAGCTATATAATTCTACGTATTTTTCTTATCTACATGTCCAATGTTAAACAGATATAAATGTAGGGTTATTCTTCTCAGTGCAATTCCAGGTGCCATATTCTGCAATGAAAATACTTGAATAATTAAAGGAGCCAGAAAACAGAATTTCCTTCCTGTAAAAAAATTTTGGGAAAAAAAATAGTCCCAAATTTGGATAAAAAGTCAAAAATTTGAATTTTTTCATGGGATGGAAAGTCTCAGATCATTTCATTTGGGAGAATGATTCAGATTCCTCCCCAGGCTGCCTGAATCCCTAGGAAAAGCCACCTGCCCAAGGAGCTGGGCAGCCTGGGAGTTGGAGAGCCAGTTCCTCAGGCAGTTGGTAACCCATGGAATTGATTCTCAGGGGAATGGGGCAACTGGCTGCCCAGGTGTCATGGATTCACAGGTTCGGTGCTCTTGAACAGCTCTGGAACAGTGCCTGGAAGGACCCTTTTAGTATGTCAACTCCCTTAGGGTCACATTCTGTTATTGGAATAAGCCCCTTCACTTCACTGCCTCCTGGGACTGAACTTAAGAGCCTTGAGCACCTCTGCTTCACTCAGTGAGTGCACCTGTACTGGACACCTGGGGAGACTTACGCACCCAAAGGGAGCAATGCAATCCCGACTTCCTGGCTCTGGAGTGACTCTCTGCCAGCGTTGTGAAAACAGAAGGATTTATTAGATGTCTGGAACACAGCATAGAAAGTCCTTTGGTTAACATAGAGAAAGGAAAATTACAGCATAGTCTATCTGGGTCAGTCCCAGAGGTCTCTCTGACCCCCTCTTTAGTCCCCGTCCAGAAGTGTCTCTTGCTTCCAGCAGCCCACATTTAACAACCCCCAGGGGCCTCAGGGGTTGTTAAAGTGTATAAGTGTATAACTGTCTGTTATTCTTGCAAAGTGCTTTGCTATGTGTAGTTTGCTCAGTGATGGGCTGCCAATAATTTAACAAGGGACTCTAACAAATCCTACTCTTTCCCCGCTTGCCTGTGACAAATCTTGTCTATCTGGGGTGCATGTGTTTGCAGACAATAGCAGGGAGGGGCCCGGGAACCTATTTACATGTTGTCCAATTTAAACAAACAAACAAACAAAAAAACAACTCTGTCATGACCATAATGAGGCAAAACAAACTATATTAGCTGGCCTTTTGCTAAGAAGACTTATACATTGTTCGTGAAAGTCATGCTGGGATTTTTAAAGGAGCCAGGGGGGTTAGGTGACCAAATCTTAATGAAATTCAGTGGGAGAGTTAGGCACCTAATTCCCTTTAAATTCCTTTAAGAATCTCAGCACATATTACTAATATGGGGCCAGATCCAATTTCACTGAAGTCAATTAAAAGACTACTATTGACTTCAGTGGATTTGGATCAGGTACATAACATAGTTTTTGTCTGGTACAGTTTAAATGGTGGTAAAGACGACTTTGTACGGGGAATCCTCCACCAGGCCATTTTGGTGCATTCTGGTCCATTCCCAGAGGAATAAATTTGCTCTTCAAAAGTATTTTTATGAGTCCCATGGATAAGCTATCTCTGGGCAGGGAATATTTAGCTGTACCCAGAAAGTGGTGAATCCATTAGGAGCAGGGAAATCATCCCAACCTTGCCTTAAATTTGATGGTAGAATTTTTACAATGTTCCATGAGCCCCTGCAAACATCCTTCCAGTACACCAATGGATTAGCTAAAAAGGTAGCTTATGAATACATCACATAATTACATAACAATTTACAGTTATACACTTTAAAACATCTTTACCGGAAAGAGATCCACTAAGTTGAAAAGGACAGAAATGCACAAGGCTGAAAAATACAGATTTAGAATTTACCTTGGAGATGAAGACTAAAATAAATTCTAAATGGAGATTGTTTTGAGTCTGGCTTTATTGTTCCAAATCATCTCTATTCTGTTTTGCTTCATGTAGTTCAGCTTTCAAAGCTGTTTTGCTAGATATGTTGATTATGCAGGGAATACATCTAGTATAACTATAGGATTTGCTTTCTACCAGTCAAAGGAAAAATACATTGTATCACAAAATAGACCAGGTTTTTCTTGTGAGCAACTGTGGAGTACAAAGTAGAACAAGCTATGATGTAAACAATAACAACATTCTGAACTTGAATTACTCATATTCACACAGCGTCCTCTGAGTCACCCGCAAAAACTACCAGCTCTTCTTGGCTGTAGCTTTTACCATTTGAATTTTTAATATAGATTAAGAAAAGGTCAAAAACATTGGTTTCCTTGACTAACTGGCCCTTCAAAGCACTCTGAGAAGTCTCTGTCAGAGTTAAGCTTTTCCATTGTATCTTAGGGTTTTGCATAGCACCTGCCACCATACTAATCACCAGTCATACTGGTGTAAATAGCCAGTGAGATTCATCAGTTTAAGTCAACACGCTGCAGTAAAGGAACACATACACTATCGCCCAAAAGATGGAATTTGTATACCAAAGCAAAATGTAAAATAAACTAACATTAATTTTTTTTATTTCTGTGCATGATGACATATTGGAGCAAATTCGTCCATGATTTACACCAGGGATACATTTGGGACACAGCCAAATTCTGTCCATCCAGCCTACAAAATCCCAGTTCATTCAACAAGGTTGTGCACGTTATAAGAATACAAATTGCTCCTTTTTTACATTGTGGAGGAAATATCCCCCCCCCTTCTTTGTCCCCTCCAAGTTACTTTCTCCCCTCTTTTCTATCCCCCCCTGGCCTGGCTCAAAACTGTCAGACCGGAAGCCTGAGCCAGACTAGGCTGCACTTTAAGGATGGGAGCGGGGGAGAGGGGGAGGGAAAGAGGAACTAGCAGAGAGAGGACTATTTGTAACAGGCATTGCTCAAGGTTTAAAATGCATCTGCTTATATTAATTTGCTTGCTAAAGGCTATTAAAACTCATCCTGAGACCTATCTGTAATCAATGCTTTTATAATGGAATCGTTGCTCGGCATATAAGCACTGTTGCCTTTAAATTGTGCCCCCTTTAGGTAAACCCCTGTATGCCCATACCCACCGAAAGGTTAGTCCTCCTCCTTACCCCAAGGCCCAGCCGGATGCCCAAATGGCATCAGATGGGGGCCCCCTCTTTTGTGGCCCCTATAACAGTAGGAGGCCTTAATGACCCTTGTAACAGCAACCCCCTCTGTGGGCTCTGACCAGGGCCTATCCTGTACCAGCTAAAAGCAAAGCCTGAACCAGACTACGCTGCCCTGGAGAGGGGAGGAGGAAAGGCCGAAGGAAAGAGGAGCTGGAATATTTGTAACAGCACCTTTGGCCTTGGTCCAGCTTGCCTACGTGTCTGCATAGACTGTTACTTCTGAATACTGTGTTTGCTTCTGCTGTTAAAAGTATAAAGCAATAAGGCTGATATGTAACCAATAACCTGTAACAATTTAGCATAGCAGTAGTCCTAGTGGTCATATTGGGGGGCACCATACCCCCTTCTTTGTCCCACTATGTACCCCCTACCCAATGCCCTACTAATGCTTATAAACCAGGGAAGATATTAACACCCAGTAAAAGATATTGCTGTTGGCTGGCTCTGCTATGGAAGTATGTATTGAAATGTTCCGGTAACCTGTACTGGAACATTTCTGCAATCTATGTTTTGTAACCGGAATTGTTGTTCTCTAACTGCCCTTTTGTGAACCC
>QXTE01000003.1:5614510-5963074 GCA_003942145.1 Platysternon megacephalum | reverse complement strand
GCCCCCTTTAGGTAAGCCCCTGTATGCCCATACCCACCGAAAGGTTAGTCCTCCTCCTTACCCCAAGGCCCAGCCAGATGCCCAAATGGCATCAGATGGGGGCCCCCTCTTTTGTGGCCCCTATAACAGTAGGAGGCCTTAATGCCCATTGTAACAGCAACCCCCTCTGTAAGCTCTGACCAGGGCCTACCCTGTAACCAACAGGTCAGAAGCCTGAACCAAGCTACGCTGCCCCGGAGAGGGAAGGAGGGAAGGCCAGAGGAAAGAGGAACTGGAATATTTGTAACAGCACCTTTGGCCTTGGTCCAGCTTGCCTACGTGTCTGCATAGACTGTTACTTCTGAATACTGTGTTTGCTTCTGCTGTTAAAAGTATAAAGCAATAAGGCTGATATGTAACCAATAACCTGTAACAATTTAGCATAGCAGTAGTCCTAGTGGTCATATTGGGGGGCACCATACCCCCTTCTTTGTCCCACTATGTACCCCCTACCCAATGCCCTACTAATGCTTATAAACCAGGGAAGATATTAACACCCAGTAAAAGATATTGCTGTTGGCTGGCTCTGCTATGGAAGTATGTATTGAAATGTTCCGGTAACCTGTACTGGAACATTTCTGCAATCTATGTTTTGTAACCGGAATTGTTGTTCTCTAACTGCCCTTTTGTGAACCCTTTGTGCCCAGGGTAGTTGTCACGCTATGCCCTTAATACCTTAATAGGGCCTAACCGCCATGGTCACGGGATGCTAACTCTACGTGTCCAGGGCATGTTGAAAGTTTCCATCGGAAGGAACTGGTCATCACATCCCTCCCCATGGAACACACGGGGGTGGGTTGTCTACCCCATAATGTGATGCATTTGCGGTGTGTATGTAATTGCGGTTTTGCTCTATAAAATGTGCTGGTAACCTCTTGTTCGGGGGAGTGGTTTGGCAGTCCACTACCCCAATGCATTGTGTATGTGTGTATTAAACGGGCCTCAGGCTTGAGTCTATGCTATCAAATTACTGCCTAGGGGTATTTGTTCGCGACAACATTCTTATTAATGGTGTAACAGTAGCACCAACAGTCCCCAACCTCTATGTGTTTATGTAGTGAGATCCAGCCCTTGTCCTATGAACTTACATTTTCAATAGATAAGATAGACAAAGGATGGGAGAAATGAGGTATTATCTTCCCTTGCTTACCGATGGGATCTAACTCCAGCAAGATAGAGGGCATGTCTACATTTGAGCTGAAAGGTGTGATTCCCAGCTCATGCAGATGTACCCACACTAATGCCTAAAAATAGCAGTGTGCCCACGTCAACATGGGTGGCAGCTCAGGCTAGCTGTCCGAGTATGCACCCAATGGGTCGAGTGGGAATGTACTTGGGGCAGCTAGCCCAAGCTGCCATGGACACACTGCTATTTTTAGGCACTACCTTGAGCAGAGCTAGCATGGGTATGTCTACATCAGCTCAAAAATCACACCTCAGTTCAAATGTAGACGTACCCTAAATGACATGTCCAAGTTTACACAGGATACCTGGTGTAGTACCTTAACCACAAACCACCCTCCTCCTCAGTCATGGCACCCAGTGGTGCACAGCAGCTGCAAAGGAGCAGGACCTGGCCTTCCTTCTTCCTGGCACTCTTGTCAACATTCTAAAGCAGATGCTGGTGCCCATTACCTACTGCTCATCTCTGGAACTGCTGTAAGGCTACGTTTTCCTGCAGTTGTATGGTTCAGAATGTGCACGAAAGGGGAGTGAATCTGCCACTGGGGAACATGATCCACTTAACTGCTGGCTCTCCTGTGTAAAAGAGAGCAAAGAATTCTTTATGTCCCTAGAAGTGGTACTTACACATGGTGAGTACCCAAGAACTTCTTCCTCTGTGGCTGTTCCTTCATAGACCCAAAAACGTAATCAAGTCACAAATTCTTTTTTTTAAAAGGAGAGTGGTAATTATTAGAAACATTCAGCTGAGAGGCTGCTGCTACTGAAAATGTAGGGACTGTATCTTTGTATGTATTTGTACCATGCCTAGCCAAGGGAACCAAATTCCTGCATCAAATCACTCAGCACTACTGCCATATTGAATAAATACGATCATTCGGAACATAAGAACAAAAGGATACCAATGGTCCATCTAGCCCCATATCCTGTCCTCCAACAGTGGCCACAGCCTGTTGCTTCAGAGGGAATGAACAGAACAGGGCAATTATTGAGTGATCCATTCCACATCATCCAATCCCAGCTTCTGGCAGTGAAAGGCTCAGGGACACTCAGAGCATCGGGTTGCATCCCTGACCATCTTGGCTAATTGCCATTGATGGACCTATCTGCCATGAACGTATCTAGTTATTTTTTGAACCATGTTATATTTTTGGCCTTCACAACATCCCCTGGCAACGAGTTCCACATGTTGACTGTGCAATGTGTGAAGAAGTACTTCCTTGTGTTTGTTTTAAACATGCTGCCTATTACATTTCATTGGGTGACTCCTGGTTCTCGTGTTATATCAAGGGGTAAATAACACTTCCCTATTCACTTTCTTTACACCATTCATGATTTTATAGACCTCTATCATATCCCCCTTTAGTTTTCTCTTTTGTAAATTGAGCAGTCCCAATCTTTTTAATCTCTCCTCATATGGAAATTGTTTCATACTCCTAATCAATTCCGTTTCCCTTCTCTGTATCTTTTCCAACTCTAACATACACCTCTACCCTGATATAACGCGACCCAATATAACATGAATTCGGATATAACGCGGTAAAGCAGTGCTCCCGGGGGGGGGGGCTGCGCACTCCGGCGGATCAAAGCAAGTTCGATATAATGCAGTTTCACCTATAACGCGGTAAGATTTTTTGGCTCCTGAGGACAGCGTTATATCGGGGTAGAGGTGTATTTCTTGAGGTGGGACAACCAGAACTACACACAGTATTCAAGGTGTGGATGTACCATGGATGTATATAGTGGCATTATGATACTTCCTAATGATTCCCAACATTCTGTTTGCTTTTTTTATGCCACTGCACACTAAGTGGATTTTTCAGAGAACCATCCACAAAGACTCCAAGATCTCTTTCTTGAGTGGCAACAGCTAATTCAGACCCCATCATTTTGTATGTTTAGTTGGGATTATTTTTTTCCAAATGTGCATTACTTTGCACTTATTAACATTGAATTTCCTCTGCTATTTTGTTGCCCCAGCAACCCAGTTTTGTGAGATCCCTTTGTAATTCTTCCCAGTCAGCTTTGGACTTAACTGTCTTGAGTAATTTAGTATTGTCTGCAACCTTTTCCACCTCACTGTTCACCCCCTTTTCCATCTTATTTATGAATATGTTGAACAACACAGGTCCTAGTACAGATCCCTGATGGACACAGCTATTTACTTCGCTCCATTCTGAAAACTGACCATTGTTTCCTACTCCTTGTTTCCTGCCTTTTAACCAGTTACTGATCCATGAGAGGACCTTCCCTCTTATCCAATAACCACTTACCTTGCTCAAGAGCCTTTGATGTGCACTTACCTTGCTCAAGAGCCTTTGATGTGAGACCTTATTAAAGGCTTTCTGGAAATCTAAGCACACTATATTGACCGGATCACCTTTGTCCACATGCTTGATGGTACTTGGTGAGGCATGATTTCCCTTTACAAAAGTTGTGTTGACTCTTCCCCAAAATATCATGTCCATCTATGAGTCTGATAATTCTGTTCTTTACTATAGTTGCATCCACTTTGCCTACTACTGAAGTCAGACTTACTGGCCTGTAACTGCCAGGATCGCCTCTGAGCCTCTTTTTAAAAATTGGTGTTACATTAGCTATCCTCCAGTTATCTGGTACAGAAGCTGATTTAAGCGATAAGTTACATCATTGTTCATGTCAAACACTGTAATTCCCAGTGACACTGAAAAGGCAGCTCACTGTGTTCAAGATGGTAAAAGAAGGTTCGTCTCTGGCAACAGAAAAGGAGTCGGACTGGGGGCCTGTGCATACAGGTTCCTGCTGCCAAAGGCCATGATTCAGGAAAGCAGTTATCACATGCTAAGCATATGATCAAGTACCATTGACTTCAATTGGTGCTTTCATAAACGGGGGCCAGTGGGGAAAGAGGTATCAGTAGCCTCTTAGGATTCTTAGTCCATTGGAAGAGTAAGTTGACATGACCCTTTGCCCTGTAGATCCATACCATGAGGAGGAAAGTGCTACCAATGTCCCCCCCCCCCCCCCCCCCCCCCCCCCCCCCATATTCTGACAGAGCAGAGCCTGATGACATAAGCCAGCTTTTTACACTAAGAAATGCTATAGAATGAAAACCTGATGCCTGTAGCAGCTGACAGCTGCGCTTTCATGGGGTTGTGCGCAAAAGGTGCTATTTTAATTAAAGTGAAATTATGCTAACATTCCTTAATAATGATTAAACAGGGCATGGTGTGACTGAGTAGGAGGAAGTCACTTTCATGTTTATACATGATTATGCTAAAAGGTTCATTTGTTGGGTTAAAAGACTAAGTTTGGTACTTTACATCTAACTATATTCTTTATATTATATTGCCAAGTGCACTGTTGACTGCTAATGAACTTGTGGAGGATGAGAAGTTTGTTCTTGCTTTCACAATAGTGGATTTTAAAGAAATTTCTCGTTCAAACAAAGAGGGAAATGCTCTAGGCTCCAGCACAACATCACCATGATCACTTTGATCGATCGGTCCTTCAGCCCTCGTATAGATTGCGCTGAACACAACACATCTTCCAACACAACGTGCCAGGACGGAAACAGTGAAATCACTACCATTTTGGCCAGATTAAATCAGCAATTAAATTAAGTCACATTCAGGTCAACCAGCTCCTCTCCAGCTTGTTTCCTTTTGTTGCTGATGCTGTTTTAGGTGTCATGGGGTATCAACATTGATTGTGATTCTTGCTTTACTCCAGCTGCTGGTGCTGTTGGAGACAAGACAAGAAGGAACAAAACATCAGAAGGGTAGGATGGCTGACTGAGTAGCCATATGCAGCCTGTCACAGCTACCTTTTGTTCTGCAGCATGTAGCCCAAATGATCAATACGTAATTTATTTTAACAAAAAGTTTAAAATCATATATTGAAGGAGATAATCCTGGATGAATTCGAATGATTTTCCAGTCAACAAACTCATCCCTGCCAAAGTCACATGGAAAGGAAATGTTATTTAAGAGCTGTCAGTAGCAGGTGTGATGTTGCAGAGGATGTTACAGCAAGAGATATAATGCTGCAGGAGGTGTTAGAGGGAAGTGTGAGTCTGTCGGGGGTTAGTGAACTCATTCCAATTTCCACACAATTATATTGACATTAGGGAAGAAAACTACATAAAGAATCCAGAGACTTCACTGTATTTACATCACAAATGTACTGAAGCATATCATCAGACTGTTTTTTACAAAGAGTTGCAATTTGGGAATACAGGGGATGTGGTGGCAAAGATTCTGTTTTCCTCCTGAGCTAACAGATGAAGCATTCTTGGTTGAAACATAATTGGGAGTTAATAAGTGATAAACCTTTGCCAGCCTCTTCTGGTTTGTTCTGTTATTGAAAGGTACAGCAAATGAATATGGCATAGCAATAACTTACAACAAGGAATGTGCCAAAAGACTGCAAAAGTCTTCAAACCCCTACAAAGGGCATCAATATCTTAGTATTTTGGGCTATTGTTATGAGACAACAGCTCCTTGATTATAAATTTCATTTTCCCAAAATAATGTCGTTGCAGGGTGACTGGCCCCTTTAAGAGGAAGCGAGGGTCCAGTGCAACTGTCACCAATTACCTTTTTCCTTTTTTTCTGATTACCCGCTGCCCAGTTGGACTTAAGGTAAGGCACCTAGGCCTTATAAAGAGGGAGACAGCAGTGGATTGAAGCTGCAGAGTTAGAAGGGCTGCTGCAGGCTACAGAAGAATCTGAGATTTCAGGGACCAAAAGACTCCAGCCAGGCAGGGCTAGGAGTGGCCTGTGAAAAGCAAGGGAAGACTCCATGCAGGAAGGGAGACGAGGATTATCTTCTGCAAGAAGCTGGGTATTGTGTGAATCGACTAAGTATTGTGTGAATTGTATGCAGAGGTGAAAGTAAGATGGTACGCCATGCCGGACTGGACCGGCTTCTCCGGCGGTGATTTAAAAGGCCCAGGGCTCCAGCGGGGAGCCCCGGGCCCTTTAGCACCGCCCAAGCCCCGCTGCCGGAGCTCCGGCGGTGCTTTAAAGGGCCCGAGGCACCCTGCAGCGGCCAGAGCCTCTGGCCCTTTAAATCGCTGCTGGAGCCCCAGGGCTCCTGCAGCTGGGCTCGGGCGGGGATTTAAAGGGCCCGGTGCTCCCCGCAGTGGCAGGAGCACTGGGCCCTTTAAATACCCGCCTGAGCCCTACCGCCCCAGGGTAGCGGCGGCAGGGCTCCCGCGGTGATTTAAAGGGCCCGGAGCTCCGTGGTGGCCGGAGCCCCAGGCCCTTTAATTTGCCCCTGAGCTCCCAGCCGCCTCTGCAGCTGGTAGCTCCAGGGTGATTTAAAGGCCCTGGGGCTCCCAGCCACAGCCAGAGCACCAGGGCCTTTAAATCTTGAAAGGCCCCGCCTCTTCCAGTCGAGGCCACGCCCCCGCTCAGGACTCCAGCGTACCGGTAAGTCCTTTAAGTTACTTTCACCCCTGATTGTATGTAAATTAATTTGATGCAGAAGGGAAATGTTTTAAGGACTCTGGACTGGTGAAGATTATTTAAAAAACCCTGAAAGGGTGGGGGGAGGGGGAAATAGACTGTGGCAGGGTGCTGCAAAGCTACCTCTGGCCAGCAGGGGGTGCTACTGGGCAGGTGTGCCCTTTTACAAGTGTCTTAAAAGCCACTTTTAGTTCTGTGTGGGATAGAAGTGCATGCATTGTACGTATAAGGATCAGATGGTATTCACCCAAGAGTTCTGAAGGAAGTCAAAAGTGAAATTGCAGAACTACTAACTGTCATCTGTAACTATAATTTAAACCAGCTTCTGTACCAAATGAGTGGAGGATAGCTAATGTGATGCCAATTTTGAAAAAGGGCTCCAGAAGTGATCTCAGCAATTACAGGCCAGTAAGCCCGACTTCAGTACTGGGCAAACTGGTTGAAACTATAGTAAAGAACAAAATTGTCAGACACCTAGATGAACATAATTTGTTGGTGAAGAGTCAACATGGTTTTTGTAAAGGGAAACCATGCCGCACCAATCTGTTAGAATTCTTTGAGGGGGTCAACAAGCATGTGGACAAGGGGGATCCAGTGGATACAGTTAATTTAGATTTTCAGAAAGCCTTTGACAAGGTCCCTCACCAAAGGCTCTTAAGCAAAGTAAGCTGTCATGGGATAAGAGGGAAGGTCCTCTCATGGATTGGTAACTGGTTAAAAAGATAGGAAACAAAGGATACGAATAAATGGTCAGTTTTCAGAATGGAGAGAGGTGAGTGGTGGAGAGTGGTGTCCCCCAGGGGCCTGTACTGGGACCAGTCCTATTCAACACATTCATAAACGATCTGGAAAAAGAGTTAAACAGTGAGGTGGCAAAATTTTGAGATCATACAAAACTACTCAAGATAGTTAAGTCCCAGGCACACTGTGAAGTGCTACAAAAGGATCTCTCAAAACTGGGTGACTGGGCAACAAAATGGCAGATGAAATTCAATGTTGATAAATGCAAAGTAATGCACATTGGAAAACATAATCCTAACTATACATATTAAATGATGGGGTCTAAATTAGCTGTTACCACTCAAGCAAGATCTTGGAGTCATTGTGGATAGTTCTCTGAAAACAGCCACTCAATGTGCAGCAGCAGTCAAAAAAGCAAACAGAATGTTGGGAATCATTAAGAAAGGGATTGATAATAAGACAGAAAATATCATATTGCCTCTATACAAATCCATGATACGCCCACATCTTGAATACTGCATGCAGATGTGGTCACCCCATCTCAAAAAAAGATATATTGGAATTGCAAAAGGTTCAGAATAGGGCAATAAAAATGATATGGGGTATAGAATGGCTTCCGTATGAGGAGAGATTAATAAGACTGGGACTTTTCAGCTTGGAAAAGAGATGACTAAAGAGGGATACGATTGAGGTCTATAAAATCATGACTGGTGTGGAGAAAGTAAATAAGGAAGTGTTCTTTACTCCTTCTCATAACACAAGAACTAGGGGTCATCAAATGAAATTAATAGGCAACAGGTTTAAAACAAATAAAAGAAAGTATTTCTTCACACAACGCACAGTCAACATGTGGAACTTTTTGCCAGAGGATGTTGTGAAGGCCAAGACTATGACAGGGCTCAAAAAATAATTAGATAAATTCATGGAGGATAGGTCCATCAATGGCTATTAGCCAAGATGGGCAGGGATGGTGTCCCTAGCCTCTGTTTGCCAGAAGCTGAGAATGGGCAACAAGACATGCATCATGAGAAAAAACATGTAATTGAGGCCCTGGGTAAGTGTTTTGGCCTCAAACACACACATATTCTCTCTCTCTGCCCCCAGCTGGCCATCCTCACTCTGTTGTTCCAATGAAACTATAAGGAAAGCCATATGGGGAAACTACTGACTAATGTGACCATACAAGTGTTTTATTCTCTGGAATGAAACAATCACATTTTATTTAATGTGAATATAGTGGTGCCTTTGGGATCATTTTTAACGGCTTCACTGCTGGCTAACTTACAGGTACATTAAGACATGCTAAATCTCTTCTCTAGGGCTCCCAAGTGTACCAGATACGTCCTGGTGTCTCACTGGGACTTCCAGTGAATCAGCAAAGAAACATGGCAGCAGCACAGAAGCTGGAGCAGAGAGGCCACTAGAAAAGCAGTGGAGTAACATATGGTAGATATGTTTAAGCAATAAATCCCTCCATGCTACTTGCTAGACTCTGACCTTTCACAAACTTTGCACTTGCTGCCTTGCTGGGTCACTAGGTTATCTCTGCAGCAAGTTAGAGGGAAGCCAACTGTCCCAGCTGGAAATATAGGGCTAGATTATGGCCAAGCAGGGGGCCATGTGGAGCTTTACTGTCCCAGGAGGAACAGCAGAGAATTCCTGCCTCCCTAGTACTTGCTGGGACAGGGGGGCATTTTTTGCCAGCTATGAGCAGGCTGATCCTGCTCTGCAGATCATGACACCTCCCTGGCATGATATGGTCCCCCCTTCTCTATACCCCCTTTTGCCCACCTTGCTCCCCACAGGTCAGGAGCACTACATTCCCCTTTATGCAGGGGCTTTGGCACCTGGGAGGTGTGTGTAGGGGGGAGGGTTGGAGTGTAAGGGTTCTTGTGCTTTCCCCCTCCCCGCCCCCCGGTCAAACAAGGTCAGTATGCACTCTGCCCTATTAGTGTGCCTGCATCTTTGCATGTGCTACTTAATGACATAATATTCCTGGACAACACCAACAACCCAGAGCCCTGACACTTGTAAACACATCAAGCTTGGTGCAAGGTACACATCTGTGCTGATCAAACTTCCTCCTAATGTTTGTAAACTGAGCCCAGGCAGTAAGAGGTCAGCCAGGTTTCAGCCTGGCCCTGTGGATCTGATTTACAGCTAGCTGCACTAATGGAGAAAATTGCTAGAGAAAGTCGGAATAATTTCCTAATCAGTGTATTAAGCTTGTGTCTCTGCTTCCTATTAAAGAGAGACAAATTAGTAGGTTACTACAATGCCCAGGAATAAACACCACCAGAATTAATGGAATAACAGGGTTAGCAGAGATCTGTAAACAGGATGTATCCCAAAATATATTCTGCCAGGGGCTTCATTAGCTAAATGTGAATTATCTCATGAGGATGGTGCATCTGCTGTGGCAGTTACATAATCACATGCACAGGCCATTATATCTTAAGGGCCCAAGCGTGCAATCCTTACTCATATTCACTCCCAGGGCAGAGGGATGGCATAAGGCCCTCTCCATCACTTAAGTTCTGCATAGGGGCTCTGCAGGGGGTCAGCTGCCTGAGCAGCCACGCAGAGATCCCTCACCATAGAGCTGGTCTCCACACCGGCCTTCATGGGACTAGTAGAAAAGGTTAGTTTTGGGTGTGGGCACAAGGTGGGACAACAGTAGGTCTGGCAAGATTGTATTTGCGTCTAGGCATGTTCAGTGACCCCCACCCCATACCCACACAAGTACTGGGGGTGCTGTGGAGCAGCCCTGCATCCTGATACCACATTGGAGAGTGTGAATGTTACCTCCCCAGTCTGCCCTCCAGCCTAAATGCTCTGGCTTTATGCAGATGACATAAGTTTCTCTCAAGGATGAGCACTTCCTCACACAAGTAGTCTGATTGAAGTCAAGGGGACTATTTGCATAAATGCAAATAAGGAGTGCACAGTAAGGTCACGTATCTCTCTGACATTGTATGTTTGTACAGCCTGGCTGTGCTATTCAACATATACATACACAGCAGGCGTAGCTAGAAGGTAGCCCACAGGCTAGCAGACAGACTCTGACAACATGGCCATGGCAGCTGCTGCTTCCCTCATCTTGAATATGGAGCTGCAGCTGACAGACTACAAGTCTTAGCTTGAAATTATCAATCTTGATTCAACTCGTCTCTACTCATAGGAGGTCATGAGACCCAAAGATCTCAGATGTGGCGGTTGCGACATACAAAGATTACACAGACATGATTTCCATAAAAGTTGAAGCTGGCCAGGACAATGAGTCTGAGAGGCTTCAGGCCAAGACTCAGTCAGCTTGACCAGGATCCCTGTGAAGTATGAGTGCTTCTGTAGATCACCAAATTTCCATAATTAACCACCTTATGCTGGGATTCACACACTCAAAAGAAACTGTCTTTGGACTGGGATACATCAAGCACCAGATGTCCAGTGCCGAGAGAACTACTCACCACCACCCAGGTCTTCCCTAGACTGAGTGCTGTCGACTGGTAAGATCAGGGGACTGGGTATCAGGAACCCTGGCTTTTATTCCCACTCTGCTCCTGTGACCAAGGCAAGTCACATTTCTGTGCCCCAACCCCACTATCTGTAAAAGAGGTAAAATAATTAATGATGTTAGCAATATCTCCATCACCATAGACCACTCCACCTGCCTGCCTCTCCACAGGCTTGTACTGCAGGGTCATTTGACACATCATTCCTTCTCCCCGCACATCCAAGCTGTTGCTAAATATTTTACAACAGCTGTAACACCCATCCTTTTCCCTCCAGATCCACCACTAAAGCCCTTGTCAATGCCCCAGTCCTCTCACTTCGAATCCTGAAGCCTTCTACTATCTGGCCCTCCCCCTTTCCCTCTCCTACCACTCTGACCATGTGATTCTCCCGCTTTGACTCCCTGTGCTGGAATTCTTTCACCTTTGCTTATGGGCTTGAATAGTGTTCACAGCCTCTCCATGCCAGCTGCGCAGGAAAATAGGACCTCTGGATCCACGTAAATGTGGATCTGTGGCCTCACCCCCAGTGCACCACAGACCCTTCCAGGCCGGCTCCCAAAGTAGCCTCCCATGCCAGACTATGCCAGGCCATGCAGAGACTACTTCCATGGTGTTTAGGGGGAATGGGGAGGGGTCAGGCATTCCAATGCAACCACCCATTGGCCCCTATGCTGGCCTTCATTGGAACAAAGGTCTTGGCAAGAAAGAGACAGAGTATATGTGGGCAACGGGGCTCTTCCGAGCACTTTGGAGTAACGTAGTCATCAAGGAAGGGAACAGAACTTTCCAAAGAAGAAAAAACAAGCAAAATATATTAAAACCAAATCAAAAACGTAAAACATTGTGTCTTTTAAAATAATTAGTTGTTTGTTACCTTGGAGCACACATCCTCACTAGCGTTTCCTTGCTCATGTATATTACATTCATCAATGATATGAGATGTATATCCTTATGGAAGAGTGCTAAATAACTTAACTGGGATGAAGGAAGGTTGTATACAAACGTATTATGATTCTGTACAAGTTACTCTAAAACCTTAAAAGGAACAAATAGAGAGAATGACTTGTGTATGTTTTGAACCATCCTATAGAATTCTGTGACAGGGAATACAGTTCTTTATGACATTTTACAGAATAATTTTAAACATTTCTATGGCGTTTTCTCTAAGGGCATGATGTGCTACGTATTATCCTTTTAAATAATATCTCTATACTAAATACATTTTTGGGGTGGAAGTGGAGCGCTGTCTGAGAATTCTGGTTCCGTTGGGGGTATTCAAACATGCAAGTCCACATTGTCAAATGCCGGTGCTTACATTGCACCTGCAACAAATCCACATGTATCCATTACACAAGCAAAACCTATGTTTATGCACACAAATGGTTATCTACATATTTTGGGGGTAGTTGTATACACTATTATCCTATATGCATGCATAAGGGTGAGGCTGTCACACACATTTTTAGCCACCATTTAGAAACTGTAGCATTTGAAAATTTGGTCAACATTGTCTACGAAATATTAATGTGAAGAGCACAGCTCAGTGGGGATTAGAAAGCACAATTATCTGCATTCCATTTGTGCACTGGGCAGACATTTCTCCTTTCATCTAACAATATGCTGCTTGATTCCACAGAGTGCCAAAATATCCACAGCACAGTTAAAGAGCAGATCCTGATAGCACAATGCAGACTTTTTCCACACACTATGTAGGTCAAATTACCTTCTTATCTTCAGGTATTTTGGTGCTACAAGTGTGTCAAGTAATCCTGGCCCAGAATTTTTAGCAGATACAAAGGCAACACTATCTCTGCCAGCATATTGAATAAAAGTCTATAAAAACAGGCACGTTATTAGGTGCATGCTCATTCTTGCTCTGAAAAAAAAATTAAATTCTTGCCTTGAGTTCTGAAGAATGATTTAAAAGTTGTGCACATTGGTCAGTCCATCAATGGCAAGTCTGACTAATAGCTGGCCAAGTATTAGGACTCTGCCAGCAGATGGGGAAAGGATGCTAGCAGACAGTCGTGTGACATAAAGTGATGGCAATGTTACCCCAGAATTTGACATTCTTGCATGTACCCCAGATAGGGTGACTATATTTCCCAAAGGGAAAATGGGACACCACGTGGGGCTCACCCAAACTCCCCCACACCCCTGCAGATGACCCGAGCCGCTTGCCCAAGCCGCTCACACACACATGCAGGACTGACCTGAGGCCCTTCCCTCTCCCGCACGCACACACGGGGCTGACCCAAGTGCACACCCGAGGCTACACACACACACACCCATGGGGCTGGCCCGCACCCCTCCCCCCCATGTGGAGCTAGCCAGAGCCGCTTAGGGAACCCCTCCGATGTGCGGGGCTAGAACAAGCCCCCTCGCGTCACTGACATTGCCACTCGCTCCCCGCAAACATTCTTCCACACCCCACTTAGGGAGCATGCCCCACTTTTTGGCAAAACTGGGCATTTATCCTATTTGCTCTTGCCAACTGATGGTCAGTTGGAAAGGGCAAACGGGACAAATGCCCAGTTTTGCCAAAAAAAATTGGGACGCCCAGGACAGGGCTTAAAAAGGGACTGTCCGGGCCAAAATGGGACGTATGGTCACTTAACACCAGAATTTGGCAGTACTGCAGTCAGCAATTTTGTATGTTCAGCCACTGCCTGCTGAAAACCAAACATCACGTAGCTAGGAAAATTTTAGGCCCTGAGAGGCAAGGCCAAATAAGTGCATGTTTGCAGTTTTGGGAGGATGGGATAAGAAGGGAATGTATTGTGAGAACAGAAGGAATGTTTGGACGGCTGACCTTGGTCTTGAATGCCTCTGACACCTCTGATATGTGAGTTTTACTGTTATGACTAGAAATAGTGACAAGAGATAATGAGTAGTTTTGCTAAAATTAGGAGAATTGGTGACCCATTAGGGGTTACAATGATGACCCACTAGGAGTCACTACAGGTTATGCGCTTTGTTTGAAGTTAGCTATACAAGATTAGGCATAAGAATTTGCTTTGGAGCAGTCTGAGGGAGCTTTCTTTGGGCAAGGATCTGAGAACTAAGTTCCCCAGTGGCTAAATAGAAGGCGGGGGGCCCCTGAAGCCTGGCCGCTCAACCGTCAAGACCATTCTTAACTTTAGGTAAATATAAATGTTTTGAAATGCTCAAAACGTACCGGGACACTGTGTGTGAGATTACAAAGTAGTGAGGTGAAAGCACTCTGGTGTGTGTGTGTGTGTGTGTGTGCCGGTGTGTGTGTGTGTGTGTGTGTGTGTGTGTGTGTGTGTGTGTGTGTGATATTACAAAGTAGTGAGGTGAAAGCACTCTGGTTTCTATCAATTATATATCAGACGGATGAGCTGTGCCTCCATTGACTTATTCCTGACACTGCCTGGAGAGAAACAGTTACGTTACCATGGCTTTGGGTTCTGAAAACCCTGGGTAACAGCAAAACCAGGAAGTTAGGGAATTTATTTTGCTTTGTCTTTATGGATCAAATTTCTATAAACTGCTTTTAACTAGCATGGATAATTACGCCCACAATGCGCATTTGAAAAAAAGACAGAGGAAAATTCAGCCCTGCTGCAAGTGGATGTAACTATAGAATTATCGCTGTTTATATCAGATATGAATTTGGCCCCCACTACACGCTTAATTCTCACTAGCATTAAGAAGAATTCCATGTGTGCATCAAAGCAGGGGCAGCCTTCAAACACAAGCAATGCTTTTTGGGCCCCTTGCAGATGTCTATGCTTATGGGTAAGCCACATTCCTCATCACTTCAGGACTGGGACTGGAGGAGTAGACAGTTCATCGCCTAATTAGATCTGACAGACCAAACTGAAAAGCTATCTGGTTCGATTCAAACTGAAACCATTTTTTCACCTCCAAAATTTCTTCTCAAATTGAAAAAAAAAAATCATTTCAAATTGACCTATTCAAAAGAAGTTTTTTTGTTTTGTTTTTAAATGTTTCAGTGAACTCAAAAATATATAAATATTTTTGTTTTTCATTTTGATTTGGCTGGTTTTGGGTATTTATCACCCTTTTATGTGTTTGACCAAAATTTGAATTCAACGTGCAGACATCAAAACAAAATATTTTGAAACAAAATAGTTGAAATGAAACATTTCATAACAAAATATTTACAGGTTTCAGAGTGGTAGCCGTGTTAGTCTGTATCAGCAAAAAGAACAAGGAGTACTTGTGGCACCTTAGAGACTAAAATTTATTTGGGCATAAGCTTTCGTGGGCTAAAACCCACTTCATTGGATGCCCATGAAAGCTTATGTTAGTCTCTAAAATATTTACACTTTCTTTAAGTCCCCCCACCCAGTTTTTTCTACTTTTTTCCCTAAAACTATTTATCAAATTCACAATAGTTTCAGAGTCCCAAAAAAATGCATTTTTGATGAAAAAATCTGGTGAAAAAATTTCATCAAGTTCTACATTAGATCTCCCACTCTGGAAGACAGACCAAAGTCAGAGACAAACTTTGCCCACCACCAGGCTGGGTCCCAACTCTTGCTCGCATAGGCAGCGACACTGTGGGTGCTCCGGGGCTGGAGCACCCATGGGAAAAAACACCCCATGGATCAATCAGCTCCTTCCCCCTGCCCCCCAGCCCTCCCGCCTGTCAGTGTGCCCCACTGATCAGCTTCTCCCCCTCCCTCCCAGTGCCTCCCACCCACCAGGATCAGCTGTTCAGCGGCATTCAGGAGGCGCTGGGGGAGGAGGAGTGGGGACAGGAAGAGGCAGGGCAGGGGTGGGGGGTTGGGGGAAGGAGTGGAGTGGGGGGCGAGGCCTGGGGCAGAGCGGGGGTCGAGCACCTCCTGGGAACTGGGGAAGTCGGCGCCTATGCTTGCTTGGCTCCCCACAAATTCTCAAGGTGTCCCTGCACTGAAGGAAGATGAGACAACCATGGATTGCTTTGCACACAGTGCTTCCCTCTTACTAAGTGCAACTTGGAAGTCTTTCTTTTTAGCAAATACCATTCTGTTCCTGTTCAAAGCTGTGCTACTGAAGCTAAACAAAGGTATAAAGGTCTGGCTTGGGCTGCCAAAAGAGGACTTTCACAAAGGATAACATACAGATGGCAATTAAACATCACTGCAGGTTCAGCACCTGGCAAGATTACAGCACTGAAAGTGACGGAATGTGTTGCTTTGTAGCCTTTGCTTTCCCTACTACGTGTTAGTCAGCATAGCCTAGTTGAACTATAACTAGGGCAGATCACTCATTCCTAAATATACACAAACCTTCAGTAAAGAAAGAGACCACTGCTCTGGAAACCTGACAACATTTTCAAGATAGAAACATTAGCCTGTGGAAGCTTTTTAGCTTCGTGGTTTTGGGTATTAAGAAAAGAGCTGCCAAAGGAGATAAAACACTATTTCAACAGTTAAGATATTTTAGTTGTAGGCATCTGTTTGGCCTAAAATCTGCTGTGAAATATGATTCCATGGCAAGAAGTTGTCTGTAATAGATTGCCTGGCTGGAATGACATGCCAGCCTCATGGAGAACATTTGATTCTCTTTCATTAAAGAGGATTCAGAAATGACAATAGAAAAACATTATACAAGGAAATCAACCATGAAAAAGAATGTATACTAGCTTTTGAAAATACCATCTGGAAGATAAAGAAAAAAATTTCAACCTAGAACTTGTAAGAATGAAATTAACAATAAAGGATTACACTGGAACGGTTTTTAACGAGCACTTTACATAGTGTAAAAATCTTGCCTGCATGTTAAACAAATGTGGGCCCCAATTCTGCAGATAGATTAATTCAAGCAGACTCCTGCATCCACACAGATCCCTGTTCACCTTAATGGGGATGAGGCTGCAGACTTCTCTTTGCAGAATCAGGGACATGGTTTTCTCTAGCTTTTCAACACCATGGGCCAGATCCTGATCTCAGTTATAACAGTGTAAATGTTGTGTCACTTCAGTCACTGAGGCCCACATACACATGTAAGCAACTTTATGCAAGCGAATAGTCTCACTGAATATAATGAGACTACTCATGAGGGTAGAGTTACCGCTGTGCATAAGTATTTGCAGGATCAGAATCTGGCTCCCAGAGTGTCCAGCAATTAACCCCATCAATATATCATCCTCCATCTCATGGACCAGCTTTTACACAATGCATCTTAGTACATAAAGATCATCTCAGTTCTGAGAGAGGAAGCAAAGCGAATCTAAGTTGTTGGTCTGATTCTGGTTGCCTACATACAAAGCAATTCAAAGCTGCGGGGGAGAAAATATTCTCCATCCTCTTTAAAGGAGACTGAAATGCGACATAAAATAAAATAAAAAGTTATCCAGCTGTCACAGGCTTCTTTAAAAATATTTTAATAAAAAATGTTCTTCAGCTATGCAGCAGCTGTAAACCTTTTAAACATTAAAAACAATTCTATTATGTAAGCGGGGGAATGGTCCCGCTATTGTGGGGAACTTTCCTGGCTTCTGCACTACCCCGGTGAAGTGGGCTAGCGAAAGAATCTGAGTCCTCGCTCCCACTTCCTTTACCCAGAGGCCTTCCTGCCCTCGAGGACTCCCCTTCCACTCTCCTGTCTGGTGGAGTCCTCGTAACCCCAACACGGCTGGGCCCAGGATTCCTGGGGGGCTCGACCCCCAACCCTGCTGTGGTCACCCAGGACAGGGGCTAGGGTGTCCCCACTCCGGGGTACTCTCTCTGCACTGGGCACCTCCCTGACCCACTGATCATTTCATACAATGTAAAGCAAATACAAGTTGTTTAATTAACAATTAATTTAAAAAAAGAATAAGGAAAAATGGGAAAGGTTAAAGGAAAACACATCACCCCGCTCTGTGGCAGGGAACATTTACAAACAGTGTTTCTGGAACATCAGGGCAGTTCACAGTCTGTTCCTTGTAGGTCCCAGGCCTCCTTCTCAGGCCCTGGCTGTGCTGCAGGGATGCTGTGGGTCGGACACTTGCTCTGGCGGTGGCCACACGCTCTCAGGCTCTAGGTGGCAGGACCCTTCTTCCCAGCGTCACCCCCGCCCTGTCAGGGTTATGATCCCCCTCCAAGTCTGGCCTGCAGAGCCTCTTGGCTGAGGCGTCTCCCTGTGCTGGGCCCAGTGCCCAGGGTCCCCCTCACTCTCCCTAGCTGCTCACCGCACCCAGCTCCGGACTGCTCCAGCCCCAGCTCCAGCTCCACACTGCCTCAGCACGGCTGCTGCTGCTGCTCTGCGTTCAGCTCCCTGGGCTGCTTCTCTGGCTGCTCTGGCTCTGGTTGCTGCAGCTCTGCTCCCAAGGCAGGTCTGCTCTCTCTGGGCTGTGCTCTGGCTTTTTGGCTGCAGCTCTGCTTCCAGCAGCTCAGCTTCGGCCCCTGCTCTCTCCTTAGCTCGGCCCCACTCTGTCTGACCCAGGCAATTCCAGCTCACACGGAGGCCGGGACCTCCCTGGCCTCCTGGCTCCCTGATTAGCCTGCCCATCCAGTCAATCAGGCTCAGAGGCTGAGGCTGACCTGGAGCATTGGCCTCTCCCCATTCTTTTAGTGTTGGTAGCTAGCCAACCAAAACACCCCCACTGAATGTTAGTAAGGGGGCAACAGTCCCCTTACATATTCATAAAGCATTCATTATTTCCCTCTCCAACCCAAAGGCAAGATTTCATTGATGCTGGCCAACTCTTATTTTATCAGCTGGTTCATATTCAAGCAGGAGGCAAGATCAGTGTTCTTAGTGTAATGGTAGCAACGCCATTTCAGTCTATCGCTCAGCTTGTTTATGCAACAAAAATAATTACTCCTCAATCCTGCCAGTGGTTTGGCAGATATAGTGTTGGTTTATGGTAATGTGCAGCATGAAAGGCTGAAAGGGAGGGAGTTTAATGCAGAACTGAGATAGACCAGTATTAGAAACATTAAGGTGGAAGTGATTTTCCTCATATTTGAGTTATTAGATTTTATATAGGGATACGGCAATCTGCTGTGTGTACTGAACTAGACACACACAAAGCTGAACAAGAAAGACCTTCACACAGCCATAAGTACTCTGAGAAACAAGCAGGATTCCTGCCCTCCAACCGTTTGTTACCTCGCAATGCAAATAGATTAAGGCAAAAAACCATCTACCTACATGCACATGCCCACTAGTGATGGCTGGGTTCCTAGGCCATAGGAGAATACAAATAATAATGAATAATAGATCGGGCAGACATCTTAGTTTAGAGAGGTGACGATAAATAATAGGTGATATATGAGAGAGAGGCATATACTACTATAAAATAGTAAGTGATATAGAAACTGTCAGTGAGGTGCTCCCATTTACTGTCTCTCCTAGTATAAGAACAAGGGTACACCTGATGACATTAGGCAGCAATACTTCTAAAACAAATACAAAATACTTTAAACAAAGCATAACTTAACTAGAGAGATTCATTACACATCATGGCAGGACTAAGTATTATCTAGACCATCCCTGACAGGTGTGTGTCTAAGCTGCTCTTAAAAATCCCCAATGATGGAGCGTTCCACAACCTCCCTAGGCAATTTATTCCAGTGCTTAACCACCCTGACAGTTAAGCAGTTTTTCTTAATGTCCAACCTAAACCTCCCTTGCTGCAATTTAAGTCCATTGCTTCTTGTCCTATCCTCAGAGGTTAAGAAGAACCATTCTTCTCCCTCCTCCTTGTAACAACCTTTTATGTACTTGAAAACTGTTACGTCCCCGCTCAGTCTTCTCTTTTCCAGACTAAAGATACCCAATTTTCCCTCATAGATCATGTTTTCTAGACCTTTAATCATTTTTGTTGCTCTTCTCTGGACTGTCTCTAATTTGTCCACATCTTTCCTGAAACGTGACGCTCAGAACTGGACACAATACTCCAGTTGAGGCCTAATCAGTGGAAAAGTGCTAAGTGGGATTTTAAAAAGGAGTTATTTAGGTGAACAACAATATAATTTGCAGATACAATAGCTAAAAGAAACATTTATAAGGGATCAGGGCCGGCTCCAGGCACCAGCCCAGCAAGCAGGTGCTTGGGGCGGCCCCTGGAAGGGGGCGGCACCTCCGGCTCTTCGGCGGCAATTCGGCGGCGGGTCCCTCAGTCCGTGTCGGAGGGAAGGACCTACAGCCAAATTGCCACCGAAAAATGAAGCGGCGGCGTAAGAGTTCCCGATCGCGATCGGGGTTTTTTTTTTTTTTTTTTTTTTTTTGCTTGTGGCGGCAAAAACTATAGAGCCGGCCCTGTAAGGGATATCAATCCATGTTCTTCAGAACACAAGCTGACACTAACTGCGTAGGGCTGGGAAGAAACTTAGGCCATTCATTTGTTATTATACAGCAAGTATGGGCTTTTAAGACTGCCTCTGAAAAATCCAGTCCTGGCCACTGTTGGAGGCAGACTACCTAACTATATTGGCCATTGGTTTGATCTTGTATGGCAATTCCTATGCTCCTCATTCTCATTTTTTCCTTGGATAAGATATTAAGAAGGTCCTTTTCCCCCCCCTTTTTGTAGCCATACACAATTAGCCATGTATGCTTTTCCTGAAGGGTATATTAGAGAGCAACTATCTGAACAGAGCCAGAGTGTAATTTTAGCAGTGCAATTGCCACAGAAGAAAATCATCCCTTTCTTCTACTATTTGCAGTGTGGGGGGATGATTACAAGGAGACTGAGGTAGGAAGCAAGAGCCCATTTAAAGCCAGAAGGCAGATGCATCAGTTAGTCAGTAGCCCCAGGATTTTTAAGAGCTGGTCAGCAAGGCAGCAAGCAATTAAGCTTCATTTGTCCAGGCCAATATTTTGCAGTCCTGAGCTGCCAGACAAATAAGATTTTGCCTCAGTTGGCAAGAAAATTTATTCTTGCACACATAATGGAAGTGCTCACCTAACTGAAAGGACACAACAGGTGGGTAGCCAGTTTACCAGCAGCCAGCTGTCTTTAGTGCTTTATTTTGAAGCTAGCTACATATCACCCCCCAAACCACCGACAGACAGGAAAAATCTGCCCAGGAAAAGAGAAATAGCAATTGCGTAAGAAGGCATGAATGAGGCCACTATAAAGAGAACAGTGTAACTTTCCTGAACACTGCAGAAAAGGAAAAAAGGCAGCAAGGAAAACTAGCTTCCTTTGCAGTTTTCAATCATATTTAAAATGGATTTACAGTTGGAGATTTGTTCTAGTCTGGAACAATAATTTCTACAGTAATACTTATTGTGAGCTACTGGTTTGTCTTCAGTGACAAAAAGGTGGATTTTTTACAGTGAGATAATTAATGGGTGATAGTTACTCCTGTAAAATCTTAAATGGAGACAAGGCACCCATAGTTTTTACCATGAGGTAACTAAGTGGGCTCAGCAGCACTAATCCTCCTGCCTGTGGTTGGCCTTTTCTTAGTTAATCTCATGGTAAAACTACAGTGCCTTGTCTCCACTACATTTTTAGAGTGGGATAGCCAAAGTGCATTAGTTATCTCCCACAGTTTAAAAAAACCCACCTTTAATCGGTGAAGACAAAAAGGTACGTCTACACTACAGCCACTGCAGCAACACAGCTGCAGCTACGCCACTGTAGCACCATGGCATAGATGTTCCCTACATCCATGGAAGGATTTTTTCAGTTGATGTCGTTGACCCACCTCTCCAAGAAGTCAATGGAAAACTCCTTCATCAACCTAGCCACATCTCCACCAGGGGTTAGGTCAACCTAACTACAGTGCTCAGGGCACAGAACTTTTCACAGGCTTGAATGATGCAGCTAGGTCAACCTCAGTTTTAGGTGTAGAGCATGCCAAAGCCTTAGGGTGAGATGGGGTGGGAAAGACAGGTCTAAGGAACTGAGAAACCAGATAAACAACATAGGTCCACATCAAAAGATGAATCTGCCATTTGTTCATTATGTAAATGATACTGTCTGAAATAGAAAAAATGTCAAGATCAAAGCAAAATGTGACCTGAAGGGAAAACGATGCTTGCTCTGTACATGATTAATTATAAATCCTCCTGAAGTCTGGTGATGTGACCCATGTGCTGACTCAACTGATTAAATCAAGTTTTTCCTGACTAGAAGGGAAACTGAGAATAAAACTTACTGTTTCAACCACAAAAATATGTTGCTACATCAAAGGGAGAGCTGGATTAAAACCTTGAGCTTCTACCTTCAACTAGGATGAAATTCACCCGAGTGCAAAGGGTTTCTCCACCAGTAAGACGCCACTCAAGCCTAATCTTAAGGACGTGTGTGGGGCTGATGGTTTAGCATAGGCCTGCAAAAGTAGGATGAATTTCAACCTCACAGTGAGACATCAAGGAGTGACAAAAGGAGCTTGTATTTTTCACTCCTTTCTCACCCAGCTTGAATGAAGAGACACCTTCCTGAGAGAAGGCGCGTGCTGATGACAGGGTGTACTTGACTAACTTTATCATTCAGATTTTGGTTTCTCAGCTATCTAACAATACAGTCATTCTTTAAAGAGGAGGAAAAAACACACAAGTATGCAATCAAACTCATTTGTTTTCACCGGTTTTCAGGTGTATGGTATTTAGAATATACACAATGAGAAAAAGCAAGGCACACAGCTGACTGAACAGTCACAAGACAAATCAGTGCATTTTCTTCTCAGAAGTCAATACCTAGGCCCATAGCAACATTAACAAATCAGAGTGTATGTGCAACGAACTTCAGCTGAGTGCAAGACCCTCACTGCTCGGGGAGATTTTGGCAAACCAGTAAAGTGCCTAAACCACTATTGTGTGTTGCTAACAGTAGTCAAGTTAGCAGGCCATACTGAACCATTCTTGCTTACTGCTAAAAGTAGCTAAGTCAGAAGGTGGTAAATTGGTCATGCAGCGGCCTCAGTCTAACCAGACAGAAGGGGAGGGGGTTTTGGGTGCCACAGACAGGGCAGTTTGACCCCGCGCCCTTCCTCCTAAGAGTATTAAAATTGCTGATGCATATATTTAAAAAAAAACAAGAAGTCTGTTTATATGTGCCCCCGGAAATGTTTGTCAGGGCCCAAAGGCATGAACACTTAAAAAAAAAAAAATCTCTGGTTAATTGGCAATCATAACGTGTCTAACCTTTTAACCCTGCTTGCTTAGCAAGTTTTCTTTAAGGAATATGTCATTGTATTATTAATGTATAAATAAGGGGGAAAAGTTTGAGGTAATTGGACTTCTCAGGAGGGGCTCTTCAGGGACACTTCCTCTGGACGCATCTTCGGGTCCCCACCGGCAGACGGAAGCCTGGCCAGCTGAAGCCTGTCATAGTGCCACTCGAAAGCCATGCTCAGCTTCAGTAATTATCGAGGGTTGGGGGTGTTTCACTAACCTGTTGCGAACGTGTGTAAGTGCTTGAGACTAAGTAAAGTTTAGCTTTAAGTGAAAGCACTCTTGTGTTGTCCTGTTTGTGCCAGCCATCTATCGGTCGGACGGCCGTGTCTCCCTTGATTTATTTCCTGATACCACCTCGCGCAGAGTAAAAGTTACCGAGAGCTTTGGGTTAAAGGAACTCCGGGTAATATCACCCTTCCAGCTCTGCACAGCATTCATTGTCCCAACCTGCACTGCTGTTCACTTCCTCATGCCTGATGCTCTATTTAGTCATAAATTCCCCTTTTGTATCTGTCACTCACTCTCAAGTGAATTCATCACTCTCCTCACGTGAGCCTTCTCCAAGACCCCCATGTTTGGGGCATGTTCCCTATTCCAGGAGCCACATGACCACTCTTCTCTCTTTCTCCAGCTGCCACCAAGCCCCCCACCTCCATTACCACTGTTATCCTCAATCCACCTCTATGTCGGGGAATATACAAAATTTAAAACAATCAAATACAGTAAATTGGCTAAATAGTCTAACCAACAAACAGGATGACTTCCCACCCTATACATACTCCTCCATCACCTACCACCGAGTAACCTCAACTGTTACTAAAATGCCAGGCTGAACAGCTGCATCTTGCATTATGTACTAAAGGTCATCAAAGTCCAGCTGTGGTGAATCATCAGAGGGAATGAATTCCAAAGCCTAAGGCTTTCTTCTGAGGATGACGACAGAACACCCCCAGGAACTCATCTCCGGGGACAGTCTGCACCAGCTTTCCAGTGGGCTACAACTGATGCAGTCACAAAGCCTGACTCTCCATTGCCCTGCACCTTGTGCAGTCTGCACAGCAAGTGTCTACAAAATGCTACCACTCCAGTATAGTAGCATTTTACATTCACTTTGCAACAGTGTAAGTGACCATACAGAGTGCAGGGCAGTTGAGAGTCAGGCCCACAGTCTGTCTCTCTCTGTTTTTTTCCACATGGAGAGCTCCAATGCAGTAAAAAGAAACCACTTTCTGACATCATCAACATACACTTCTTTACTCATAGACCAATCAATGCAGAGTACTGTCCTTTAGATTAATTTCTGCCTGATCTAGAGAGACTTACAACTATAACAGTATTTAATACCATGCTAATAACCAATTAAACTTAAACGTAGTTATGACTTGGCTGTGCCTTTCAGCTGTAAATTCCAAAAGGCATCTCCTGCCAAGGTTGGCCATGCTATATGTTGGGGTAGAGTGGTTAAAAAGAGATTTTTTTCCCATGGAAAGAAAGAAAAAAAAGTGTTTTGTCTCGGCCAATTTTTTCATTTTTATTTTTTTGTTTGGTTTTTCATTCAACTAAAAGTCTTTCCTTTTCCAAAGAAAACTTAATTTTCCATGGAAAGCAGACACTTTTCATGAAAATTTTTGTTTCATCTAAAACCCAGTTTTCTGTTGAAAACTCATTTGATGGAATTTTCAACCAGCCCTAATACTGGGGAGCTGGCATAACAATGTTTTGCTCCCTTCTTTCTCCCCCACTACAAAAAAATTACTCCTGCTCACTAAAAATCACACCGCCCTGCACAGTGGCAGGCCAGTGAATTTCAGCAAGCCAGCAAGATGATTCCTATGGCACTCCAACATTAAACTGACTATGAAAAACAGGTGGTGAGGGATCTTCATATTATGCCCAGGTGTCTGCTGCTGATGTGGAGCCCAGCTCCTAGTGCTGGACACCATGCATAGTCACCAATATTTAGAAAACTTTGACAAGACGTCCCCAAATAAACTGGAATCTGGGGAACCACCAGAAAACTGTATGTGCATGCTGCTGAATGTTAAAACTCCTGTTCTATAGTAGAATTTATAAGCATTAAGCAAGTCTCACAAGCCCTGTTGTGAGGTCAGTATTATTTCCACATTGGACAGATATGGAGCCTGAGATTCAGAGGCTCCATATCTGTGACTAAAGCCACAGAGAGTCAGTGTCAGAGGTGGGATCAGAACAAGTCCCATGAGCTCACTCTTGTATTTAGCCCACCAGACGAGGCTGCCACAGGGGTGAAGGAATGCCTGTGCACACTTTGTGTAGTATTTGGTGGTAATTTATAGTTGGAGCAGGGCAAAGTTAGAGAAAAGGCACCAGCTGGATAGAGACAGAAACAGAGAAAGGAGGGAAAAGTAAACATGGCTGAGCAAAAGTAAACATCAGTGAGAAAGCTTTACATTGTAATGACTCCAGAACAAAGACCCTTCACTGCCCAAAAACCTATGTTAATGGCTATGAATTTCAATGCACAGAAAGAATCAAAGTTGTGTCTCCCTGAGCAAATGAAGGATGTGAAGTCCCCTTGTGTTATTGTACATGTGATGTTATATTTCACACAGTTTCCACACATCTTGCCTTAAACGTGCAATCTGGCAGAGTTACAATTGCTACAAATTCTCCTACATCACTTTGCATTTGTGTCATTCCCCCTCCCCACCAATGTTCTCAGTTAAACCAGAAAATGAAGCTATCAGGTCAAACCATCAGTGAATGTTCATACATTAAAAAACTATACGGAGGCAAATGCCTCAGTAGTGAAATCAATAGAGTAACACCAGGGATATAATGTGGCCCGTTTTGTGCATTTAGGTCTTTATATTCCAATCCATGTTCTCCTGAAACATTTGCCCTATAAAAGTTAAGGCACTGAAAGGTTGGCTCAGCACTGCAGGGACATAGTTGACTTAAGTCAGGAGAAGGCGGCTCCCCTTTCTGTGTCTGTCTGCCCTCCTTTTCTTCCCTTCTCCTCACCCAAAGTCCTTCCAGGTCTGTGCTCTGGATTTCTTTCCTGCATTAACTCCTGGTCCTCATCGTGCCTTTGGAGTGTTTGATCTCTTAACCTTAACACGGCATTTAATTTCCATGGTGAAATTTAAGGAGAGCAGCGGGGGCTCTGGAGGTATCAGCTTGTGCAGCTGGTACCCAGCATACAGACCCAGCAAGCAGAGGGTCATGGAAATTTCAAGGTGTCTGGGAAACCTCTTCAATAGGACAGGATGCATTTCAGTGAAATATGAATAAACACTTTATAACAGGGAAAGAGAGGCAGGTCCCTGGTGTTTTCCCAAAACAGTCAGAGGAGACAATCCAGGAGATGAGGGAGGTTATGGAGTGGAAGCAGAAACCGATGGTCTGCAGAGTAGCGGGAGAGTGAACTCTAGCAGTGGGAGGCTGGCAGTGCAGGTGGCAAAAAAAAAAAATCTTTCAGTTCTTGCAGCCCTACTTGCAATACAACTCCGTGGAAAGATAAGGTGAAACGTGAGACGGGTGTCAAAGCCTAAAGGTCGCCCCTATCCTCAAACAACTCACTGCTCAAATTAGGAGCAAGTTCAAAACTACTCATTTATTTTAAAAAAATCACTCCTTGGACTTGGTTAATCCTACCTCTACGTCCCACTCCTGATGTCGAAATAGGCACAGCCCCTTCCCGCTACGCAATTCTGTCTGATGTCAGAGCCTTCTCTTCTGCATCGCCTGTGATCTTGCATCTCTCCGCATCACTGCCACTCTGTCCCCTTTCACATCTCGGCTGAAAATGTACCTTTTCTCCTTCACCTATACTTCCTAATTTTCTCCTTCACCCACACTTCCTCATTTTCATCTCTTCTGCTAGAAGTTTAGCTGTATTATTATTGAGATACAGTTTGTATGAAGCTGCACACACAAAAAATTATTAAAGCTAATGTTTAAAATCAAATGTACACAAGTTAAGAAGGAAGGTACTGTACATCTGGGGTCAGGCTTGAGCTATGAGAGGTCATGGTTACAAGGTTCACAGGATACATAACCAGCATAGACCCAGATTGGGGTGTGGGAGTGTAGCGGGGTGGACCCCCACTGCTGCCCTGAAGGGCTTGAAATCAGCCCTGAAAGAGGGCCGCAGGAGTAAAAGCAGCCCTGGAGAGGGCTGCAGCTCTAAAAGCTGGGCTGATTGGGGAAGCGGCCGCAGCTGGGCCACACCCCAATCAGGCCACAGCTGGCCTGTATAAGAGGCTGGGAGCCAAGAGCTCAACACTCACTCTCTGCAATCAGAGAGAGAAGGTGCTGGCTGCAGGGAGCTAGAGACAGGGTACCTGAGTGGAGCAGGGCTGGGGAAAGGCAGAGGGGCTGGGGAGCTTCAGCCTGGAAAGCCCCAGGCTGCGGCCTAGCAAAAGGCAAACAGGTACTGGGGGTTGCAGAGGGCAGCCCAGGGGTAGGCAAAGGCAGCAGGTCCAAACCCAACCTTGCCAGTGATGAGTAGGCTGATACTGCAGTCTGCCCCAGGGCGCGGGGGCTAGACAATGACTGGCAGTAGCTGTATACTGAGGCGAGGTGGGGATAGTGGGTGGGTACTGCCAGGGGTGGGTACTGCCAGGGGGCAGCACCCAGAGAAAGGGGCACCAGAGTCCTGGAAGGGACACGGGGCCAGCGGCAAGGCGGATCACCAGCCTGCAGAGGGTGCTCCGGAGCTGGGACAAGCTAATTCCCATGGACGACCAGCAGGAGGCGCCGCAGGGGTGAGTCCGCGCTTTGCTACAGGGAGTTTTTAAAGCGTCAGTGAATAAGTGATCTTGTGTATGCCACCCATAGAATGTATTTAGAGTCCAAGTCAGTCTTGGTGTAGCGAATAAGTACATGGGTGGGGTGCATCCCTTGGTTTGTCAGGGGAGGAAGTGGGTTATTTCCCTGACCAGCGGCCTCATTTACTCGTCTTAGTACTGATGGTGTCCCATGACGTGTTCCGTGTAGAGGTCTCTGGACCACCTAATGGTGTCAGACACCATGAGCTGTCTCATGAGCCGGGCGTAGCCCTGACTGACTCCACACGCTCTCAGCACCGGCTCGTTGTGGGGTCCCATGTGCCCAAGGCTCTCACAACCAGGGCGTGGATCTGGACCTCATAGCCCTGGGCTCTTAGGGTGTCAGCCTGCGGGGTGTATTTCAACACCTTCCAAGCTCGGGCCTCGTGGAAGTCCGGGGACCTGTTTTCAAATGGCACTGTGACGTCCACCACGAGGCTCTTCTTCTTTTCCTTGTCAGTCACGAAAATGTCGGGTAGCAGTTGGCTGTCATTTCCAGGGATTGCGGAGCCGACAGTTATCTTCCCCAGGGACGGCAGGATGGCTTTCACCAGCCGGTTCTGGATGGTGTTCTGGTGCCGCCAGGCTTACAACCACACAGGACATGGGGCAGGATCTTGTTGGGATAGCCACACTTCCTGCAGCGCTTGTCCCAGTTTCCCTGGCGGACGGCTCTGTTGAGGGGAATGCAGTTGAGCCAGGCCCGGTGGCTGAACTGCCAGTCGGTGAACCTGGTGAAGCGGCCCCGGGGAGGAAGCGGTTGCTGGTATCCCACTTGCTGGTAACCTCGAACACCTTGCCCTGGTCCAGTTTCCACTTGAGGTTCTCAGCGTAGTGGCAGCGGATGGCATCTTTCAGGGTCCTTTCCAGCATCATTCTGGCAGTCGGGGTCATGATGGTGTGGTCCAAGGTCTTTATGCATGGCACCAGTACTCCCAGCTCCCGGCGCGCCTCGCACCACTTCCAGCGGCAGCCGATCCTCTTTCCTAGATGTCTCAAGGCGTTGCGGGCGCGGGACCAGAGAGAGGACAGGTCTCCCCCCTCTCTCCTGAATTCAGCTTCCAGGGACCCACTGAGGTAAGTGGCGACGTCCTGCTCGGAGGGGGCCCTGGCAATACATTTTCTGACCACGTCCCATATGCATCATCCGCGATGCTCCTCACTGTCGGGTCCGGGCATGTCAGGAAGGCATGGGTGATCAGCGCCACGTCGCACAGGTCGCCCATCCGAGGCACGTTGGTGCCGCCCTGCCTGTGAGAAATATAGATGATATCGGTGCTGGCCCTCTGGGGAAGGTAGAGACATTTCCTCACCAGCTGCCTGATGGTGCTGTCAGCCTTGTTAAAGGGTACCTTAGCCACGGCCGATCCCCTGAAGACGAAAGAGATGCAGGAGATCAGGAAGATATTGAGGGCATTGATCTTTTGCCAGGGGGCGAGCAGAGAGGAGTCGATTTGGGCTGCGTCCCGTAGGATCGCCATGATGCTGTCTGTCAGATGTAGACTCCTCTGGGTGTGCCCAGGTGCTGGTTTACCTCTCCCTCCTTGAGGGAGGCCATGAGCTCACCCTGGATCAGGAACCGTGACGACCAGAGCACTGGCGCAGCCATCGACGTGGAGGGAGGGAGGTGCAATTTTTGGGGTTGAAGTGGAGGCCCGTCCACTCGGCGGCTTGGCTGGTGACACAGAGCATCCGCTGGAGGCTTTCTGAGCTGTCGGCGACCAGGACCAGATTGTCAGCGTAGGCCAGGATGTTGATTCTCTTGCCATGCAGGTCGAAGCCGGCCAGGCCACTGGAGATGGCTCGGATGAGTGGTTTCATGGCCAGGTTAAAGACGATGGGGCTGAGGGGGCAGCCCTGTTTCATGCCATACCAGATGGGGATGGCGTCCGTCTCTCCGTCTTTGGTGCGGATGGTGGTGGTGCAGTCCTTGTAGAGGTCCGAGAGAATCTGGAGGAAGGTTTCCGGCATCCCAAACTCTCCCAGGGTGGCGAAGGTGTGATGGTGGGGTATGGACCCAGAGGCATTGGCCTGGTCGAGCCATGCTACAGTGCACTGCCTCCTGGACCTCCTGGCCACCCGGATGGCCGTCTGGAGAAGGAAGTTGTGCTTGTAACATCCCTCTCAGGACATGAAGCCCTTCTGTGCTGAGCTGACGGCGCCCCCACACACTGACCAGTCTGTGATCCTTGCCGTGAGGCAGCTGGCATACATCTTACCCTTGTCCAAAAAAAGGGTTGGGGTCATGCAATATGTTAAATCAACACATCTGTTCTCAGTTATGCAAATAATACTGCAACTAGACAGTAATGTAATCTAGTCCCATTTCAACTCCTGACAATGCCAGTGTTAGAAGCAGATGCACCTGTTTGGAACAGGATGACACTAGCTATTCAATTCCACTGAAAGAGCAAGTTAATACAAACGGGTAAGTTCAGTAGGGAAATTGACCAATCATTTCTAATTAACAGTTATTAGTTCTGCTTAAAGAAGTCCCCCCCCCCCCCAACTTAATATCCAGGACCTCAATACTATCACTAAAGTGCACCCCTTGTCTGTTCCAAATGGCAACCCACAGTTTCTGGCTTGGTTCTTTCTCTCCTTGGTTACTGCAACCTCCTCCCTGACCTCATCAGCTCCCACTGCTTTCTTCCTTTCCCCTAACTCTACTCAAATGCAAAATATGCCTTAAGCACAGCTCCAAACATCTTTCTCATACACATACCCCTCTGTATCCTTAAATCCCATCAGTCTCTCTCTCACTTTCCACAGAATGTTCAAGCTCCTTGCTCTTGCCTTCAAAACTGTGCACAGCTCTGCTCCAGCCTACATCTCCATCCTTGTTTCCATATACTCACAGTTCTTGGGCTCTGAGCTCTGTCAAGTTCCCTTTTCCCTGAGATTCTTTGTCACCTATCCCACCTGCCTCTTCACTTTTATTCATGCTGCTGGCTACATTTGCAGCTTCCATCTGTCTTTGTACCAAACTTCCTCACTGTCCTCCAAATTGGTCCTTAAAACCACTTCTTGTTTCACCCTCCATCACTGATTTACTATGTTCATATCTCTTTCCATACTTGTGTCCCATTCTTCGGACTATATGTATTGCACCTAGTCAATTTAGACAAAGATCATTAGGGCACCGGCCTGTCTAAGCGCTCTCTCTCTCTCTGGGTTTGGTTTTAATGGGGGGGGGGGGGAAAGGGGAGTTGTATAATTTATTTTGAAAGATGATTTTATGCTTACAAAATATTTCACCATAATTTGACATAAAAAACAACTTGTTTAAAATGACTAATACCAGACAGGGCCAAGCACAGTATCACCAAATACAGGGGCCATGCACAGGGTAATGTGGAAGGTTTATGACCATATAGTCAAGAGAGATGGATCATAACACTGACAAAGATATCCCATATCCATGTGCTTTTAGAAGGTGCTTGTCACACCTTTGGCAATATATACAAGACACATTCAGGAACAGAATTACAGATGGGATGGTGCATTTCCAAAATTGTCTGCTTGTATATCTGTGCAATGAACTATGTCCATAATTATCTTCACTCTGAACAATGCACCAGGATCAAGATTTTTCAAAAATGAGCCCAACTTAGGCTTCTGTCCATTCCTCCAGTTGGCCGTCCAACATCTTAACAGATGCAAGGAGACACAACAAAGTCAGTCCATCAGTGGTGCTTAGCAATGGTATGGGAAAAGAGCCCGATGTGTGAGTAGCAAGCTTTCCCACAGTGGCCACAGGTCCACTCACCAGATGGAGGTTGAAGCACACTCTGCTTCCTGGCTCACCTGTGGGCTTCAGCCTGGGCTCTCTGATGTCTCTTCGCAGTGACTGCACTAATCTTAACCCAGCTTCTCCAGATTGAGCGACTGTGGGCAGGATTTTCCCAGTTGTCAGTGGGAATGATGAATTTCTTGAGACTTTGCTTGACCTTTTCGCTGTATTGGAGCTTTGGCCTTCCTCTGCGTCATGGGCAGTTCTTGAGTTTATTAGATATACAATAGATGGCAAATTCTACTCTCCATTGTACTGGTTTAAGTCTGGAATAACTCCATTGATTTCAGTGGAATTACTGCAGGCTTACATGTATTTTAGAGCAGAGTTTAGCCCTATGTTTATTTATTTTTTTTAAATCTAATTATTTTCTGGTGGAGCACTGTATGTATCATTCCAATGTTTAAATAAAACTGTCAAAACACATTTTTCCACATTTCCAAATATAGCACAGCACAGCAGTGTGCTTTGCCTTAAGGTTAGGTCAGTGTTTCTATTATTAAAACCAGTTTTTAATGGGGTTAGATTAGAACCTTGGCTAAAAAAAATTGTCTCAGATCTGAAATTTGACATAAGAAGCCATGTACTTTTAACTAAATTTGAAAATAAATTTGAGAGAGAGAGAGAGAGAGAGAGAGAGAGCGAGCACACTCAATTGTAAAATTACAGGAGTGCAGTGAAAAGTTATTTTCACATGTGGCTTTAGTTATCAAATGGAATTTTTGCAGGCTGCTAGGCCACAACATGAAGGAGACATGAGGCCCCATAAGATCTAAGAGCAACTACAGCAAAATTCAGACTTTTTAAAAAGAGATACTGGAAAGATCAGCCGGCCCAAAGTTTGACCAACATTTTCTCTATATTCCTGCTTGTGAATTCCATGCAATTCTTCAAGTATTAAATACATCCCAGCACCCCAGCCTTGGCTACACTTGCAAGTTAGAGTGCATTAAATCAGCCCGGGGTGCCCTAACTCCTGAGGTGTCCACACTGGCAAGGCACTTAGAGTGCCTGGACTCTGCGGCTGGAGCGCCCCTGGTAATCCACCTCCACAAGAAGCGTAGATCTTGCTGCGCCCTGGCTGAAATGCCGGGGTATCAGTGTGGATGACGTGTTGCATTACTGCGCTATGATTGGCCTCTGGAAACGTCCCATAATCTCTTGAAGTCAAGTGGCCACTCTAGTCATTGTTTTGAACTTGGCTGCAGGCATGTGGATATCCCCTTTCAAAGCTCCGTTTCTGACAGCCCACATGCTTATCTGCTCTGGGAAACAAAGCAAACCATTACTGTGGAATGCTCCTGCTGCAGAGGCAGGCGTGTGTGTGTGTGTGTGTGTGTGTGTGTGTGTGTGTGTGTGAGTGAGAGAGGGGTGGGGGCTGTCAGGGTTTCCCCCTTCCCCCGGCCGCTGTCTGAACTTACAAGACAGCATGCTGACACACACTCTGCCCCCCAAAACACATGGCCTCTTCCCCCACATACACACAACACACTCCCTGTCACACTCCATTCCCCCCCACCCCCATTTGAAAAGCACGCTGCAGCCACTTGCACACTGGGATAGCTACCACAATGCACTGCTCTCTGTGGCCACGCCCCTGCGCTTGCAGCTGATAGTGTGAACACATGGCAGTTCTTTCCCTACTGCTGTCTCTGAGGGCTGGTTTAACTCCTGGCGCTCTACATCTGCATGTGTAGCCAAAGCCTAAGTTCACAACCTTCATACGAGGAATTATGCTGGGGCTGAGGGTGTAGAGGCATGGCAAGAGGCAGATTTATCAATCCTATACTGCTGCTAGCCCTGCCGTTGGGGTGGTAAAGAGACCATGAACCATGCACACACCCCACATGAAATCCCTCTGCACACTCTCTCCAGTTCTACCAATTGCCCATGCAGCAGACCAGCAATGAGTCTTCTATATTGGGCTGGGCAGCCCCTGTAGTCATCCTGTCCATGTTAGAAATCGAACTAATGCTTCAGTGCACTGCTCTATAACGAGAAAAGAAAAACCAGTGCTGTCAGGCACTCAGGCATTGAGGTGATGAGAACCATCAGTCTGGTTTAATGCTTACTGAAGTCAATGGAAAGGCTCCCATTGACTTCAATAGACACTCGACCAGGCCCCATACAAGCACCAAGCTATAGATAGGACAGACTGTCACTCATAGGCAGTTCTACAACAATGGTTTATTCAGGCCATAAGTGTAAAAAGGCAACGTGATACATTTCAGATTCAAAAGGGTGATGAAAATAAAAATACTTTAAATTATTATTTTTAAAAACTCCCAACATACCAGGTAAGTGTCTTATTAATTTCACATAGCTTGACAGAGCTGGCTTCCCTACCTGAAACTCCCCTCTTTCTAAATACAACACACACACCAGCCTGTAGAAACATTTCAAAATCAGCAGCTAAAGAAGAACAAACCCTTAAAAATCTCTGCAAAGCACAAGAGTTCACGTTATCTATTGATAACTGTTTGCTTTTGAGAAAACACTCAGTATCTCAGAGGTAGTTCATGTGCCATGCAGTACCGCTCAGGTTTTTATTAACTGGACAGTAAGTAGTTATGGAAGGCCTAGTTAACTACTTAGTGTAGTTTAAAGATCTCTGGCATATCTAACATGTCTCTTCTCCTCCACCAATCAACATCTACTATTTTCCTTTGGGAACACCTTCACGCTTAGAAAAACTATTATTCAGCCATATCGAGGCCAAAATGGAGATAGTCTTTCTGAGGTGTGCCAAACCCAGAAGACCACACATAGCAGCGGCATAGCAAAGTGACCTATTCAGGATACAAGATGTCTCACTGAGAAAGAGGAGCCTCCTCACTTCCCAGGCACTACAGACATGTCTTGTCAGAAAACTTCATAGTGATTTGTCTGAAGAAAAGCCCAATACTTAATCCCAGCCAAAGCAATCGAGAAAGGGCCATGTGTGAGGGAAATTTCTAAAAAGAGCGCTGTGCATAACAGATTGCTTATTATCTAGTCTAAAATCCTGCTCCTGTTGTGACTTTTTTTTATTTTAACATACCAAAATTAGTACATATTGAATGGAATGCTGCTGGTTAGTCATTCTTTTGATAGCCAAATAAAAACAGTGTAGTAACCAATAATTATTAATAAATTGTTTCTGTGGTGTCATAGGTGTCTTGATTCATACAAGCAAGTTACTGTAAATGTGATTAATGGGAATGCCAAAATTATAATTTGAACAGTCCCTATGAAGTGGCTATCAGCTATCCATGGGGGGGTAGATGATGGCCTGGCCAAGATTTCCTATGCGGTGGTGAGGGGGAATTACACATTTCTGTATTATATACTGCACACACAAATCCACAGTATCAAACAATATGGCTGAATATTTCAGTTGCACTAAGTTGTAACATTGTATTTTAGTGTCACTCAAAGCACTTCACAACACTCCAGGTGGCTACAGATGTGATTCAAATTAATGCATGCCTTGATGTAACAGAGTGGATTTCAGCCCCTACATACAGCAGTGTAAGCCTAATGCAGCATTTTTCACAATACTTTACTTGAGAGCAAAATCTAACCCACGATTTCTGATTTCAAAAATGGATCCACAAGGGTGGTGGGAAGGGACTCTGCAAAAGAGCCTGCTTATCACCCTTCCCCCACAGCCACATAAATGCCAGTAAAATGGCCAGCTTTAGGTATAAAGTACAGGCCCTGCTCCTTGCTAACACACCATGGCTGCTAGTTACTTGAAAAAAAGCTGTGGCTACACTACAGAGACTATACCATAGCTATGCCAATATAGTCCCCTAGTGCAGACTCAGCCTACAGACAGGAATGTTTCCATCAGGATAGGATTGCACCCACCCCACCCCCTCTGAACGGTACTAGCTAAGTCGACGGAAGTCCTCTTCCATCAACATAGCTGCTGCTACACTGGGGGTTTTGTCAGCTTAGCTATGCTGGTCGTGATGTGGTTTTTTCATATCCCTGGCCAATGTAGTTATACTGACCTAACTTTTCTGTATAGACCAAGCCAAAGAATAGGGTAGGGGTGGTTCCTGGTCCACCCCTCTACCTTAGGGGTGGTTTACACTTAAGTTTTACTGGTGTAACTATTTTGAGGATGTGATTTTTAACCAAATAGTTCTACCTGTGGAAATTCTATATGGAAGCAGTAATACCACTAAAAAAAGTATCTAATACCAAGATAGTTAGCCCAGGTCTACACTACAAGCTTTTGCCGACATAGCTATGTTGGTCAGTGGTGTGATGAGGTGCAGTTTGTGACTGACACAGCTGTGTTGGCAGAAGCCCCTAGCATAGATGAAGTTATTCTGGAAAAACAGCTTTTGCTAGTATAGCTAGCTTATTTTGCACAGAGGTTGGAGGTGAATGGCACTGGAATAAGCCTTATTGGCGAAAGCACATCCTGACTAGGGCTGCTTTGGTGATATAGTACACTGGTATAGCTACAGCAGCAAAGCCTTCCAAGTGTACACTGGAACTTATGAGAAGAGCTAAATCGGTGTAAAGCACCTATATACTGATATAAGTGCATCTATATTAGCGGGGTCGTACCACTTTTAGCATAAAAGCAGTACAACTTTCTAGTGCAGGCAAGGCCAGAGATGGCGAAACATGGGAGGTGGCACCTGCACACACATTTTCTTTCCTGTTATAAGTGTTTGCACAAAAGAGCATTTTTAGCACATTAATGGGTAGTTGTTAGCAAGCCAGCACAAATACCTGTGAAGTAATTAGGCACCTCCCTGAATTCCTTTCATAGCCACTACACCATCTTGATCTAACATACAGAGTAAAAGTAAAAAGAAACTTCAAATGCAGCAGGCATGGGAAAAAATTTAAAACATTTCATGGGAGCTGATGAAGCAGAACGAGAACATTTTTATCAAAGCCTGCAAATGAGATGTGTGCACAGGATATGCTGCATGCCAGTCACTTCTGAGTACTGATTCTGAACTCTCGGAATGCACCCGGACTCTCACATTTTGCACAACTTATTAATGCCAGGCTGAAGAAGAACTATTGACGTTCCAGAATAGGATCTGCAGCCAAAGCTCCACTTGGGAAACCATGCCTCGCAGGTAAACTCGCTGAGCCTGCACGCTGCCTTGAGTTCAGAGGAGAACATTCATGTAATTAAAAGAAAATTAGAGCAACAAGAATTGATTAAACAATTACTTATAAGTCTTCAGTTTTGCCCTTGAGAAATCAAAAGGGACTGCTACCACCTGTCACTGATGTGAGGGTATGTGTATTTGAAGGATTATCACCTAGGAGCAATAATGGGAAAAGACCAGAGGCACATGATCTCCCTTGCACATTCATGGTTTATGAAAAAACAGGCCGTCAACTATAAGAGCACAATTTGGAGTGACTAAAGTCAAATCAATGTAAGCAAGGGCCTGATCTTCCAAGGTGCCACTTGCCGTCAACTATTAGAAGTGTGTTTGGATAAAGGAGAGGGGCAGCCTAAAGATGGGGGCTGAGGAGAGGGATCTGGAGAAGTCACTTGTCACAGAGAAGTGGGAGGTGTATGGCTATGTAGAGCTGGAAAGCAGGGCAAAAATCAGGTAAAAATCAAAGGATTACAGCACGGCCTCTTTGGAAAGCAGCTTCAGGAGCCCACTAAGGTATCATGCTGGGATTTAGGGGTTGGCATCTCATCTGAATGACAGCCCTTCCAAGAGGACAGCATTCTACTACTGGTGCACTGCCATTTTAATATTCAGTCTGAACCCAAGTCTTGCTGTGGGACTTGACATCACAATGTCTACCTCTAAGGCAAGAGTGCTGCCAGGTGACTCATGCCTCAATGATTAGCCTTTAGCATAAGCACTTACTATTCAGCATGTAGGGCTGCACACTGCCATTCAGTACAATTACATGACTTCATTCGATAGGTCAGTAAGTCTGAGATAAGCATACACTTGCCTTAAATATCTGGCATTTAAGCAAACAAACCCTGGTGATTTGTTTATTACTTGAAAAAAACTAACTGCATTTTTAATTAGGGCACGACAAATGTTCCCACAGATTTCTGCCCCGTAGCAAAATATTTAACCAAGGGAAAAATATTTAAAATATCTTTGAGTAAAATCATAAATAGAGACTTAAAAATTCTCAAGATATTTCCTTAAATAAAACAAACAAGTAGGTAGTAGCACTCTAAAAAACAAACCTACCCCCAAAAATTCCCAACCCCCCAAATTATGTACTGTGGGCCAAGGTCAGCCTTCAGTTACACCCTCAAAAATCACTGGGTTGCAAGAGATGTAACTGAGGACAGAATCTGGCCTAGTGTTAAAATCACACATAGCTGTAACTTCTGGGGTTTTATAGGTTTATTATTTTATGTTTTTCCATTGGCTAAAAGTGCAAGGATCATTACTATTATTAATTATTATTATTAATTATCTGTTTTACTGTAGTGCATTGTTTTACTGTAGGAGCATTAGTCCTGGATCAGGACCACATTGTGCTAGCTGCTGTACAAATACTGAATAAAAAGAGGGTCGCTGCCCCAAAACGGTTTATAATCTAACTATGAAACAAGAGACAACAGATAGACATCGGCAGACTGACGGGGGGAGGGGAGGAGGTAGAAGGAAACAACGAGACAGCACTGGTCTGCATGATAGGCAGTGGTCTTATCCCAATAGCCTTCAAGTTCATAAGGGAAGTAATCTCTCTGACCATGAATAGTTTTCCCCTTACATTTAGGGTACACCTACACGTAAACACTGCCAAAACAAGTGTGCAGAGTACATATACTACACATACCCTTAGCGTGGGTATAAAGAGCAGGGTAGACCCTGTGGTGAGGAAAACCTCCAGCAGGTTCCTTGTGTCAGGGAAAGACTCCGGGAGCTGAGAGCTGCCAGAGCATTTCCACACCTCAGTGAAAGACTCCAGCAATGGGGAAAGGCAGCTCCCCCCTGCTGAGCCTTTCCCTGCTGCCTCCCCCCTGCCAGAGCCTTTCACTGACACATGTAGCTACACACTGCAGTGTAGATGTAGCCTGCTTTTCACTGTGGCATGTAGCTACACGGACCCTATGTGCCACCACAAGAGGTGTGCAATGTAGATGTAACCTTAGCAACAATTGCATATTTGGGAGCTCAGTGAATAGGGTAACTTTTTGCTGAAAAGCTGTTCTTTCTGTTTGCACTAGATGTCTGAATGCCCCATGGAACAGACTAAGCCAAAGATAGAAGCATCATGCATGCAATATGCATCCCTAATGATGATCCTTGCACTGCACTTGAATAGCTGATCTATTAATGCACTGCATTAGCCATGCATGATTCTCTCACCTTTGCCAATACATCACCACTTTTAGACAACTCATTATACATCTGATTGGATCCATAATATTCATTATGCACATTTATTCTGATCACCTGTCTGCATAGGAACAGAATTAAAAAATACCTCTCAGAGATGGAAAATCTTTGAGAGATGCACCTCATTTAATCATCGTTACATGAAGGGACATTGTACTCCCGACTCTTCCATTGACCCACTACATGAGGCTGGGCCAGTCACTTCTCCTCTTTGTACAGTATTTCTATTTTCTGTCCCATCAAGTCTGTCTTGTCTACTAAGATTGTTAGCTATTTTGGGGGGTGAGAACTGTCTCTCATTGTGGGTGAAATACTGGGCCCATTAGAGACAATGGACATTTTGTGGTCCCTGTCTCAGATAGGGAACTATACAAATAATAGTTTGAGTTACAGATAGCAAAAGAAAATGGTCCTCTCCCATTATGGGCCATGAGACAGGGACAAGCATAACAGTCGATAAGTTATTTTCAAAGTTCATTTGCTTTCTTCCTCCCCCTCTGGCCCTGCACCCACACGCACTGCCCAAGTATCGTGTATTACTTAGTCAGATGCTCTCTCATTGTTTTGTATAAAATAAACCATCCTCCCTCTGTTTAAACAAGGCAATGTGTGTGCCACAAACTCCCACTGAGAGAAAGCTGAAGATGACAGAACATGGAGACAAGGACTCAGCCCAGAGGCATGTATAATCTACACAAACAAATGAGATGACAATTTAGACAGTCACATTTCAGAAGGGCTCAGCCCCTGCCACTCAGGCCAGATTTTCAAGAGCTCAGCAGGCTGGGTGCTAATTATTTTGGAAATATAGCCATAAAAGCATCACACTGGGAGCTGAGCACTTTTGAAAGTCTTGCCCTTATTTAGGTGCCTAAATGGGAGTTGAGCTCTTTTAAAAACCTGGCTCCAGATTGTAGTGCTGAGTGTTTTTGAACATCTTGTCCATTAAGCTGTGGGTTACTAGAAGCTGGATTCATCGCGCAGAGCTGCAGCACTTCATTGCTGGCACATCAGAACTGGGATGTGCGCACTCCCACAGTGCATTTGGAAGAGGGATTTGGAGAGGGTGGGTGACCAGTGCTGCAGACTAATGAACTGAGCATCAGCCTGAGCTTTTCCTACCCCAGCTTCTGTAGGTTTCAGTTGGTCATATGTTTACGGATAGGGTAAGTGCTCTGGCAAGAGCTTTACTTCTGTATCAGGCATTTTAGAACCCATTGAGATCTTCAACTGTCTCTACCCATCTCAGAACCATTTGATTGCCTCCTTCCCTCAGCCCCCTCAACTTCTTTCTTCTTTGTCTCTCTCTGATATTTTGAAGGCGCTAGTCATGGTATTATCTAAATCCTGATTTTCCTAGTCTGAGACTTGACCCTGATCCCCTTAAGCCTTGCCACTACAATCAAGTCTCTGAGCACTGGTTCCCATTATTAGGTGCCACCCCAGATTTCCTTTTACTCACCTATCCCTTCCCCCCTACATTATACAGGCACCCCTCCTACCAGAGGTGAAAGTAAGCCGGTATGCCCCAGTACAGCATACCGGCAAGAGCCGGTGCGCCGTACCAGGGTGGCCCGGCTTCCCCAGGCAGCAATTTAAAGGGCCCGGGGCTCCCGCTGCCTCTACAGCCCCAGCCCTTTAAACCGCTGCCCGAGCCCCGGGCTGCTGCTGCTACCCCAGGGCTCTGGCAGGCTCCAGCGGCTATTTAAAGGGTCCGGGGCAGTAGAGGCAGAGGAGCCCCAGGCCCTTTAAATAGCCCCCGGAGCCCTGGGGTAGCAGCGGAAGCCGGGGGCTCCAGCAGCGGTTTAAAGGGCCGGGGCCATAGCAGCGGCCAAGCCCTGGGCCCTTTAAACTGCTGCCGGAGTCACCAGCTGCCGCTGCTACCCAGCGGGGGAGGGCACTTACCAGTACAGGGCAGGGCAGGGCTGGCTCTGACCCCCCCATTCCCCACCCCTTCCGCCCGAGGCCCTGCCCCTTCTGGGGGCCAGAGCCGGCCTCAACCCAGCCCCGTACCGGTAAGTCCCTATTTCTACTTTCACCCCTGCCTCCTACTATCTACCTGTCTAGGCATTTCTAGGCCTTCTTTGCTGAGATTCTCAATGTGTGATCATCCCAGCAGGTCTGGCAACATCTGCCAGATTCTGGCTGACAACTGTTTTTAGATTCCGCCAGGTACAAATCCCCCTGTAGCCAGCCCAGCAAAATTTGCCAAGTGTGCTAGGAAACTATTCTAGAGTATTGCTGGACATCAGTGAGTAAGTTGTTTGCAGCAGACCACACTGACTCTTGGAGAAGCATTTATGTCAATTCATGGTATATGGCTGGTTTTGTTCGAAACCATTTGACACATCCTTGCTGTAAGTGAACAAACAGGATTCTATCCCTGGGACCCCAAAAGACATACAGTTGGCTCTAGCCTTCTGAACTTCAGAACTTAAACATTCTTAATAGACCTCTAGAATTTAGACAAGAAGCAACCCTTCCCATTCCCAGAATCAGTCAAACTAAATGGAGCAAATAAGCTAAAAGACCATCCCCCTCGGTATAAGCTCTTGATAGAAGGCACAGGAAACCCATATTGATGGATGACGGAGCAGAGTAATGTGGAACAAAATCAGAGAAAGATACGTGACCCTGATGGTGTAAGATAGTGGAGTTTAAGGCTGTGACCATAAAAATCAGCTCTCTGAGCCACTGTGGTTCAGACTGAATAAGTAGACGTTACCGCACTTCAGGACCAAAGCACTGGCAAGAAAATGTTAAATTAGCTGTGATTTTGCCAAGGCTCCTTTAGGATGAACCAGTCAATAAAAAAAATTACAGTCTTCAAAATGACAAGCATACAAAAGAGAACACGAGCCACTGTGGAATTCCAGATGTGAACATCAGGACACCAATAGCAAATGTTATATAAACTGACAAAGAAAATGCCCTGTGACTGAGCAAATAGGAGAGTTAATGTTTAGTCCTTATATCAACGGTGCCCTAAAGTTTGTGACAGCTGCATTCAGCTAGTCTGACAGCACAAAAAGACAGGATTAATATTTTACTGTCTTATGTGATGGCAAAATCTAGCCTGCCTTGTAAATATTTTATTGCCAAAAAAAAGCAACAGCCCTAAGTTAGCAAAAAGGGGCCGGCCCTAGGAGCAATGGTTCCACAAAAACACCTTCTAACTGCCCAGGACTCTATGTGGGGATGTGAGTGACTTTAAACAGAACCTCCAAGCACTAGTAGGATTGGGACCTAGGCTGAGTGCCAATGCCCCAGCCTAACAACTATGAAGAGCGATGAGAAAGGCTGCAATTTTGGGGAAGGTGGAGGGTCATTTGGCTCTGTTCTCATAACTGATTGTGACACTGGGGTGAAGAGAAGCTGCCTTATTTTGTTTAGTTAGGAGACTATTTTTAATTCGTGGCAAAGGTGACTACAGACAGGGATAGGAACCTTTTTAAAAGCTATAAGTGGGGGTGAGGGAAATCTAATATTCACTAAAACAGAAAAAGCCAAGCCTATCATGCATCAATAATATGAAGAAAATATGCTTGTGTATTTCATATACTCAGTCCGTATCGAAGTTAAATGAGGGGTGTGAATGGCATCCAAGAGCAGCAGCATTCTTGCAAGTGATCAGGATGTTCACCTGACAATGGCATCACACTGCATTCCAATGCTGGCTGTTAAGTGAAAATACAGAGCAGTTGGCGAAGGCAAGTCAGTTTTATGAGCACTAGGCAGGGAAACTCTCCTGGGTGGCACTAAGAAAGTTAAACTAAGGCTTCCAGAGCCCAACTATATTCCTTATTATATTATTCCTAATTATAGTCAGCTGATGATGAGATGCAGCTAAGGTAAGTACGAAGGGAGGATGGAATCACAACAGTGGGAAAGGTTATTGTTGATGATGCTGATTTAAAACAACGTGCTATTTCAAGCCTGACACACAGAACTTGCAATTACAACTGAGGAGGAAAAGGGCAGCTCAAAAGTATGCAGCCCCTCAAAGAAAAATGTCAAAATGAGTTCGGAGGAGTGAATAGCAGAAATAGCATATCCTCCAGAAACAGCAAAAGGTAATGCAACCAAGAGACATTTGATTTAGACTGAGAGCTGCACAAAGCACACACAGAGATTTGTCTTTTCATGGTGGTTGAAAGGGTAAAATAAATGAATTAATGTTCAGTACAAGTGAACATTAGTTTGTATCAATGCTATCTTCCTTACCTGTCCTTTGCACTATTTCACATCAGCCTCTTCAAATTCTTCCACTAGCACCCTTTTTCCCACTGCAACTAGTTCTAGAGTCTTGCCTTAACCGAGCATCTTCCAGCTCTTCATAGCAGGTTGTGATGTTAGTGATAAATAGGAAGGTAACTATGAGTATAGTACTTAGACCAACAACCAGGGGTGAAAGTGGGCTGGTACAGACCAGTACGGTGTACCGGTAAGAAGCCGGTACCGGCCTGTATGCAGCGACGTTAAAGCACTGCTGTGGCAGCGCTTTAAGGAGGGTCCTTTGCTGCAGCAGTGCTTTAAGGACCCTCCTTAAAAATCTTTGCTGCCCCTTTCCCCCCGCCCCCCTCCCCCATCAGCGGCCCTACCGGCAGGGCCGTTGACGTGGGGGGGTGGGTCAAAAGGGGCAACGATGTTAAAGTGCTGCCACAGCGCTTTAATGTTATTGCCCCCCCCCAGGCTGCCGATGGTGGGGGGGGGGGGGCAAAAGGGGCAGCTGCCCCAGGGCCGGCGATTAAAATGGGCTCCAGGGCTCCAGGCCACTGCCGCCACCGCAGCAGCAGCCGGAGCCCCAGGCAGCACGAGCCAGGCAGCATGAATGGGCTGGCTGGGGGAGGCTGACCCCTAGCCCCGCCCCTTCTGCCCAAAGCCCTGCCCTTTCCGGGGGCCCGCTCCAGACCCCCGTACCAGTAAGAATTTTATATTACTTTCACCTCTGCCAACAACCTTCATTTTGACAGAAGGCTGTAGTACATAGCCAGGACACCCCTATGCCAAGACAATCCCCTATGCCAAGACAATCCCCAGCTGCTATACTGATCCTTTGGGGCCAAAGGTAGCCTGCACAAGTTAGAGCAGCCTGCAAACTGTTCTAATTTGTGCCTGGGATCCAGCCCAAAATAAAATACTTTCTATCAGGAGTTTTTAAAAAACGGAGAAAACTGGGAAATAGTCTACTATATATCCCCTTAGCAAAATTGAAAAAGCAAGTGGTATAATTCTCTAACTATAGAAAGATTTGATTATTTTAATGCTGATAAACTTCAGGGTCCTATCACATTTTGTTAATAAGATATTGCCTGCTTTAAAAAGTCAGCAATAAACTAAACTATCACACACAAACAAAAAAGTCCGTAACAAAAATAACCAAGACTACAATCTCCAAAATCTTATTTTAAAGAAACATGGTTCTAATCAAGGTATGTTTTAATAGGCCCCTACTAATCCATAATGCTGACATTCCTGGAATAGAGGGAACTGATCAAAAATAAATCTTTACAAAGTACTTATTTTGGTTTGCTTTTCCAAGGAAGGCAGTGCCAATGGGACAAGGGCTATGTTATTAAACAAACTGAACTACTAAAGTGATTCCAAGTATTATTGACATTTGCTGAGCCTTGAGGGTGTGGTTTCCTTTCATGTATGTGCAAACGCTGGATTTTCTGAAAGTTTTGTGGGAGGGTTTTTAAACTATACAAAGCAAGGGTGCCCTCTCATTGTCCAGTTTGCTTGGATTAGATCCAACTGAACATCATTCATGCTCTCCAAAACACACTTCACTCTGTCTTCCCTCCTAATCCTGCTCCTCTACTTCCCTCATCTATCATCACTGACAGCTCCACCATCCTTCCTGTCATCTCCTGAGTATGCAACTTCAGTGTCATCTTTAGCGCTTCACTCCCCGCTACCCAGAATGCACAGGTTCACAGACTCTTGAGCTGAAGAACTATGTTGTTTATTTGCTGCCTAGGGCCCAGTCCTGCAAGATAAAGCAGGAGTTGATGTTCAGCATCTTGTAGGACCAGACCCTCAGTCAATTCTACATATAGCTTTGTTATTTTTTTGAAAAGCCTTTTATTATTTATATTTTATAGTGACTAAAATGTGTGAGGTATTTCACAGAAGATATGGGAAGACACAGTCTCTGCCCTAAAGAACTTGAAGTCTAAACTTCATAGGTGGTATGATGAGTCGGGGAGTGAAGGTTACAGCCTGGTCATGCAATTATTCAGTTAAAGGTATGGTGGGTCTGGATTTTTTTGGTTAAGCATATCTAACATAAGGCAGACAGACAAAGAGGTGATTTTTCAGGAGGAATAAAGCCCTGATTCAGCAAGGTACTTACAACACATGCACAGTCCCATTGACGTAATTGAAATCTATGGGACTGCACATGCGCTTAAGTACCTTGCTGAATTGGGGTGTGACGTTATGAGTGTAATATAATATCTCATTGAAAGGTGACACAGGGCCAGAAAGAGTTAATTAACTCACAGACTGACATGATCCATGGCCGAACTTTAAAGACTGGTTAGGAAGATATGTAAAAAAACAGAGCTTTGAAATGCAAGCCTGCAATGTTAGAGATGGAAGGGTAGCTGTTTACTCAGGTCTTGTGATGTAAGCAAACAAGTCTTGTCTAGTACTAGGGCTTTGGTTCAAAGATCAAAAAAGAAGTATTAATATTTAGGAAGACACTTGAGTGAAATAGTATTATTGTCTATATGTCTCTTTGAAGGTTGTGGTAACCTGTATCTGAACTGTTAATGGATAAATTACCCCATGCTAATTGCCATGATGTTTGGGAGAAGGAAAGTTAAACCTATTGTTTTCTCAGGCCAAAAGGCTGCTGGAAATGTATAAAAACCCTGGGACACGATCCTTCTTCATCTCAGATCTGATTTGGGTTTCAAGAGGGGGAAACCTTAAGCCATAAGGATTGAGACCCCCAGTCACTGACTGGAGTCACCCTGAATATGGACATATAACCGATGGACTATTTCTAAAAGGACTTTTGGCAACTACAAGCTCATCTCTGCTATGTATCTGACCCTCAAGAATTCAAGTCTGTATGTATATTGATCTTTTAACCAACACTCTACCTCTTTTCTTTTTTAAATAAATTTTAGTTTAGTTAAAGAATTGGCTATAAGCGTGTATTTTGGGTAAGATCTAAGTTTTATATTGACCTGGGTGTGTGGCTGGTCCTTTGGGATCAGAAGAACCTTTTCTTTTATATGATGAAAAGATTTTCAGTAATCATCATCATATCTAAAATGTGTGTCTGGACAGAGGCCTGAGGCTGGGCACTTTAAGGGAACTGTGTTGTTTGGATTTCTGAGTAACCAGTGAGGTAATACAGAAGCTGTTTTGTGCTGGCTTAGTAAATCTAAGTATTGGAATATCCACCAGCTTTTGGGGTTTGTCTGCCCCGTTCTGTTTGCAGTTCACCCTAATTGAGTGACCTCAGCTGGCTCCCACAGGCAGCATCGTCACATGGGGCCTAATTGAAGAGAGAGGGCATTGGTGTTACAGACAAAAGTAGAGAGAATCGTCCATGTATGGAAGTGAGAGGTGGCATGGAAAAAGGTACAGAGATGCTTGTGGAAGGAACAGATAAATGAGACCTCAATGAGACCATTACTGGTGAAGCTGATGGGATAAGAGTCTAGGTCAGAAAAGTCAGGAGGAACAGAGTTATGGTGCCTAAAGTGTGCATAAATCTTGGCTCTTCAGTTTTGGAAACCTCAGTTCAAATGTAGGTTAGGTTAGAAATGAACACAAATGTGGTGATCTCAACATAGGCTCACATCATAAATTAAATATTTGTACAGTGCTATGATAACAAATTCCTATGTAATTATATATTAAGCTCGTAAAGACCTATACATGCATTTATCAAGATTAGCAGCGTTTGCATGGAACAGCAGAGATGTTGCCACTGCTTGGCGTATTGGCAGAACTTTGTAGGGAAGTCTGCACCGTTCCCACTCCACTGCAACTGAAAGATCTGCAGCGCCATGCAGAGCCACTTTTGTGAGCACTAAAATTCAATGCAATAAAAGAAAAATATAAGATGTAAATAACTGAGTAAGCAACTTTGTGTCCTTCTACATATTCATTTGATTGAAAGTATTTAAAGAAAGTACAGCTAGAGATTTTAAGTGGTGACATTAGCTCCCTATTGATAAGGATATCTACAGTATATGGAGCAGTTGGCAAAAAAGCAACAGTAGTCTGTTTTCCCTCATGTCTCCATTAAGGTAGCTTGGAATATTGTGGCTTTGTATAGATTGAGGCTTCTACAGCTACCCAATATGGAAACCCCACCTGCTGCGTAATTAAGCCACAAAATTTTCCTTAAAATGTCTGAGCAAAGCAGCAAGCTGAAGAGAGAACATACATGAGAAGTCTTCTTCTTCTTACTGTAATATGAAAAGGACTTTGACTTCTACTGCCAATTTTATTTTGACTTGTGTCTAGAGCTGGCGGAAGGGGGAAATTATGAGCAATTTATTCTAAAGGCTCAGCCCTTTTCTGTTCACAGATTATCCAGACTGGTGACATTTTCAGGTTTCTTTGCTGTTCACATTCGTACTACAAATATTTTGTGCAAATAAACTTCAGTCTGTGGACTATTCAAGAATTGATCAGTACAACTATCCCTCTGAATATTTCATATTTGTGGTTCAATATGTTAGCAAAGGTGACTGATCACCTAAGTCTCATGGTACTATTTATATTCCATGCTGGGATGGCCTAACTTTTATCAATAGGAAGAAGGCCTGATTCACTCACTGACACTTTGATTCTCTTGTAGGGTGATTACTGGTCCTGTAATCTAAGGATTCAAAGTCCTGCAACCCCTATCCCATAAGAAACTACTAAGCAGCATTTGAATGGATTGTAAGTAGGTTTTCAAATAATTATCCAGAGGATCATATATGCTATAACACAAATATATGGGTTCGTAGCTGTGTGTGTCTAGGTCCCTTAAAACAAGCTGTCCTATATTTTTCACAATGTTGCCATAAGTCTCAAATTGTGTGAGCTAATGCAAATTCATTGGCAGACAGAAAGACACAAAGAAACAATAACTTAAGGATGTCCTTTATGAGATTAAGGCTTTTAAACAACTCCTTTCTGAAGTCTAACAGGACTTTCAGAAACTGGAATTAAGAAGCAGATCAAAATCACCCACATATTGGGATTGGGGCTGCAACCTCAACTATAGAGAGGCTGTCCCCTCTCCATAGTAAAACAACACAATTGTAGAACTGAAATTGGAACCTGGTCTCTGAGTTGCAAAACTACAAGTCTCTACCACTTGAGCTATAGTAAGATCTCACTAAACTATGAGCTATACAAATGCTCCTATGTTCTCACATGCCAACATTTCAGATCAGGGTGTTTTGTTTTGTTTTTTGTTAAAAAATACCTGCATCTCAAGAGCTTGGATATATTTTGCCTTCACAATGTGGCAATGTTCATGCAAACCATTGCTATAAAGGGAGTAAGCCAAATCACAAGCATATGCCAATGTCTCACTTCAGTGGGACTTAACCATGTGCTTTGCTGAATAGAGATGGGCTTGCTTAAGCACTTTGCTGAATCAGGACTTAAAAAGAACGTTTACAATGGAAGTTGATGCATCCTTAGCTATGGATATATAGCCTCTCTATAATACATATACACTGTATACAGGGAATGTAGTGAACATATGGGACACTCGTTTACCCATGTATTTTGTAAATTAGTCCAACACCATATTATATTTCTGACGATTATACACTGGTACATGGGAAGGTGGTGGTTTCCAGAGCCATTTCCCCATCTAACCCATACAGGCAGGAGGCATAATTTAGCTCTAAACAAGCAAGTGATGCTCATCCTTTTGAAAACATTCCTTTCAATATTTGTTTTTATTCCATTAGTCCATAGACTGTATACATCAAAGCTAACACAGAGTAGGTCTCTTCATGCAGTACACTCAGGACACAAAGAATATACTTCTCTCTGATGTGGAAAATTCTGTGCCTTACACTCTGTTTATAATGGGAAAATAACATTCCATAATTCATCCTGTTTGGTAGCAAAGCAATACATGCACGTAGAGTGACACTTGTTTTATTCTTAATTAGAGAATCTCAAATCATTTCTCTCTCCTCTTTTAAAAAAAAAACTAAATTCATGCTCTATATCATGTATCTTTGTTGCACGCATTAGGGATAATTAAATTGACCTTCAGTATGATAATTACAGCTACTCAGATTTTACTTTAACTTAACAAAATAACTTATTTAAAAATAAGTTATGTTGCTTTTATTCAAACAAAACATGAATTCAAGTAGCATAAGTTATTTTATATTATGCAAAGTATTTATCTAAACATACAGGATGAAATCCCGGCCCCACTACAGTCATTGGCAAAATTCCCACAGACTTTCTATAAATGAAATCTTGTCCTCAGTGACCTAACATTTTCAAAAGTGACTCATGATTTTGGGTGCTGCTCAGTTTCATACACCTTAAAGGGGCCTGATTTTCAGAGGTGGATGTTCAGCACTTTTTAAAACTGGCCCCTGTAAGGTGTTTCAAATTGGGCACTCAAAAAATGAAGGCATCCAAAACCACTAGTCACTATTGAAAATTTAGGCAATAGGGCCAGAAATAATCTGCAATTTTAAAATGCCACCCACTCACATCAACCGGTGGGGGAACTTGATGGGGCCAGTCCCAGTATCAAGGGAGGGAGACGCTCACCAAGGGACAATAGGTAGCTCCTCTCCCAGAGAGTCTCTGGAACTCATTGGCCAGCTGGAGGTGAGGGGTGCTGATTGGCTAACATTCTCCAGCTGCCAGGATTTAGCCCAGTGCAGGAGTCATGTGGAGTCTCTTTCAGCTCCATTCCAGCAGCCCACCCTAGCCACCCAAATTAGGAATGGAAACCCAACCTGACAGATGCTATGGGTCTAGCCGGTCACCTGTTTAGGGGGTCAGGAAGAAATGTTTTCTCCCATGGGCTAATAGGCAGAGGACCAGGGAATTTATTTGCCTTCCTTATAGCACCTGCAAGCCACAAGGGGTTGAGCAGGACTGCGTTTAGTACCTTCCTGAGATACTGGTGGTGTTTATTCATCGCAACTTGCAGAGAGTTTCCAGTGCACTTAAGAAAACAAAATGAACAGTTCTCAAAGGTGAAAGACCTGGGATTTTGCTGTTGGGCCTTTGGGCTCATGTGATAGGGTGAGACATTGTGGCTTTCACGGGCTGAGGTCCCTGCTGCACCCTCTGCCTCCCTCACCAGAGGAAGGGTGCAAGGACAGATAGAGACCTGAGTCCTGGAGGGATAGGCTGAGGAGAGCCTACCTCCTGTTATGGGTTATATGCTAAGGAGCCCTGTAACTCTGGCACTAGTTACGGGTTACATGCTAAGGAGCCCTGTGAAACCAATTACATTCCTCATATAGGAGAGATGGGTGATATGCAGTTAGCACCCCTCCCGTGTTAAAGTTTAATAAAAGTTATGGCCTGCTGCTTAATTCCTTGCATGGGTCTGTCCTCATTTTGCTGCTGTGTCCTCATCAAAAGGTGGTTTCACCATAATAACAGTGCGTAAGGAACTGGAAATGTAGTTTCAGAAAAAAAGCTTATTATATTACTTTTGTGGTCAAACACAGATCAATTACTATTGCTAAACAGTATATGCTAAACAAAAAAAACACCACTACCCCATTTCATTGCTGTGCATTTTATTAATCTGAAAATAAATAAATGAAAATATTGATTAGATAATTCAAAGGAAAAATATCCTGTCTGTCTCAGGGAGCACTGAAAGAAAAAGGAAAAAGATTAAAATCTCTTGCTAGAACTTCATAGCTCAAACTCTCCATTTTTCAAGTGCAACCGATAAGCTAAATAGTCCAGACAAGTTTTAGCCCATGTCTCAACCATGTTGTTTGATTTATTAATCCAAGCATTTCTCAGCATATTTTTCAAGTTTCCAGTCAGATGCTTTGTACTGCTATAGGAATGGTCCTTCCAAGTGATTTATCTTTGTCCTGGGTACATTTCTGATCTATTTTGCTTATCTACTTCAGAGCTCCCTCAAGACTAATCAGCTACTTCATTTCAGTGTCTCAAGGGCCCAGTTTTCCTTTTGTTTTCAGAATAGTCTAACTTGGGTGGACAAACCACAAAAGCATGCAAGACAGATAAGATTGGAAGTTTGCGAAAACATTTTAAAAAATGTTTAAGCCTGCTAATCACCACATTACTGCCCATAAGGAATGGAGGAAACTATTTTGATAACTAGGTAGTAATTGTCCCAGAAAATCCAAGAATTTGAGAAATGGAAGATCTGTATCCTTTTATTAATAGGTGTACTTAGTAATTAGGGCACATAGCACTTCCTCCGGAATCTTCAATAGGACTGACTACAGGACTGACAGATGGGGGTGGAATTTTACAATTTACATTCTACACACACTGCATAAATATTAACTCCAAGTCTCAGGGGGAAGTAAGCACAAATGGACACATTCTACAGATTGGGCAACTGCATCACAGAAAGGTTAAGTCAAGGTCACACAGCAAGTCAGTATCAGATCCAGGATTGTAGCTCAGGAATGATATTTCTTTTTCGAGCTCTTATCTCACTAGTCCACATATTGAGCACTTCTTGGAAAATCAAGATACAGGCAGCAAGGTCTTGGGCAGCTGCGTATGTTTACTAAGCTATCAGAGATCTGGGTAGCCTGTCTTTTTGTAGCAAAGGACTAAGCTTAGAGCTGTATAATAATTTAGTAGAGAAGTAATCAGGAGTGCAAGTAGGATAGTACCCTCCAGTATGCAGTACCGGCAAGAGATTTTTAGCGGGTACGGGGTACCGGAAAGACTTGGGACTAGCCGCATTCATTCTTTTTATGGCTTTACCAGCACAATACCTATGCTAACAAACTTAAACAAAGGCTTTGTTTAAGTTTGTTAGCATATGTATTGTGCTATTGTTGGTCAGGAGTCATCAAGAGGAGAGTGGTGTGGGGGACAGATGGTGTTTAAACAGTGTTTTTTATTCTGTTTCTCCCCATTGTTCTGAATTATCCATGACATTCATACTGCATCATGTCAAGTCCAAATCATTAGAGGAATGCCTCTGCTTGCACTGACCAGAGGATGTTTGGATTCTGATGTCAGCCCAGTTCTGCAGCCTGACAGGAATCAGGTGTTGTCCCCAGTGTACATAGAATTCTTCTTTGCAGCCAAACTAGTCTAACATGCATTTTGCTAACTAGAACTGGAGCAGCAAAACAAAGAAAACAAATACCTCATTTTCCAGCTTTGTGGGTGAGAGAACTATAAGTGAAGATTATAATGCCGGACACTGATGGCCTTAAACTAGCTGCTCAGGAATCTGTCAAGAACTTTGCTGAATATATGTTCCTCATCTTAGCAATGGAGCGAAGACTTATCACACATCTGCCCACCTTTATTCGAAAGACGCTCCTTCTGACAGCTCAGGCATTGTCAGTTTCATCCAGAACAATTTACAAACTTGGAACCTAATCCTGTAAACCCTTAATCATTTGATCAATTGAAGACAATGGGACTATCTGCATGACTATGGATCACTTTTGTGGACTGGTAAGAGTTTCAGGAGTCTGTTCCTATAAAGTATCAGAGGGGTAGCCGTGTTTGTTGCTTTTTACAGATCCAGACTAAGAGTCCTGTGGAACCTTATAGACTAACATACATATTGGAGCATAAGCTTTTGTGAGTGAATACCCACTTCATGGGTCTGACGAAGTGGGTATTCACCCACGAAAGCTTATGCTCCAATACGTCTGTCTATAAGGTGCCCCAGGACTCTGTTCCTATAAAGGAAGTTGAATCCCCCATTGAAATGCAATGTTTGGGTACAATACCATAAAGCAGTTTAGGATACAGTTCTACTTAAAATTTGTCTTTTAATAAGTCATACAGATGCTGAAATGGCTCCTCACCCAACTCCCATATTCCGTATAAACAGACTGAATACTACATATTTGGGGGGAAGTGAGTAGTTAAGCACGTTGGTGTTTGTATATAGAAAGGGGGGTGTCAGAGAGGACAGGGAGAGCATGGGGGCCCTGGACTGGGGGCAGGGTGGAGAGGAATAACAAGGAGGGTCACGTGGGGAGGTCACGTGCTCCCCTTGTGTCCCTCCCATGAGTGCAGTATTGGCAAGAAATGATTTCTACTTGCACCACTGGGTAATGGTCTCATCCAACAGAAGATACAATTAGCCTAACACTTATTATGTTGGTGATGACCTATATAATCTGTCATCATTAACTGTACTGTGAAAAAAGCTCACTTTGAATTTACATGTTTAAGAATGTGACCTCCTAATGATCTGGGTTTCTTGATGTGCACAAGCAACAGACACTGGCTTACTTTGGCCACAGAGAGAATGGGGGTGGAAGAGTACAGAGGAATTAACACAGGACTAGTTGCCACAGAGCTAGCATTGCTTCAGTGTGTTAGCCCTGACTAGCAGGAGCCCAGTGCTGTGAGCATTGTGCACATGGAGCTTCCATTCATTTCTGAGTGTCCTGTGATCGGAGGGTTTCCAGGATCCGGCCCCCAAAATGTTGGCCATTTTGGAAACTGCACAAGTCTAATAGGCAGATCGATGTTTTCTGGAAGATCATAGTAGAGAGCTAGATCCTCCGTGTAGCCCCATTGACTTCAAATGGAGCTGTACCATTTTACACCACCTGAGGATTCTGGCCTGAAAAATCTTCCAGATTTTTCCTTCAAAAGACAGGATAACAAATATATCAAGTACAGCGTCATCTGCAGCTAAGAGCCTAAATGTGCTTAAGAAATACCTAGTTATTTTCCTGAAGGAAGAAAGGAGTTGAGGTGTCTAATAAGGCTCTGTTTCACAGGAAATGAAACAAAATTTGAAATGTCTACATTTATATATATTTGACATTTTCCACAAAATGGAAATTCTGGAAAAAGATTGTTTTGGGGAAAAAAAAATGAAATTTCATTCCAGAACAAAATTTGTTTCAAAATATTTTCTTCATTTTTATATTTTATTATTTTTACATTATTTCATGACATCAGTAGCAGCAAGACATAATAGGACATGTTATATTATGTCAAGTCATAACAGTCAAAATATTCTATTAATTTTTTTTTAAAGAACGCATTAAGGGCAGCTTCTCTTTACTGCACATTGAAATATCACATCTTGCAAAAATCAAAGAGTTTGACCCTGACAACATAAACACGAGACACTTTGATTTCGAAAACAAGATAAAATTTTTCCATCCGCACTAAACAAAAACTGCCCTTAATGTTTTCTGGGGAAAAAAATAGAATATTTTGCCTCCTATATTATTATGTCATAATAAGACACAAGAGGATTCACTGATTTTGAATGTTTGCATTAATAGCCAAGGAAGCCACCAAGTAAGGCAACTTTATCTCCCAGACTAAACACAATTCACATCCCTTACCACCAAAACATCATAATATGTTATATTATATAATGGCATGTCATATGCACTACTACTACTGACATGTCATGAAATAATGTCAACATTTAAAACTGAAAACATTTCAGAAAGAAAATTTTGAAACAATTTTTTTTCTTCAAAATGTAATTTCCCGCAATGAAAAACTGTGTTTTAAAAACAAAAAATGTATATGCAGGAAGTTTCATCCAAATCCCTACTGATTTCAATTTCATTGAAACAGCATTTTCCAGTAGAAACCTTTTGTGACGGGTTGGATCACAGAAACCCCCTTANAAGTATCAGAGGGGTAGCCGTGTTTGTTGCTTTTTACAGATCCAGACTAAGAGTCCTGTGGAACCTTATAGACTAACATACATATTGGAGCATAAGCTTTTGTGAGTGAATACCCACTTCATGGGTCTGACGAAGTGGGTATTCACCCACGAAAGCTTATGCTCCAATACGTCTGTCTATAAGGTGCCCCAGGACTCTGTTCCTATAAAGGAAGTTGAATCCCCCATTGAAATGCAATGTTTGGGTACAATACCATAAAGCAGTTTAGGATACAGTTCTACTTAAAATTTGTCTTTTAATAAGTCATACAGATGCTGAAATGGCTCCTCACCCAACTCCCATATTCCGTATAAACAGACTGAATACTACATATTTGGGGGGAAGTGAGTAGTTAAGCACGTTGGTGTTTGTATATAGAAAGGGGGGTGTCAGAGAGGACAGGGAGAGCATGGGGGCCCTGGACTGGGGGCAGGGTGGAGAGGAATAACAAGGAGGGTCACGTGGGGAGGTCACGTGCTCCCCTTGTGTCCCTCCCATGAGTGCAGTACTGGCAAGAAATGATTTCTACTTNCCACTTGCCAGCACACACATATACAGGAAGACTCACAGGTAAATACAGCCATCTGCAGACAATGGTCCTGGTTAATGGGAGTCATCAAGATTCCAAACCACCATTAATGGCCCACACTTTGCATAATTACAATAGGCCCTCAGAGTTATATTTTATATTTCTAGTTTTAGATACAAGAGTGGTACATTTATACAAATAGGATGATCACACTCAGTAGATTATAACCTTTGTAATGATACCTTACAAGAGACCTTTTGCATGAAGCATATTCCAGTTACATTATATTCACTTACAATGTTTTTATAAAACCATATAAACTGCACAACGTCACACCTTTCCATTAAAATTTTCTGACCAGCTCTAGCATGTAGAGAAAAGCCAGGACTCTAATACATTTTTTAAAGTATAGTCACATTGGATAAGATGTAGAATAGCCTTTAAGCGCTACCGTAATACAAATAAGACAACAAATGGCCTTTTCCTGTTCCTAATTTCCTCTGTAACATTCTTAAGCTTTAACTAAAGCAGAAAACTTATTGTATGTTTGATAGACCTGAACTTTCATAGAAAGAGCTACACATTTTCAAAACACCTGAATTATTTATTTGTACCTCGGACATGGGAATCAGATGAGTCATGTATGTAACATTATTATTATAGCTGTAACAAGATATGAAGATTCACAGTTTGAATATAGCTCAATTCATGACCAAGTGAATGCAGAATAGAGGGCTAAATTAATTATTGTGGAAAATGGGTAATTTAATGAGCTAACTGTGATAAACTTGTACCCCCTAGACCAAAAGTGGGAGTTTTGCCATTGGCTTCAGTTTGTGTCCTGTGTGTATTGTTTTACACATTGTACTTTGTTATTAAGTCTGTGTTAAAACTATGGGTGAGATTTTTCAAAAATGCCTAAGGTCTTTAGGAGCACAAATCCCAATGTGTGTTGGGGAAGAGAGGGAGGGAAATCAGTAGGACACATGCTTCTAAGTCACTTAAGAATTTGGGACGGGAAGGGAAGGGGAAAAAAAATCACCTCAAATTCTTTGATTGTTTTTTAAATTGGCTTTTCCTCTTTATGTTCCTTTTTACTTAAAAAAATCATGAAAAGAGAAGTTCTATAAAATTCTGTACCGACGATTAGTTCAATTTTAACTTATCTGCAGGTCTTTTGTACTTTTGACTGCTGCACTCTTTCCCCATGAACTCAGATTTGCTTTCGAAGGCTCCTGTCAATGTGTGAGTCTTAAATCTGAAGAATCATGATTGCACTCTGGCCCTTTAAGCTCAGATTTCTGGCATACAAAACAAAAAAAAAGAGTAATTGTTTGCCTTACCACTGTGCACTGCAGCAGTTCTTGCTGTGACAGACCCAGTATTGAACTGTTTTGACTCAAACTGGCTGGGTGGGCCTCTGTTCATACTTAAGTCTGTGTCTGTATTAAATCACAAAGAGGAGAGTTAACAGCCAGGAAGGCTTACAGTGATCATAGAAGGCATGTTTAAAGGGGGTTTCTCTTATGTTCTTCTCCTTTTCGCACCACCTTAAATATGTAAACATCCACTGAAAGAGTAACTTTCAACCTCTGCAAGCTCTTAGCAATGCTTTATTGCCAACTGAAAAGTATGGATGACAGTGCAATTAAGCTGTAATTAATAATTAAAAAGACACTCCTGTTCTGATGCCAGGAAACAGTAGCTGTCCCAAAACTCATCCCAAACCTGAAACTTTAATGAAACCCCAAGAAACTTTGGTTATAAAACCCTCAAACCACACAAAGGGCTCAATCCTGGAAGCTGTGGGCAGTCTGGCCCCGATCCAGCAAAGGACATACATAATGTTGAGCAAGTGAGTAGTTCCCTTGACTTCAAGGTGTTAACACACAGGCCTGGAGCTCTAAATTATGCTAAAGAATTGTTAATCAAGACTCCCATGAAGCATTGCAAAGTTAAGCTAAGAGATAATAAAAAAATGTTAGCAAGTATATTGTACTTCACTTATAGAATGAAAAAAATCTATCTAAAGGTCATGCAGACTTATTTTTGCAGCTACTTAAATGTATATGCTTGTAATCAGCTCTAACTACTTGAACAATAAGTTATGAGATCATAGTCAAAACCACAAGAATGGCCTAAGTCTTGCAAACGCATAAAATGTTCCAGAGGGAAAAATAAGCCATTAAATAGTACTGTCTCCATTGGCCAAAACAATTGTGACCTTTTGTATGCTTGCAATTTGGAATGTATTAAATATAACTGTCCACATAATTAACTGCACAGTAGACATCTGATAGTAATTGACAGTAGTTAGCTGCAAACTGCAGTATGAAATAAATGGGGGGGGAGGGGCTTGTAGATTGTGAATTACTTCAGCCCAGTGTGACTCCAGAGGCTGATAAGTAATGGCCTCTCCAACAGCCAGGGCAGCCTGACTAAAAAACTTGGCTGAACTTACTATTTGATGTCTCACTAATCAATCCTTTCATGGGAGCCATTATTTACAAGTGACACGATTACTAAGTACCTCTCTCATTTTAAGCATAAGTGCTTCACTGGATTGGGACCCGAGTGCTGGACACCTGGCAGGATCCAGCCCAAAGTGCACATTTCTCGTGTTACAAACGCGAAGCTCTGACGCTTTATCAAAAGGATGAAAGAACTTTCCAGCAAAGACCGCTCATGGTTTGGGGCAAAACTTGATGGTTTTGCCCAATTTTTCCTTTGAGTGAAGTGACTGGTGCAAACCCAAGAACTCAAAGTAAAAACTCAGGAAGTGCAAATGCACAGAGAATGAAGCCAATGGAGTCCTAGTGAAAAAGTGCAAAGTTACACTCGGAGCTACTCATTACCCCTACAAGAGATATTAAGCTTGGAATTAACAGATTCATTGATTTTGAATGTTTGCATTAATAGCCAAGGAAGCCACCAAGTAAGGCAACTTTATCTCCCAGACTAAACAATTCACATCCCTTACCACCAAAACATCATAATACCCTGACATGCACAAACTCCTCAGCTCCACAACAAATGCTTTTTTCCATATCCAACATTAACCAACCACAATACACGTCTAATTCTTCACACTCCTCCTCCAGCACTAACAGAGTATCCCACCATCAAAATGCACCTCATCAAGGGAGCTTTGGAAAAGTATGGGATGGTGCCTGGGAGCCATGGCATATATGGGTTGGAGAGCATGGTGCCAAGGTGTATATGGGTCAGAAAGCAGGGCATCCAACATCCCAGTCTGCGTCTCTGCTTCCCCAGAGTCATGGCTGGCTGGAGGTGTATGGTGAGGAACAAACCTGGGGAGCCAAGGTGGCAGGCTAGGCTGCATGGCCAGGAAGGAAGTGTAGGAGAATGGAAGCAGTCTGCAGAAAATTGAGGTTTTGTTTGGCCTCTACCGTGAAGCATAATGTTATAAAGGAAGAAATGTAATGGCCAAGATTTTCAGAAATGTTTAGTGATTATAGGTGCCCAGCTTGAGAGGCCTGGTTTTCAGAGCACTTTGTAATTGCATCAATGGGTCTAGAAATGTGAGTATCTGTTACCTGTGTTAACTGTATTAACATATGCTGATCATCAGCAGCTACAACTTACGTTTCATTTCGGCACCACATGACAACATTTAGGACCTTACCTTGCAAGATGCTTTGCACTCCCAGCTTCCCCTAGAGTCGAGGGGAGGGGTGGGGAGGGCACTCCTCACCTCACAGTAGGTTCTCAGCACACTGCAGGATCAGAACCTTAAGGCTTGGGCATGGGGGTTGTTAAGTGCATTTCCTCATGCACATTATATTTCATTTCAATTGCAGTAAGTCCTCAAGTTATAAGAAGGGAAAAACCTTGTCAAACACAAAGTGTCTGTTTGCAGTATGCTTTTTCTGGTGTAGATGAACTCCTGAATCGTTTTTATGAATTCAGTATAATAGTTTAAAATCCTAATATGCCCCCTCTTGGAAGGAGGATAGAAATATTAAACTATACTTTCTTCTTTAGGCACAGTCATTGTATACAACCCATCAGAATATTTCAAAAGAACTCACTGAGTTGTGTGTCATTTTATACTGCTGCATTATTAATTTTGGTTTGATCTCTCCATTCTTTATTTTCATTACTACAGCAAGTTTCCTGTCCCTAGTGATAACTAGTGTAACATGGAGAGTTATGGATTACGTACTTCACATTGTTGTGTGCAGTGTAATTGTAGCTGTGTTGGTCCCAAGATATTAGTGAGACAAGGTGGATGAGGTAATATCTTTTATTGGACCCTCTTTCTCACCAACAGAAGTTGGTCCAATAAAATATATTACCTCATCCACCTTGTCTCATGGTATTTCTCTCTCTCTCTCTCTCTCACACACACACACACACTCTCTCTATATTTTACTTGTACAGAAAAGTGTCCTGTCCGAGAGATAAAAGGAAATATGGTGAAAAATACATGGATGCAATATATCTACAGCTGGGAATTAGATACAGGTTTAATTGTTACTGCAACTCTTTACAACATTCGATTAATGCGGATTTAGACCCTGTGATAATCCTGGGAAAACATTCATTGTTACCAGTTCATGTGGGATGAATTTGGATGTGCCAGTTTTTCACTGAAATATCATTATTTTGCATCCACTTACCATGATAAGAGGAGTTAGCATCTGTGCTCAGAGTGGCTCTCAACCTTTCCAGACTACTGTGCCCCTTTCAGGAGTCTGGTTTGTCTTGCATACCCCCCAAGTTTCACCTCACTTAAAAACAACTTGCTTACACAATCAAATATAAAAATACAGAAGTGTCACAGCACATTACTACTGAAAAATTGCTGACTTTCTCATTTAATTATAAAATAAATCAATTGGAATATAAATATTGTACTTACATTTCAGTGCTTAGTATATAGAGCAGTATAAATAAGTCATTGTCTATATGAAATTTTAGTTTGTACTGACTTTGCTAGTGCTATTTATGTAGCCTGTTGTAAAACTAGGCAAATATCTAGATGAGTCAATGTACCCCCAGGAAGACCTCTACATACCCCTAGTTGAGAACTACTGCTGTTGCACACTACCAGTCTATTCTACTGATTTATAATGGATTATATTTGGAGAGGCCTCGTATGTGAATGCTGCTGAAGAGAGCCCTGATTCAGCAAAGTACTTTAAAAGATTCTTAAAGTTAAGCATGTGCTTAAATTACATTGACTTCAGAGAGAATGGAGCACAGCTTGATGTTAAGCACGTGTCTAAGAGAAGATTTGGTGTTTAACTGTAACTGCAAGAATTTGCTATTTGAGAGCTATGGATGAAAAGTGCTTTGTAACAGCTGCGTATTGTTATTGATCACATCATCCTGCAAACCTCACCTGGCACCCCAGGACACAAAGAAAATAAAAGTGTTGCTAGCCAGCTGAGTTGATTCTTCTCTTTCAAGATACAGCGCTCAGAGAGCTGTAGCAGAGACAGGGCCGGCTCCAGCCAGCTTAGCAAGCAGGTGCTTGGGGCAGCCACTCCGGAGAGGGGCGGCACGTCCAGCTATTCAGCGGCAATTCGGCAGAGGGTCCCTCACTCCCGCTCGGAGCGAAGGACCTCCCGCCGAATTGCCGCCGCAGATCGCGATCACGGCTTTTTTTTGGGGGGGTGGGGGGGGGGCTGTTTGGGGCGGCAAAAACCCTGGAGCCGGCTCTGAGCAGAGGGAGAGCAGCAATCATTAGAAAGCAGCCACATATGGTGCATGTGTGTGTGAAAATGGCTGAGACACTTTGCTGTATTTAAAAACAAAAGGTCACGTTTCTTATTTTTGCAAAATTGCTTCCAAACAGACAATGCTTCTTTACAAGACAAAAACTGAGTGCATCATGACAAGTGCTAAAAATAGTTACTAACAGGACATGGCTCCAGAGTCCCTGAAAATGCAAGTGATTTCTCTGAAGGAAAATAAAGAGCTAGCGGTTCATTCATTTCCCCTAGGCTGCAGAGAGAATACGGAGTACGAGACAAACATTCCATGCCACACATTGCTGCAAGCACTAGTGCACACACTGATCATTGGTTATCAGGCCAACTCCAGGGCCACCTGCATTACAGGAGTGAAGTGATGAAGGAAGCAACAAAGAGTCCTGTGGCACCTTAAAGGCTAACAGAGGTATTGGAGCATAAGCTTTCGTGGGTGAATACCCCACTTCGTCAGACGTATGTAATGGAAATTTCCATAGGCAGGTATAAATATGCAGGCAAGAATCAGTCTGGAGATAATGAGGTTAGTTCAATCAGGGGGAGTGAGGCCCTCTTCTAGCAGTTGAGGTGTGAACACCAAGGGAGGAGAAACTGCTTTTGTAGTTGGCTAGCCATTCACAGTCTTTGTTTAATCCTGATCTGATGGTGTCAAATTTGCAAATGAACTGAAGCTCAGCAGTTTCTCTTTGAAGTCTGGTCCTGAAGTTTTTTTGCTGTAAGATGGCTACCTTTACATCTGCTATTGTGTGGCCAGGGAGGTTGAAGTGTTCTCCTACAGGTTTTTGTATATTGCCCTTCCTAATATCTGACTTGTGTCCATTTATCCTTTTACGTAGGGACTGTCCAGTTTGGCTGATGTACATAGCAGAGGGGCATTGCTGGCACATGATGGCGTATATAACATTGGTGGACGTGCAGGTGAATGAATCGGTGATGTTGTAGCTGATCTGGTTAGGTCCTGTGATGGTGTTGCTGGTGTAGATATGTGGGCAGAGTTGGCATCGAGGTTTGTTGCATGGATTGGTTCCTGAGTAAGAGTTGTTATGGTGCGGTGTGTGGTTGCTGGTGAGAATATGCTTAAGGTTGGCGGGTTGTCTGTGGGCGAGGACTGGCCTGCCTCCCAAGGTCTGTGAAAGCGAGGGATCATTGTCCAGGATGGGTTGTAGATCACTGATGATGCATTGGAGAGGTTTAAGCTGAGGACTGTAGGTGATGGCCAGTGGAGTTCTGTTGGTTTCTTTCTTGGGCTTGTCTTGTAGCAGGAGGCTTCTGGGTACGCGTCTGGCTCTGTTTATTTGTTTCCTTATTTCCTCGTGCGGGTATCGTAGTTTTGAGAATGCTCCAATACCTCTGTTAGTCTTTAAGGTGCCACAGGACTCTTTGTTGCTTTTTACAGATCCAGACTAACACGGCTCCCCCTCTGATACGTGATGAAGGAAGCAACCCAATTTCAATTACAGCATTTTCCAGGGCACTACATGTTTCAACTACAAAGGAGCAGCTAGGGCCTGAAGCACTCATGACAGCCCCCTGGTTACCATCCAAAATAGGTTTAATTAAGAACAGTCTGAAAAGCACCCCTGATTCTGCCATGGATATGTATTATAGATTATCCAGTGTGATTTGTCCCATGGAAGTCACAAAGAAGTAAGGCTGCAAAGAAGAAGGGGAACAGAACCCTTAGATAAGTACACCTCTGGTAAAACATGATTAAAACATGACTTAACATAATTACAAATAGATTTAAAAACGAAAGATCTAAAACATTGTTTTATTGCTTAAAAACAAAAAGAGCCTTGCAAAGCATGTTTAGTAGTAGGTAGTGCAATACTTTTCAAGGACACGTCTTGGCTATCATTTTCAGCTTACATTTGTCAAAACTGCTTGAGCTGAGGGTTGTAATGACTGCTTTGAAATCCCTTTAAAGCATTCAGCATGAACAGCACTGTAACATTTATCGCTTTCCAGTGGCAGGACACCCACCCTACTGCTGTCAAGGAAACAATTTTTCACATTTAAGTTTTGAATTGCAACACCATTCATGTGCAGATGCATAATCTATAACAGATTGAATCAAATCAGCCAGTGTCTTGGTGATTTAGTGGCCAAGAAAAACTATAGTTGCTAAGAACACCAGTAATCAATGCAATTTTAACACAGTCAGCAGAAATCTCACTGGGGGGGAAAAAAAAACCAATCAAACCTACTATGTTACTGCTGGGGGAAAAAAAGCCATCAGCATCAAACAACTTTATTTAAACACACTACTGGAATTTGGCATAGGGCTTAACTGGTGTCATTTCATATATTTGTATATTCAGCAAACTTTGGTCCAAATCTAAACCTAATCACCACCACTCTGAACTTACATACATAAGGTCCCCATTTTTGAATCCTATGTGCAGAAGTTTAGGATGTAAGAGATGGTTTTTAGAGCCTTTTTCAGGGCTTCTCCTGTAGGAAAATGTGGGTTTAATCTCAATGCAAACATTCAGAACCATACATTTTTCTGAAAATGATTAATGACCTAAAGGATATTGGAAACTATTTTTCTAAACTGTGATCTTGGTTCAAGTTTGATTGGCAAAGGTAACTGATTATAAAATACATGAATTTATTATATAATTATTGTTTTGCTGGATGATATTGGAAATGGATATCTTTCAGCAATCTGTCTTTATCTATGGGCAATTACAGACCTTGAAGATGACGATGGGCATGTTAGCCACCTTTCATTCTGGCTAAAATGGAACATACTCTTTAAGGGAGATTAATTGCAAGACAGTTGAAACAATAGAAGCCACCACGCCAATCACAGGTGACATGGAAGGCCTGAGCAAGAACTCAGTCAGGGAGAACAACAGTTGTTCCTCTGAGAACTGATTCCAAAAGCAGGCCTGGAGTATTAATTGTAATGAAGCTGTGTTTGTGTGTGTGTGTGTGTGTGAGCAAGTCCAGGAGAAAGACAGGGAAGCACAGGTAGCATGGGCCTGTGAGGAAGCCAATAGAGAAATTTTTGGTCTGAGTGCTGGTTGGAAAAGCAGGTTTGGAATTGTGAGCCAGGAAACAGCCACCTGTTTATTTTGACTATGTTCAGAGAACAGGACTTGGTGTATATTCTTTATAAATAAACAGGATTGCATCAAAGAAATACCTGAATCAGCCCAATTTCTCCTCCTAATGGAAGAACCCAGCAAGCCCCCAAGAACTGGCTAGCCACTTGGGGCAAAGAGGGACAAGATTATATTTTATCATTTCTAAGATAACTGAATTATATATATAACAATTAAATCAGTGCTTGTGAAGTGTGTCAGCCAGCTCCAGAAATTCAAGTCAACAATCCACAGAGCAAGTACAGCCCAGCCAGCAACAATGCAAGCTTCTCACATACCGCTCCATCAGCTTGCCTGAGCCCTTAACTGGAGGGACTATTTACTTCTAGAGGCAAACAGGTAGTTCACCTGTCCCTCTTGACCAAGACTATTTACAATGGTGTCCATTAGTGGTATCCGTGATGGCAGTTTTGTGATCCTTAGGAAGAGGATCACCGATTTCCATATCTGGCATAGAAGAACATCACATGGTGTCAGGAGTAAACTCAATAGAAAACAGAAGGAAAACAGCATCAAAGGCTGCAAGATTTTATCAACACCCCATCCTCCCCCCAAGAACTTCAGCTTTGACAAATCTTCAGAATGGACAAACTGGAAATAATATTTTGCACCAAAAAAAAATTATACCAAAGCAGTTAGGGAGTTCACTCATACTACAGACAATCAAGAGCCATTGTTTCTGAGATCTATCACTTGTGATGACACAGAACCTGTCTCAAGAGTGAAACCGAATATTCATGGCAAGACNACCCCATCCTCCCCCAAAGAACTTCAGCTTTGACAAATCTTCAGAATGGACAAACTGGAAATAATATTTTGCACCAAAAAAAAATTATACCAAAGCAGTTAGGGAGTTCACTCATACTACAGACAATCAAGAGCCATTGTTTCTGAGATCTATCACTTGTGATGACACAGAACCTGCCTCAAGAGTGAAACCGAATATTCATGGCAAGACTATTGACTTTAAAATTGACTCAGGAGCTGATGTCACAGCCATCTCAGAAGGGACTTACAATCACTATCAACCCCTCCCAGAGCTGCAGTCACCTGACACAGCTCTCACTAGCCCTGGAGATTTTCTGAATTGCATGGGCCAGTTCACCACAGAAACAACTTACAAAGACAGAGTGTGTGATATCAAAGGATCAAAGACCATCAACCTTCTCAGGGGCAGTGTGGGAGTCATGATGGGCCTACTGAGAAAGGAAGAAGAACTCAATGGAAGATTTGAGGATATTGGACTTTTGAAAGGAGATCCAGTACAAATCAATTTAGGAGACATAAGAACAGCCATACTGGGTCAGAACAAAGGTCCATCTAGCCCATCATCCTGTCTTCCAACAGTGGCCAATGCCAGGTGCCCCAGAGGAATGAACAGAATAGGTAATCATCAAGTGATCCATCCCGTCGCCCATTCCCAGCTTCTGGCAAACAGAGGCTAAGGACTCCATCCCTGCCCATCCTGGCTAATAGCATTGATGGACCTATTCTTCATGAATTTATCTAGTTCTTTTTTGAACCCGGTTATAGTTTTGGCCTTCACAACATCCTCTGGCAAAGAGATCCACAGCTTGACTGTGGGAAGAAATACTTCCTTTTGTTTGTTTTAAACCTGCTGCCAGTTAAATTGGTGACCCCTAGTTCTTGTGTTATGAGAAGGAGTTAATAACACATCCTTATTTACTTTCTCCATATCAGTCATGATTTTATAGACCTCAATCATATCCCCCTTAGTCATCTCTTTTCCAAGCTGAAAAGTCCCAGTCTTATTAATCTCTCCACATACGGAAGCCGTTCCATACCCCTAATAATTTTTGTTGCCTTTTTCTGAACCTTTTCCAATATATATTTTTCGAGATGGGGCGACCACATCTGCACACAGTATTCAAGATGTGGGTGTACCATGGATTTATATAGAGGCAATTTGATATTTTCTGGCTTCTTATCTATCCCTTTCCTAATGATTCCCAACACTCAGTTCGCTTTTTTGACAATGTATAAACACCTCTACCAGCGAGACCTTGGAAGAAACTAGCTTCATATTTATGCAGATTCAAAGGACATCATCGTTACCTGGTCATCATGGACTATTTTTCCAGCTACATAGAAATAATGTACTTGAAAGACATAACTTGCAATGTTATTGAGAAACCAAAAACAACTAGTGACAGACAACAGACCACAATTCACTGCATCAGAATTTAAGTAATTCCAAATGAAATATAATTTTGATCATATTACTAACAGCCCACATTACTCACAAGTGAAAGGAGAGGCTGACAGAGCTATACATGCAGCCAAGAAAATCCTACAGGAGGAAGACTCATTTCTTGCTCTTCTGAGTTACAGATCAACACGAAAAGCAGTACTGGATATTGTCCAGCACAACTCCTGATGGGAAGGCAACTCAAAACTAAGATTCTCTTCCAAAGTCAGAACAGATCTCCAAAGTGGCCAGTCATGAAAAGAGTAGCAAAAATTGGATAAAAAGGCAAAAAGAGCCTATGGACACTTGTACAACAGAAAATGCTGAGAGAACTGTCATGTCTCGAACCTGGTGACAATGCTCATGTCAAATTGGCTGGAGAAAAAAGATGGACAACTCCAGCTGTCATTAAAAAAAAAGAATTCAGCACTTAGATCATATGTAGTCAAGACCAACAGTGGAGAGTTCAACAGAAACCGTTTACATCTACAGTTTGATCCTCAGAAAGAACAATCAACAGAGCAAACTCTACAGCTGGCAGATGCAGAACAAGACGCTGATGACTAAGATTCCAAACCAACCACAGCCAGTCATTCCAACCAATGGACAGCCAAATGACCAAGTTCTTATGTGTTTGTGTAATTAGAAAATGAGTGTGATTCGGAGACACTTAACAGATAGAACAGAACTTCAAAGACAGTGTGGTAGTATAAATATTGTAAATGGCAGGAATGTAGAACTTAAGGGGGGAGATGTAACGGAACGCTAAACTGTATTACACTCACAGGTGCCAGCTTCCTCCTTGCCCCGAAGGTGCTCAGCCCCACGTAAGGTGACCAGATGTCCCAATTTTATAGGGACAGTCCCAATTTTGGGGTCTTTCTTATATAGGCTCCTACTACCCCCACCCCTTGTCCCGATTTTTCACATTTGCGGCGTGGTCACCCTAGCCCCTGGCTCCACCCCCACTCCACCCCTTCCCCCAGACCACCACCCCGCCGCTTCCCACCCCCACTCCACCCCTTCACCCAAGGCCCCACCCCACCTCTTCCCACCCAGTTCCACCCCCTTCCCCAAGTGTACCATCCCCCCTGCTCCCCCCCTTCCCCCCCCAGCGCCTCCTGCACACCACGGAACAGCTGATCATGGAAGACGGGAGGCGCTGGGAGGGAGGGGGAGAAGTTGATCGGCGAGGCCACCGGCAGGCGGAGGCGCTGGGGGGGAGGGAGGGAGCTGGCTGCCGGTGGGTGCTGGGCACTCGCTAATTTTTTTCCATGGGTGTTCCAGCCCTGGAGCACTCACGGAGTTGGCGCCTATGATTACACTGTTCAGCCACTAGGTGGCACTGTGTATAACATACCTTATTTAAAATTAACATCAGCCATACCTGGGAGAGCATTAAAGGATCTTATGATGAACACATCTAGTGTGTATAAGCAAGCAGTCCATATCTGGACAGAAGAACTTGACAAAGAGCTGACCCTTCCAGGCAGCTTCCCCTGGAGTCCCTCACACTGGAGTTCCCTGCTCTTGGCCCCTATTATTGGGCCCTGCAGAGGTTTGCCTTGCTCTTTTAGCTGAGCACTGCCTCCCAGGGCTCTCTCTCTGGAGACCCTTTTCCGTAGCAGCTTCTCACTGCCTCCCCCCTCCCACAGGACTCAGGCAGCATCTCCCAGGGAATTCCCTGCTTCCTATTGACCCTACCCCGAGGGTCTCCCACAGGAGCCTAACCTGTTTCCTGTAGCTCCTCCCATGAGGTTTTTGTTGGTGGTGGTTTTTTACGCGGTCCAATTGTTCATCAGGCTAATACCTGACCCGTTAGTCCTGCCTCCTCAGACTGGAAGGCAGCTAATGACGACACAGGTGGGGCTGGCCCCATTTGCCCTTAAAGGGGCCAGTCATCCTGTGACAGTTTATTTTGAAAATGTCAAAATGAAATCTTTTGATTTCATTTTAGGGGTATTTTTGACCAAAAAAATTCAGTGAAACTGACATGAGATCACAAAATGCCTTGGGCGATGCCAAATATGCATTTTTTGCCAAAAACCAAAAAAAGTTTCAGTGAAAAACTTTGCCCAGCTCTAGTTGGGAGCTTTGAGTATTTGATGTTCAATACTCACAGAGCGTGAATTCATGGTCAGTTAAAGCAAATGATAGTGATTCTGCTCACTAGGTAGATGGCAAACCTGTTAAAACTGAAGACCAAAGAGTAGCAAACACTCATTTGCTCACAAATAACCTAACTCATTTGCCTGCAAAAATGAATATTTCTAGGAAAGAAAGTCCAGTCCCCACACTTTCTTGTGATCAAAAAACCCCACCTGCTCGTGTGAAGTATTTAGTGAACAATCAAAGGGCACAAACATGATCCAATTCCACAGCTATTTGGAGTTTGTTCACAATAATTGGTGTTTGCACTGTTCTACCTGCTCTGACTGAATGCAAATACTCTCAATAGCAGCAGAAGGGGCACAAAAAGTTACTGTTGCAACAACTGCTTCTTTAAATGGTCTCTTGCCTCCTTCTTTCACCCCAAAATATTGGGCAACACAAAAATGCCATTGTGCAAATGCTAGTCTTTCCAATAGACCATCATAGTAAGGAACATTAATCCTAATTTCAGTACAAATCGCTACAAGCGCTTTCACCTTATTGCACTACGTCTCATTTCCACCATGATATCAATGTCAGAGAAGGGGAAATGAACACATTCTGTCTTTGGAGTCCTTTGCTTCCTAAAGGCACTTAAAAGCCGACAAGAGCGGAAGTTCAGTATTAATAAACACAAAGAGGTTGTGTGTGTTCTGATAAGAGCATGAAATATGCAGTACTCCGCATCACCAAATATCCCATCACTGCAAGCATCAGGGGAAATTGGACCTCTCAATGAACTATACATCAAAGAATCCCATAAAGGACTCGGGATACCTGCATGAAATATTTTAGCTACACACATGCATGAAAGCCGGCCTCCACAGTCCTTACTCAGGCAAGGCTCCCACTGACTGCACTGTGAGGTGTAGCTTTCTTTCCCTCTGTTTCTTTATTCCCTTACCTCCTACCTTTTGTCTATGCCACTTTCTCCTCATTTCTCTCTATTGTTCTCCTCCGCCATTTCCTTTTACTTTGGAAGGCAACAGCTATTGTGGTATCATTCTTTATGATCCTTCCTGTTCTTTTCTTCCCCATGCACCACTCTCCAAACTTATTTTTCTCACCTTCTTCTCTTCCCAATCTTCCCCTCTTTCCTCCTCATGGCCATTTAAAATTCCTTATTCTTCCTCCCAACCATATTTCAGCTCTTTCCCTCTCTCAGCCCCAACCTATCTTCCATTCCAGCTAATCACATGAATAATAACCTAACTGCAATTTTTTCTGAAACCCTTATATGGATGGACCAGCTACTTCCCCTCTCCTTATGCAGTGTGCCTCCCAGCTCTACTCAGCCCTTTTCCCAACTGGCCATGCTCCATAATGAGGCTCTGAAGAGGGGAGCTGCTCTTTCTGGACTGGCCATAGGCCCCTCCCACTCCACATAATTGTTTTGATTTAACGGTTGCCTCCCCTTTGCTGCCTAGGCCCACCTGCCAACAACATCCCTCTTAGCAAGTGTGCTCAACAAATGTATACAAATTCTGGCTGGAAATTAGAAGGTTTCTAGGCAGCCGAGGGGTGAGGTTCTGGAACAGCCTCCCAATAGGAGTTGTGGGGGAAACCACTTAATTAGTTTTAAGAGAGAGTTGGACAAATGTATGAGTGCAATTGTACGATGGGGTGGCTTGCCATAGTAGGCAGCTGGCCTCAACAGCCCAGGAGCTCACTTCTGGTTTATGTCTTATGTTCCTAAAGCTCATCCTTCAGGGTTTCAGCCAACTTTCTTCAGGAATCAGGAAGGGATTTTCCCCCAAAAAATGTATTCTGGGTATTTGGCTGGCTGGTTCTTGCTCACACGCTCAGGGTCTAACTGATGGCCATATGTGGTGTCAGGAAAGAATTTTCCCCCAGGTCAGGGGGTCACCTTCCTCTTCAACATGTGAGTGCAGGTCACTTGCCAGGATTATCTGGGTATATCTCATTTAAGCATTTCCTTCCCATTGCAGGGACCTCGAGCATTGGTGCATCTTGGTCCCTCCTATTCTCTGCCTGTGGCATAAGGCAGTCTGGTCTCTTGTGGGTCATAATACCTTGGTCTAATTTCAGTTTTTGAGTTTAGTGTGCAGGTGCTGGGTGGTGTTGGTGGCCAGTGATTTACAGGAGGGCAGACTAGATTGACTAGTGGTCCCTTCTGGCTTTAAATTCTATGAACCATCATGTACAGTAGCTGAAAGAGCTTGGCTAAATAGCTGGATTTCCTTTTCTCCAGGTGAAATCTTAAGGGCAATTAATTGGCTGCAGCAGGTGAGGGAAAAAAGCCACTTATTTTCCTCCTCTCTCCATTTTGTAACCCATTTCATTTTACCTCCTTCTTTATATAAATGTGGTGTCATAAATGTTCACAGAGCTACTCAATGGGTGAACTCTGCTGAACAAATACTAGGTACCTCCCACAAAGATCTTACAATACCACAGGTACAAGGGGATAAAATACAGAATATGAAACAATTTATGGTCGCCATAGCCCAAATCCTGAAGTCAATGGGATTCCGCAGGGACACAAGGGTCTGCAATAGTGGATCCCACAGCAAGATAAGTGTCTACAGGTCTAACCAAGACAGTGGTATACATGCCAAGACAGTGGTATACATGCCACAAAGTCACCAGAAATTTTTCTACCGTAGGGTTCCCACCAGTGCTATCATCAAAGCAATTGAACTGATGGTAGCGCAGGTGAGAATTTAATTCCATAAAGCAAATATGGCCAAGACATTTTTTGTTTTGTTTTTATTGAAAATTTAATGCTCATGAAAAGTATCCAGTTGACAGCTCTGGAGCCTTCCCCAGGCAAACCTGATAGAGACCAGTGGTGAAATCAATGGCAAAACTCCCACTGACTTCAATCGGACCAGGACATCAGCTTATGTCTTCACTCCAGAAGAGAGTACAACACAGCCCCAAGTGACTATTGGATACAACGTCCACAGCACAAAAAAACCCACCATTGTAACTAGCACCTTTTCTGACGCTCTTTGGAGACAAGGCAAGGACTGAATCAGCATGGAAAGAGAACTACCTTTCCACTCTTAAAGTTGGTCTCTCCCAATCATGATTGAGGCAGCTTGCTGTTACTACCCACGTTGTACTTAATGCAGACTGCAGCTTCCATGTCACAGAAGCTATCAACTTCACAAGCCCTGGGTTTATTTGTTTTAAGTCCCTATGAACATGGAAGAATCCTGACAATATAAATGGGAAAGTTACAAAAAGATTCCATAGGTGCTCAGAGTGAAGAGAGAGAAAGCTCCTGTGGTTAAAGCAAAGATCAAAGGGAACAGCTTGGATCACACTACCTTAACTCCCTAATTCTGTATGGGAAATAATAGACAAGCGAATATTTTCTTGAAGACAGTTCATTATTCCAGCATTATTAAATCGTAACTCATCATGCAGACTCCCCTAAGCCCAACCACCTATGCCCTTTCATACATTAATCATATCTTTAAATACAGTTAAATTCAAGAAGACTAATCAGACACTCTGGTGTATACGTGCGTGTCTTATTACAACATTTTATTGTGTCTCACAGCTCCTAAAGTGCAATATTCTCTTATTACAGCACATTCCTGATCACATCTATCCATCATATGAATCTCTAGAGTATAATATTGTTTCCCATACAACAATGAAATTCTTGTCTGGGGCATCTCCTTTAACCATGGACAACTGTAAAAAATTACCTTTGTATAAAAGCACATTGTTTTGTCTTGTCAAGATTAAAAAGCTAAGTTCTGATAACAGCTGAAGTGACCTAGAAGCAACCTCACCTCTGCAAAGAAATTAGATTTTGGCTGCATTAGTCTTGTGCGTACATTGTACAGAGAAGACTAATTGATTACACCACAGACATTTGATATGCAAGTACAAGATGCTCTGTATATTAAATAAAAGTCTGTAGTTTCATATTCTCCATGAGGAAGGAACAGCCTTCTCTGTGGAGAGTTGATCATCTGCCTAGACTCAGCCACACAAAAAGGATAAGAGATATCTAAAAGTTTGGCACCGTTTTTCCTTTCCTACATATTTAACAAATGTTGGCCGCTCTACACATGAGATTCTGTACAGATTTATCAACATTGTATTATTCCTACTGAAAATTAATAGATGCAGACAACTTGATATTTCATCTGCAGCCCCAAATTGCTGTTGTAGAATAATGGCATCATACTGAAAATTATAAGGCTGAACAAAGGTGGCTATTTGTACACCACTTGTCTGGTAGCAAATTAACAATAATACTTTTAGTCTCCATTTTATGGTGGCTCCATAGAGATACCATTACATCCACATTTTTTTCTTATATTATACATTGCCAGATGTTTAATGGAATACATTTCATTTCTGGACTCTGCAATACTCATAGCTTGCATCCAAAAATGTATTTATTTCCAACTTATAAATACTCTGCAAAATCCTGTCAGACAAGCACTGATGTAAGAAAACAATTATATGTCTCATATTACATTTTGCTTGGAATTCCACATTTATTGTGCATAAACTTGCTTGAAACAGAAAAAGGAAGTACCCGGTACTAAAAACTATTTGTCTCTGGAAGGTTGAATCTTGATTGCTGATAAAATAATAATCAGCTACAACTGCAAAGTGAGTCCCTGATTAGAAATGAGCAAACCTGGTAGAGTTTTGAGGGTTTCTTGATAGCATCAAGAACTTTTAAAAACATTTTGCGAACTAAAAAAAAATACGTATATTAGCTAAATCTTTTCTCCCCCTCTCCTGTCCTATTTTCCAACCTCTACCCCACATTAATGATCCTTGAAATCAACATGGGTGAGAATCAATTTTGAAAGTTTTTCCTCTACCAAGGGAACATTGTGCTATAAAAACAATGGAAGTGACTCTGCATTGCTGGTTTTGATTCTATACAGGTAAAAATATCAATTAAACCAAGACACATGACTTAGAGTATTGTAGCTGCTGGATTTCACTAGAAGTCATTGTGGCATGCAGAATTATTGAAAAGCATACAAAACAATTAAGGTTGAGGAAGGAAACGACCCACCCACTCTCTACCAGATAAGAATTCTGGCAATAGGGCATTATTTTGTTGCAAATACCAGACGAGACCATTCTGACTTCTTGTGAAACATAGGCCATAGAGTTTTCCCTGTTAATTCCTCCATCAGAGCCCATAACTTCTTTGTTTGAGCTATAGCCTCTCTTTAGAAAGATATCTAGGCTTTATTTACAGGCTTCGTGTGATGGAGAATCTGCCACATTACTAAGTTGTTTCAATGGTTAATTACACTCACTGTGAAAAATGTGTGCTTTATTCCTACTCGGAATTTAGTTATTTATGTTCAGTTTCCAGCCATTGGATCATGGTATGCCTTTGTTTGCTAGATTATAAAGAGCCCTCTATTATGAGAAATCTCCCAGTAGGTACTTATAAACCATTATCAAGTCACCTGTTAACCAGCTCTTGGATAAACTAAGTGGACTGAAAAAAACGAGGAGTCCCTGTGGCACCTTATAGGCTAACAAATTTATTTAGGCATAAGCTTTAGTGGGCTAAAACCCACTTCATCAGATGCATGGAGTGGAAAATACAGTAGGAAGATATATATAGCAGTACATGAAAAGATGGGAGTTGTCTTACCAAGTGGGTAAGAGAATCAATTACAGAGGGCTATTATCAGCAGGATGAAAAATCACTTTTGCAGTGGTAATCAGGGTGGCTCATTTCAAACAGTTAACAAGAAGGTGTGAGTAACAGTAGGGGCAAATTAGCATGGGGAAATAGGTTGGTTTTTTTTAGTTCTTGTAGTGACCCAACCACTCCCAGTCTTTATTCAGGCCTAATTTGATGGTGTCCAGTTTGCAAATTAATTCCAGTTCTGCAGTTTCCCATTGGACTCTGTTTTTGAAGTTTTTTTGTTGAAGAATTGCCACTTTTAACGTCTGTTATTGAGTGTCCAGGAAGGTTGAAGTGTTCTCTGACTGGTTTTTGGAATGTTATAATTCTTGACGTCTGATTTGTGTCCATTTATTCTTTTGCATAGAGACTGTCCGGTTTGGCCAATATACATGGCAGAGGGGCTTTGCTGGCACATGATGGCATATATCACATTGGTAGATGTGCAGGTGAACGAGCCTCTGATGGTGTGGCTGATGTGTTAGGTCCTATGATGGTGTTCCTTGAATAGATATGTGGACAGAGTTGGCAATGGGGTTTGTTGCAGGGATAGGTTCCTGGGTTAGTGTTTTTGTTGTGTGGTGTGTAGTTGCTGGTGAGTATTTACTTCTTAAGTCTGTCACTATAAAGCAGACCTTTAAACTATTATTGTATCCTTTCCAAATAATCAACATCCTTTGTGAAGTCTGAACACCAGAACTGGGCATAGTATTCCAAATCGTCCTGGCACATGATGTTAGAATAATGGCAGGAAAATTTCTGCTTTAGATCCATAATCCTATCTGGTTTTGCATGGAAAAATACTATGGTACGAGTCACAGAAAACTGACTGATTTATTGATCTGTAGTTGATATTTTTCATGTTTTATCATTTAGTAAATCTAATCTGTTTTAAGACACGTAATATCAGCCTGCTGTGCACAACTATTTGAAACACACGAGTGTAACATGGAAACAATGCAGAAGCAGATAGGAATCATGAGTTACCCACCAAAGCAAAAAAAAAAATCCATGGCAGAGGTGAAATTAGGGGGAACGCTTTTCCCAGAGGGACATGGTGTGCAGAACCAACTTGCACTCAAGAAAGTCACAAACAGTAGGGACCCAATATCAATAGTACAAATGTATCAATTAGACACGCTGAGGCTGCACAGCACCAGCTGGAAGGCTATGTTGAGGCACAGGGCCTGTCTGTCTAAAGGCAGGAAGTGAGCAGCAGTACACTGTTGTGAACCCCAAGCCATGGGGCTTTTAGTCAGTGGAAGAAGGGGATGGAAGAAATTTTAGTGTTCAGTATTTATTTATACAACAGGTTTTTACCACCACCTATAGCTATGCTCAGTAAGGTGCTTTAACATATGGCAGGCAGAGTAATGATACTGTAGGACTTACAGTTAGTTGTGCAACACGGCATTGCTACGATGATTACGGTGGAATCTTGGGCTCAATTATCTTGTACTCCGTTTGTTGTATCCACCTATTGTGTTTTGTCTTATGTTTATATGGTAAGCTGCTTAGGACAGGGACCATCATTTTGTTATGAGGCCCTAATCCATGACTGGATCAACCCCTAGGGGCTGCCACAGTACAAGTAGCAATTATAATAATGAAGCAAACGTGTCAGTGCATATCCTATTTGTCTAGAGCGCTAACCCAACCACCAGCCATGGTGCATCAGCTGAGGTAATCAGAACCACTGGCACGGACACCTGCAGTACACCATTGTGGGAATGGATTTGCCCCACTGTTTTTTATAGGCATCTGCTAAATACAGTTGTGTAGTACACTCTCTTTGTTAGACATTCCACACTCTCACACACTTTGCTCCCAGTCATCATTCCTGCCTCCCTTTCCCTACCTGCCTGATTTCCCTCCATTCTCCTGTTCCCCCAGCACAGAATATAGACCAGATATGCTGCAGCAATGCTATTTATACAGGCTGGAAACCTCATGACAGACAAGTTCTCAGTTAAATTTAAGTTTAAATTTAAATTTTCAGTCTGAGAAAAAGGACTTGAATCTAGAATCTAGACCTAGTAGTAAAAACCACATGGCTTCAAGTTACCCCAAAAACTCAAGTTCACAATTAGGTGAAATACCTCATCCCCCCCCCCCCATCTCCCAATCCTGATATCATTAGTGACCTGAACAATCTTGTCCCCCATTCTGAGTAATGTCATGGTTTTAACATTAGTAATAATACTCATATCAGCACTTTAAAAAAAATACACTCAGAAGAAATTTTCCAATCAGTATTCTAAGTGCCAATCTTTCCCTTAGCTTGCCAGTTCAGCAAAGGTCATCATTTTACCAGAGAACATTATAGCTGTAGCTTGGAGATAGCAAGTCTCTTTGGCACTGTAGCCTGTTCTACCAACTCCAGCACAACTGAAAGTCAATAAATCAACCTCTGAGTGACTTAGCAGGGAGTAGGGAAGAACATGATTTATGTGAAGAAAGCTAATGCACGAAGAAAATGAGGTGTTTGGGAAAATCCTGCTGAGGATCTGCCCTGTGTCTAGAAGGCTGATGCACTTCAGAATTTGACATTCTCCTCTACCTACCCACTAATGTCAGTGGAGGAGGAGGAGAAGGCAGCTTCTCCTTTTCTCTCTCTCTCTCTAATCATTTCTGACATGAAGCTGGCAATGCTCACTATAAGACTATGTCCTCAATGTGAGGAGTTGACCTCACCCCATCAGTGGGCAGAAGGGGGGGGGGGGGAAAGACACCTTGCCTTTTCATCTGCAATCTAAAAATGTGACAAGGATGCCAGAGTCTTCTCTGTGAATAGCTAACAAGTGGAACACCAAATGCAATTCCACAGCAGTTGTTTCAAAGGGCTTTTGCATGCACCACACAGTTTTGCTTTAGCACAGGATTGAGAGAGATGAGCAGACTATGCAATTAGCATAAATCACAACTAGCCATGAATGCAGTCTTTTCGTGAGCTATCATAATGCTGCACTGCACTTGTAAACTAACATATATATCAATTATAGGCTCTAGTCCCACCAGAAGTTATGGTCTGGAGGCAAGAGTTGTTGAGTGAGTAAGATTCTAGGGCCTATAAATTGCAGGTGGTCAGACTAAAGGATCAGAATGCTCTTTTCTTGCCTCAAAAATCAATGAGGCTATAACATTAGAATATGTCCATTCTATCAAGAAGCCATTAGTGTTTTCACACAGACAGGTTTCAGAGTGGTAGCCGTGTTAGTCTGTATCAGCAAAAAGAACCTATCCTTCCAACAAACTCGTTGCCAACTCTGTCCACATATCTGTTCAAGGAACATCATAGGACCTAATCACATCAGCCACATCAATTCTTTTATTCTTTTACATAGAGACTGTCCGGTTTGGCCAATGTACATGGCAGAGGGGCATTGCTGGCACATGATGGCATATATCACATTGGTAGATGTGCAGGTGAACGATGCAGTTCCTTAAATTACAGTGTATGTTACTTAAATGTGGGCTTTTCTAAGTCCGTGACAAAAATAGGAAGGGAACCCCAAAAGCCAGCAGCATTCAGCCTTGCACAGCTGTGGGTGACATCATCTATCAGAGTCACAGAGCTACAGTAGACTGAAGATTGAGGCTGCATTTTCAAGAGGCTAGGGCACTAGACCAAGATTCAGCCTGTCTGGGCCCTACTTCCAGCTCTGCCGCCGACCTGCTATGTGATCTTGGACAAGTCACTTTAGCAATCTGGGCCCATTTCCCCTCCCACACTTGCCTGCCCTGTCTATTTAGACTGTAAGCTCTTTAGAGCAGGGACTCTTTCTTACTATGTATTACACCTAGCCAATGTTGGGGCCTCTAGGCTATACTGGGTATAGCCTTAACTTTGCGTCACTTAACAACAATAGAAATGACAGTTGTTTTGGCGGTGTTGTGATGATTGCATTGTGATATTGCATCACTGTTGCTCATAGAAGCAATGCAAATATTAAAGGACATCTTGCAGTTCTTATTAGGAGTCTCTCTTCAATGCCATTTAACACAATGGGCCTGATCCCCTCCCCCCCGCCAAGTTACACCAATTTGCAGTGATGACTTGTGCCTATAATTTCCTCTCCTGCCCCCATACTTCTGCATCCTGGCTACTGGGAGATGGAGACAACAAATTAGCCATGAGTTTGCAATGCAATACTGGCACACAGGACATCCCAATTTTGGGTTGCATAAGTAGAACTATCACATCACTAAGCAGATCATTGTCCCTCTCTGGACAGTAACCCATAGAACAACATGTTCAAGAGACTACAATAGTAAAAAGATATTGACAGACAGGAAGAAGTTAAATAAAGAGCAACAAAAATAAGGAAAGGAACAGAGGGATGAACTTATGAGGAAAGATTAAAAGAGCTAAACACACGTCTACACAACAATGGCCTGCAAATATTTTAAGTTTGCGCACACCTTGCCACTACCAAAATTATCATACCTCACAGACCGTGTGCCATGATCTCAACCCCACCCCGCTGCAGGTACCAGCCTTCCATCATCCCCTTTACCAGACTACATTCTCCCACACACTGAACTACCACACTAAATACACACAATGAAAAGCCTTGGCGGGGAGGGGGGCCTAGTTTGGTAAAGGGTTGTGTGCAGAAAGGCAAGACAAGTGGATGGAGTTACAGTCATGGTCTGTGGCTTGCAGTAACAGTCAAGTGCATGCCTGCGAGTGGAGGAGATGAGGTATGTACTGTTAGGGGGCTTTTCATTTCCCTGCTTTTGCGGGTTTGTGTCAGGCACGTTGCATATAGCAACCCTAACTGCTGCACAAAAGAGATTTTGTGTATTCATTCTATTCGAGGTGGGCCTGAGCTCAGTGCTTGTCTAAGTTATGGGTGTGTCTGATCTGGGATTTGACTGGGCCCCACTGTAGCGAGCAGGATCACCTGATGGAGAGCTGGATCCACATACCACCCAAATTCAGGTGTGTTCAGACCCATCTAGACCACACACACCAGTGAGAGGAAGTGCCTCTTGTTTCTCCCTGGCTGACCCAAGGATCTGCATTGACAGGCATTTGATGAAAGCCAGTCCACTTTCCTCAGCTACAGGAGGGCAGGGAATCACTCAGGAATGGAATTTGTTTGTGCAGAGAAGCTGGGGGGGATGACGGACTATAAAGCAAACACCTGGTGTAAGTCAGGATCATTCAGAGCCCTTCCCCCGACCATGCTGAAGCGCTGCTAAAAATCAGACACCTGCACTGTTTCCATTGAACTCCTTTAGTGAGGTGATGGGGAGAGTACTTTTTTGGAGTCAGCCTTTAAAACTGAAGAGCGGCAGCTGTTCACAGATGACTAAGATGGGGTTTCTCATTTCCAATGTACCATTCTGGAAAGAGATGTGGGTTTGAATCCAGCCCAAAAGCTGCTGATCAAGGGCTTTCCTCCCTCCCTTCCCCACTCACTCCAGCACTAACTCAGACCATATGCTCCCTTATAATCTCCACAGCACTAGACATCCTTTCAAAATGTTGTGGCTAGCACAGGAGAAAAGAGTTTAGAATTTTCCATATGGTTCCTATTTTTCCTCTTGCTTGCAATACAACAGAGGCGAAATGATTTCAAAAGAAGGAAGGGTAAACCTGATAGGGGAAATGATGGAAAGTACCTCTGAGCTGTTGCAGCTTGCAATCTAGGGCCTGTCTGGTGGGAAAGAAATATGACTGACATGGACTGATGACTGCCCAAGGTTAGACAGGCAGCTTTTGCTTCGGCTGGTAAAATATGAGATTGCTTTTTATTGATTGTATTGATTTTTAAGGTTTTTTTTTTTTTTTTTTTTTTATAAACAGTAGTTTTTATAAGGCTTTACATGGGTCAAAAACAGTAGGGTTAGTTGAGCATGAATGACCTTAGACAGCACAGGCTAGAAAACCATAGGCTTTGACCCATATCTGATGCTGAACAACACAGAACTCAATATGCACTCATAGATCAACACAAAACTCAATGTATTGTTCATTGACCTTGCCAATAACAAGTAATAATTAGTTGTATTACACAGCAAAAGAGTCTTGCTGTCAGTACCAACGCTTCCATGATTTATCAGATGGCAAAATAAATGCACTCTTCAGAGCCCTGGGTTCCAGCAAGTGCTGGGCTCCAAAGAGACACATCCGGAACAGAGAGGGCTCTCCATTGAGCAGGTCTAGCAGTCAGTCACCTCAGAGGAAAGGCAACAATACAAAAAGCAGCATAAGATGGAGGCAGAAAGAAAGGATGGAAAATACAGATACTACAAACCTTCTCTCCCACACCCATTTGGGGACTAAAAGATAGACATTAATGTACTGTATTTCATAAGCACTGGAAAACCTGTCATTCCACTGTTTCCTGTGGATTCTATTACACCACCACTGCTAGCATTAACATATGAGGGAAAGCAAAAGGAAATCTGCCTTTTCTCTCTCCACTACATTATACTAACAATACTATGGGTGACCCTAGACTGTAGGTTGCCCAGCCCTGGTTTAATCCTTTCACTAGAAGAAAACATCTGCCTCCCACATCTGTAGAGGAATTTCATGGAATTTGGGTCTGAAAAGGAGAGGTCTCCATTTGCAGTTACTGTGTGTTCTCGTCAAAAGACATGCATTTAGCAATATGGATTTTCCCAGCCCACTCTATACTTTTTTTTTTTTTAATAGGTATGAAGGCATCTGTGTGAATGCAGGTTTTATTAAAGTAAAATCTGATGGCTGCTTGTCTAGATTCTACTTTAATAAAACCTGTATATTACATTTAGATCAGTACAGGAACTTATGTGAGGTAGATGAGAGAAAATACACACAGAGTGGCAGAATCTCTTTACATTTATGATTACTTTATTTTAAAGCTCCACTGATAAAGATTTAATAAATTATAACAGTTTTTATAAATGGTTAATTATATAGTCCAGATTAATTATGATTTAGAACCACCTGTAACACCTTTATTCAGGCTAATTAGTAAGGTTCTGCTCTATATAGCCAGCAGATTTTCTATCCATCCAGAAATGTCATGGAAAATACAGCAGACGTGCTTGCTATAATCCATGGTAGAGTTGGTAAAGTTTTGAGAACATTTTTCTAATATTTCCAGGATTCTATTCCCCCCACTTATTTTAGGGAGGGATGTTCGGAGGAGATAGGGGGAAACTTCAAAATTTTGCCAAAATTTAAGAAATGTCAACCCATGCTAACATATGGTCAGTCAGTCTCTTTTGAAGCTATGACAAATTGGACATAAGGACATGCAGTGCATCACTAGGAGAAGATCCCCTTTAAAAAAATTGCATGTTTTAAACTGAAGTTGCTTTAACACATACAAATATCTGAAAGTGTGGATTCTGGATCTCACGTATCCCAGTAAGGACTGCTGGCTTATAGCTTTTTTCCCCCCTTCTCACCCAAGTGAGTGACAGTCAGAAGCACCAAGTATATTGTGGTGTTGATTTTGGTGCCTATGTATCTGTTTTCTACCCACTCACATGATTTGCCAGATTAAGCTTCCATAGAATTTATAAACTATCCATATAAAAGAGACGATACTATGGATGCAAAGTAAGCACTCAAAAGTCAAGAAATACTAGTGTTATGGCCTTAACTCTGCCCCCTTGTGCAGATGCTTGTTATTTAGAGCCAGATTCTACAGGATGCTGAGGCCTCTTGGGGTATGCATACACTGCAATTAAATACAGCCAATAATGTTTTTTTCTCCAAGATGCACAAGGGTTTGGATCAAAGCTGGCATGATAATCAAGTCCTGATGATCAATGACAGAAAACACCACCCACTCCATATTGTCTCCCCTCCTAATGACCTTTAATTCCACTAATGTCTCCAAGCATTTGCAAAGAACAACAAAAGGTTTGTATACAAACCTAATTGTATTTTTAAACCACATAATACAAAATTAAAGCCAGAAAATTCAGAGTTAGGACAAAAAAGTTGGGAAATTCCATTTGCATGTTTTGGACCAAATCCTGCAGTCCTTACTCAATCAAAATTCCCACTGAAATCACTACTAATTTTGCCAGAGTAAAAACGGATAGATCTGTTCCTTTGTAATACAGGTTGGCTATTTGAGAGAAAAGTATTTAGTACTTGCAAAGACAGTGGCCAATATTCCTGGAAAATGAAGCCCTCTGCTTGTTCACAGAGCAGGCAGAATTACTGCATGCTTCCCCACTCTGGAAATATAACCTCTAGTTGTGTGCGGGTAGTTCACCTTCCCTGCATTCTCAATCCTTAGCCATTCTTCAGAGACTTCCAATATGGATGTTAATCAATACCAATTCTGGTGATTGTTTTTCTGATGGTGGCACTGATAAAAGGAATTAGATGAGATGAAAAAAAATTCATTGCACATAGATTACTGAACCACCATCAGATGGTTATTTAGATAACTATTAGCCCTGGATAGATTTCAACCAGCAACCTAGAGGTGAAAGGCTTTGAATCCTATTACCACTCCTTTCCTCTTCAGGATTCAGTTTTGATTCTCTCTCTCTCTACCAGGGGAACAATCCAGGAGTGGTACAGCTTCCAAGAGCATTAAATTCAAGCAAAATCCCTGATCTCAGGAGAGAAATAGGGTTGCAAATGCAATTTTGATCTGTCTCCACTTGCTGCTTGAAAGAATTAGGCCACTCATTCCAGAGAGGTTCAGGGACCAAACAGAGCATGCAGTAATATTTTCTTTTATTTCTTCATAATATAATGGCCTTTCATTTCATAGCAGTTCCTTATTCTTATATTTTGACAAAGGGTGAAAGGGAGACTCAGTAGCTCTTACTGGGCCTTTCAGAGTGTTCAGCACATCAATTAAGTCCCTTCGTACTCTTTTCCTTTCTAGACTAATACTTCTGCAGTCTCTCATGTGGCCAGACTTCAAAGTATCTTTACAGCCCTTTTTTCAATCTAAACTTTAGCTTTTTAAAAAGATACAGGGGGAGATTTTCTCAGGCAGAAGAGGTACCTTAGGTGCCCAACTTCCACTGAAAGCCAATGGCTCTTATGTGCCTGACTCATTTGTGCCGGAGGGCAGGTCTACCCAGCAATTAGATACTGCGGCTAGCCTATGTCAGCTGACTCAAGGGCTGTTTAATTGTAAAGTTGATATTCACAGTCAAGGGCTGTTTAATTGCAATGTTGATATTCACAGTCGAACTGCAGCCCGAGCTTGGGGACACTCCCAGCTTGCAGGGTCCTAGAGCCCGGGCTTCAGCCCAAGCCCAAACAGCTACACTGCAATTAAACTGCCCCTTAGCCCAAGTCCTGCAAACCTGAGTCAGCTGGTACAGGCCAGATGCAGGTATCTAATTGCAGCGTACACATACCCTTAGACAATCTCCCCCATGATGACCAAGGTTCCATTCCTAAGCTGTGCAGCTGAGCAGCCTGCTGTCAGCTATGATATACTGAGAAGTGCCTGCTATTCAGAGGAGCTTCCTTAACCAGGTGCCATCTTACCTTCCCAGGGTTGGCGGGGGAGGGCTTTCCTCTCCTCATGCTCCTCCTACCGGAAGGAAAGAGATGGGGGAGGGGGCAGAACAAGGGAGTTCTAAGGCTCTCCCTCATCCTGATAGCGATGTAAGAGCAATATGAATAGAGGACATCTCTGTCTCTCACACGCAGAAAGAGAACTGAAGAATTGAATGGGGCAAGTCAAAGAAGTGGGGGAGATGGGATGAAAAGGTCCCAGGAAGTGACAATGATGTGGGGGTAGAGGATGAAGAGCAGGAGAATGAGGCAATGGAGAATTAGATGAAATGAGGGAGAGGAGTGAGAGGCACTCCCACATATAGGCTTTAAGCCTGAGCCCTGGTGGTCATTTGTTCTTCACAGAGGGAAAAGTATTAGAGGAAACAATGGGAGGTGGCCAAAACTGGGCACATTAGTCCAGATGAATGCACAACTTAGTCAACATAATACCATAAAACAGTCTGCATTCTCTGGTACATTGAATACATGCAGTGTGCTTTTTAACTGAGAGGCAGTTTAGCCTAGGCTACGGAGCAGCAGTCTGGGAGCTGCGATTCCTAAGTTCTAGCCCCAGCTCTGCCACTGACTCACTATAGCACCTTGGGAAAACCACAACATTTCTGTGCCTATGATCAAATTATCAGTACATTTCTTTACCTTACCTGGGTGTTCCAAGGATTAACTCTGGTTTTGTAGAGAGCAGCCAGTTACTCAGATGAAAGGTACTATACATTCTAAGTGACATTTTTTATTAATACTGCTGCACACTTGAAAGCTATCTGCAGCAACACCCAAGCCTTGTATTCAGAGGACTTTGGTTTAATAATGATGAGTGAGAGACCTGCAAAGGGCCAATTGCTTTTATATACAACAAGCATCATGCTTCCAATAGAAAGACCCCTAGTTTTAGCCAAAATGCAAAAAGATGAAACTAAAGCAATTTCTTAGTTTTACCGGCAGATTTTTTTCCTGGGGTAATGGAATAAGATTGATGGGCTCTGCTTATATCCAGGAATGGCTCTACAGGAGGAGATACAAAATAAGATCCTGGCTAGCACTCAATTAATCTACACCTAAACCAAAGACTTCCTGGTAGTGAAGTAAGAGTAATGTGGATGGAGGACATCTGTGATGAAAGACTTATTCTAGAAACAGAAGTGACATTCATTTTGGCTCCTTAAAAGGATGGAAGACACCAGCCATATTTTGCTATTTAGAAGGGTATGACAGAGATCTCATCAGAGAAAACTGTATGTCAGGGTATTTCCTTTCACAAACCCTCTCTCTACATAGCAGTTCTACAACACATTTGCTCTTTTCTAGCTCCAGACCAGACTTGCCTACATATGCTAAATGCCTTGCAGCATAACTATATGGAGAGTTTAAAAAAAAAAATTCAAACCCACACATTTTAGTAATGAGCTGGGACTTAAGAGGGGCCTGAAGCTTCCTGAAAGCAATTCAAAGGAAAAATCCCTCCTCTGTGAAGATTAAAAGCAGAAGTGGCAGAGGTTAAGCTTTAGAGAGAGAAAAAAATTAAAGCCCTTCTTCAGGTGCTCTGAAGAGGGAGATCATTTACACATTGTCTAGGAATAAGCTTTGCCAGCTGGTAACGCTCATCATTTGTTGTCAAACAGTCCACAGGCAGTCACAGTATTAGCGTGCCTCCAATCTAAGAAACTATAACAACCCAGTCCTAATAAAGCCAACCAGGAAGATATCCACAAAGGATCTAAAAAATAAACAGTTTGCAAGACAGGCTACAAAGGAAAAGAGTACTGGATCTAAGCAATACTTTGTCATGTTTTATGAATTGTTGTTATTAAAACATCTGGGATTCCCCCAGGGAGAAAGCTGTATCAGGGAAAGTTATGATATTAAGTCCCTCTCTAGAGCTAAAGACTTCCAGTGATGGTAAGAACAAAATTAGAAGTAAAAATCTACTTATGTTTGCTTGAAACACTTTTTGTTCCGAGGTGAGCTATGATAGGCATCTCCTTTGAGTGCTGGGGTTTCAATTAAGGCTCAGATATCTGATGTGTTTTCCCCACAGAGGGCAGAGTTTTATGATTTCCTAGTAGATTCCAGAGGTTCCATCAAACAAACAAAGGAAATATGTTACACACAGTATACCGTTAAAATAACATTGGAAAGCCTTCCCCTCACCACTAACAGTCATCTGTTTGTTTTGGCCTTTGTCGTCTTTATCAGTCTTTCAAAAATCAATGGACCAGGGAGCTAAATTGATTTACACCAGACATCCCATCCCACTTTTCCTTATTTTGCAACGGTACGTAACATTGCCTTATAGGCAATGGGAAACCATCCAAAATGCAGTCACAAGCAGTTTCCTTATCCTCTGTCATTCAGAGGGGCTGAGCACCCACAATTCCAAATGACTTCAGTGAGATCGGTAGGTGCTCAATACCTCTGAAAGTCAGGCTCTCCGTGCAATAGTGAAGCAAATACCCGGACGGTCCTGACCTGACTTCGTGGGTTCGGCCTTCATGGAAGCAACCACTTCCCAAACAATGGCAGACTACTGTATCCACTTATGCATGTGAACAACTTTATTCCCATGCATAGCCCCATCAACTTCAGTGGGACTAAACCCGTAAGTAAACCTATTCACTTCCTGTGTCTGCAGGAAATGAGGAATGAGTAGAGGAAATGAGGGAGCTCTCTTTCTGAAGTGAATGTTAACAACTCCAGAAGACTTACATGAGCAAATGTGAGTTCCTGTTTAAGCCTACAGCATGTGTTATTATTATGTTAATTGCACTATAGTAGCACCTAGAGGCCTCAATTATGAGCCAGTTCCCATCATGTTAGATCCTGTACAAAACATAGCAAGAGACAGGGCCCACCCAAAAGAGTATACAATCTAAACAGACAAAACAGAGGAAGTACTAGTCCCCCACCAGTAAAAGGGGACTAATGAGGTACACAGAGATTAGGGAACCTGGTTCATCTTATACAAGAAGTCTGGGGACCAGCTGGGAATTAAACTCAGAGCTCCCAAATCCTTGCCCAGTCCCTGAACCCCAAGGCCAACAGTCTTCTCATGCTAGAGAGTATGTCACTGTGTGTTATAGCACTGGGAAGCTGAACAAGTAAGCAGAGATGGTTTGCTTGCAATGGAAGCTTTTTCCACAGGTCATGCCAAAGATGAGGATATACATACCCACCTGTATTTGCTTCCCATTTAAATAAGGCAGATCATCTTTCTCCAAATGGAGTATTTTTCTTCCCTGGAAAGCCAGGATCTTTCCAAATCCCTCTGACTTTATGATGAGTCATGCTGAGAAGCCTCAGGAGGATGCAACTGCACTTGCATCAATCACATCATAGTACTGTCATGTAGTAGAACCCACTGCTGCTGATGGATGGATGCTTCTGGCACTCATTAATCTGCACAGGGGAAAAAACCAAACAGAAATATAGCAGGATCTCTGGGGAAAAGGCAGCAAGATATTTTTAAGTATTTAAGAAAAAATAGCAAGCATTTTAAGTTGGTATTTATGCTTATGAGATAGAAAGCTTGCCTAGAATATTTTGAGAAAGAAAAGCACAAAATGGGGGAAATGAAGTTATTACTACATCAAAGGTCTCTCTAATTGAGAGTTTAGATACACATCTTTGTACTATTATTCATATTATAATCTCAACCCTCAAAGTACACACTATGTCACTAATTGTAATTTGTATCTGAAGTGAATAATTCTAATAGTGTTCACTAGTCTGTTGTCAGAGAAGGCTGATCTAGTGGTTAGTGGATGGCCCAATGTGTACGGTGCCCGGCTGGGATTCAGGAGACTCAACTTCATATTCAGAAGCACTTGGCCTCTCAGGGTCTGGTTCTCCTCCTACTTATACCTGTTTTTACACCAGAACAACTATTGACTTAATGGAGTTACTCCTGGTTAATGTTAACATAAATGAAAGCACCCTCAGACCCCTGGCATCTTCTTGATCAGGCCTGGTCTGTAATAGGGGAGTTTACACCATCGTAACTAGATCAATTTGAAATCTATTTACACCAGTGCAAGTTTTCTAACATGGACTTGCCCTGACCAGATATTCACCATTTTCAATCTCTGTACTGCCTAGATAGCTGCACTCCTCTGGGAGAATGCAGATTATAAAGTCCTGGACAAAGCACTGAGAGCTGGAGATAAAGCATTCTCAGGCAAGGGGATCTGGCTATGGAATGTATTACTGGAGAAGATCAGACAAATAATGATGCAAAACCTCTTCCAAAAAAAAAAAAAAAAAAAAAGTCAAACCACAAACAACAAAAAACCTTTCCGCCATAATAAGAAAGGCATTTACAGCACCTCCCTTCAAAAATAAATACAAATCTGTAACAAACAAGTCAACCAACCAACAACAAACAATACCTCCAACTAAGGAGGTTTTATCCCAAAAAGGGGGAGAAGCCAGAGAATCCATGAAGTCCACTAGGGACTTCACTATTGATTTTATGTGGAAGGCACTCAGACACTATAGGGATGGGGAGCAGTATAGACAGACAGATCTTCCCTTTACCTTCGGCCCTTAAAACAAAAAACCTAAAGAACTATTTATTATCAAAGATGATGACTCAGCCTCTATCTTCTAAATAGAATTATCCTAGTTCTGAAAGGGTAATTTCTCTGCATGCAATGTCTTTGTTTTGTAATCAAGCTTATTGAAAGTGAAATTCAATTATTGGAAATGTGTTGCAGTTTACAAATAAAGAATGCCCTGTACTGTTAACTTTATTGCTATTGATGTGACACATCGCAAGCAAAAAGTGTTGGGAGTTTTGAATCAGCAATGGACTAGGCCAGTCCTGAGGTTTTCTGAAAGAACAAGTCACATCTGGCAGCCATGGGATAATCCAAGAAAGGGTGGTTTGGGTCTAAGTGAATCTCCTAGTATCATGTAAACAAACAGACAATAACTTATAGGATCAGGTCTGAAAGATACACAAAACAGTTCATATAAATGGCAAACCAATCACAATCAAAACCAAAGAACATCTACAGTAGACGTACAAAGGCAAATCTGGCCCCTCCCTTCCCCCAACTGCGTGCATTAGAAATGGTGCATTTCTGCTATACAGGGAGGAGTAAGATACAGGAAGCCCGCATAGGACAAAGGACTGAAGGGGGGGAGGGCTGTATGTATCCATGTGCAGTAGTATGCAGGGTTACTTTGAAGATGGGGGGGGGGGGGGGGAAAACGAGGTCACTAGCTGATCTGAAGCTATGTGGGTCCCTCAAACTGCCAGACCTATGGGGCGGGGGGAGGGCGGGGGAATGTGTGCACTGCCTGCAGAGTCTACTGCTCCCCTGTGGCTAGAAACAGCCACAATGCGTTCCCTCTGTGGTTCCAGGACCTGGAGGCAGGATTCTGTTCCTTCCTGTTCTCACCCTGAACTCCCCAGCCCATTAGTGAGGCTGCAGGCAGGAACCAGAACTTTGCTCTGAAAATAGGGTGACCAGACAGCAAGTGTGAAAAATCGGGATGGGGGTGGGGGGTAATAGGTACCTACAGAAGAAAATGCCCCAAATATCGGGACTGCCCCTATAAAATAGGGACATCTGGTCACCCTATCTGAAAATAAACATGAAGCTTTTAAAGTCTCTTAGGGTTTAGCTCAATTATTTCTAAACAAAGAAAGACAGCAGAGAGACCATTAAATGTGCCTTCCCAATCCAGACACAGTTCATCAGAACACTTGACAAATAACACAGCCTGAGGACTGCAGCTTATTTACAGGTAGCAGTCACAGAATGACTAATATCTGTCTGAATTGGGCTTTAGCAATATTAACCTTCTTATTTCTGAATCACCTGCTAATCTTGCTAGATTCCAGGACCACCACCAGCCTGGGCTAAAATCAAATCAGAACCTAGAGGTGTTATCTGGCAATAGAACATCTGAGAGTTTGAACAAAAGAAGAAAGTCCCAACAATGTCAATAACCTTAAAGGTCCTTGGCGGGAGAGAGAGTTTTACTAGCATGCGGTCCTTCTACTTATTGGGTCTGTAAAAAAATGAAGTTCATCTTGGGCTTAAAGACATTCATCTCTCCAGCCCTGATCCTGTAACACTTATGCACATTAGCAACTTCATGTATATAGCCCTTAAGGGACGCTCATACATACAGTCCTGTAAAAAATTATTTTATTTATATATATATTTTATTTATATATATTTTTTACATTGTTTAGGTACCCTAGCACATAGGCTTCAGCTTGTAAACTCTCTGTGTGTGTGTGTATATATATATATACACACACACACACATACATACACACACACACACACACACACACACACACAGAGAGAGAGTTTACAAGCTGAAGGCCTATGTGCTAGGGTACCTAAACAATGTAAAAAATTAATAATAAATTGATCAACAATCCCTTCACCCGCATCTATTTGTAATATGGGATTAAGGAATCAAGAAAGACTTTACCAATATGTAGTCTGTGTCTCATCTGTGTTTTTAATAATTCCCTTCCAGGAATTTGTGCTGATACTTAAATGCTAAGACTGTTGGCAATAAAATAAATAAAAACACATACACATTGACTGGTGTCTACCAAAAAGATGAAAACCTGGAGATTTTTTTAAATATATAAAATGTATATTCCCCTCAAGGATCAATTGGGAACATTAGAAAGGCAACAGACATAGGTCTTCATCAATTCTGATCTAGAGAAAACCCAGATTGCAATAAGACTCACTGTTTATTAAGTGCACACAGTCACAGGCTGCCTAATTCAATGTGGTACTGATATTTGTAATGAAGAGCAATTGTCCAAGAGGCAGGACACAGAAAATTGCAATAATTAATCACATATCTTAAAGGGATGGAGATGACCTGAGGAGATGGAGAGTAACAACTGAGATCTAGGAATGAAGAAAGTACAAGACTTGACTCAGATCATTCTAGAGGGGCAGTGAGCAAACTGATAAAATAAAAATGATGCCACCCAAAGAGAACTGAATGTTCATCTGATAAGTGTTGACAACCCTTGAGAGTAAAGAGCATGGCTATGTTCATAGTGATCTCCATCAGAGAATGTTAAGGAGTCAATTAAAGGGATAAAAGTGACAACCATCATTGTCTTCAGTGGAACTCACTATTGCTTCATTTTCCTTGCTATGTTAATTGTGAAAAGCTAGTATATTAGTCTGGGATGGCCACATTCCCCATTCAGGAAGCCATCCAAAAATCACACCATGACATTACAATCCAGAACCATTTAATCTTCTCTGACAATATGGAGTAAGGGGATGTTTACATGGCAATGGAGACTTCTCAGAGTAGGCTTTGCCTGCCTTGTTTGAGTCAGATACAGAAGGATCCTGACCTGTTAGTGCTAGTTGACTCCAGACACATCTTTACATGTTGGTTTTACACGATCACTTACCTTTGTCACCAAAAATAGGAAAAAGTTACCAAGGTGGCATAACAAGAGTGCACATCATCTTCATCAGGATGAAATGTGATGACTATTACACAATATTTGTATACAAATTCTCATTCGTATATATTCATTCATATTTTTTCTCTCTCTCTCTCTCTCTCTATATATATATATACACACACACACACACACACACACACACACACAATCTTTTTAAGATGTTAAAGCCTCTCTCCTACCCCCTCATTAACTACAGTGGAAGGAGCAGATCTGAATGAGCAAATATAGCAGTATAGTGGGCAATGTTACTGTTGCATGGCTCAACAGCAAGGGGCAGCAACATTACTTTTCTGTATTACACTGGAACCATATCTGCATAATTGCCTTAAGTGGTTCAGAATTGACCTCTCACATAAAACCAGGGACCAGATGGCAGCAGACTCCGATTGCAAAGAAATGCACATTATGGAAATAACTGACTAGAGCTAATACACCATAAGAACTATTTTTAAGTGCCCATAATTTTATTAGCGATGTAATTAGTGGTGTCACGTGTTCTCCAGTATGAGAACTACCTCGGGCTCTTACAGAACTTCCATTTCTTGTGCTGAATTCTACCTTCCAACTTATTTATTGATCCTGGACTAATAAAGTAAAGCCCTGCTGCCAATGATGCTGCAATACTTTACAGACTGTGCAATCAATCTGCTTTATTCATTAGATCTTATTTCTATATTCATCTGTTCCAAATGCAAATCTGGATTCCATTCTCAGCTAACTAACCTCCGAAGTGCTATGCCCACAGCTGCATTCCTGGCACCACCACACTCTCCCCATGTCATGTGGCAAGAGCGGTGGGATCTGGAGGTGATCTCTCAAGAACATTCTATAGCACATACATCCAAGGAAAACACAGGCATTTGGGGGTATTTTTAACATAGAGGAAATTGATCTAACCACATTTTTGAAGGCTAGACAATCTTATCTAGAGAGTAATGTGGTTGTTTTGCTAATCTACTTGGCTCCCAAATGTAGAAGTGAAGCATTTTTCCTTTTGGCCCAGAAATGCTGGAATAGCCAGGTTATTTGACATACACAACAATCTCACATTTTATATTTAATTCTCCTCCTTTCCACACACAGCACACTTGGCATGGATCAATTGTCTCGTAAATAACATTTTAAAGTTACAAAACAGCTTCAACAAAAGAGATGTGGGAGGAGAAGCTTCTTAGAGAACATGGGCTATTAGTGTTTATTGTTTTGTTCATTGTGCTTCATTTTCAAGGGATGAAAATGAAGCAAGGGATGAAAATGAAGGAGTAGGATAAACAGAGGGGCTCCCATCTTTGTACAGTACAATATTTGTGTATGCAGTAGGAATGGAGATATCCAGTTTACTGAGAGCTATGTTAGAACTGAGAACTCAGATTCTATACACAAATAAAGGAAGTGATTTTTTCCCCCAAACCAATACAGAGTGTAATTTACCTATAGTATTCAGAACACCTTCCACATTCAATACCAAACCCTAAATGGTAGCTGGGTGAACGTGTTGCTGGGATTTGCTCAATCATCAGCTCATGGATGAGCAACAGCTGGTTGAAACTGAACTCAAGAGAGACAGGAGATGTTGGTGGGCAAAAGAAAGTATTTTGAAGAGTTTGCAGCCACGGTACAGTTTCCTCTAGTTGAAGGCACATGCACGCACACTCATAAATGGTCAATTCAGTCCCCAGCCTAGGAGTACTCTTGGATTCCTCACAAATGCTAAACTCCCACATAGAAAATGTTACAGATGTTGCTACCATCTCTGGTTGGCTTGGAGATTTTGACCTGTACCAGTTGGAGTTTCCTAATCATCATCTTCTAGGTCAAAATCTCCTAGCCAACCAGAGATGGTAGAAAACGTTACAGATCCTAGAAGACGATGACCCAGCCTCACTTATTCATGCTGTCATCACCTCTCAGCTGGAATACTCCACTGTAATATACTTGGACACGAAGCCTTCACTGATTAGGAAACTCCAACTAGTACAGAACACTGCAGCGCATCTCCTCAGCGACACACTCTACCGTGGATACATCAAACCTGTCCTCCACTCTCTACTTTGGCTTCCCATAAATACTGAGTCAAGTTCAAGGTCTAGCTCCATATCTTCAAGGTGCTCCAGAGCCAAAGCCCAGTATATCTAAAAGACTGCCTAAAGTGCTAAGACGGAGACTGTGGGCAACAACTGGGCTCCTCTAGCACAATGGAACTCTTAGCAATAAGGGTAAAGCTTGTCTGTGCAAGAGAGAACTGTCTGAGACTGTGGAATGAACTGTCCTGGGAACTAAGGACCATCACCCCCTTCTGTTCCGAGTGCAAGGCACATCGCTTTGACCCATGTATTCTCCAACATAAATACATAGCAACATGTACATTTAAAACTAAAAAAATCCTGTGGTGCCTTGGGCAAATCACTTAAATACTCCGTGCCTGTTTACCGTCTGTAAAATGGAGATAATTAAACTTCTCTATCTCATAGGGATATGTTGAAGATTCATTAATTAATGTCTGGACAGCACTTTGAAGATTAAAATCTTTAGATAGGCACTTATTGACTCAAATATAATGAGTAAGAATATGTAGCAGTATTACCATAATATATGCATACAAAAAAGCTTGTCTGCATTTTGTGATTTTTTTAGCATTTCTTTCTAAAGCCAGAGACCAGCTATGCATAGAAGTTCCTGCTAGTATAATGTTTTATACATTTATTTTTGCTCATTGCACGGAGATAACACCTTCATATCCCCTTTTAGGTACCTGTCAGCTCTGTGTTCTTGGGGAACCAGGGTGCAGTACCCAGCCTATCTGACTCACGAAAGGCCTCCCAAACCCACCTCCCCAGCCTGTGCTTGAACCAAAACTGATCAGAAGAAAGACTTACAAAAAGCAATGAAAAGGCAGTGGGAGACACACCTAAACCCCTGGGACAAGGGTGACAGGATTACGGAAACTCCCCTAGCCTCATTTGCATCGAAGATGGGACAGGGAGGCATTTCCCTTAGCATACAGAATGGAGAACAGAGATTCCAAGGCAAGAACCGCATGGAACTCTGGGACCAGAAAAGCAGGGAAGCCCTGCATGATGGGGGATCTCTGCTCCAGATGTTAATAAACCCACAGCTGCACACACCCAGCTCAGTAGTTATCAGACCAATTCTAGTAATAAATCCTTTATTGGGATCCAAAATACTGAAGCTCCCTAATTGCATTGTGAGCTCCCTCGAAGGACCACCACCCATAGCCAGGAATGATCAGTTCCTATTGTCTAGCTGAACAAAACAACTTTGGTATACTCCCTTGAGCCATCAGTTTACCCATAAACAAATCTAGTGTTCTCCCTTGAACCATTGTTGTTTCCCTACAAAACCCCCTACCCATGCTCAAGTGTTCTGATGCCTGGATCCAAAATCTGCATCAGTTCCATTGGGACTTCATCTTCTCCTGATTGATCGTGCTGGGAGCTCTGCCTGTCTCCAGCACTCCAGACCCTCAGCTACCACCACCACCTGGGACCCCCATTCGATTCAAGCTTCACGGAGTGGTGAGAACCCAGCACACTTGCTCTCTCTAGGTATAGCCTTCTGACCCTGACTTGTGTGATCAGTTATAATTTTCTAAACCTGACTTTTTATAATCAAATTTAAGTTATAATATTAAATCTAACTGTTTTGTTTGTTTGGCTCCCCTTGTATGGTTATCACCTGGTAATAAATAACTTTCATGGTTAAGTTGATTGCTTCTCTCTCCCCCCCGCCCCCAATTGTGGGTATTTTTTGGCTTCCCCATTCGCTCTGCAGCAACGCCCCTTGTACCTAAGCTAAAGATCCCTGCAGCACCCAAAAATCCTGTGGGGTTTGCGCACGAAGTAGGTTACTACCAGAACAAGTGTAACGTGAAAGTGAGGCAGGGACGTGCTGAACCTGGGACATATGAGAGTGGCAGATTGAAAGTGCTGCTCCACCCAGCCTGCTCAGGCGTACTCTATTCCGGTGCGGTGCCCATGGCATATGAGGGTGACAGCTTGGGAGTGCTGATTAACCTGGTCCTCTCAGACACGCTCTGTTAATGTGTGTGTGTTCGTCTGATTCTGGGGCTGGAAGAACCCAACCGTGGGGAACCTGGGTCCTGCAGGATAGCTCCATTGGGAGGGAACTTGCAGGAGGGAGAAGTATAGTTCCATATGAGAACACAAGTGACACAAGCAGTACATTGATAGAATTACAGACCCCCACACCCACCCCACAGAATAACCCTAATAGATGAGCATACCCCAAAGTAACGGGCAAATCTGGTAACAAAGTGGGGAGGGGGGGAGGAGTATGGATGTATTTGAATTAATCAGCAGCAAAAGGCTGCTCTAAGTTGCATCTGGGAGAACAGCGGGGGAAAACACACTGGTGGCATAAAGCCATCTGCATTTCCCACCACCAGTACTGTACTGAGCACAGTTTGGCCAGGCTATAGGATAGATGTGCTTATGTCTTGTAATAATTTTACATTCATTTTTATTAATCCCTTAGCATCAGGTAGTGGTTAGCTTAGGGGAGAGGGGTCCTGGTCTGCATTCCCTACTTGGCCACTGAGCTTCTGTGGCCTCTATGCCTCAGTTCACTCACACTTAAACCAAGTGACTTATCTCATTCTTTCTATGGCTGTTATGAAAATGAATTAATGTGCATCTGTAAAGACCTGCAGATGCAAGGTGCCAACAGTGCTAATTTAAGGTTTCGTGTGCCAGTAATACATTTTAACATTTTTAGAAGATCTCTTTCTATAAGTCTATAATATATAACTAAACTATTGTTGTATGTAAAGTAAAGAAGGTTTTTAAAATGTTTAAGAAACTTCATTTAAAATTAAATTAAAATGCAGAGCCCCCCGGACCGGTGGCCAGGACCCGGGCAGTGTGAGTGCCACTGAAAATCAGCTCGTGTGCCGCCTTCGGCACGCGTGCCATAGGTTGCCTACCCCTGTACTAGACAGTAACTTTTGATAAGGTACTCATTGTACTGGCTTTTTTTCCTGCCAGCTACTAGTCAGCTACTAACAAAGGGGGAATGCTTGTGCCATCTGGTGGATACTAGCCATCACATGGACCGTGACCTCTACTTTTACTGGGACTGAAAACAACGGCTTGTATTACAGACAAATTATTCTTTAAAATTCCACGTTACACATACGCTAGATCTCTTAGTGTTTGTGTTTATATTAGCAGTAATCAGCCTTTTGGAGCTGTTGAGTCACATGGTCAGTTCAAGGCGCTGTTTACAAACACAAAGTGAGAGTGATGTTCTGACATTACAGTGCAAATTTGTATCAACGTGAATTTGCCTAGTTGCAACACAACTAGGATGTAATCATAGTGTTGCAGCATCAAGACACCATGCCCTGAACATTTTGTTGTTCTCTGTAAACCCATTCAGCATGTCTCCTCTCTCTTTCTACCCTTTCTTCTGGCTGCTGGGAAGGGCAGATGAGGTTTTCTTTCCCCTGCCTCTGCACACTTTCTGGCTGCTTGCAGGGATATGAGGGAATCACAGTAGACCTGTGGGTTTGCACTGAATCATTAGACACTGCTCTAAAAACAGGCAGCATGAGTGAAAATGTGAAATGCTGATCAAACTGCTGGAGTGCAAGAGAGCTGCATGTGGATCTAGAATCACAGATTAAACACCACTGGTGCAGATGTTGAAAGTGTTATCCATATATATTTTACACACAATGTATGAGAGAGCTGTGACTCCATATTATGCCCCTTTCTAATGTGCTATAAAATGCACAACCCCCACCTTTTTCTGACCTAAAATGCCTCATGCTTACAGCCATAATTTGCTGTCACATACAATGGAATCAAACAGGAGTAACTCTACTGAGACTGGGGTTCAGAGCCAGAGGAACAAAACTTTTTAGAAGTGTGTAAAAGACAGGGAGTGAGCACAAAGGTCAGGACTATTTAGTTTAGATAAGAGACAAATTAGAGAGGGGGCATGATAGAGGGATACAAAATAGCAAATGGAGTAGAGCTGGTAAATCCTACCCACCCTCCTGTAATACACTGATTTCAATAGGGCTTCACATAGGCACACGATTCCTGCCCATGGGGCAGCCTGCAGGATCAGGGCCACAGAGGGATTCTAGGACTTATATGGTGCTTAAGGCTCATTCTGGCCCTCTACATAAGGGTAAATTCCACTGTTAGTGAGGGAGCGAAGAGGATCATGGCTCTCACCCAGCAAGTCACTGCCAAACTGACTTGTGTCCAAGACTACTCCCCATCTCAAAAACTGCCTTGACATAAATGGCATGGCTCTTGCATGAATATAATAGTTTCTAAGCTATTTTAGTCAAACTTTCCCAGTGAGTATCACACAGCACTTGGTATCGGAAGAAGCTGCTGGTGAAGGAGAGCCTGAAGTATGAACACCATACGCCAGGTTATGAAAGTTCACCAATGTTCAAACGCTGAATCAACCCCCTCTACGTTGTGTGGGCCACATCACTGGTCCCAGCAACCATCTAGCTCTTAATCTATCCAGCCCCAGCTATGCTTAAAGGGGTCCTAATCAAAGTTAGATGATGTGAAGTAATGGTCCCTATAATCCTAATGTTATTCATGGAGACACTGTGAGCATTCGTTAACACTGAAAACGTTCTACATAAATGCTAAGCATTATTACTGATACTATTGACATTGTCCTGTTTTACATTTGTCCCATAATAGGTGTATGGGAGAGATGGCAAAGGAACACAGGACCGAGGAAATAGAGATCTATGCAGGAGGTGGCTCGATGACTCTAGTCCATGCAGTGCCCTTATTTAATTATAATGTGGTATAAACACCCACCAAGACTGCACTGAAATTATCCAACTTCTTCTCAATTGGTGTCTTAAGTCACATTTTAACTCTGTCCTCTCTTTTCTGGAAATCAATGCAATGAGTAACTCACTATCTAGCCCTAACCAGAATGATCACTTTGAAAAGCAGGGATTCTATCCAGCATTATTACATGTTTCTGTTTACTAAAAAGCTCTCTGGAGTTTTTAGTCCTATTTTGCCTGAGCCTGATTAGGAACTTTATTTCTAGTTTACTCCAGCGAGAGTGTAAATTCTCTCACATAACTATGCTATTTTGAATGTTAACAGAACAGTTACACTGCATTTCCCATTTCATATATACCCACTAATCAAATAAAAGTAGCTCAGAGCTCACATTAAAAAAATCCATAACCCAAATAATTGAACTTCATGACTGGATTGATACCAATGCATTCTCCTGCACGGTTATAAAATGGGAATGGATTGGTCAGCAAGGTATCATCTGTTGGTAGTCACTGGGGGAAGGATTATGCAAATGTAATAAGGGTGCTTTCAGGAGTGTGCTGCTCTGGAGGAGAGCAAGTTAAACTATTCCACCTTGATTGGCTTGTAGCTAGCAATGCCTTAAGGGGGGGAAAAGGAATGACTCAAGCTTTTTGGCCAAGCTGTTTTTCCAACAGCCAGCTCAGCTTAATATTTAGAAATAGGGGATAACATCAGTCTTTTGGGGGATGGGGAGGAAGGGCAGTTTCTTCCACCTGATAGAAGGTGTAGCATTTGAATGTCTACATTAGGACCACGTGTTTAACAAGAGATGCATAGCCTATATTTTTATATTTCATAAAATATATTTGTAAAAGGTGTGTACTGTTCTGGCATGCCCCTTTGCAGCCTGGGGTGGCACTGTGTGAGGCCAAATTTAATTTCTCTCCTATAGCGTGCCCATAAGTCAACTTTAAAGGCAAGGAGATGCCAAAAACAAGCTAACAAAATAGCATATTCCCAGAGGCTTTATTTAATGGAAGAAGCAATTGTAACCACAGTTCATAAGACCCTCACCTCGGGACCCTGGTTTAGAGCTCCCAAACTTTAAGTCCTCAAAACAAAATCACTGAGGCTAGTCCCTGGGAGCCTGAGAGAGACAGAGAGCAAAATCACCACCCATATCAGCCTGCATAGCATCTCTCTTCTACAGCTCACTCTTCAGCAGCAGTCTCACTGACTGGCCTTGGAGCAATAGAGAATAAGATGGAGAATATCTTATTGCCCTTATATAAATCCATGGTACACTCACATCTTGAAAACTGCGTACAGATATGGTTTCCTCATCTCAAAAAAGATATACTGGCATTAGAAAAGGTTCAGAGAGGGCAACTAAAATGATTAGGGGTTTGGAATGGGTCCCATATGAGGAGAGATTAAAGAGGCTAGGACTTTTCAACTTGGAAAAGAGAAGACTAAGGGGGGATATGATAGAGGTATATAAAATCATGAGTGGTGTAGAGAAAGTAAATAAAGAAAAGTTATTTACTTGTTCCCATAATATAAGAACTAGGGGCCACCAAATGAAATTAATGGGCAGCAGGTTTAAAACAAATAAAAGGAAGTTCTTCTTCACACAGCGCACAGTCAACCTGTGGAACTCCTTGCCTGAGGAGGTTGTGAAGGCTAGGACTATAACAGGGTTTAAAAGAGAACTAGATAAATTCATGGAGGTTAAGTCCATTAATGGCTATTAGCCAGGATGGGTAAGGAATGGTGTCCCTAGCCTCTGTTTGTCAGAGGGTGGAGATGGATGGCAGGAGAGAGATCACTTGATCATTACCTGTTAGGTTCACTCCCTCTGGGACACCTGGCATTGGTCACTGTCAGCAGACAGGATACTGGGCTGGATAGACCTTTGGTCTGACCCAGGATGGTCACTCTTATGTTCATCCTTTTCAGTCCCCTGCCCAGTCATCTATCAAGCTTTTAATTCTCCCCAGGTGGGTCTAACCCCAAACACCTGTTCCCTTCTCAGCTGCATCTGACTAGTGAACAGGCTGGCTGGCTCCAGTCCCTTAAAAGGCAGGCCACCTTGTTACAATATTGCATCTATTAAGAGAATGTGATAACAAGACATTTTAAATATTACAAAATTGGCCAATCTTCCTAATGTTTAATATATATAATATAATGCAATACATTATAGTATAGGGTAGCAGGGCCCCATTATAGTATAGGGTAGCAGAGCACTGGACTGGGACTCAGACATCCTGTAATCTATTCTCTCTCTATAATTTGTACACTGTATGAGCTTGGGCAAAACACTTCACCTCTCTGTCCCTTTGCTTGTCTCTCTATTTAGACGTAAAGCTCCTGGGGGCAAAGACTCTCACTTACAAACACTGGGGCCCTAATCTTGACTGTGGCCTCTAAGCACTGCTGCAATAACAACAATAATGGCAACCATAAACAAATTTTTTGGTGTATAAAGTCAAGCACACAAGAATTAGGAAATGCCAGAACTTAGATTGCCTGTGTAACCTTAATTCAGACCCCTTGGGCATACGCATTACGATAGTGTCTTTAATTACATGATTTCCTCAGAGCCCTATGGAGTGCGAGCATGCTCAATGAGGACAGAATCTTCAGAGATTTTAGCTGCTAAAAATCAAAGTCTTTACTGAGCATGTGCAAACTGTGATTTTTCATTGACTTATAATTTGGCCAAATCTGGGCAGATTTTCAGAGGAAGGCAAAAGGCACATCTCTGAAACAAAGCCCAGCGCCCCCTTGCCAAATTTTGAGTCCTTGCTCCAAAGCCTGGGGGGAAATAAACCTGCTCAAAGAAAAGGTTTCCAGAACATTTTAACGCGAGCAAAACAACATTTTCTCTAACCTTGATCTTTGAAACTAACCCACTTTGGCTAAAATCCCCACCAAAAAAAAAAAAAAAAAAAAAAGTAGCCCAAGGCCAACACCTGGTATGTAAAATTTCAGACCAAATTATTAAAGTCTAGCAAAGTTATAAGCAACTAAAAACAGAGTCTTATATTAGGAAGTGTCAGGCAAGCTTAATAATAGGGGCTGTCTCAGCCCTGCCTCTAGTAAGTACATGACACTATAGCAGCATTAGTGTTCTACACAAGAGAGCAGAAAACAACTTTCCCTATTGCCTTGCACCATGCATAGCTATTGAAATCTGTGCTAGTGGGTCTAGTCAGAATCAGCCACTCACACTCCTTCAGGGGTAACTGACTACAGAAGATGAAACACATTGGAGAATCAGAGCTGCTAGACATATATACACACACACACACACACACACACACAAAGCACTTTGCCCCCCCCTAAGGAGGCTTAGAGAGGGGGTTCACCATGAAAAAGGTTCTCACTCCAGCAGCAATCAGGTAGCAAGTACATCCAGCCAACGTGGGTTCTCTTCCTTATCCTGTCAGCAGGTATTTCTCTCACACCTGTCATTGTTCTAATGGTCAAATCAGTATTGCCCCTTTTTAAATGCATTTTCTTCCAGCAGACTTCACTTACCCACTGACATTCAAAGACCTTTGTTTTTGCTGAGCCAGCAATAAAGCAAACATTAACCACTTAAGTTCCAGCTCACTTACTGCTGTGGAATTTGAGGATGTAGGTCAATAGTCCATTGAAGGGATTTAAGTATGAAAACTATACCTTATGCTCATCCTGTTGTTCTTAGCACATTCTGTATATAGAATCCCAAATATCTGTATTTCAAAACTTCTTCCTTAATGTCATACTTTGGCAAATGATAGTATTAATTGCACCTCCATCCTGTGTGGAATTCTCTACAGGGTGGGGCTCCTAATTAAAGGGACTTGTGTTTTGTGGTGTTCTGAATTTACAAAAGGCACAACGTTTTCTTTATGTCAGGGTACCTACTGTCTACATTCTCTCTGCCAGTCTGAAAGGTCTGGCAAATACATATTTAAAAGGCAAATTCATTGTAGCTTAAGCTTTCCTCTACCTCTCATGAGCACACTTAAATAAAGAGGCCTCATAAGCTACCAGTCAATGCCTGCACAAATCCCGTTCTTAAGTCAGAAAAGAAGCTAGCCCCAAAAGATGCCCCTAAGAAATTAGCATCCTGAACAGCCATTGGCCATTTAAAACACAACTTTTTGAAAGATAATAAGTTGTCCCTATTCAAAAGCTGAAACAACATGAAATATCCAAAGGCTTCGGTTATTAATAAGACAGCTTTCTTTAGGGAAGCTATAAGCTCTAACCTGAACCCATTACACCTCCTCTTACAGGCTTTTATTTGCCCAAGTCTATCGCACAAAAAAGTCCCTCTCCCCTCCTCCCCCCTTTTCCACATAATCAGTGTTTGGGAAGGAAGCAGAAACATTTTCAGGATCAAAAGTGTCCCCCCAGCCTTTAGCTTCCCCAGGGAACACAAATCTACCTGCCTCCCTTAATGCATTTACAGTTTAAAGCTTCACAGGGCCATTAAGTAAGAGAAGGATCTACTGGTGTTAAGGATTCAGCCTTCCCATTGACTTTAATGGGAACAGAATCTAGCTTTCATTAGGTTCCTTACAGTTAACCTAATGCATGTAATTATCAAGTACTATACTAACACCAAGCATTCAGTTAGTGTCTGTATATACCTACTCTCCTTAGCTACTGTGAATGCATATCACTTACCTTTCTCTACTCAGGGCAGATGGGTGTCCTTACTTCCTAAGCCCTTTATGCAGAGAGAAGAGTAAGCAATTGCAATTCAGAGGAAGAGGTTCAATTATCCTACTGAAACCAATAATATTCTAGTGGCTACTGCTGATAGGGGAGAAGCTGTCTGAATAGGAGCACAAGCTGCAGCCTACACAACAGTGAACCAATGGGATGGGGTTTTGCCAAGAGATCCTCCTATTGGGAGATGTGGGGGAGGTTGGTGGGCAGGCTCATGCTGAGACTCAGCTGCCTTTAAATATGACTGAGGCTCACCCCTCTTATCACTTCTCCAGTAGCAGTGACTATGAAAACATCTTTCTGGTAGTTATTAACCAGCTCCATCTGTTAATAGCTATGGCTGATGAAGAGATTGCTGCTCTGGTTGTGGACAATGGCTCTGGTATGTGCAAGGCTGGGTTTGCTGGGGATGATGCTCCCCGTGCTGTGTTCCCCTCCATTGTGGGGCGCCCTAGGCACCAGGGTGTGATGATAGGGATGGGCCAGAAGGACAGCTATGTTGGGGATGAAGCCCAAAGTAAGCGGGGCATCCTGATGCTGAAATACCCTATTGAACATGGCATTGTTACTAACTGGGATGACATGGAGAAGATTTGGCACCACACCTTCTACAATGAGCTGCGGGTAGCCCCTGAGGAACACCCAGTATTGCTTAGTGAGGCTCCCCTCAATCCTAAGGCTAACAGGGAGAAGATGACTCAGATCATGTTTGAGACCTTCAACACACCAGCTATGTATGTGGCTATCCAGGCTGTGCTATCCCTCTATGCCTCTGGCCGCACCACAGGCATTGTGATGGACTCTGGTGATGGGGTTACCCACACAGTCCCCATCTATGAGGGCTATGCCCTGCCCCATGCTATTCTCCGGCTGGACCTGGCCGGCCGGGATCTAACTGACTATCTCATGAAAATCCTGACTGAGAGAGGCTACAGCTTCACCACCACGGCCGAGAGGGAGATTGTGCGTGACGTCAAGGAAAAGCTGTGCTATGTTGCCTTGGAGTTTGAGCAGGAAATGGCCATATCAGCCTCCTCCACTTCACTAGAGAAGAACTACGAACTACCTGATGGGCAGGTAATCACCTTGGGCAATGAGAGGTTCCGCTGCCCTGAAGCTCTTTTCCAGCCAGCCTTTCTGGGCATGGAATCCTGCGGCATCCATGAGACCAACTTCAACTCTATCATGAAATGTGATGTGGACATCCGCAAGGACCTGTATGCTAATACGGTGCTGTCTGGGGGCAGCACCATGTACCCAGGCATTGCTGACCGGATGCAGAAAGAGATTGCTTCCTTGGCACCAAGTACCATGAAAATCAAAATCATCGCCCCTCCTGAGCGTAAATACTCCGTCTGGATTGGTGGCTCCATCCTGGCCTCTCTCTCCACTTTCCAACAAATGTGGATCAGCAAACTGGAGTATGATGAGTCTGGGCCATCCATTGTTCACCGCAAATGTTTCTAAAGGGACTTCCCAGCAGACAACTGCATGAGAAAAATGTATCCACCATATCAAGCTATATTAATTCTCCTCTTTAAGGGCTCTCCTCTTAGAAGACCTAGTATCCAGTGCTACACACTCATTTCCTTTACTTCTTTATCAAAGAAAACAGTTAATTGTTTGCTATTAATTTTAGAGCAGTGACTAACTCTGATAGGAAAAAGTTATATCTGGTAGAGCTCTTCTTTTGTGATGCTTGAGTGAATTATGCTACTATCTTCTTTGGAGAACTTAGCTTTGATCTTTGAGTGCAGTTCAAACATGTAAGGTCCGAATAACTGAATTCAATGCTGAATAGTCTTACAGAGGTTATCAGCCTGTAAACAAGCACTTGTTTGGGTCCCAGAACATCTGGGTTTTATAGATAAATGCCTAAGTGGCAAGATAATGGGTTAATGTTGCATATTTGGAGTTGCTAAACATGGGTTTGCCTTTTTTATACTTCTGAACTATAGTTTAGAACACTGATCTTAGCTTTGACAACTAGAACAAACCAATTCCCTATCTACTGTAGCAAAAATGTCTAATTCATAAACACCATTATACAAAAAAAATTGTAAACTGATTCTCAAATGTGCATAATAATAAAAAGGCTAATCTCTAATGGTGGTCAAGAACACTTCTTTCAGAGTAGAAAGACTAGCACTTTCTTACAAGACACAAGCAGCTATATAATGGAAGGACTTTTCAATCTTTGAGTGGAGTTTTGCAAGTCCTTCCATAAAGCAAATGCAGCTGGACTCTATTAAATCACTAAACTATCATAATACCCGCTTACTGCATTAAAGTGTAGTTCTAAGCTTTTAAAGATCAGAGCTTGAAATGGCTCTTAGTACATTTCAAAGGACAGCAGACAGTTGTAAGGGTTTGACCTATTTGAGAACTAGCCCATTCTTCTGCATAGAAACTGTTTAAAGAATAAGCAGAATCCTGGAACTGAAATTTCAGAATAAGCAGAATCCTGGAACTGGAATGGTGGGTAGCATCCCTAGCATGCTGCTCTTCTTTAGGACACACAAGAATGTGCCCTAGCTCTTCCACTGTAGGGAAAAAACTTAATTGATACCCATTCATTTCTGAATTTCTTCCAACTATTAAATATCAGATCCATAAACTAATTCTCCTTGCTACTTCATACAGTAGCTAAAACAATCTATACCTTTTGTAGGTACAGATCCTTCAGCCCAGCTGACTCTTAGCAAAGGGGAGATGTTCACTGTGACTTGCCATCATACTTAAACCAACAGTCATTAGCGCTTCAAAGAAAGACGTGGCAATGGGGTGCTGGTAGGTGAGAAGGGAGGGCTTCTGCCATGACTTACTAATGTCACTTTAAATAAAAAAATTTAAAAAAAACAACTTGGTACTAACTAAAACTATCTGCTTGCATAACTCCCCCTGCTGAGTGGAACCCATTTAGGCAAGAGATACAAACGTAATAAGCTAACTTGAAAAACTCCCCCTGCTGAGCTGCTCTACTGCAAAACAAATGAATGGGTATTGAAAGAAAACCAAGCAAGTAGATCATGTTCCAGCTCTTTTTTTTTTTCTTTCCCCCCCCCCTTAATATTGCTCATATGGTTAAGAGAAGGGTGTTCATTTAGTCCCCGTCATGCAACTATTTCTATAAGATGGACACCTGTGCCTGCATGGAGCTCTATTGACTTCTATGCGGGTGCCAGGGGTCTCCCCCTATGGATTCAGTTGTAGTATTGCAACATTAATAACAAACCATGCATATATTTCTTATGTATTTTAAACTACCAGTCCTGCTCCCACTAACTTAGTTTAAATACCTTATTTCAGCTGTCCAACCTGTGGGTTATTGATAACTGCTAGGGAGAGTCACTTTAAAAAAAAATTGACCAACAAAGGCCTATTTTCAAAACAAACTTCTTGTAAAAAAAGCTTTCTGGTGAAACCAAAAATTGAATCTGCCTTTCTCTTCATTTCTTTCTGCGATAGAACTGTTGAGTTGGTTGGTTGTGGGTTTGTTTGTTTTTTCCCACTTTGCCTCTATGTAACTCTTCAAAACTTCCTTGCTTCAGGCAAGGCAAAATAGAAATCTGCCACTCTTTAAAAGTTGGAGGGCTTGAGAAATTTAGAGTAGCAAAAAGTAGAGCCACCAGTCACTTTGGTGCAGTGGGTCGCAAATGTGAGAAAATTGGAAGCCACAAATTCAAAACATTGGGGGAGGATGGGGAGTAGCTCAACTTCAAGAAAACAAAGGGGTTCCATTTCAAATCCTCTGGCATGAAAATATTCTGGGGCTTAAGCTTTTTGTGAAACTGCCTTTTGCTTTTGAGTGGCTCTAGTAACAATGTCCCTTGCCTTAACATCCAACCCTCGTCCCAGTACTGTAGATACCTATTCCCACCAAGAGTAGAGGATATAAACACAAGGTTTTAAAACCTCAGTAGAAGCAATATTCTGGAATATTTGCTTGATGTGAAAACTTTCCCCTTATTAAACACAGACTAGCATTACTCTCTGATCAAGGCTGCTTCACCATAGATAGCATGCAGTGTTTAGCCCACTTCAATAGAGCTGGTTAGAACACTTTTAAAAGAAAACAAATTCTTCATTGAAAAAAGGGCTGCTTTTTTTTTAACCTGAAAATTCCTGGAAAATTATTTAAGGTTTTTAAACTTCCTTTTGTCCCCTTTCTGTCAGTATTTCTTCCCCCTCCCTCTCCCTCTCAAAAAAAGGGGGGGCTAGAATGGAAGAGGGAAGGAACTGTGTTTAAATTGGTCTTTTAAACTTTACAAAAAAATACTAATCTTTTCTCTGAAACTTGCGGAATAAAAATGACTCACTTTTTTTTCCACAGGTTTCACATTTTTTGAGCAATTTAATTTTTTGGTGAGGGATGTGATTTTTCTCCCCCCCTTCCCCCCAAAAATAGCTAAAGCAGAAAAACTCCCCTGCCTTGAGTGGATGTAGTTATATTAGTATAACTCATACATGTGCTGTATAGCTTATTCCTCTTCCTTTATGGTAGATATACCAGTATAAGGCACCTTTATACGAATACAAGTGCATCCCCACAAGTAGGGGGAGAGGGGTTGAATTGCTGTAACTATAGCAGCATAGTTAAAGCACTAAACTTTCTGTGCGTAGATAAGCTCCTAGTCTTGCTTAATATCCTCAAACTTCCAAGGAAAATGTGATTCTCATGCTTGGAAACAAATATTTGGCTGACCAAAATTATTTTTGTGTATATATTTCCAATGTTGAGTTCAAAGAAGCACTCTTCCCCACCTCTAAAATGATCATGCCTACCTCACAAGAATGTGAGTGTTTATGGCTGAGATCCCCTGAAGACTGCCTGGATCTCCTCTGATGAGAGGCCCTATATGATCTGCAGTTCTACCACCTTGTGGGATTTTATGGGATTCCAGCACAAGCTTAGTGGCATGAGTGCTTAGGTGGGAGACCTCCAAGGAATATCCAGATGTTGCAGGAAGCAATAGGAATGGTGATTCAGCACTGAAGCTACCTTCCCTCCCTTCTGCTGGTGGGGCCATCTTACAGAGCAGGTATAAAACAGAGGACCTGCTCACCTGTGGCCAATAAATAAACCATGGCACTTTTTGGTAAGACTAACTCTGCCATCCTGAAAAAATGTAAACTGGGTAACTGCTTCCCTAAAATGTCTCCCTTATTTTTGACTGCATACATTATTTGTATTTGCTTTCCAGGACTTATGTACCTCAACTGAGTCCCCAGAGATGTGCACGTTTGAATACTGGCCCATGAAGTATGTATCAAATAACCAAAATTGCATATTTTGATGCAGAGTCCAGAAACCAGTTATTTTTGTATTGCTGCATTTATGATGGTATCTGTCTGTGCTTTGTACAAAACTAATGGAATCCTCTTGCTAATCACAGATGCTGACAAGCCAGGCCACTCTGTTCTGATGCAATACATCAATCTGCCATGAGGTGCTATTTTCATTTCTGCAGCTGGAATACTAAAGAGGGCATAGAGGGAGTTCTGCATTTCTTGTGGTTTCACTACTTCAAATGCCTCACACTGCTTTATCCCAAGCTTTGTCTGCTCCTGGTATGCTGACATTTTGTACCCACAGGAAATCTTCAAGAATTTTTCCTAGCTTTATTTTAAAAACATGGAACACACATTTCTCATTCTTTAATGTGATCTTAAACAAGCAAGTTGGCACCAAGATGTATTCTAAGGTATATGAAAATCTTGCTGGCCTTTTTTATTCTGAACATCTGTTACCAGCCGAGTGCAAAGTTACCGTAGTTCTCAAACTGTCGCTTGGGCCCCCAAAGTGGGTCACAACCCCATTTTAATGGGGTTGTCGGGGCTGGCTTAGACTTTCTGGGGCTCAGGGCTGATGCCCAAGCCCCACTGCCCAGGCCAAAGCCCACTGCCTGGGGCTGAAGCCCTTGGGGTTCAGGGTTCAGCCCCCCTCCTGGGGTCATGTAGTAATTTTTGTTGTTAGAAGGGGGTCGTGATGCAATGAAGTTTGAGAACTCCTGCCCTAGTTACATGCCCAGCAAAGCTATTAACAGTAGTACAATATGCTGCCAGGCACAGGATATGGGGTCTAAAGCCCTTTGGGTAGAGTAGTTTTAAGGATTGGATCTTCCACTGTTTCAAGACAAGATTTCCGATCCTCTTTTTATCTCAGGAGAGCTGGATAATCAAATGAGAGGCTTTGCTGAAGGTGCAGAATAGAGAAGATGCCAAAGCATGCGAACACCCTAACTGCAATAAAATCTGTAAATAGTAGCTGTATAATAGGTTAAATTGAGCAACTTCTTCCATCCAGTAAAGTTTCCATGTCAGCGTGATTATTAGTTGAATTCCTGAGAGTCTTTACACACAAAACTGATGTTAGAAGTGGCAAGAGTCAGTATTACAAAGGATTGTTTCCTGTGCTCTTAAAGGAATGCAAATGAAATTAATGATCTGAATATCCTCCCCAAATGAAAGTCTAATAGTCGTATAAAATCATCTTTGTGCGGGGGAGGATGTGGCTGCTTTGAATCTTTCCTCAATGTGCAGAAAGAATCCACATCAGAGCAGTCATTCTGGGGGTTCATGATTACATCCAGACAATCACTGATTGGGCTGTGAACTTTCCAGTCTGTGTAATGACTGGCTCTTTGGTCATCCCCAGAGATTGAACCTAGGACCTCTAAGGCTAAAACCATAGGCCTCTGCAACTTGAACTGAAGCTAGAAGCTGTAGCAAATTCAGTTCATGTCTGGATCAGACACAGAAGATGTATAAAACACTCACTGAATAGTGATTACATATGCCTGTTGGCAACAGTGCTGAAACTCTCTCATCAGAATCCAAAACCTGACAATTTCCCTGCACTCAGCCCAAGTTCACCAAGGTTGTACTTAGAGCTCATTTTGACTGAAGAAGCTTACAATCATTTGTCTTCATCTGAGATCCACCTTGTACACCCTAATGCTAAATAACAGGGATTGTAAACTACTTAGCAAATCTTGTCTGACTTTCAGTCGAGATTAAGATAAAATGAGCCTGAATTCTAGAATAGCCCTGAATCTTTTAGACCCACAAGCTCCATGGTTGGATTTATGATTTCAGGTTGAACCCATGCAAGAATCAGCAGCTTTGAGGAGTTTGGTCAGACTTGAAAATCAAAGCAAAATGCAGGGGTTTACTAACCTGCTTGTGAACTGAAACTGCTAAATCTAGTAAAGTACCACCTCAAATTTTCATCTTGCAGGACACTCTGCAGACCTGCTTTAGGTGCTCTAGCTAGCCAAGCTGTGTTAGTGGCAGCAAAATTTTGCAGAAGATCAATTCTCCCTATGCAAGAAGTTTAATTAAATAAAAGTAGAAGCTACAGTTATGAATGAAAGACAAAGAGCACAGCTCAGGGTTGCTTTTACCGCACAAAATGTGTTACCTCTAATGATAGGAAAGGCAAGATTTAGTCTGGGAGGAAGGTTTCAGAGTGGTAGCTGTGTTAGTCTGTATCAGAAAAAACAATGAGGAGTCCTTGTGGTACCTTAGAGACTAACAAATTTATTTGGGCATAAGCTTTCGTGCGCTAGAACCCACTTCATCAGATGCATGAAGTGAAAAATACAGGAGCAGGTATAAATACATGAAAGGATGTTATCCATCTGTAAAAGGGGATAACAGCACTTCCCCCTCTCACAGGGATGTTGTCAGGATAAATACACTGAAGATTGTAAAGTGCTTAGATATTAAGCTAATGGGGGCTACTTTACTTCCTTAGATTCTGGCTGGGTAGGGATTCCTGGAACCTGCCACACAGCAGCCTGGCACAATTCCGGTCACTGCAGGCTCTTAGATTGTACTGGAACAAGGATCACTACTTTGCTTTTTAAAATGTATTGTCTACATTCTTTCATGCACAAGATGGACTTGTTGGTGACTAGTTTATTATTTATTTGTACTCGGACCCCATTGTGCTAGCCACCATTCAGACATGTAATGGAGAGAGAGTCCTCGCCCCAGAGAGCTTGCACTCTAAGTATAAGAGAGAGAACTAGTGCATACCACTGTTTGTATGGAGGCGTTTTCTCATCTTAAGTTAAAACCAGTAAGAATTTACCAAAATAAACATCTGTTGCAGATGAAGTTGGTGGCCCATGAGGTCTCCAGACTTTCTGTGGAGCTTACCCCTAAGAGCAAAGAGCATCCCAGAGATGAATGGGGGAGGGTTATATAATTAAAGGAAATCTGCTTCTTGAAACAGCCCCAAACAAGTTTTATTCCAAAAACAGATCCAGAATTTCTCAAAAGCCAAACACCATAGACTGGAAACCCTGGGCCATGTTCTCTGCTGCACCTGATAAGCACTGAGCATAGCTATGGGTAGCTCCCTGATCCTGTGGCCAATTCTGTGTGGAACTGGTCCTTGGGATAGTTTAGTGCAGCCTCAGGGCTGTTCTCAACTACACCAGCAGCCAGAGGGGCTTCCAGCAGCTGGGGATGATTGAAGTGCAGAGGCTCTGCAGCCACATACCCTTCCTCCCGACCACATTCCCTACAATGGGAGCTGGAAAGAGGTCCTGTAGATCCAGCTACAGCAGTTCTATGCCATCCAGGTATTTCTCCATGTTAGGAGAATCCTCAGCTGGACATAGCAGGCTTAAATCAGGCGACTTTACACTACAGGCCACAGCAAAGCAGACTTAATGGGACTGATGATCTGGCCCCCTAGTAAAATAAATGCCCTCTCCCTCCCCCCACCCTTTTTTTTCATGACTTTCATATATGGTCATGTCCAGTGTGGAAAATGGAGTAAGTATAGAGAGGAAATCTACAATGCTGCCAGAAAATTTCAGCTTGTCTACCCTTCTTCCAACAAGACAGGACGGAGACTTTTTGTTCCAGTGAGAAACAGAACGTGTGGCAGCTTTCTTCTCTTCTCCATAATTGACTTAAAGATTTACGGTAGAGAAAAAAAAATGCTACAGCCTGCTGAAATGAGCAAAGGAAATAAAAATAACAATGAAAACAGCAGGGGACTATTTCAGCTATACTAACGTGAGTAGACAAGGCAGGAGCTGGGGAGGTTAAAACAAAATAATGGAATACCACAAGGCAAAGTCACGTCAGAATTTTGGAGCCAGCTGCAGAAGAATAAAGGACAACTTGTACTGTTAACTTCATTTTGAAAGATACCACATTGTAACATCACCTCTTTTTCACTCCTAAAATCAGACCTACACGATTTCTTCAGTCCTGCAGCCATCGTGTCACTGCCACAGATTCCATGATTAGTGGGAGAAGACAGCATGTGGGAAATGGGAAGGCAAAAAGTAAATGCTTTTTTTACAAATTTTACAACAGTTAGTGAATAACTTTTAGTGCCACCTCATCCCAAGCAATTGTTCTTGCATTGATCCCTGGGAATTAATTATATGCATCTTTTCCATCTCTAAATTCGAAGAGCTATCAAAGGATTTAAAATTGTCATTTTATAAATTGCACACCGTTTGAGTCTTTCAAAAACACGCCCCCCCTGCCCCCCCCCACACACACACACAAACACAGCCAAGAAAGTTCAATAAAGGCAATTGATTTTTTTCAGTTCAGTCTTTCATAATGGAGGGAGTGGTGGTGGCTCTGTAGAAAAAAAGGGCTATGAGGTAGCTAATCGCATTGTTAATATTCTTTATTAGGGTTTTTGGTAGTGCTTAGGACCCCCCGTCATGGACCAGGACCCCACTGTGGTAGGTGCTATACAAACAAAACAAAATGATGGTCCTTGACCCCAAAGAGCTTAGAGTCTAAGCAAGACATTTATTATTATTGATTATCCTAATAATCTAAGCAAGACATTTGTCAACATTCTCCTCTTCACACATTAAGAGTCATGGAAGGGAGTGGCTGGTCTGTGACTCCTGAGGCACTGCCGCTTTTCACATCTTTCCCCATGGCAGACCAGATTGTCGAGAGAGTCTAGTCTTTGCCTCATGCCCACAATGTGATGCTATTTCTGAGCCTGCCCAGCCCCCTCCCTGGAGTAGAAAAGCTGTAGGGAGGGTTCTGGCTGTTCAGAAGAGCAGCGAGTTAGACTGATTTAGGATAGTGCACAGAGCAGCAATTCCCCAGTTCTTCCAACCTGGCCTTAGGGACACACCCACCCAGCCATGTGGCATTCATTGCCTACACAGCAGAAGTAAGAAAGGCAGTAATGCTGGAGTGGTGGGTCAGCATCTTTCATTGGGAATAGCCTTCCCACCTTCATTTGATCACAGTGGCTCTTCTCCACCCCATTGTTCCTTCTCTTTCTGAGAAGCAGCTATTTAACAATACCTTTTCTACATGCCCTTGAATTCACTCATGCTCACTGTGCATTTGCACTCTGAGTTTTCATGCCGCTGTGCTTTTGTCTTGGCCAGGGCCAGTTGTAGAAAGACAAAAATATCATGAGAAAAGCTATTTGTGCTGCATTTCAAACATTGCTGACAGCTGGAAGTATCAAAAAGCTTGCCAGAAAGCCTGTTCTCATGTGATAGCCAGCCCAGAGTTTAGACCTAGGATACTTGAGTGAGTACTGGATACATTTGTGAATGTTTATCTGAACAAACCTTTTGAGGTTCTTTCCCCATTAATCAGGATGTGGGGCCTGATTCACCAGTGTCCCATGTGGTGCCTAACCATGTACTACACTCACTTGTGCAAAATGAGTACAAAGGCAGGGAGTAAATCCAGATCAGAATGATGGGGTCTTACACTGGCTTTGCAGTGGTGTACATAACTGCAGAGCCATGGAAAAACCAGATGCATGACAGTCAGCCCATTGCTAGCATTTCTTATGTCTTTGTGCTGCGTTCAGCTCTGAAAGTGGGAATGGAATACAAAAACTGGACACACTCAGAACTGCAAAAGGAAGCTAGGGAAAGAATCACAGGGAGAGGCAGAAGCTGGGAGTCAGGAGACCTGGATTCTTTTCCCAACTCTGCTACTGATTCACGACATACCTTGGAAATGGCATTTAACTGTGCTGTGCTTCAGTTCCCCTAGCTGTAAAAATGGGGGAGGGGAAATACCATCTTTGTAAAGGTGGATGAAAGGTGCTATCAAAGTGTAAAGTGTTAGTGTTGTTTGTTCTCTAGCCCCATTGCTATGAGCTCTGGAAGTTCCCATTAATAGAAGACTTTCAGTAACTGCACACTTCAGTTTATTAGAGCGTCTGCTCTCATTATACTGCCTAAACTGAAGTGTGTTGGTTTGGGGCACTTTAGTGAAAGGTCTGGAGCTTCTTATTAGGCTGAAATTAGACGTTTCAAGTCCCTACAAATACCAGTGTTTTAACATTTGGCAATGTCTTCAAGTCATAAACTGGGCAAATGGTGAAGATGAAGGGGTTTCCTAGCCACAAAAATGAGCAAGCAGTTACTTTAATCTACTCTAAAGTCAGAAATAGTTCATGTATTATAAGAAAAGCCACTTTGAGCAAATAAATCATTATTTAGTTTCCTTGAATATAAAATTATCAGCATGACTCAACGATAGTGTGGTTGTGGCACAAAAGCCAGGATATAGTCACTGAAAATCTTTAAAATTAGACAAAGTTCATTAGATGGCAAAGTCTTTGAGCTCCTCTCAGCTTCCACGAGAGGAGGGTAACAAAGCCCAGTGGACCTGGGTGGACATGTATGAATGCAGGGATTGTTAGGTCAACGGCATTCTTTTCCAGACCTCACGGGAACTCCACCATACATGCTGTGCAACAAACAGGGTCCATGAGAGGGTAGGTCTGGCAATGGGAGACAGCAGGATTGGAGGCAGGGGTTACAGCGGCTCTGCATGGCCCTTCCCTTCCACTAAACCCACAGGCCAACCCACTGCAAGTTTAGCACTATTTAGTTCTCAGTTGTGCCTACAACATGCCAGGCACTTTTGAAACATAAAAGGATTGTCATTTATTATGTTTGTATAACACCAAACACATCAGGGGCCCCACTTCCCCCCAAAATGCATCACTAACATGTCATTTGCAAACCATCACTCTGTTTGCTCTTCTTGTGTGTTCTTTCCTTTCCCTCCCACCCCCATCTTGAATCTGTCTTGTCTATTTAGACTGTAAGCTCTGCAGGGTAGGGACTGTCTATTACTTCAGGTTTGTGCAGTGCCTAGCACAATGGGCCTCCATTTTCAGTTGGTCTCTAGGTGCTACCATAATACTAATAATAATAATTTTACCTCATCTAACATCTTTAATGGTATCTGATTCTTGGAGAGTTTATGTTCTACCTATCACAAAGCTGGTTGACCTTCTCCTGCTGGACACTTACCTACCTGCTGTGACGGAATCCAAATACTAAATCCCACTTAGCACCCACTTGCTGAGGCTGGGCAGAATTTAGACAGTGTCCCTGGCTTTGGAACTCTAGGCACACACTCCAGGTGTAGACCTTGTGTCTGACAGCCCTCTGGGCTGTGGAGACCCTGTGGAGTCCAATTGCCTAGGCCCTGATACTAGTGCTACCTCCTCCAAGACTGCCAGCACGTTCCTCAGAATCCCACCAAAGTTTCTCTCTTCAGGGTTAAGTGGCAGTGAAAGCAGACACAAACTTGACACTGGATTTTAATCACAGTTTACTTAGCATGAGAGAGACACAGATCCAGACAAAATAAAAACCACCTATATGCATTTCCCTGCCTCAGGTTCCTCCACATTCCAGAGAGTTCTTTAGCCTTGGAAAGAGTCCTCTGAGGTGTCCAGGGTCTTCTCCTGTCTCTCAAGGCTTCTCTTCAGACTTATTGAGCCTTCTCTAGGTCAGCTAGTTTCCTCTGCCCTTGGCTGGTCCACAGTTGATCTGGATCCCTGCTACAAAAACCTGCCCATCTCTTCCCCTCGCCTGCTCAAAGCTTCCTGTTCCTGTCTCAGTGGGTTGATCAGATTTATATGTCCGCCCACCAACACCTAGTTTCTGCATTCTGTTCCTGGGGATTTTCCATTTCCCATTCCAGCACGTGCAGTTGGAAGAACTAGCTTTTCCCAGCTTTAACCAATCCATTGTCTCAAGGATAGTTAAACCATTTCAGGTTTAACTACCAACTATTATCTGTGGTCTGGCAGAGATGTTCTCCGGTCCTTGTCAGCAAATGGTGGATTTCACGTCCAAACAGAGGCATTCCACAACACAACACTTTCATAACAATGATTTCATAACATCAACCAGAATTCATAAATTGTACATGCAGACTCCTCAAATCTTGACACCATCTCAACACTTCCTGGCTTTACTGTCCCAGATCTAGGTCCTTTAATCTTCACATCCTCACCTGAAGTCCCTGTTCCTCCCCCCTCTCCATCTGTTAGAATCAGCACACACATATTCCCTCCCTCTGTTGGCGCTCCCGTGGCAGCGCTTTCAAGTTTTGAGTGTAGCCACGGCCTAACTGGCTGATCCAGTGGACCCTTATGGCTAGGGAGACCAGACAGCAAGTGTGAAAAATCGAGACGGGGTGGGGGCTAATAGGAGCCTATATAAGAAAAAGACCCAAAAATCAGGACTGTCCCTATAAAATCGGAACATCTGGTCACCCTACTTATGGCATAGTGATGACTTGGAATGGGGCTATTCAGGTTTTCTATTTCTCAACTGGAGTTCCTTGTATTCTGGTCTCATTCATATTTCATTGATTGTCCTGGCTTTGGATGGCTCCTGGCACACCTAGTAGAGTAAAAAGCCTCTCCATTAACTACTACAGGCATATCAAGAGCCACCTATATCTTGGAGCAGCACAGTCTGTCCCCAGTGCCTTTCATTCTAATATTGGAAGTGTCATATTTTGAATTTAAAATCAGAAATGGGTGATTGGATTTGTGTGTGCATTCTCTCCTCCTGCACTCCCGCTTACCCAGCTCATCTTCCCCTCAGTTCTTAGATTCAAAATTAGAATGGAACAAAAAATGCCCTAAGACCTTTCTTCCTTCCAATTCAAAACAAGAAAATTTCCCGTTCTTCTATTTTTCAGTCCCTTCCCCCCCCCCCCCCCCAAAAAAGGCAAGTCACATTCCACTGTTTTGCTGGTTGGGTTTGCTTCCTGTGCAAAGTGTTTTTCCTTAATATACTGCTGAATATACAATTGTTAAAATCATTTGTCCAAATTCAGCATTGATTTCAGTTGGAGTCACACCAGGAATTAATGTGGGCTATTAGTTTGCAGAATACTCTTGGTATTCAAGTGGGTGTATTACATAACTGGATGGGGTGTTAATAACTATTCCAGCACCTGGGATGTATTTCACTTGTTGAGGGAGTTCTTTCCTGACTTATAGAAAGAGGCTTTAATTAATTTTGTTTAAGAGAAAACTGTAGGAAACTATTTCATGTCCAGATTTGCTTTACCTGCGAACTGTATTTACAGGCAACTTTAAACTGTGAAAGTTCTTATAGAAAAAGACTTCAGTTTCCTCTGTATGAGATGGATAATAATATGACACTATTGCCAACTGAATGCCCAGGACAAGTTGCTTTGCATCCAGTGTGTATATGCTAAACTTGAACTTACTTTAAGATTAAAGTATCAAGGAACACAGTAAAGGGTTTAAAATATAATTAAAGCCCCATATACACTGCACCAATCTTGACCTGAATTCTGTAGCAAGCTGCCTAGATTCTACAGCTCTCCAGTGCAGCAGATATGAAATTCTGTTGCAACTTCACATAGATACAAATATTGGGTTTTATTGAATTAAATATAAAAATGATAATACAAGTACAATATTCCTTGCATTATTTCATTTGATATTACGTTTAGTTTTATGATGCCCAAAACTTCACTTTCCATATACTGCAGGATTTTGTAATGCAAATGCAGGTTTCCATTGTAGAAGCTGTCAGGGGAAAATTGGGCGATTTTGGCAAATGGGATGGGGACATTTGGGGCTTTTGACACCTGGTAGGTGTGGGAGGCAGTTAGGGATCATGAGAAGTACTTTAGATGGATGTTTCTGCTAAAAAGATCTTCGGTTAAACCAGGGGTCTCAAACTCAAATGACCACGAGGGCCAGATGAGGACGAGGACATTGACCCNCAGGGAGTGCAGGAGGGGTATGGGATGTGGCAGGGGGCTCAGGGCAGGGGGTTGGGGTGCAGGAGGGGTGCAGGGTACGGCAGGGGGCTCAGGCAAGGAGTTGGGGTGCAGGAGGGGTTCAGGGAACGAGCTCCAGCCTGGCGCCGCTTACCTAGAGCGGCTCCGGGGTGGCAGCAGCGCGCACCGGGGCCAGGGCAGGCTCCTTGCCTGCCCTGTCCCCCCGCGCTGCTCCATTCCAGGAAGCAGCTGGAACCGTGTCCCTGCGTACATGTGCTCCTCTTGCCGCTCCTCCAGGTACCTCCCACGAAGCTCCCATTGGCCACGGTTCCCTGTTCCCGGACAATGGGAGCTGCAGGGGGCGGTGCCTGGAAGGAGGCAATGCAGGAGCCGTCTGCCTCCTTCCCCCTCCCCTCCCGGCCGGAAGGGGCTGTGCTGCCGGCTGCTGCAGAGAGCAGCGTGGGGCTCGCAGCACCACAGAGGGGAATCTCACGGGTAGGCAGAGGGGCGGGGGGAGGGGTGCGAGGGGAGCTTGGCGGGCCGCACGCAAGAGCCCCGCGGGCCGCGTGTTTGAGACCCCTGGGTTAAACAGTTACGTCTATTTCCATCTATTTTCTTATTCTTAAATTGTAATTGGATCAGGCACCATCTTCTTGTTCTGTAAATACCAACATAATGGGGTCCTGGTCCAGAACTAGGGGCACTATGCTAATACAAATAATAATAATAGTCATTAGGTTTCAAAGCCAAAACTCCAATGAGATAAATGAAGCAGATCACACATTCCTTAAAGCTGTTGTTTCAGGCTCTTTGCAAAGTTTTTCTTCACAGCCATAAGTGCTAGAAGCCTTAAAATTCTGGATCACAGTTTTCTGTGCAAGGGCTAGATTCTACTACTGCAGAATCATGGAATTCATGGGGCTTCCCTGCCTACAAGACAACCTTTTTGGAATTCTTTGAAACCTTCCTCCATAACTGAGTACCTTGAAATATACATCCATCTTTCACACTCCATAGAAAGTAACAGATAAGGCAAATTCAGAAATGCATTGCTACAAAATGGAATACGGTTTTGTGAAACACAAATCCTATTTTTAAAGCAGTTTTGAATATTTCAAAGAATGATGTTGTGTTAATTCCAGACGTGTTCTAAATTTATATATAAAGCCCCAGTGGTAAAAATAACCTGATGGCAAGCATCTTGGACAAAATATTGTTTATCTGACAAGCAAGAATAGCTTTTACTATATATAGTTAAAGAATGAGTCTTTAAAAATTGATCCAAGATAGAATAAAAATAAGTTAGGTTGAAATATTTCCAAGAATGATTTGTGCCAGCACTGACTTATGAAACATGTGCCCTGGGGTGGAGGGTGATCCTCTATTTTGTAAAGAGGGTCTCAGCAAAAAAAAGGAGCTTCGTGGTGATGAAGCCAATAAGTAACATTATTAACAAGGCCTCAAATGCATTCCCCATGTCTGTTTCAAAATGGAGATCACCTTTCCTTTCTAAATGGCATCATTCTGGCTAGCACTTCATAAGTATATATGAACGTTAAGTATATCGCCAATTGCTAACCAGTCTGTTTTAAAATAAACTGTATGATCCCTTAATAATCCTAGCAGTTAACTGTTGATGGATTTGGTTAACAGCTAACAGAAAGCGACTCATTGCCTCCGGTGCAGTAATGTTACGTACATTTGATTCTGCAGTACACCTGCTTATGCTCCTGACCTACCTCTCTCTGCAGACCCAGCTTATTTATATTACAAAGACACACGTCACTGTTTCATTTTGCTAGATTATTCCACCACGGATTTATGATTTGAGGCAAAGGAGAATTGCAGCATCAAAGTCTTGTGGTGTTGTATTTATGGCCAAGCCCGTTCAAAAAACAACAGTGTTCAAAGACAGAGTGGGTGGAAAATGAAATATTTAGACAGCATCACAGTCTTCACAGAGCCTTTGAAAAGGCCCTTCATGTCTTCCAGCTTCAGTTTCTACAACTAGAAAAAGGTAGTGCAATTATATCTCTGGGCTGGCTTTACGTTTGGAAGGAAGAGACACTGCACATTGAGGACCGGGGTGGGATTTTCAATAGTACCTAAAGGACTTACATGCAGGTGTCCCATTTAAAGTTTGTGCTCCTAATTCACTGAGGTATTTCTGAAAACCTCGCCCCTGCTTCTGCCGTACCTGGCCACTGGAATAATCCACCTTGGTGAACATTCCTTCCAGACAGCAGTATGGCCATGGGAAAGGGAATGTGACCTGGACTTCCTTATTCCCCAGCAATCACTGGCTGCCAGAATGGAACAAAGAAGCGCTTAACACAAAGTTCCAAAGCTCCATGAATTCAACCTTGGTAAAGCGTGAGGGGGGGAAATGGGGCAGAGGTGAGAAGGAAAATCCAATATAGGAGATCATTGGAAAGTAGGACACTCAGGAGTATTTTTAAAGACACATAAAAGAGAAATAGTATAAATGTGGCCCTGCCAGGAAGAAGTGTATATTAGACGGCAAGGTTTTTATTAAAGCCAGCTTTCTGAGCACTCTTGAGTGGGGTACATTACAGAGGGGTATGTGTCTGGAAAAACAATCAAAAAGAGCCTAGAAGAATGCAGATAATAGTGAGCCAAACCTCAGGTGAGATTAACATGTTCATAAAGGGCTTGTGTGCTATGTACATAAAGCAAGCAAGAGTCCGCTCTCAATAACGTGTGTGTTAAATCAGGAGCAATTCTGAGTCAATAGAGTTATCCTGGTGTAAAACCGTTGTGAGATTGAATTAAGCATTTTTGTAGCCTTTTAATGGGTTGTATAAATTGTTCAGCTACAGTGTATTGCATGTGTCCAAACTCCATCCATAATAAAGCAGAATAATGCGGTGGGTACAGCGACAGTAGTAGTGTGGCAACAAAGGACTTTCCTTCAGCAACACAAAGACAACCCTTTGCTACACTAAGCAGATTAATAACCTTCCTCTGCTGCCCTCAGCAGCTCCTAGCAGGAGTCCTAGTAGACTAGAGAGTTTCACACTTCAGATGCAGTGTTCAACAGTTACATTACACACAGAAAGCCAGACAGAGAAATACCATCAAGTTAAGTGTAGGGCCTCACTTCGCTCAACCACCCAGGCACAGCCAGCCACTGGCAGCTCATGCAGACCTGCTTTGCACAAGTTTATATGACACTGTAATTAAGATACTAGTGGCCAGTCTCCACTACTGTGGCCAGTCTCCACTACTGTTCCCAAGACTGGGGCCAAGCTATTGTTCTGGCAACACTGGGCGATTTTAACAAAATGATCAATGTAGACACTCCCGCAGGGGGTTCACACACCGGCATATGGTTATGTTTTCTTTTGCAGCTATTGGATCAAATAAGAGTCCTTTATGATCCTATTGAAACCCTTGAATTCATTTGCAATTCTAAAAATATATCTTCATTACAGTCAGTGTGGTAGGAACACCTGCTGGGTGCAGAGTGCTGCACTTCCAGAAGGGCTAGGGCACAAGAGACAGGAATTCACAGTACATCTGTCTAGCTTGGGCTTAGTTAAGGAAGTCACATTACGCAGTTACACAGAGGAAAGAAGGGAGTCAGTTATAGGCAGAACCATCAGAAATTGGTTTGGAGGTAGAGGATACTTTTGCAGTTGAAACAACAATAATGATAAGTGAGACAGACCTTGTCACAGCTGCTTTTGAATTCAACAGATTTTGTGTTGTTTTGATTATCCGGGCTGTTTGACAGTTGGGGAGGTTTGCGTGGGTGTGATGCTAAACACAGCTGAACAAGGGGCCTGCTCCTGCTCCTACCCAAGTCATTGACGTCACGAGGAGCTGGATCCAGCCCCCAAGAAAAATGTGTAAGTATACTTAGCAGGCACGTAGCCCGGTGTAGTAGGTCAACCCTCTGCCTGGGCTTAGCCGTAGGGTTGCCAACTTTCAGATTACAGAAAACCGAACACCCTTGCCCTGCCCCCTGTCATGCCTCTTCCTGAGGCGCTGCCTGGCCCAGCCCCTTCTCCGAAGCCCTGCCCCCACTCACTCCATCCCCCCCTCATTACTTGTTCTCTCCCACCCTCACTCATTCGCTCATTTTCACTAGATGGGGCAGGGTGTTGGGGTGCGCGAGGGGGTGAGTGTGTGGGCTCCAGGGTGGGGCCAGAAATTAGGGGTTCAGAGTGTGGGAGGGGGCTCCGGGCTGGGGCAGGGGGTTGGGGTGCAGGAGAGGGTGAGGACTCCGGGAGGGAGTTTGGGTGTGGGAGGGGGCTCAGGGCTGGGGCAGGGGGTTGGGATGCAGGAGGGGGTTAGGGGTGCGGGCTCTGTTCGGGTGGCGCTTATCTCAGGTGGCTCCTGGAAGCAGCCAACTTTTCCCTCTGGCTCCTAGGTGGAGGAGTAGGGCGGCTCTGCATGCTGCCCCCATCTGCAGGCGCCTCCCCCGCAGCTCCCATTGGCTGCAGTTCCCAGCCAATGGGAGCTGTGGAGCCAGTGTTCGGGGCGGGGGCAGCTCACAGAGGCCCAGTGGCCGCCCCTGTGCCTAGGAGCCAGATATGCTGGGCTGCTTCCGAGAGCCGCATGCAGCCAGGGAGCCTGCCTTAGCCTCGCTGCACTGCCGACCAGACTTTTAATGGCCCAGTCAGTGGTGCTGACCGGAGCTGCCAGGATCCCTTTTTAACAGGGCCTTCCAGTCAAAAAACAGATGCCTGGCAACCCTACTTAGCCATAGTCTCTTTGAGTCTCTTCCCCCTATGAGAACCCCCACTCCAGGGCACTATCTGTTCCCAGAGGGAGTTCCGCTCACTCCTGGGGTCCAATTATTTCTAGTCCCTGGTGGTGCTCCCCAGATCCCACCACAGGTCATTGGTTGGGAGCAGCCTTCCAGGGCCCCTGGCCTGTATCAGGCTTGTGGTATCAGCCAGTCCCCAAATAAGGGGAGAGCGGGGAGGGACGGAAAGGCTAGCCCCCACCTCAGGCTTAACTCCCCTTGATACTGGAGCTCACTAGCAGCACAGCCTCTTCTCCTGGGAAAACTTCCCCCTTCTCTGGGGGAAGTTTCACCTTTTTCAGCTCCCCTTCTCCAGGTGGAACATGTTCTGCACGTGCACCTCACTGGAGCGGCATGAGTGCAGGAATGCTTGTTAGCCTTTCTGTCAGTGGGATGGGCTTGTGACAGTATTACTGACATCTGCTGCTGGAGTGTAGACAGAGCACAAATGTTTCTGTCAAATAAGCTCATGCCTGAGCCAAAATAAGACACTTATGAGGAGGGGAGATGAAGTCAGTCACTTACTTGGAAACAGGAGAGAATTGAGGGCCTGGAGGAGAAAAAGTGACAGTTTAAACTGTCTCCTCCCCTAAAAATAAGCTGCTCTTGGAGCAACAGTGTATGTGCAGCCATTTTCAACCTGCTTTCTACTGTAAAAACTGAACTGGGAGCTGGTAAATAGGCCAAACTATTTTTTATAAAAGAAAGTGAGTGGAAAATGGCTGTTAGGCCATTAACTGCTTCTGAAAGGACAATTGAGTTTCTGGAATACAGAAAGGGGTGTTAGAGGGACTATTCAGTCCAAGGAACTGTACAAAGAGAACAAGTGGTGAAAAAGCAACAACAAATATATATCAGTTGAGAAAAGATCCTTGTGCAAGGATTCTGGAATAAATGTAGTTGGTTGAACTGGCTTTTGATTGTAAAACTGCATTTAGAGATAAATTTGATTATTGTTTGAATATTTGTTATATTGCTTGATTTCTATTTTTGGTAATAAGTGCATTATTATTAAATAGCCATAGAAATGGGAAGTGTCCCTTTAAGAACAGACTGCGGCATTTGGTTATAGCTTGTGTTTCCAGGAACCGGAGAGCAGTACGTATATTTCCAGAATGTGGATGACCCAGCCTGTTTACTCTTTTCTAGCATCCTTTTAGGAGGAGCTACTTTTAAGAGTGGAGCGATAGGTTCCATAAATCCTCACAAGATTGTCTTTCAGAAGTTCTTTTTAAATGAACTGTAAAATTACAAAGCTACCTTCTAGCAGCAATAAGCCTCTCCATGCGTTAGTAAACTAAGGGTGCACTCTCAGATGGTTGAAGAAACAAGCCCAAGACTTGCACCTCGCAACGAACCCAAAGCATAAACTAATAGCCAGAGAAAATTGGGTGGATGAAGAAGTGTGGACATGGGAACAGACAAACAGCATGGAAGTTAGGATGAAGAGGGGGAAAAAAGACTATGAGCCTGATTCTGATCTCTTGTACACTGGTATAAATGAGAAGTAACCTTAGTTAAGTAAAATGAGTGAAAGTGAAGGGATGTGGGGCCCATTGCCTTGAATGGTGTTAAAGGATAAAGTGTATCCAAGATGTTTTATCTTATCCTTTTGGTTCTTCTCAGATGCAGAACCAGTTTACTACCTAGAATAACAAACAATGAATAACAGAAAATTTATTCACAAATTAACTATTTTGACAGTTGGCAAAAAAAATTGATTGAATAACTTATTCACTGAGTGGTTGAATAATGACAAAAGCATGTGAATAATTTAGTAAAAAAATACCAAAATGTATTGGCTAAATATTAGCAATTAATAATTTGTCCAGCTCCAATAATGCCTGATCCATCTGCTACATGGGGACTAGGTCTTATCTTTGCAGGGAGATCAACATGATGCACTAATAAGCTTAAGATAATTGTAGAGCCTATCTATTAACTTATAAACTAATCAAGTCATCCATTTATATGGATATCAAAAATATCCATATCAGTTAATTATCACAAATTTCAGAAAGGATGTTGTACCTTGTGCTTCAGGACAAACTAATTTTTAAACTACTGGAAATCAGGATGAGGGAACAGACTATCCTATATCTGCCTCCTCCGGGGTTCTCACTCCTTCCTCTGAAGCATCTGCTGCTAGCCACTGTCAGAGACAGGACACTGGATTATATGGCCAAGGGGTCTCTTCCCATTTTTTTAAACTTCAAAAATAATATAGATCCCAGAATGCATTTGAGTCCCTCTATCCCTCAATTCTAAATCATCTTTTCATTAAAACCAGGCCAACTGCAGAACCAAATCCAACCAAGGGTTTGGAATTCCTGCCTGTCACGGAGTCACCGGGCGATACTCTAGAACTACTCCATATGAAGCCAGTGAGGACTCTGGTGGAACATGCCTCCTCTCTCTGAGAATACTATCACCAGGGCAAGAAGCTTAAGAGCTTTGACCTTCCTGGGTCTGATCTCGGAGCATTCAGCCAGCGCCGGCTCCAGGGTTTTTGCCGCCCCAGGCAGCCAAAAAAAAAAAAAAAAGCCGCGATCGCGATCTGCGGCGGCAATTCAGCGGGAGGTCCTTCGCCCCGAGCGGGAGTGAGGGACCCTCCGCCCAATTTCCGCCGAATACCTGGACGTGCCGCCCCTCTCCCAAGTGGCCGCCCCAAGCACCTGCTTGTTAAGCTGGTGCCTGGAGCCGGCCCTGCATTCAGCATCTCCTTCCACACCGTGCGCTTCCCGCAGTGAGTCTGCCTGGGCAGGGCTCCTGGGGAAGTCAGAGAGCCCTGCACCCCAACTCCACAGTCAGATGTGACTCTCAGCCACCCGGTAAAACAGAGAGTTTATTAGTTGACAGGAACACAGCGCAGAACAGAGCTTGCTATCTCAGAAATCAGTGACTTTCAGCCAACTCCATCTTACGGAGTCCTGGGCCAGAAGCCCTGGGCTCCCCCTCTTCCAGCCCCCCCAAGCAGATTGCCAGCTTCCAGCGATTTGACCTCAGACACCCCCATTGCTCCTCCTCCTTGTCTTTGTCTCATTTCCTGGGCAAAGAGTCACCTGGTCATCACCTGGTTGCACCCCCTCCTGGGTCTCAGGTTACGAAGGGCACCGGTCATAGCATATGTGCAGGCAGCTGGAGCAGCCTCACCTGCCCCAAAGGTCTCAGCCAAAGTCACACACCCCTATTCCCAACACCAAGGTATTGGTGCAGCACACAGGGAAACAGAGGCACACACGGTATTCATGGAAAACAGTAAAACTGCCATAGGCTCAACAGTAACGTAACAAGGGAAAAATCTCGATTTCATCACATTGCTTTCCATCTGTTATGTTTGCTTATAAATGGCCACAGTGGCTTGGCTTCCATGCCAAACTGACAGAGATGTGGATAGCTGTTCTTGGTTTGGAGTAGATAGCTATTTTCAGATACAAAGAATAATTCAATCAGGAGCCAATGCATTAATGTTGGATCCAATTTCTTTTGGCCATGTCTGTTTACAGAGAGTTTCTAAAACTAAGCCTCTCTCCTCTCTCTGTGATACAGAAATGAAATAAAAGGGTTTTTTTGTTATAGGAATATTATACTAACAATGAATTCAACCTTTCTTAAATAGAAACTATATGTCTGCAGCATTGATTAATTTAATGTTGCAATAATTATAGCTCAATAATATGTTAGATTTATCTGGTAGCCTGCTATACAGTAGGTTCTACATAGGCAGAGAACACTGGAGAACAAAGAATTTGGATCTTTGTCTGTGAAATAGATAGAGTTAATCTGTAATTGTTAACTAAATACAATTCTTCCTTAGCAAAAAATGGAATAATCTCATTGTCAGGATTAGCTGAGACACAGTGTACAAAATATAGTGGCACTAGAGTAAATGCTGAACCTTGCTGGAATGGGTAATGCAAAACAAAAGATTAACTGCTGAAATTTATTGTTCCACCAACAAATTAAACATAACGCTTATACGTTCGTTTTATTATTCTCTGTTAATTTATTTTTATATTCTAGCATACTAATACAGATAGTGCCTGAATCACCACTCTGTCGCATTCATTTTGCACCAATGTAACCCTAGTGGAGTCTCACAGGTGGAGAACTGGTGTAATGATGGGTGAATCAGGCTCTTAGATTTTAATCTATCCTTGGTCACGGCAGTGGGGCATTTTGCATCTTGGAAAATCTATTTTTGGACACGCAAGCCTGGCATAGCAGTGGATTTTCTGAGGCACTGGGATGGGTGCCATATATCGGGGGTCATGAGAAGGATCAGGCCATTATAAATTACCACTGCAATAAATTATGCCAGACTGTAGCATTAAAATATGGACAATGTTGGAGGGGTAGCGGGAAGGATCTTTGCAATAGCAAGAGTCCCTGGGGCACCAAATGGAGCTGGCATCCAGCTGCCCTTCTGAGTGTGCAGCATGTGTTTCTCCTATGCTAGGCCAGCTGGGGCCTTACTTCATCGCATCCTCCACTATTGTCTTTGGAGAATCTAGTGCCAGCAGTAGCACTAGACTAGTGCAAGGCCTCCTCTCCTATACCAACTATGGCTGGTCCTTCAAAAGGAGTACCAGGGAGGGAAAGCCTCCTATGCCTTTATTATCTCCACCTTTGCACACCCATGAAGAATAAGCCACCATGTGGCCCATTATTATGCTTACAGAATGCTGTTTTCAAGAAGTGCTATGCAAATCAAGGTGCTTTGGAGAGCTGAAAATGTACAAGAGATCACAACAGCCACCATCAAAATGTTGCCACCTCTTGATGTAGGATTTGCCAACAATTGTATAATAATGGCATCAGCAATGACACATAATAGTTTCAGGAGAGAGCAAGTCTGTTATTTAATGAGCTGGCAAGCGTGAATGCATGCCCTTAATATCTGCCAGCTGGAATCAACATTGCTTAGCCATTTGTCAACCTCCTATACTGCTAAGACCTAATGGGGATTCTCCTTCAGTTCAAGCAGTGGAGGCTGTGCTTTTGGAACAAGGTGATTAGAGTTCTAGCCCAGCTGTTGGAGTGAAGTTACAAGTGGCTACTGTGCAAACAGAGTGAAGTGTTTAGTTACAACAGGTTAGCCAACTGAAGCGACAGGGAAATGGTGAGCAGAACACAATTACCCGGTAATTACCCAATGATATTTAATGACCAAACGTGGTCAGAGCCTTAATCTTATGTCCCATACCAACGATGTATCAAATCAGGCAGTCTGACACTGTAATTTCATTTTTTCAGTCAGAATAATTGTTTGTATCCTGCCATTATAAAGCTTTCAAAATTTTTGATGCACTGTTTTTAATTTTCCCTATAACATTTCATTTTCAGATGTCCTGCCAAAACCACTACCATAAACCCAAAAGAATATAAATAATGAAACTATGTATTGTGCTTTCTGCATTTAAAGTGTACTATTTTTCCGCTATATTTGAAAATAGGGTTTTAGCAAGATCATGCTTATTCTCTAGAATACACTTACTTTAAAGAGCGTGATATAAACCCTCTTTGCTCTTGAGTCATGGACTTTAAATTTAAAAAGTCATCTGCCTCTATTTAAAAAATGAAAATCATTATTTTACATTTGATATAACAAAACCTGGCTCTGGACTGAACAGCAAAAGGCAAAGCATGACAACAGCTTGATTGAATTAACCATCAGAGAGTCTCTTGACTGAATTACAACTTTTCAATTCAGTTCTTTCAGTTCACTCATTTATTTCATCTAGAATATTTCTAGAAAGAAATCCCTGTCTCCTTCCAAATATAAATCTGGCTATTTATCAGGAGACATGCACCCACCCCACCCCCCAAAGATAGTCTTTAAATAACATGAAGGTCTAGAACAAGCAAACAAACATAAAATAACTCAAAGGAAAAGTTAAATTATCATCATTATGATTAGCTGCTCCTCCATCTTTAATTCACTCCTTTGTGCCTAGAGAAACAGTTGGGATCTGAGATCAGTGCATATTACCTACCATACAGTAGGCATAATACCTTGGAACAGCAAAGTCAAGATAGGGACTGAGGGCAAAATGTTTCCCTCATTTGGAAAATCTTACAATGGGAGAAAACTTCCTTGGGAACTATCCATCATCCCCTCCAAATGGGAAAGGGGGTGCATGCAAATGTTAATCATTAATTACGTTAAGTGACTTTACAATTTAGTGCAAAGTTTCATGGATGTTTTAGGTAATTGGCATGGAACTGACAATTCTAATAGTGGCCAAAATCTGGTCTCATTTGCACCAGTGGATATCTGGAGTAACACTCTTGACGCCAGTTGACAGTACTGGAGAACCATGTCCTCTGTATGCAGCACAGACAGCTTCCTCACAAGCATTATGCCTCAATGCCGTACTGAAGAGACCCCCTTGAGTGAGAAAGCAATTCGTTGTTCATGCTCATTCAGTTCACAGGCTCTCTGCTCGGCTGTCAATAAGGACAGCAATTAGTGCAAAACATGGTGGCATTTTTTATGTGGACACATCTACAAAGAAGCTGACTTCAGTGGAGTTACCCCAGATTTTACACCAGTGCAACTGAGATCAGAACCTGGAGCATTATGTATTTTCTATGTAATTTTACAGTATATTACTGCATATATTTTCTGTTATGTAAATAGTAATTTAGGACTCCACAAGACTTTTAGCATCATGAAACATAATAAATAAAATATTTGGCAGTATTTCTAATATGGGGAAACTGGCTCAGATAAGAACTAACCTGAAACTTCACCCAAAAGTGACATCAGGTTTGATCATATTCAAACCCCATCTCTATTACAGTATGATTGTTACCAGACTTCGCAGCCTCCTTATTGGTGGGTTAACACAGCTATGCAGTGTCCCCTGAATGACAACACTGGCATTATCTCAGTTTAACAAAAGAACAACATCTGTTCATTTCTGGAAGAGAGTACAGAGGCAACTCCCCTCCTTGCACGCTCTCCCCAGAAAATACTTCACTTCAGCTTCCTGTCAGTTACTTCCCCAGACAGGGCAGGGGTGTTTTCCATCTGGGAAGCAGTCACCTCTTTTAGGGGCAGTTTGTGGATGTGCTATGCACAGACCCAGTCAACACAGTAACTGTGAAATTAGTATTCATTTTCACATGCCTTTGGCTTGCTACATTCTGGACAGCATTTGAAGTGCCAATGTCCTCTGAGAATGGCTGTTGCTGAAGTAACTCAAGCAGAACCAGAAGCAGAAATTATAGACAATCTTGTGATGCAGCCTGCTCTTGCAAGACTATCCAGGCCAATTTTGCAGACCCAACAAGTTCAGATACAATTTGGATAATCATTTGAAATGCTGAATGCCTTTGCAGACAGCCAAGCCATCTGAGGTTCAGCCCTCACTAATACTGCATAGAAAGAAACTGTACATAAAACACATTGCTCATGCCATATTAAAAAAAAACAACTTATTGCCAAATACCACTTTCTAAAAACAAATCTCTTTGGAACTTGGCAAAAAAAAAAAAAAAAAAGAAAAAGAAAAAGAAAGATCTGAAACTCAAAAGTTAAAAAGTTTGTGTCCATCCCCAGACAGTACATCAAACATGGCTTTATGGATCAACACGGTATTTTTAATGTTGATCCAAACTGGCAATTTGTATGCCAAGTTTCAACATGATACCATTTAAAACAGCTGAGATCATATACAGTACCTTGCAAATCGGTTTGCTTGCTTGTTTAGTGTTGATGTACAAGCAAAGAAGGAAAGCTGCTCGGATTCAGAGCATTGCTAGTACATGGGTGTGCCCTACCTGGAGACGGGACTGTCTCTGGCACATTGGACTCAGCAGCCATCAAAGAACTCATTGACACATACACCATGCTCTGTAAAGAGCAAAGGTGACATAGTCACAAGCAAAATTACATTGTAATATAGTATATGATATATAGATATTTATCCTGTGCAAACAGACGAGCTTGGTCCAGAACAGATGCCTCTAAATATGGAGTAGATAGGAAGATATGAATTAAACATCCTCACCTTGGTACATGAAGGTCCCGAGTGTGTTGTTTTTACTCCATCACTCAAATGTGATCTTGTACTAATAGCAAAGTAACTGAAGGAGGCATAAACAAGGAGATTGGCATGTCTATATCATGTGATGACATCTCTGCTAATAATTATTACTTGGATCACCCAATTCGCTTTGTGCTTAGCAAAATGAAAAGGCGGAACAGGCCAAGGTGCTCCGTTGTTGTGTGGTAGCCTGTCGAATGAGGAAGAAAAGCTGCTGCTCATTAGGGAACCTGTGAACTCTCAAGCATCTCGTAGCATTTAAATTCCAGATCAGCCATCAATAAAAAAGCCCAGATGACACCTGACATAATGGGGGAATCAAAGAGTGTAAATCCTTTTGTTAGCCTTTGATGGCATCTGAAGATAGTAAAAAGTCCAGAATTGCCTGCTAAACAAATCAGCCTGTTCAATGGTGTGCTCTTGTCTTCCTGCTTGGAGCCTATGTTCATCCGCTTCCCTACTTCAAACATCAGGGAGGTAGAATACAAAGCATTGCATGGATGTCAATTGCACGACCCCCATTACAGTCACTAATAATTCCCAACATAATGCTTGCAGTAAGAATCCCCCGAAGGTTTTCTCCCCAGGACAGTTTCATGCAACCAGGGCCAGATCCTCTGCTGGTGTAAATCAACATGGCTCCATTGACTACAGTGAGTTATGCTGATTTCCCCAGCTGAGGTTGTGATCCCACAGTGTGTGGATTGCAAGACCAGAGGCATATTTCAGTCAGAATTATCCATAAAAAAGTCATAGTGGCATGCTATTTTCCCAACACCAAAGGTTCACTGGATAATACAAAGATTTTTCTTTAGTAACTAAGTAAATTTTTATATCAATTAAGACGTCCACATGAGGAATTGCATTATGTTACAGAATCACTACTACTCAACAATATGTGGAAGCACCATCATTTTCTTATTCACTATAGCAGCTTACACTTATTACCATTTGGTATAGACATTAGCATGGAAGGATCATACAAATTCACATCACAACTGTACTCAATGAGATTCAACATCAAATTTTATTATGTAGCGCTGTCTGCAAAGTCAGACTGAGCACTTTTAAATGTCATTTACGATTGAAACCACGAGTTCCAGTAGCTTCTACAGTCCTTGAAGTGCTGCCAACTTTTAATTTTCAGGGCCAGATCCTCAGCAGGTGTAAATTGATGTAGCTCCATTGGCATCAATGGAACTAGGCTGATTTTCACCAGCTGAGAATCTCACCCCCTTTCTATTGAAAGGAAGTGGAATCAGGAATCCTCTAACCTTTCAATTTAGCTTTTTCTCAGTAGACAGTTCAAGATTAAGGAATTTGTGGCTACTGGCAAAAAGTTTCATTCATTACTATAAAGCAGCCAGTCTGCCTAGTAGCTAATCCATTGTGACTAATACTGTAATAAATAATAATAATAATGGTCAAAGTGCAACTTCACAATTGATGTCTATAGGTAAACTCCTGCCTTGTCCTGCAGGAGTGTGCAGAGATGACTGGCAGAAAGGTGCAGGAGCCTCTGCTCACCCACCCCTCCCAGTGCACACATACAGCAACCAGAGAGAAAGGTTATCTAACAGCCTCTTGAGTGCTAGGCAGGGGCCTTCGTAACATGCTTGATGATGGTCCAGCAGCCCACCCTGGAGAGGACCACAGCAGCAAGGACCACTGCTGAGTACTGTCCATAGACTCCTCTGAGTCACCCTATCAGGTGCAGGTAGGATGGATGAGAGAACCTCAGCTTGGTCAAGACAGCCCTGCCCCTTCCCTCTGCACCTCAGCATGGCTAGGGACTTCCACCTTTGAGTAGCAAAGACTGACTGGCCATGGAGAATGAATTACCCTCTCTTTCTTCTAACCATTGCTGAAGTTCATTGGCAAGACAGTGCGGAGAGAGCTTGTAGCACTGTTCTCCTTACTCTGTTTTTTCTCTAGTGCTGTTAGTCTTGGCGCTTTCACAAGATTCACCTTGTCTAAACCCCTGGATCTGTGCATGCCTAGAGCTTTGGGGAGTCTAACTCCACATCCAGATGTTATAGCTGGGTCTCATCTCTTCGCACAACAAGGAGGCACTATTAATGCAACTACTGCATTCAGCTACTATAAATAAACTATTGCTAATGGACCTAACCCTGAGAAACGCTGAGCAGCTGCAACTCCCATTGAGGTTAATAGGAAATGTAGCTGCACAGCACCTTTTGGAAGTTGGCTGATAACAACAACCTGAACAGAAACAGAAAATGAGAACAACAGCTAGAAAGTTCCCGTTTCTGGCTTCTCAGAAACACTTACTGGCAACCAGTATTGTACACACTCTATCCCATGAAAGAATTAAATAATTTTCATCTCCCTATAAAATCCTCAACTTTAACACTAAATAATTAACAGCAGTAAAATACAAGCACCATCTTCTGTTCAAATGAATTCAGTAAATGGTTTGTGGCCCTCTCCAGCACTGAAATAGACAGTTGAGGGGAAATTATTGTAGTTATTTAAGTATATCTTATGGATCATTATTACTGAGATTGTGATGAATCCTAATGTCATAGTTAATTAATTATTGGCACTTTGGACAATTAGTAGCCATAAACATTCCAAATGACTAGTTAGCAGAATATCACATTGTTTATTGCTACTTTAATTTAGAGCCTAATAAAGAGTCCATATAACAAAGTTTGCTTGCAATGTATTATTAGATCCCATTCCCTGGAAACACATTACACAGCAATCCTACAGCAGAAAGGCTTAGTCAGCAATAGACTCGTTAGCATACATAGGTGCTGGAACTAAGGGTGCTGGGGGTGCTGTCGCAACCCCTGGCTTGAAATGGTTTCCATTATATACAGGGTTTCCAGTTTGGTTCAAGTACTCTCAGCACCCCCACTCTAAAAATTATTCCAGCACCCGTTAGCACATGAATGTTAATCATGTGCTAACACATAAGTGAGGGGGGCAATGTTTGGCAGGCATCAGTACGCTAATGATGACTTATGCCCAAGAATGGGTGAATGGTCTTATGCTTCACTGTATTGTGATCTGCTATTTAAAAAAAATAAAAAAATAAAAAAGAGAAACCACAGTAGATTCAAGTGCAAAGAAGAGAAAAACCATCTACATTGCTGCTTTGTGAGAGCAGCAGCTTGTGCTTGTAATAATCTTTCAACAACATCCTGACAGTCAAAAACAATCTATCAATTATGAAAGCTCACTGTGTCACGAAATAAACTGAGATGTGACAAGAGCTAGTCAGGTGCTGTGCGCGTATCTTTGCAGCAGCGGAAAAACCTGCTTAAAAGGAGATTTGGGGTGTTCTTGGTAAAATCTCTACGGGCATTGTGGAGGAGTCTGTGTAGAGTAATTGGTACACTTGAATGAAACTAGAAAATGTATAACTTTCCTTGAGAAATAATGGAAATAAATCAAATCCTTTTAATAGATACTCTTCTGGATGTGTTTCCAAACAAATATACATGCAGGCAAACAACTCTAAAATAATAAAAGCAACTGTGTATAAATGGCACGTTCTCACTCAACAGATCCTCTCTCTCTGGATGTGTTCAGATTCACATCTGCTGTCCTGGGTGTCAAAAATCATTTTTGCTGCTTTTTAATCATGTTAGCAGTGCAAAGACCGAAGCATGGGAGAGTTAGCTGAAAATTCTATTCCTGCCTGTTAACCATGTCAGGCCTCAGTTCTACAACCCTGACCAACATGGGCAGTCATATTGACCCATCACTGAGTGGATGAGAGTTGAAGCAATGAGCTCTTTGTCTTTTCACCTCCATTTTACAGAGGAGGAAAACAAGGCAGAGAGGTGAAGAGAGTTGCTCACGGCCACACTGAGCAACAGTGGCACATCCAAGGTATGAACGCAGGCATTCTTGGCCATTGCCACCCCTACCCCTGTGCATTCCTTTAGGCCATACAGGTTCTCTCTCATATTAGTCCCCAAACTATAGCAATCCTGACACTTTGCTCCAGCCCTTAACTACAGACTATCCATAGTACTTATGTGGTCCTCATCATCTGAGCACCTGAACTTTGATGTATATGTGATCACAACAACCCTATAAGGTAGGAAAGTACTATTATCCACATTTTACACATGGAGGACTGAGGAACAAAGAAGCTAAGTGACTTGCCCAAAGTCACACAGGCAGTCTATGGTAAAGCAGGGAACAGGGCCAGCTCCAGCTTTTTTGCCGCCCCAAGTGGCGGAAAAAAAAAAGAAAAAAGAAAGAAAAACCCGATTGAACTGCTGCTGAAGTGCTGCCAAAGAGGAAGACCGGGAATGAAGGACCCGTCACCGAATTGCCGCCGAAGCCTGAAGCGGGCCAATTGAGCTGCCGCCGAAGTGCCGACGACGACGACCCGGACGTGCCGTCCCAACAACGGACAGACTGCCGCCCCTTTCTATTGGCCGCCCCAGGCACCTGCTTCCTTCGCTGGTGCCTGGAGCCGGCCCTGGCAGGGAATTCATCCCAGGTCTCCCAAGTCCTACGTTAGGCCCCTAACTGCTACATCATCCTTCCTATCATCATGTTGAGCCTACTAGTAAGATGAGGCAAGAGTATTTAAATATGAGGCACTAAGAACTTTGATGTGAAGTCACAATGAACTGCTCTTACAAAACATAACGCTGATGCAAAATCAGTATGTGTTAGCTGGTGTGTCAAAGGTTGGTGAGAGGGGAAAAGAAGGAACAGGACAAGTGTGCCTCATCAAAGTATCAGAGAAGGAGAGGTGAAGCTAAGGGCTTTACATGATTGTCAAATCATTTAACTAGCACTCACTTCCCCTTGAAGTGTCATAGCAGCAGCAGATGGCACCAGGCCAGCAGAACACAGACATTATAAGCTGCAGAAAGAAAACCAGGACATACTTTTCAAAGGCATCTGGTGAGGTTCTATTCCTGCCAAGAGAGAGCCAGTCAAATGCACATCAGGTTCAAAAAATGCCACTATTTATGGACAGAGCCTGAAAATGCAGAGAAAAGAGACCCAGCTAGAGAGGGTACCAGATCAAACAATACTCCTGCTCAGCTTGTTAATGAATCAGATAACAGGGTAGCAAAAAAAGGAGCATGGCAAACATAAGAGATTAATAAGCAGAGACAGGCAAAATGGTTTGGAGAAAATAAGAACTGAAATAAAATTTCACCCTAAACCATCCCTTTCTGCAGGTTCAGAAAGTTTTGGTTTCCTCCAAGACTGAAAGTTCAGGTACCAACATATCCCAAGTGGGGCTGTTCTATTGGTATGTCTGATCCCACTGGAACCAGGATGTACCTATCTCTCCAGGACGTTTGTCAGGGGTCCTCATCATTGTTTAAAGATGTGTAAATTCAATTTGTCCCTTTGCTAATTTAGAGATATCTCCTCATACCCTTGGCTCAGATGAAGTTCCTGTTCTCACTGAAGCCACTGTGTTTTGCCTTTGGGAGACTAGCCTGTTTTTGTAGGCATTGGATATAGTTGTCTAATAAACAACCATTTTCATCTTTGATAAATAGGATCCTGTTACTTAATTCACTGTATGCTGGACTGATCCTTAGATTGCAGGACATTCTTGCTAAAGAAATCCTTAGATTACAGTTTAGTTATTCATGTATTTCCAGTAAGTACCAAAGTCTTGTTATTCATCCCTTGTAAGGGATTTTTAACATGCAGGGATTAGAGAACAATGTATGTCTTGGAGCAGTTTTCAGGTTGTCTTTCATTCCTTCAGTCTTGCCAAATTAAAGAAGTAGGAAGAACGATCAGACCCTTGGGCCTGCTTTACTCTTTGTTAGCAGCCTTCTTTGGTCCTAATCTTGTAAAACCTTATCTATTTCAGTAGTCCCTGCTCACGTGAGTCAAGTCCTATTGTAAGAGAAAGGCCTAAGTCAAGTGGCTAGGGATGTCCCTTTAAGGCCATGTTTTTCCAGGCTGAGTGTGAAGACTGCTGCAGCAAGGCTAACAAAAGAGCATTAACTCCACATCTATGTATTCAAATGCCTCAATTTACTCCCACAAGATATTACAGTGAGTGCAAATTTTGGTGGGATCAGGACCTTTTTCCTTTTCAAGTATTATGTTTACAAATTAAAAAGGAGGTGCAATGGATACAACATTCTTAAAACTTTTGTGTTTATTTTACATTTTTAAAATCAGTGTGCATAACATCTTCTAGACATGGAAATGTAATAATGCCTCAACTCAAACCAGCTGACTGCTGGAAATCAGATCATTAATAGTGAATTAACAACATATGATAATTTGACATTTCCAGAGCTCATTACTTTGAATATGGAGATGAAGTCAGTGTTTTCTGTTCATTAAGTAAATGGGAAGCTTTAAAGATTTTTGAAATCTATCAGATTGATTGAAATGGAGAAACTGAACCCGAGTTATTTATCTTGGATTGAATCCTAGCCTCCCACATACAAAAAGGTCCCCCCTCCCTACCCCTACCCCCGATCATAAACAGAATTGGTTGAAAAATATGAATATGCTACTGATTTCTGAAGGAAGAACTTTACTAAGTTGTGGTGTTTCCCATTGAAATATTTGTTTTCAATTAATAGTGTTGTTGGCACGTACAGTAATATAATCTAAATGAGAAAGTCCTGTCTCACTATCAGGCCCGGAGCCCAGAAATCTGAAACACAGGCTTGCAAAAAAACATGAGATCTTTGAAAATATAAAATAGTATTAATCAGTGGTAGGTCTGAGCTGTGAAGTTTGGATCTAGATTCAAACTCTCCTAAAGTTTGGGGGTGTTTGAATCTGGGGTTTTGGTCTGAGCTTATCTTCTGACTAATGTTGCTGAGAAATATTAAGATTTACATAACTTTACAATTTCCTCTCGCCTTTGTTTTCCATATGAAGAGGCTGATTCTTCTCCTACAGAAGACAGTGGGAATGTCAATCAATATTGATTTCAGTGGGAACAAAAGTAGACCCTGTACTGTGTGCATCTTTACTGAAGACAGAAAATTGATTTATTTTCTTATTAATTATACAGATTTCCCTCTCAGCAACCACCTTCCACATCCTGTTCAATATATGTGGAGTATATAAATAATACAAACATAATAAAAATGTGAGTAAATAAATGTAGTACTTAGAGACCTTGATCCATCCAATCAGAGCATTGTAACAGGTTGCATCTAAAATCACGAGCATTGTAACAGGTTGCAGATGCACTACCTAGTCTCTGGTGAACAAAGGGTTAACTCCAGCCAAAAGCCCCCTGCACAGGTGCTCTGGGGAGGGCTATCGGAAGGAAGAAATAGCTTTGAGAAGGGAGGACTAAAGCCCCCAGGTTCAGAAGACTCCATTCTACCCCAGGCTGGGAAGACTTCACATTCTGATTATGTAAAATTATTCTACTTTCTTGCTATGAATTCTAACCTTTGAGGAAGACACCTTGCAGAGAGTAAGCAACTTGTTTCCACTGAGTGTGCCACAAGCTTTTAGTACCAGCTCAGAAATGGCTGCTTCTTTACATTTTGCCATCTTATTTTCTGTATCATACTTTATGTCCTTCTTTCATACATCACGGGCCAGATTCTCAGTTGATATAAATCTGTATAGCTGCACAGGAGTCAAGGGAGCTATGTCGATCTACACTGCCAAAGGCCTATAATATCTACCAAGTCATAAAGACCTGGTCTACACTTGACAATTGTACCAATATAACTGACCATGTCAGTTAGGAAAGTGATAGTTTTTACTGATATATAGTATACCTGTACAAGCCCTAGTGTGACCGCAGTTAAACTGATATAGTTCTTCCTTTTCCCATACAGGAGTAAAGAACCTTTATACCGATCTGCCTGCTTCCCCACTATGTGAGTTGTATTGCTTTAACTATACTGGTACAACTTTCTAGTGTTAAAACCTTCATCACAAATCTACTACTATCATAGGGTCAAAATCTATCCTTTGTTGCACACGGCTCCCAGAAATATCAATGGGAGCCATGAATACACAGCCGAAGAATAGAATTTTTCATCCAGTTACTATTGTTAAACTAGTCATCCTCTCAAAAATGGAGGATACGTGCAATTTATCATATGGCATCATTAGCACACAAATAGTACCAACCCCTATGTGGTCTATAATTTATATATTTGTTGCTTGTCAAGTGCTTTCAGACTTTGGGATGAAGCAAATTATATACAAGTCAGACTCCATTTGATCACAAAGAACCTGCTCCTATGCCTGATGGTGTCAGTGACAAAATTCCCCCCCAACTTCAAAGGAGGAAGCAGGATCAGGCCCAAGGAAATAAGTGAACCTTGTCCTGATTTTTTCCCTTTAGTTTCATTTCTATATTCATGTAAGAAGATCTGTATCATGAAATAATACCTGCGATTTCTGGCTAGAAAAGAAAACAAAAGCAATCAGTATTGTCAGCTTAAAATTTAAGGAAAAGGACCAGCTGAGACTCTGCTATAAGCCCAAATTCAGACAGAGATCCTATTCTTACAAGGGAATAATGTAAAATAGTTTTAATCAACATGCCTCCAGGCGCGAACTGTTCCAGACTATTTCTAACAAGATATGAAGAAGCCAAGAAAAAGTTATTGCTTGTACAAGTCTAATAATTATGTCTTAATAAAGGAACTGAATTCTCCATGTATTCTAGGAGTCATTCCTTTAAGGTGATTGATTTTTTTTTATCTAGTTATTTTGGCTTAGGCTTTCAAATAAACAAACAAATATCAAAACCATTCTAAGAATTTCTGACAAGCCGTCCAGAGAAAATATGCTATTAGAATTATATATTTTTCTTCTAGATAGGAGACTAATATGTCCATTCGGTAATTTTTAGACTAAACTACATATAGTTCAAAATGGTCAATGGTGCTGCCAGATGTCCAGCACCTCTGGTAATTGGGCCACTTTAATTTAGTTACCTACATATGCATTTAGGAGCCTAATTTTAGCACCAAGTTTGAAAACATTGGCCCTAGGACCTCAGGACCTAAGTGTGAGTGCTCAGTACTTTCTATGAGGTGCTGGGTGAAGTCAAGGTGCAAGAGGTGTTCAGCTCTTCATTGGACCTCATCCTAAATACCAATAATAGAATCATAGAAAGGTAGGGCTGGAAGGGACCTTCAATGGTCACCCAGTCCAGCCCCCTGTGCTGAGGCAGGGCCAAGTAAACCTAGGCCATCCCTGACAGCAGTTTGTCCTACCTGTTCTTAAAAGCCTCCAGTGATGGGGATTCCACAACCTCATTTGGAAGCCTATTCCTGAGCTTAACTACTCTTATCATTAAAAAGTTTTTCCTAATATCTAACTTAAATTTCCCTTGCTGCAGATTAAGCCCATTACTTCTTGCTCTACCTTCAGAGGACATGGAGAACAAATGATCACTGTTATCTTTATAACAAACCTTAACATATTTGAAGACTGCTAGCAGGTTCCCGCCTTAGTCTTCTTTCTCCAGACTAAACATGGCCAGTTTTGGTTGGGATTTTTTGTTGTTGTTGTTTTAAACCTTCCCTCACAGATCAGGTTTTCTAAGCCTTTTATCATTTGTGTTGCTCTTCTCTTGATTTTCTCCAATTTGTCCACATCCTTCCTAAAATGTGGCACCCCCAGAATTGGATACAGTACTCCAGCTGAGACCTCACCACTGCTGAATAGAGCAGGACAATTACCTCCGGTGTCTTACATACAACAGTCTTGTGAATAAGCCCCCAATGATATTAGCCTCCCTTCTCAACTGCACAGCAGCCATTTTCTTCCCCTTTACCAATTTGGGAGATTATAATCATGCAAAGTCCAAATGAAGTCAACAGGCACAGGGGTCCTCCCATGTGGTTTTCTTTGCAGGAGAGCGGCCTTATTCTGTAACAACATATTTATTTAGAAGACAAAAAAAAGAGTAAGATTTGGATGGACACTGTTGAACATTTTACACAATTTAGAAGTTTGAAACACTCATGTTTGAGCCTCTTTTTTGTTAATCTTCCAGGAATAATAGAGCTGTATTAAGCACATGGGTAAATTTTAAGCTCTCACTCTTGTAAACTCACAGAAACTACATGTTAACTTAATTTTCCTATCTAGGATCTTCCATGGCCTATGTCACTGTAGTATCCGCATATCATAAGCACTCACATCAGAAGCTTGGCTATGTGAATTACACTCATCCATTGAGAAAACTGGGAAAAAAATATCATGTGACTACCATGACCACTCACAATTAAACAACACAGCTCAAGTGGCAGATTCCAGATGGTAAACTGGAATAACCAACCTTCACAAAACAGGATATTGATTTTGAATAATTGATTCAAAAATATCATGATCTGTTTGTGAACATTCTTTGAATACCAAAAAAAAGAGGTGAATGTCATCAGATAAACTATGATTCACTCAGCTCTGGTAAGTAATGCAATTCGAGCAGGGGGGAGGACAATTGTGACTCCTTGACTTACAATGCCCGTCTTCAAGCTGTTGAAGGTGCAGTATAGCCCCACGTTACCTTTACTATGGACTATACAGTTAGTTAGTGATCTATCCCATAGTAGGTAGCTTGGCCATACATTTTATTGGACAATGTCCAGAAAGCAATCAGATATCTCCAAAAAGATATCTTGCATAATGACATTTAAAATGTATAAAATACCTAAAAGCATTAGTCCAGACACAGGCTGCCAATTTTTACTTTTAAAAATTAAATTAAGATTTTTTTAAATGCTATTGCTGTTCACAAAAAGCATCTGGAACCACCTTGGATATTGTTTGAGATTCTTCTTGGTGCCAAAAAGCAAAGTTGGTGCGACTCCAGTGAAGCCAGAGGAGTTACCCTAGGGATGAACATTGTCCTTGGTTTATAAAATGAGAATAACTGATATAAGCCCTTTTAAAAAGGTGGGGGAAATCTGCTCTTGGGATGAAAATTTATATAGCAAGATTCAGCCACAATGTGACTTAAAATAGCTGAGAGAGGAACCCCTTTGAAAAGGGATTATAATGGGAAGAGCTCCAGACCTTTAAATTCAGTGTGCTAGTGAGTGCTGCTATGACAACATTGGATCCTAATAATAATTTTTTGTGAAGTGGTTCCCAGCTTCAGAGCCACACAGTAGAGTGTTGTTCTCCAAACCATCGTTGAACAAAGTGTGGTTTGGAGGAGGCCACAATCTATATAACTACACTTCAGCAACCACTTTCCTTAATCACTATGTGGCCTATCGAGGCATGCTTCCACAAGAAACACAGCTCATACTCCACTTTGGACATACGGGGCTTGAATCTCTGATTCGCTGATTCACAGCTCCTGGCCTCAGCACAAGTTAGGGCCGCACAGACGCAGCCCTAATTTACACCACTGGTGTAACATCCCTCAGGACCGATGCTCTATCACATCCCTCCTCTGGCTTGCCCTGTGCCACCTCCCAGAATACTCCTGATATGCCACATTCCTCTAGGACTACTGCCCCTCCCCATGCTTGGAGTGGGCAGCTGGTACAGAAGGTGGCAGAGATGCCTCTGCCAGATTGCTGCCTTTAGAGAGTTCCAGAGAGAATTCTCCACTACCCATCCCTGGCCACTTTGCACCATGTAATTTGTATCACAATGCTGTACTGAAACACCATAATACAAAGGCTTAAAACTGAGGGTCATGTATTCTCAGATAAAGTTCCTTGTCTCTTCCTGGGAGGGGAACACGCCATGTGGTCTGGTGAAGACTTCACACTGGTTCCACCCCTGCTGGCGATAGTTGAGTGGTTACCTCCTCCCTTTGTTAGCTTAATGGCTTTGTTTACCTTTCATGTAAAAAGAATTTCCAATGTCTCTCAATTTACCCTGGAGGCACATTCAAGCAGGCAGAACCACAGTCCTTTGTCTAGGGTGGGATACCTGATGTCCAGCCTGGCACACATTTTAACAACGTAATTTCAGCAGGCTTGTAATTTTGCATACATTACCTCTACATACACCATGTAATAACATTAATGATCAGCGAGCTATGAGTTTTCCCAATTATACATTACATGACACCCTCTGGGCAAATATCATGACAACAGTGTACCAATTGGGTGCTCTTAGGGTCACACTGGCTCTTGGACACCATCAGCTCACCTAAACCTGCGTCATATTCTCCCTTAGTAGGGAACAATGGAGAGCAAGAGTTAATGCTGCTGGAACATTACCTCTTATTGCAGTGGTCCCAGGAGATGAAGAAAATTACCTAAGAGTTTCTCAATGTCTCTAACTTCTGTGCTATCTCCTGACAGAGGATAACCTAATCAATTAGCTGGAAGTTTCTGCTAAAATAAAACAGCAGTAAAATAGAGGACGATGTTGACATTCAAATTGTCATTTGTAGTAGGGAGGAGTAAAGAGAGGAAAAAGAAGATTAGCTTTTGTCCAAATAATGGCACATTTGAGGATATATTCACGTTTTCTGCTGTGTTGAGAGTCAGCCAATAAGGGAAGAGAAATACCACCGCCTGACTTACATCACTAATCAACACAGCCCAAATTGTGAGCATGTATATTGAACCATTGGCAATAGATCTGCAAGTCAATAATCATTTCTTTAGGACATTCACAAATAATTTCAAACAACAAATACATCCAGGATTTTGCACTCAATAGAAAACTAGTTAAACAGAGAAACTAGTGTTTCAAGCAAACTATTTCAAGCAAATAATTCATTGTGAAATAATGACTCAGCTGTAAGCCTCAGAGCTGACACCCTATTGAGATGAATAGGGGCAAGTCACGTCTTTCTCAAAGCCACTATACCAAATTCGGCTTTCAGGTACACTGCTGTAAATCCATGTGCATCGGAGCCACTGCAGAATACATCCCACTGTTTCTCTGAGGCATCTTAGAGGAAGATTTATGTCTAAAATTGAGTTAAAAGCTTGATGCCAGGCCAGAGACACAATCTGGCTCTGTAGCATCTACATTCAATTTTTAGGACTGACACGATTTGGCATCTATGAAGACAATTGACTTGGATGTGTTTGCACTTGAAACACTACAGCAGCAGCGCACTGTAGCACTTCAGTGTAGACACTCATTATAGTGAGGAGAGGGGTTCTGTTGTTAGTGTAGTTAATCCACCTCCCAGTGAGATGGTAGCTAGGTCGATGGAAGAATTCTTCCATCAATTTAGGGCTTGTCTATGCTACCACTTAAGTCGATGTAAGTTACATTACTCAGGGGTGTGAAAAAGCCACGACCACCACCACCATCCCCGAGTGACGTAAGTTACATAGACTTAGCACAGTGTCTACACCACTCTACGTCAGCAGGAGACACTCTCCCACTGACATAGCTTCCGCCTCTCATTGAGGTGGAGTAATTATGCTGATGGAAGAGTGCTCTCCCATCAGCATAGCGTGTCTTCACCAGACACGCTACAGTGGTGCAGCTGCATCAGTTCAGTTGCGCCGATGTAGCGCAGTAGTGTAGACTAACCCCTTAGTGCTGTCTACACTGCGGGTTACTCTGCTTAACTACGTCACTCAAGGAGGTGGACTTTTCACACCCCTGATCGATGTAGCTGAATCAACTTTTGAGCGTAGACCTGGCCTTACTCAAGATATTTTCACTATGAAAGGTATTAAAACACTGCTGTCTGATGTAACATTTGGACCAACACAAGAACCTTTTTTGTTAATTCCCCAAAGGTTGAAGGTTCAGATAAAATGGAACTAAGTTCAGGAGCCACCCAGGTTTTGCAGCACCAAAACCTGGCTTCTTCAGCCCAGTTCTAGTTTGAGCCCCACAGTTCTCTACTGTACATAACATACATTTAGATCCCTTCCTTAAAAACTCTTCTTTACTGCATGCCTACAGAGAACAACCATAGGCTGCTGGTGTGCAGGGAACATCACCTTTCATGCTGACTAATATCATCTACGGCTTCTAAGTGCTACAGTAATACAAATAACCTCTAGAGGGCTAAGGACATGATCCAACTCCCATTGTAGTCAGTGAAAAGACTCCTATAGACTTCAGTGGATCAGGGATGGAGTCACCCTATTCAGCAAAGCACTTAAGCATGTGTTCAAGTACCTTGCAAGGCTAAAAGCCAGATCATTCACCTCCATGAATAAATCCAAGAGAAGAGGCTTATGGGGAGGTCAAGTCCTGTTACCAGATATTGACCAGATATTGGGTTGCTTTAGAGCTGACTGCCTACAAGACACTAGTTTTATAAAAAAAATTCAAAGTGGGCACTAAAATTATTGGTTTATTAATGTCTTCTTTTAGCTCCATTTCACCACAAACTGCATCTGGTGTAGAGTGGCAGATATAACGACACATGACTCAAACATGTAGTGTGTCATTCTAAACAATAAATAGCTCTGGATGAATCAGTTATTTTGTAAATAATGTCATGAACTCTTCAACAAAAGATAAGCTCTGTGGGTGACTCAGTACCCTTGAATCATCTCTATGATCTCATCAGCTGTGGGATGCTGCTCTGTGATCCTACAAGATCACTCTGGAGGTAAATATTTAGAAATATCAGATAAAAAGGACTTACTTCAAGGTAGTCTGTGTCAGGTGCAGGTCTTGAACCCAGGCCCACCAGATCAGATGAGGGAACTACATTACTACCTACTGCCCAAGCCTACACTGACTGACTCAGCTGGGTCAGCTAGCTAGCAGCAGACTGCTAACTAGACACCACCAAGCATAAAGCTTCCCCTTTCTTGTCCCACTGCTTGTCTGAGCAACTAGTTGCTAGGTCTGTTGCTGACCAGACCCCTGGGACCAAGTTCCTGCCTCCTTGCCTGGTTCCTGCTCCTTGCTCCTGTTACTACACCTTGATCCTTGTTCCTGTCTCATCACCTGGCTTCTGCTCCTTGTTCCTGCTTTGTTGCTCTAATCCCAGTGACTGACTCTGGCTTGACCCTGAGCATGACTTCTGACTCCAATTCTGATTTAATGCTTGGCATGGCTGCCAACTCCACTCCTGGCGCCGGTCCTTGGCATGGCTCCTGACTCAGTCTGGCTTTGACTTTTGTCCTGACTTCCAAATGTGACCCAACTCCCTCCCACCCCAGCCTCTGACCGCTAAGTCCAACTGCCCCATTTTGGGCCCTGAGAGCCTGCTGTTTAGCAGCTTGGAGTCTGCACATTACAGCATTTGGCACGCTTGCTGTTTTATGTCCTAAGAGAAACACTTTCTGTGGATCAAAATGTTTATGGGTGCTGTGTCTAGGAATGGGAAAATAAGCCTGTCCTAAGCCTCGGTTCCACAAACTGCTTTGGCAATGTTTTACTGCACATTCAGATTGTAGATTTTGTTCTCTGATGCCTTCCTTCTGTTTGTCCTGCACAGCAAATAAGGGCCTCCCTCCCCCCAGCAAATAAGGGCCACATTGGGACTGGCCCTGATGTGGGTGCAGAGGATGCAAGGAGCCTCTGTCCCTCACCTGGGCCCACTGAGGCCTGTCACAATTACACTTGGGCCCCGCCTCACAGGTGCGCGCACACATACACCAGCCACCGTAGAAGGTCTCCACACCTGAGGGAGCAGGCAGCAGCATCCTGTTGGATGATGCAGCCAGTGCACATCCCTGTGCAACAGGTTGTTTGGGGGGGGAAGTATTGCCCTGTGGAACTGCAGCTCTGTACTGCCCCCTCCTCCGGCCAGTTAAAAACGTCCCCTGCTGCACTACGTCACTTCCCCTCTTTAATCCCTTCTCTGCCTCCGCGGCCTTTTGCATCAAGTTGAAGCTTCTTGTCCTCACCTTCAAGGACCCCACAACCCACCCCACTTACATTTTGATCATCATCTCTTCCTGCTTCCCTGCTTTTTTAGATCTGTTCCATCCAGACTTAGGATTCACCAATTAAAACACTGGACAAAGAGCTAAGTAACCTGCTTATTTATTCAGCGGCTGAGTTGCTTCTTCCTCCACCGAGCGCTACTGTTAGGGATCCTGATAGAATACAGGTGCCCTCTAGTGATTAGACATGAAACATGCACAATTACCTCACATAACGTTACAACTTGTCCCTCTAAGCCTCACAAGCCTCCCCCTTAACCTAGAGTGACCATATCTCCCTGTGCTGAATACGGGACACCTGGTAAAATTGCTCGTATTCAAGCGAGTCCAATGACAACTAATCAGAACTATGCAGTACAAACATTGAAATTAACAGCAAGTTGACTGAGCCCCTGTTAAAAACAAATAATGCGTAGTTGGATTCTTTTTATTTACCTTCTTCTCTTTAAGCTTTAGGGTACACACAGGGAGGTGACACACATGCCCCTACCCCCCCCCACACACACACACACGGGGACAGGTGACACAAACACCCTCCCATACATCTCTCTCACAGAGGGAGGGTGACCAACCAACCAACTTGACCTTCCCTGTCTGTTGTGCTCTGCCCTCCATGCCTGGCTCTGCCCTCCATGCCTGGCTGGGCCCCCGGGATGGACTCGCCACCCCAGTACCTCGCCCCATGTCTTCCTGAGGCAACACGTGGGGGGAGGGGCATATGCAAGGTCACATCTCCCCCACCCCCAGATTTCTGCCAGGGGTCATACCACAATGTGGCCAGTAGCAGCCTTTCAGCACTGTGTGGGAGGGAAGGGATGGGAGCTGCTTCCAGCCACAGGGGAGGAGGAGGCGGGGAAGGGATAAGAACGGCCATACTGGAACAGACCAAAGATCCATCCAGCCCAGTATTCTGTCTTCTGACAGTGGCCAATGCCAGGTGCCCCAGCAGGGCCGCCCAGAGAATTATGGGGGGCTGGGGCAAAGTGGGGGAGCGGACATAAAAAAAGGCACCACCCGCTGCGGCGCTTGTACTCACCGGGCGGCACTCCGAGTCTTCGGCGGCGGCGGCGGGTCCTTTAGTCGCTCCGCGTCTTCGGCAGCACTGAAGGACCCGCCACCGAAGACCCGGAGTGACTGAAGGCCCCGCCGCCGAAGTGCCGCCGAAGACCCGGACCGCCGCCGTGTGAGTAGCCAGGGAAGGGATTCTCGGCCAGGGCCCGGGGCCTGGGGAAAATTGCCCCCCCTCCCCCCCCTCCCCCGGGCGGCCCTGTGCCCCAGCGGGAATGAACAGGTAATCATCAAACCATCCATTCCCTGTCGCTCATTGCCAGCTTCTGGCTAACAGAGCCTAGGGACACCATCCCTGCCCATCCTGGCTAATAGCCATTGATGGACCTATCCTCCATGAATTTATCTAGTTCTTTTTTTAACCCTGTTATAGTTTTGGCCTTCAAAACATCCTCTGGCAAAGAGATCCACAGGTTGACTGTGGGTTGTGGGAAGAAATACTTCCTTTTGTTTGTTTTAAACCTACTGCCTATTAATTTCATTTGATGACCCCTAGTTCTTGTGTTCTGAGAAGGAGTAAATAATTCCTTATTTACTTTCTCCACACCAGTCATGATTTTATAGACCTCGATCATATCCCCCCTTAGTCATCTCTTTTCCAGATCATTTGTGAATATGTTGAATAGGACTGGTGCCAGTACAGACCCCTAGGGGACACCATTATTTATGTCTCTCCATTCTGAAAACTGACCATTTACTCCTACCCTTTGTTTCCTATCTTTTAACCAGTTACCAATCCATGAAAGGACCTTCCCTCTTATCCCATGACAGCTTACTTTGCTTAAGAGCCTTTGGTGAGGGACCTTGTCAAAGGCTTTCTGAAAATCTAAGTACACTGGATCCACTGGATCCCTCTTATCCACATGCTTGTTGATCCCCTCAAAGAATTCTAGTAGATTGGTGAGGCATGATTTCCGTTTAAAAAAACCATGTTGACTCTTCCCCAACAAATTATGTTCATCTCTGTCTGACAATTTTGTTCTTTACTGTAGTTTCAACCAGTTTGCCCAGTACTGAAGTCAGGCTTACTGGCCTGTAATTGCCAGGATCACCTCTGGAGCCCTTTTAAAAAAATGGTGTCGTATTAGCTATCCTCCACTCCTTTGGAACAGAGGCTGATTTAAATGATAGGTTACAGACGACAGTTAGTAGTTCTGCAATTTCACAGTTGAGTTCCTTCAGAACTCTTGGGTGAATACCATCTGGTCCTGGTGACTTATTACTGTTTAGTTTATCAATTTGTTCCAAAACCTCCTCTAATGACACCTCAATCTGGGACAGTTCCTTAGATCCAAAAAAGAATGGCTCAGGTTTGGGAATCTCCCTCACATCCTCAGCCGTGAAGATGACCTGGCCCATGTCTTTGCAGAGCTCATCTCTTTTCTTCCCCACCCCTCCCCATCCCTTGGCTGGAAGCAGCTTGTTCCTTCGTGCCTTCGGTTTCAAAAGGCAGCTAACACCTCCAGGCTCCTGCTGGCCACCAGCATAACCCAGCTGCCTCCTGTCCCCCAGTTACAACATGGACAGGAAGGGGCTACACCCTAAGGATGCATTGTGCACCAGGGCCCAGGGAACCTGATTGCAAGGGCTTCAGCTAACCTGGCCAGAGAGGTGGCTCAGCAGAGGAGGGTGCCAAGGGGACAGAGCAGCCCCGTGTTCCATGGGGGCAGAACCCAGGGTGGGGGGCTGGGAGGAGAAGAGGGTGCTAAGCCCCTGCCTTGAGGGCTGCTGTAGAGCCTGCAGGTTCGGGCATGAACAAGCTGGAAATTGCTTCCCCCTCCTCCCTCCCGGCACTCCAGAGCTTAGCTGAGGGGTGAAGAGGCTTCCCTGTGCCAGCGCTGTGCAGGGCTTTGGCACATGCAGGGCTCGGCTCCTCCTGGCCAGCACCCTGAGATGAAGTGTCTTGGGCTTTCCTGGGGCGCTGGCCCAGCCAGAGGCAGTGGGGGAAGGAAGGAGCCTGCTGGCCAGGCTGTTAATGAGCTGAGCTCTCCGACCAGGGGCTGGTTGTCTGCACAGCGCTGGGAGCAAGACGCGCCCCACTGGCGGGGATATGGAGGAGCATCGGGGCTGGAGGGGGGTGAAGGGGAAAAGCAGGGAGACGACAGTGTGTGGGGGAGCACGTAAAATGCTGATGGGTGGGCAACAGAGGTGACACATAACTGGCCACTACCTGGTGCCTTTCTACACTCACCAGCCACTGCAGCTCACAGCGCGCAGCCAGTGATGGCCGGAAACGGGACGGGGGGCAGGGCCCTGCTGGCTGAGAGTCGGCATGCAGCGGGGGCTGCGCTGATGGAGCAGCGGGGGGAGTGGCCAGCCCCACACATTGCATCTTCGCCCTGCTACCAGCCTTGCACACTCACACCCATCGTCGGCCACCAGACCCCCCCACTCACTGCTGGTGGGCAGGCGGCTGGCGAGCAGGGATCCAGCCAGCAGCAGGACCCACCAGGACTGATGGGGTGGGGGGGGAGATAGAAAATATGGGACAATTTGCCCGGTTTTAAAAAAAAGTTGGGACACCTGCAGGAGGGCTTAAATACAGGACTGTCCCTTTAAAAACTGGACGTCTGGTCCCCCTACCTTAACCTCTCTTTGCATCCTTCTTCTGCTCCTGTATTGGTGCCTTTATCCATGTCAGCTTTTTTTGTTTGCCACGTTGCTCCTGCAACTGCTCCCGGGACCATCCTGCTGGCTGTGCAGAGTAGGGGGGGGTGCTGATGTCAGGTTGTCCCCTACCCCAGCCCCGATACCCCATCTCCACAGAGCAGGGTAGAGGGGACAGGGCTCATCAGGACTCGCAAAAGCTCTGAGGTCTGAACCAGTCTCCAGGTGAGTGCCTTAAAGAGACAGCGCATGGTCTCTCAGAGTTTACCCAGCAGCCAGCACACACAATCTCTCTCTCTCTGTCTCTCTCTCTCTCACACGCACATACACACTCTGTCTCTCCCCCTCCTCTCTACCCATCTCTCAGAAACTTCCCCAGCAGCCAGCACACACACAGTCTCTGTGTGTCACACACACAGAGAATGTCTGTGTGTCACACACACACACACAGTGTCTGTGTCACACACCTCCCAACACTGTTGTTGTTACTTCTTGGAACTTCCTGCATGGCACATATATTCTCAGTAATTTTATTCTTTCAAAGTATGTTATTTTAGTTTTTTGACTGGTCTATGCATTTCATAATTTTTATTTCTCTCTTACACTTAAATTTAATTATTTGAGTAGTGACTTCTAAAATGCCTAGCTTGTCTTGGCTGGAGTAATTACCCCTATTGGTAACTTTTTAAAAATATATATTATAACTAGGTTTTTTATTTCTATTGGTGGTGCACATCCGCACGTTACCTTGGTGCACATAACAAAATTTATTCCACACATGGGTGGAAAAAATTAGAGGGAACATTGCTTGCAACTAGTTCTTTTTAGTTTCCAAGAGTGTCACATAAACCAAAAGCAGATTCTAACTACTCCTACTTGGAAAGGCTGCAGGACCTAGCATCTCCTTCGACCTGCCATATTAACCAGCAGACAGGTTGCTAGGGTACTGCTGAGCACAGGTTGTGATTTGAATGGCTGACTGACCACTGATGGATAAACCAGTGTGAAAGTATTGATTAAGTTCAAGAAAAAAAAATCAAAATCTCATGGGACACATTGGTACTTTTAATTGCCTTCCACCCTAGCTAGCTCCTGCGTAGGGTACAAATCACTGGAAAGGAGCAGTTTGGGAGTCTGATTTGAAATATTTTAAATAAAAGGGTAAAAAACCCCAAGACCATTTAATCCAAACCACCTCCGTAATGGAACTGGGATCTGAGCCCCCCCTCCCAGGTCTAGTTTTGGAAAACCAAAAGTTGATATCAAAGGCTTTACAAACCAAAACCTTCTAGTTTTCTTCATTACAGAGTTGAGACAGAAACAGATCTTTTTACTCAAACCCCACCCAGTCTTGAACTTTGGTGACTTGGATACAGCTGAACTGAGACTTAGCTATCCCCTAAAATAATTTGGTTTGCAAAACCCAAACGCAACTGAGCACGTATTTAAAACCAGGCACTGAGTTATTGTCTCTTCAGACTCTCGAGAAAAGATGGACCGAAACAAACGCAGGACTGAATAACCTCAAGTAGAGCTGACTGAAAATTGGGGGAGGGGAGGGAGAAGCAGGTGATCAAATTTTCAACCTCTTGCCAAAATAAAAGCGGGGAGGGACAAAAATAAGTAGACATTTTCTGGAAAAAAACGTTATTTGGGTGAAACTCTATTTTCTGTAAAAAGAAACACTTTCAACCAACCCTATCCTCTATCATAATTTTTCTGGAGATCAGAGAAGGATATTTGAAATTCAAACCTAGTTTTGACTGGCTTTGGCCTATCTCTACAACAGGCCAAAAAAATCCTTCTTGCCCAAACACACCGAAATACTGATTTGCTTGAAGTTCAAATCTAGATTTGAATGTTATGGCTCAGACCCATCTCTAGTGTCTGTTTGTAAGAAGATGCAGGATACAGTGCTGAGGCACCTACACATAGCCGGAGATTTACTTCACCACTGTAAACAAGACAGCCATCAAAGCAAATAGCAGCAGCCTCCAATTCAATTACAAAACCAGTCTAATTACAGCACTTAAAATACAGAGTATTTTTAGTATTGCGTAGAAATTGAAATAAAAAAATATTGAAGAAGCAAAGCACCGCAGAGGACCTTTCAGACCCTACTTTGCATTACATGTTAAACTATAATTTGGGGGCCTCTTGAGTTCATGAACCCTACCATTATCCCCAAAAAGAAACTGACTCATCTCGACAGAATCACAAAGTCTTGTGTGCAGTCAACAGCTTGATTGTATTCCTGTAAGTTTGGAAACTGCACCTGCAACTAGAATTTCTTAACCAATATCACTGTGACTCCACTAAGCCCTAATAAGTGTCAGTAGCATGAAGAGAAAGAGATGATAGTAGTGTTTTCCTCTGAAAAGATACAAGCCTGTCTAGAGGATGGTAAGTAACCGCCCATCATTAGCCAGATTTGCTCAGCTACAATTTTGAATGTAAATGTATTAGGCCATTGCAAAAAAACAACAACATGGACCATTCACACACTATGAACCACTTGCTCGTCTTACTCACTGAATAAACCCCCGGAAGATAATGGGACTTTACATCAGTAAATTCAACAGGATTTGGTCCTAAGTGTGTAAAAAAACCTCAACAAGCCAAAGTGTTGCTCTTAAGGTCCATGTCATTCTAGAGTGTGGATGGTGGATACCCTCATCTTTAAGATGGTGCTCTGCTCTGATCAAGATGAAACATTGAATGCTGGATCATGCAACTGTCAAGGGCTGCATTTCCATTTTTAAGACAAGGGCAGGTGCATCTAGATCATACATAAATTAAGTATGCCCTCAAGGTCAAAACAGATTGCCAACCTGCCCTTCTGAGTAGAGCAAAGTTTGAGCACTAGGGCTGGCCAGAAAACAACAACTGCATTTCATGAACAACTTTGTAAACAAATCTGAAACCTCATTCTGCATTGGAATGAAAATGAGACCTTTTGAAATTTTTCATGAGACAGACCCACCCCAGAATAGCCAATAGACCAGTGGTTAGGGCACTCACTTGGGATGGAAAGACCCAGGTTCAGTTCCATGCTCTCATTCAGGAAGTGTAGGAACTTGAATTGGGTCTCCTACATCCCAGGTAAAAGCCCTAACCACTGGGCTATAGGCTATTCTGGAAGGAGGAGATTCTCGCTCACATAATTCCATTGTGGACTGACAAAACGGCATTTTGACAGAAGAAAGTTTTGTCAAAAAAAATTTGAACTCGGGTGAGCACCCCCGAGTCAAACCACTGAATAGAAAAGCATTATTTACAAACTCACCACCATTCTAGTTCTTAAAATACAACACTCTATGATATTTCTAAAGAGACAGCTGAATATTAAAAAAAAAAGAGAGAGAGAGAGAAAGAGAGAGAAATCTGCATACACATTTGTCAAAAAAAATTTCACCCTTAATTTTGTTCAGAAGGTGAGGGTAGAATGAACCTGGGTCTCTCAAAAAGTGAGGGACTGATAAGTCTTATTACAACAGCGACCACTGCTAAACAGAAGAAGGGCAGAATATGTTCAAACTTCTCTCCACAGCTCTCATTCCTGACCTGTTTCAGAGGGGTAGCCATGTTAGTCTGTATTAGTAAAAACAACAAGGAGTCCTTGTGGCACCTTAAAGACTAACAAATTTATTTGGGCATAAGCTTTTGTGGGATATAACCCACTTCATAAGATGCATGGAGTGGAAAATACAGTAGCAGGTATAAATATACAGCACATGAAAAGATGGGAGTTGCCTAACCAAGTGGGGGGTCAGTGCTAACAAAGCCAATTCAATTAGGGTGGATGTGGCCCATTCCCAACAGTTGACAAGAAGGTGTGAGTATCAACAGAGGGGAAATTATTTTTTGTAGTGACCCAGCCACTCCCAGTCTTTATTCAGGCCTAATTTGATGGGGTCAAGTTTGCAAATTAATTCCAGTTCTGCAGTTTCTCGTTGAAGTCTGTTTTTGAAGTTTTTTTGTTGAAGAATGGTGACTTTTAAGTCTGTTATTGAGTGTCCAGGGAGATTGAAGTGTTCTCCTACTGGTTTTTGAATGTTATAATTCTTGACGTCTGATTTGTGTCCATTTATTCTTTTGTGTAGAGACTGTCCGGTTTGGTCAATGTACATGGCACATGATGGCATATATCACATTGGTAGATGTGCAGGTGAATGAGCCCCTGATGGTGTGGCTGATGTGATTGGATCCTATGATGGTGTCCCTTGAATAGATATGTGTACAGAGTTGGCAACGGGGTTTGTTGCCGGGGTTGGTTCCTGGGTTAGTGTTTCTGTTGTGTGGTGTGTAGTTGCTGCTTCAAAAACAAACTTCAACAAGAAACTGCAGAACTGGAATTAATTTGCAAACTTGACACCATCAAATTAGGCCTGAATAAAGACTGGGAGTGGCTGGGTCACTACAACAAATAATTTTCCCTCTGTTGATACTCACAACTTCTTGTCAACTGTTGGGAATGGGCCACATCCACCCTGATTGAATTGGCCTCGTTAGCACTACAAAAAGTAATTTTCCCTCTGTTGATATTCACCCCTTCTTGTCAACTGCTGGGAATGGGCCAGATCCACCCTAATTGAATTGGCTTCGTTAGCACTGACCCCCCACTTGGTAAGGCAACTCCCATCTTTTCATGTGCTGTATATTTATACCTACTACTGTATTTCCACTCCATGCATCTGATGAAGTGGGTTATATCCCACAAAAGCTTATGCCAAAATAAATTTGTTAGTAAGGTGCCACAAAGACTCCTCGTTGTTATTCCTGACCTGCTGCACCATGTGCTATCCCAGTCCTTGAGCCTCTGCTGAGGAGCAAATGGTAATCCTTATGAAATGTGATAAATTGTGTTATGGTTTAGTAATACACAAAGTTGGTTTGTGTATACAGATATAAATACAGATCCGCACATATTACAGATGGATTGAGTCCACTATGTCTAGTATGATAAATAGCAAGCTATAGCTATTTGATAAGTAGCAAGGGGGACCATCCAATAGGAAGGTTGGGGCTGGTGGAGGAGACTCAACAGTCAGAGTGACAGAAGAAAGGTGTGAGAGGGTTGTTCAGGAATGTTGGCAGGGAGGTGTTTCAGGAGGAGGAAGAGGGAGAGATGTCCAGGACAGTGGATGGGAGAGATTTCCCTGCACTGAGAAGTATGGTGGTAGAGGGCTGGAGCAGGTGAGGGATCCTCCTGCACTGGGAAGAAGTGGTGGGAGGAAGATGCTGTATGTTTAAAATGGCCACAACCCTAGGATGACAGCCATTTTTATTATTTGCCACTCATATTCAGTTTTGGGCTTGTTTTTCCCTGAATACCTTTAAAAGGACTGGATTTTGTGTACATCACATATCTGACTGGAATGTTAGTCACATCTAGAGTGACCAAATGTCCCAATTTTATAGGGACAGTCCCGATATTTGGGGTTTTTTCTTATATAGGCAGCTATTGCTCTCCCACCCCCATCCCGATTTTTCACACTTGCTATCTGTTCACCCTAGCATCCATAGTACACAGTAAGGAGGGTTCTTAGAGGAAGAAAAACAACACCTGTGAGTCAGTTCAGCCTTAACTGACCACAGATACAGGGCTGGCTCAGTGCTGCAGAAGTCTTACAAACATGTTAAGATTATAGATCATGATAATTGTATCCAGCTGTGTCAACCTTTTTTTAATCCAGGAGCTGACTGTGGCCAGAGAGAGATGTTATCTCTTGTGCTTTTCCTTCTAACTACATCACACTGAGTCAGGAGTGCTCTGCAGGCAGAACAAGACATGCAAAACCACCTTGTTTTCTACACACCAGGGTCAGCAGAGCAGTAAAGAGCACCCTTCCTCCCATATGCTTACTACACACCACAGATATCAGCAGAAGCGGGAAAGCAGCTGCTGACAGTCCACCACTCCTGCTCCCATGCAGCTAGGTGGAGAGTATGTAGGTAGGGACAGACATTGGGTGTAGCCCTTTGTTCCATTCCCCATCAATGAATTTGCCAGCACAGCTAAGCTGACACAAAGAAGATATAAAGTACATCAGAAAAGCTGGCACTGCTTATTCTTTCACAGCACAAGGACCAAATTGTGACTCTGATTTGCAATTTGGTCTCAGCTCTGGGACAACATGCTGGGCGTTACTCAGGCCAGATTGCAATCTAGCCCCTTACCAGCATGCTACACACCCTATTGCTGGCCAGAAGCACAATCCAGATGTTAGAGCAGGAGAGTGGGAGTGCTGGATTCGAGTGCAGAGACGCCTACTGCCTTGCTATGACACCTGGGGTGAATAACTTAGGGCCACACTTTTGAACAGAGCTCAGCTCCCACATAGGCACTGTCAATAAAGCAGACAGATGTCCCAAAGTGCTCAGCACCTAGCAGATCCCATTTTTCCTTCAATATTTTGAAAATCATTGGGAACTTCTGCGTGCTTGTGATGGAGGGTTCATCCCCCCCCAAGCCCCAAAGGGGTTAATGTAGATCAGAAAGATCCAGTGAACCAGCACAGTCACATTTGAAGGGAGGCCCAGGGATTTATAAACCCTAATTGCAGATGAAGCCCAGCTGGAAGAAGATTATAAAAAGAGGAAGTTGGGGTGGGAGGGGCTGCAGGGAGCAGCTCTGTACTCACTCCCTAGAGAGGAGGGGCATTGGCTAGGTAGGAGGAGTTCTAGGGAAAGAATAAGTCCTAGGATCCTGCCATGGACTATAAGTAGCCCTGGGGAGCAGAGGAAGCTCCAGTGGTAAACCCAGAGGTGGGTCAGAGGATAGAAAAGAGAAGTAGGAAAGAGCCAAGGGAAACAGCAACAGGGTCACAGATAGAGCAGACTGTGGTTGCTGGGGATAGGGGGCCTGGGCTGGAACCTGGGGTAGTGGGTGAGCCCAGGTTCCCCTACCAGTCACTGGGGAAGTGGCACAGACTTGGAAGTGGATCAGAAGACAGCAGATAGACAACTTGTCCAGCGGGACTTTGATACCTCAGAAGGAGAGAGCTAAATAGTGACCTGGCCAGAGGCTGAATCACAAAGAGAGCACCTTGAATCCTGAGGAGCAAGAGGGGCCATGGGGCAAGCGAGCAATGGAAGGGAATGCTGGACAGGATGAAAGCTAATCCCCAGACCCAGTAACAAGGGGGTGTCTAGTGGGGAGTAGAAATCTGCTACAGTGCTGCACATTTTAGAAAAAAATCAGGCCATTTATTGATATGCCTTAAAAATGGTCATAGGAGCTTAACTTTAGGTACCCGTTTTTGAAAATTNAGTTAAGGCGCCTTTTATTTATTGATTGATTGGGGCGGCAAAAATGGTAGAGCCGGCCCTGGTCAGAGGATAAAAAAGAGAAGTAGGAAAGAGCCAAGGGAAACAGCAACAGGGTCACAGATAGAGCAGACTGTGGTTGCTGGGGATAGGGGGCCTGGGCTGGAACCTGGGGTAGTGGGTGAGCCCAGGTTCCCCTACCAGTCACTGGGGAAGTGGCACAGACTTGGAAGTGGATCAGAAGACAGCAGATAGACAACTTGTCCAGCGGGACTTTGATACCTCAGAAGGAGAGAGCTAAATAGTGACCTGGCCAGAGGCTGAATCACAAAGAGAGCACCTTGAATCCTGAGGAGCAAGAGGGGCCATGGGGCAAGCGAGCAATGGAAGGGAATGCTGGACAGGATGAAAGCTAATCCCCAGACCCAGTAACAAGGGGGTGTCTAGTGGGGAGTAGAAATCTGCTACAGTGCTGCACATTTTAGAAAAAAATCAGGCCATTTATTGATATGCCTTAAAAATGGTCATAGGAGCTTAACTTTAGGTACCCGTTTTTGAAAATGTTGTCCATTATTCTTGGCACAAAAGCCTTCTTCTCATATCTCTCTAAGGTTGTAAAGATGCTCCCTGCATTGCTGACATGGGTAAGACATGTACTCCAGTGTAGGATCAGGATCCAGACACAAAATACAGAAGGTCCAAAAACTTTTTTAAATGTCAGCCTTCTGGGACATGCATGTTAATTCTCAAATGGCAGAATGACGCACCCCAGCAGGGAGTTAAGGGAGGACTTCATCCCAAATATATTTCAAGGGAATGAACTGACTGTGGAAAGGGTTTATTTAAATTGTGTATTACAATATTAAGTGCCTTCCCTCCTGTATTTGTGCTGGGGAATCAAGGAAACATTTGACAACATCCCCAAATGGACAGAACAACATGATTCATTTGTTTGTGATTATACAAAGCTTGTGTGTTCGCTCAGAACCCATGAACACCCAGGAGATCACCAGGGGGCGGTGCAGCTCCCTATTGGCTCTGTAGGAGTTTGAGAGCTCCAATACCACTTTTTAAAATTGAGGCCAGTGGGAGACCTTGCTGTGTCACCACACTTTACTACTGGGAGCCCTCAAAGCCCAGCAGCTTTGTGCTGGACGTGAGAGAAACTGCTCCCCTCTCTGCAAGGCAGCATGGTTATACCCTCTATGGGCCAACATAGAAGAAGACGAGTGCAATTTGCTGAACTACATGGACAGTGATTTCTGTTCTCTCTATATCGCCTCCTACTTCCTCCCTCTCACCCTGCCCAGATTGCCACTTTTCCTACATCCCCTGTCTTCCTCTGCCTACCCCATGTCCTCCCTCCATACCCCCTGCTTTCCCCATCTCTTTCCCCTTGTTGTCCTATCCCCCCCATACCTTCTTCTGCCTCTTCTCCCACCCTAACATCTTCTATAATCTCAAATCCCAAGTACATGAACATGAAACATGAAGTCAATATAGAAGAGTCACTTGTTCAACTGGATGATTTGCTGGGTTCAGTGGTGCACTGAATGTATAATTTGTGGGAGCAGTTAGATTTCTCCTGGTAGTTGTGTTTACGTAACATGGAAGGGAAACAATATGTGGTTGTAAACTAAAAGGGAGGAGGAGCCGTGCTTAATTTGTGCCAGGGTTGAGCCCCGGCACCTCTGGGCTTGCCAGGTCAGTTATGAACGTAAAAGAAAAAAATTGCTTGAGCCCTGGCACCTCTTTCATTACAAATTAAGCACTAGGGAGGGGGAATGTGGCCCTGGGAAAGTAATCCTCACAATCTAGTGTCTCACAGTGCACCAAGATGTATTACCAGTACTGTGGTGTTTGTGTGGCAAGCTGAAAAGATTACAAGTTAGGGAAGAATACACAGATATATCCTTGACATAGCAGGTTAAGAAATATTACATTTGTGGAGCATGTGCTCCCTTTCTAGCTCCTTACAATGTAGTTACTACTTTATGGTATGGGAAAGTATAGGATGCCTGTTAAAATAATAATTTAACTAATGGCTATTGGCAGAGTTCCTGGCTCAGAGGGTATCTTTCACTGGCTGGTCCCCTCCAGAACTTACAATTGGTTTAGTTTTATTTGTAAGAACTGACATACTAGGTCAGAGCAATGGTCCATCTAGCCTAGTGTACAGAACAGGGCAGCTGGAGTGATACACCCATCTACCTCTCCCAGCGTCTGGCAGTCAGAGGTTCAGGGTTACACTGGACATGGGGGTTGCATCCCTGACCATCTTGGCTAATAGCCAGTGATGGGCCTATCCAGCGTAGACTTCTCTAGTTCTTTTTTGAATCCAGCTACACTTTTGGCTATCACAATATCCCACAGCAATGAGTTCCACAGGTTAATTGTGTGTTGTGTGGTAAAAGTATTTTCTCTTGTTTGTATTAAACCTTCTTTTTATTAATTTCATTGCGTGATCCTGGACTTTTGGATTGTAGGAAAGCACTTATCTTCTCCACACCATTTGTGATTTTATAGACATCTGTCGTCCCGTCCCCTCCTCCCCCACTTTGTAGTCCCTTTTCTAAAATGACCAGCCCTAATCTTTTTAATCTCTCCTTCTATGAAAGTCATTCCATGCCCTTGATCATCTTTGTTGCCCTTCCACTATATCCTCTGAGATGGGGCAACCAGAACTGAACACAGATTGAAGGCGTAGGCACACCATGGATTTACATAGTGGTATTATATTTTCTGTCTTATTTTCTATCCCTTTCCTAATAGTTCCTAACATTCTGTTCGCCTTTTTGACTGCTCCTGTGCACTGAGCTGAAGCTTTCAGGGCAAGGGCACCGGAGCCTTCCCAAAAGTGATGGGGCCAGGGCCCCTGCCCCGAGATCCTCAAAAGAAAAAGGATTCCAGCATGTAAGTTACTCCCAATTATGTTGTGTGAGTGTTACAGCTAGCCACTCAAGAATTACACTGCAGAGAAATACCAGCAAATTCCTAGTCCCAGACTTTCCCCGAAATGTGCGTCTTGTTCTGCCCAGCTCTCTCCTGGACAATACAAGCACCTATAAAGTCCGTCATTTTATTAATAGAAAATGATATGCACAAATCCTATTATTTACTCCTCATAACACAACACAAGAACTAGGGGTCACCAAATGAAAGTAATAGGCAGCAGATTTAAAACAAACAAAAGGAAGTATTTTTTCACACAACGCCCAGTCAACCTGTGGAACGCCTTGCCAGAGGATATTGTGAAGGCCAAGACTAGAACAGGATTCAAAAAAGGAACGTGGTGACTTATTACAGTTTAATCAATTTGTTTTAATACCTCTTCTACTGACATATCAGTGTGGGACAATATTTCAGATTTGTAGGCCAAAAAGGATAGCTCTGATGTGATGGAACTGGGGTTATTTAGTCTGGAGAAGAGAAGAGTGACGGGGAATTTGATAGCAGCCTTCAACTACCTGAAGGGGGGTTCCAAAGAGGATGGAGCTCGGCTGCTCTCAGTGGTGGCAGATGACAAAATAAGAAGTAATGGTCTCAAGTTGCAGTGGGGGAGACCTAGGTTGGATATAGGAAACACTATTTCACTAGGAGGGTGGTGAAGCACTGGAATGGGTTACCTAGGGAGGTGGTAGAATCTCCATCCTTAGAGGTTTTTAAGGCCCGGCTTGACGAAGCCCTGGCTGGGATGATTTAGTTGGTGTTGGTCCTGCTTTGAGCAGGGGATTGGACTAGATGACCTCCTGAGGTCTCTTCCAACCCTAATATTCTTTGATTCTATGATGTGATGCAAAGAATTAATTTAGCTTCTCTGCCATGGCCTTGTCTTCCTTGAGGATTCCTTTAACAACTTGGTTACCTAGTGGCCCTATTGCCTGTCTGGCAGGCTTCCTGATTCTGATGTATTTTAAAATAATTCTTAAAGTTAGTTTTTGCATCTTTAGCAAGTTGCTTCTCAAATTCTTTCTTGGCCTGCCCTATTAGGCTTAACCTGCCAGAGTTTGTGCACCTTCCTATTAACCTCACTAGAACTCAACTTCCAAATTTTAAAAGGATGCCTTGGTGGCTCTAATGGCCTCCATTACTCTGCCTATTTGCCATGATGGCCTCTATTATGGTGTTTTTAAATAGCCCCCATGTTGCATTTAACCCTTGGGACCAGCTCCTTTTAATTTCCATCTAACAAGCATCATTTTTGTGCAATTCCCCTTCTTGAGGGGAAATGCTACTATGGTTGGGGTTTTTTTGGTATTATTCCCCCCCACAAGGATATTACATTTAATTACATTAGGGTCACTATTACCAAACACTTCAGCTATAGTTACTACTTGGACCGGATCCTGTGCTCAATTTAGAACTACATCAAGAATTACCTCTCCCATTGTGGGTTCCACGACTAGCTGCTCCAAGAAGTGATCACTTATAGTGTCTAGAAACTTTATCTCTGCATCACACCCTGAGGGACATTTACCCAGTCAATATGAGGATCGTTGAAAGTGTTAATTGTTGTCATTTAATTGGGCTCTACTATGCTTAGTAATAAGTTAGACAAGTTAAAGCAAAAATATAAGACAACCTTTTTGTGCTCTTCCCTCCCCCCCTCCTTCCTATTCCCTGGAAGTCTGGCAAGAGGCAAGCATCTGACAAAGTAATTCAAAAATCTGTGGAATAAATGCCTAGCCCACAATAACGGGAATTTTACTCATGTTATTAGTTAAAGTCAGACCCAGTGGAAATAGTATGCAACTAAAACTCTTATTGTGAAGGAAAAAGCCTTCAATATCTAAAGGAGAGGGTCAAGTGTATCAAATGAACTAAATGGTATTAAAAAGAACATCCTTTTCAGAAAGTTCAGATGCTTAAATACTACAGGGCACAAAAACCAAGATAGATAGATCTTTACATTACAAAAATTAATATAATTCTCCAATATTCAATGTTTTCCAAGTATGGAGACATCTTTTAATAATTTTTTGTACTTTTTGCATCCGATAATACAGTGTGACAGCCAAGTTTGTTGTTCTCCACCTGCTCAGGACTCTTCAGCCAACACAAAATGTGCCCAATAGTAGTTTTACTCAAAGGATTATTGCAAAATATTCATGCCACTAAAACATACGGTTTTGTTCAAAGCAAGGGTCTTATGTTTTTGCAGACCAAGAGTCATTCTATCCACAAAACTCCTTGTCCTTTTCTTACCCACAAGCAGCGCCGGCTCCAGGGTTTTTGCCGCCCCAGGCAGCCAAAAAAAAAAAAAAAAGCCGCGATCGCGATCGCAATCTGCGGCGGCAATTCGGCGGGAGGTCCTTCGCTCCGAGCGGGAGTGAGGGACCCTCCGCCGAATTGCCGCCAAATAGTTGGACGTGCAGCCCCTCTCCCGAGTGGCCGCCCCAAGCACCTGCTTGTTAAACTGGTGCCTGGAGCCGGCCCTGCCCACAAGTTGCGAAGTATTTTAAAGCTTAGACAAAGTTTAAGACGAGTCTTTGCTGGAGAGGAGGTGGAACATGGTGTTTTGAGGGAGAAGGAGGGGTATCTTAGCCTTTGGAAGGCTTCATGTCCATTTGGCCAGTGACCAGGATGGACTTGAACTACATCTCCTAGTAGTCAGTGGGGACACCTGCCATCTTTAGGGGGTTTTATTAATGGGAGAAGGGAAGGATTTCCAGATTCAATTTAATATCAGGTCAAATTCTCAAAAGTCATAGATTGTCCTGTGTAAAGCAGAAAGTGGAGAGGAAAATTTGGTACAGTTCTAATTGCCATGAACCCAATGTCCTCTTACTATTGGAAAATAGCTTCGGCTTCTGGTTCAAGTGTAAATGCAACCAGAACAACCATAATTACAGAGAAATATCTTATCATATTTGTATTAATGGGGGGGGGGAAGAGAGAGAATTGCTCATTTCAGTTGTTCACCATGTGTTACACTGAATTTGTAGTGTTTCATTAATACAAAGAAAAAAGTATGAAATGTGGAAGTTAAGCATATAGTGCCAAGAACTCCTTTTCTGCAGAAAGAGGGTAGAGAATGGATAGTTTGTCTGCTCAAAAGAAAAGGTTTTTCAGCTATATGGAACATGTTCTTCAAACCATTGTCCTGCAGAGCCCAATACTCCATCAGATCTCAAGTGTGAGGCCTCTAGGGCATCCATAAGATGCCTTTGCCCAAGTGATCTCTTGCTGTTTGGGTCTCTCCAGAAACACAGGTTCCCTAACAGTGGATGACTACATATTACTCTTCTCTCTAAGGAAGGCAGATCCAATAGAGGGCTGTTAATGGTACTTGAGGACTTCTCCTGGGAAGGTTGTTTTTTTATAAGGGGAGCCCATAACCAAATGCACAACTTTCAGTTGCAAAGTGTTTTGTTTGCGCACCTGTGGAGGGAGCATGCTGGTCAGCCTTATCTGTGCAAGCACAAAGAGAAGAGGAATAGAACTGCATACTCCCGACAGCACGTGCCTCTAACATCATTAAAGCAAGAGATTAATCATATGTTTTAGGGACACTATCATGGAGCAGCTGCCACAAGGCTCCACACCCTATTTAGGCTTGATGTTCAGCAGGTATGGAGTACTCAGATTTTGCAGCATTCCCCTGGTTTTGCTTCCAGAGGCCCTTACATGCCACCCAATGTCCACTGACTGCCGTTGACTTCAGCAGGTGTCAGATTGAGCCCCTCATGAGGAGTAGAGTAAGAGAATTCAGCATAAATGCTACCCCTACACTGCTATATTTGGGGTTTCTCACTGCTTTTGCTCCTCACCACAGTGTGCAGTGGAGTGCATAAAGCATGCATTGCATTTTTGTAAGAGGCACATAATAAATTTTTTTTAAATTAGCCATTTGTCCATCAAAGATTTTCTTGGTGCATTACATCAAATTCCATAAAGCAGATACACGTGTAAGAGACATGAGGTGGGAACTTTCTAAAGGTACAAAAGACAAGTCACAAGGAATCTTTCTTTCATAAAGATGTGTTATTGATCCTGTAAGAAAAATCATTAATATGAGCCATCAGCAATTTGGAACAAGTTTTGCCTTTAAAAGCTCAGTCAGATTTGTTTTTCAGGCATCTTTAAATGAGGACTTAATGTATCCTGAAGCAGATGGTTCACGGTTAATGCTTCCTGTATCTAAAGTAATTTATTCATCATTGCAAAACAGCAACTTTAACAGCTGTTGAAAACAAATACTAATTATAGCATGAGGACATTACCATTTGTGTCCCAAAACCATTAATAAGTCAACATGAACATTGAGGATGCTAGCAACAGACAATAAATGGTACCTTTTTGTGCAGGTGTGATTTTATACTAGGCAGACTTTACCATCTGTGGTTAATTATTCTGGGATCACTGCCATTGTTTTTCAAGTTTTATCATCTGGTTTTGGTAAATTAATGAGGTGTAAAAATCCTTATATGAATGGAAAGTATATGTATTATTGTTTATACAGCTGCACAGTAATCAAGAGTCTTTCCATCCTATCCTGTAAGCTTTCATTCTTCTCTATAGACTGTTTAGCATCCTATCTGCTAGGTATTATGTAGGACTACGCATACACACACATACACACCACTAAGTTAAAAGAACATTGGGGTTGCAAAATCAAACACTTCAGGCCAGATGTTCAAAGGTATTTAGGCACATAAAGACACAGACTGGATGCTTCTGAAAATCTCACAAGGTGCCTATCTGCCTCTGTAGGTGCCTAAATACCTTTGAACATCTGGACCTTAGATATTTTTAACCATAACATTTCCCACCAATGCTCTCTGCTCCAACTGTGGGCGCACTCGTGGAGATGGGCATGCACCACATGCCTACATTTTCTTCACAACAATAATGGATTTTCCTAAAGCTCTTTCTGATAGGTTGCAAACTACACTTATGGCATATCTAAGTCATGACCAAAAAAAACATTAATGAAGTGTTCACTATCTTGAAAAGTAGTTCAGGGTCCCAGAAAATGTTGTTTGTTTCTAGTTAGCAGTAACTTTTGTTCTTGTTAAACAATACAAGAATACTACAAATTCCTTGATTTAGCTTCCACTCTGGCCTTTCCATGAACAACTGGATGTAACATTTACCTGTTCCAAGATCTGTCTTATCCTATTGAATTCTTTCATTCTATTTGCATCTTTTTGTATGTTCCCTTTTAATTTAGAGAGAGAGAGAGAGAGAACACATGAATGTTTTTCAACAATTACCGTTTCTATTAATAAAACTTCTAGGACCAAATCTTGCTACCCTAGATAATGAAAGTAGTCCTGTTGAAATCAGTTGGGCCAAGAAAGGTGAATAGTATGTGGCCTTATTTAGAAAGTTAATGTAACCTTTGGTCTTTGCCTAAGATCTTTCTAATCCAGTGTCACCATATGTTTCATTCTCATTATTAAAACAATCTTATCAGTCATTCCTTACAAGCCAAGTAACATGGCTACTATATATACACACAGTTATATATTATCGGTGAGTCTGGTAGCACCATCTATTATTAAGGCTGCCCAACTCTTCTCATTATAGGACCTTGTTTTGCAAGGTTATAAGCAACTGAAAACTATTTGGGCTGAAATTTCATGGTGGGTGTTGGCTTTAGGCTGTTTTATTTTGGGGAGGGTAGGTGGAATTTGAGCTAAAATGGTTCAGCCATTTCTCAGAATGAAGTTATGGGGAAATGTTTTGCCCATGTTAACAAAAAGATTGACTTTCTTTGAACAGCTCTAGCACCTCCATGCTTTAGAGCAGAGACTTAATATTTGGCAGGGAGCTGCTTTAGGTATTAGGGATGTGCCTTCTTGCCATCCCTCTGAAAATCCACCCAAATTAGGTCAAATTATAAGCCTATGAAAAACAATTTTGCACATTCTCAGTTGCACATAGCTGTTAAAAAAAATCTATGAGGATTCCAACTTTGTTGAGAATGCTTGAAATTCTCTCAGACTATGCATGCACCCATCCTCAGAGCACCTAGTAATGACCAGTTTGCTCATTTGCCATCCTCAGAGTGGCTGAGAACACTTCCCTCCAGCCCTAGGCTTCAGGGATGAAGCCTGACTTTCCCTGTAATGGCTGTTCCCCTCTGTTCTGGGCCAGGAACAGAACAGAGAGCAGGGAGCCTGTCTCCCATGCTCTCAGTGACATTCCTTGCAGGCACCCAGGCAGTGTGGAGGATGAATCTGACTGCTTCCAAGAGAGCCTGGACAAAAAGCCAGACTGGGGAGAAGAAGAGGGAAAGTAGAAGATTAGAACAGGGAATCTGCCCTGGCCTTGAAGGAGCCTATCCGTGTCTCATTTACAACACACCTCCAACTTCAGCAACAAATGAATCTGGGGCCCTGTAGACAACAGCCTCCTTCACTCCATAACCCAAATTCATCTCCAGAGAAGATCAATCTTGTGCACTAAATGAGGCAATGTGGAAAAAAAATGTGATCAGGTATTAGAGACTGTATCATAATGCATACTCACAAGGGGGACAAACTGAGGTTGTAGAGACCACCTTATTCCTAATCTTTAAGTGCTTTACTTTGCAACCTTAATGTTCTAAGCAATTTGTTTGTGTGGTAATATATCTAAATAAAACAGTCAACCAACCCATGAATATTTAAGCAGCAATGATCGAGGCCCATGGCATTTCCTGAAGATTAATGGCTGACTGGGTGCGTTGATAGTCCTTGGCTTGGCCTGGAGCTCATTACCATCAGTGAGGCACTGATTATCCAAGAAATGCCACTGGGATGAGGGCATCATTGCTGTAATAGGGAAATGTGAGAACTGCATATGGTGTTTTTGAGTAATGAACTATGTTACACAGAGGGGAAATGGTTCTATTCTACATTTCAACTTGATGCTACAAAAACAATTTGTCTTTTGTTCATTTTAGGATTTCACAAAGATGTGAATAAAAACTTAGTACAAAGCAAAAAAAAAAAAGGTAGTGGAAGAGATGAGACGTGTTTGTTTGGAAGTAATTAGTTATAAAAAGGTAGTGGAAGAGATGAGACGTGTTTGTTTGGAAGTAATTAGTTAGGCATTCAGTCAGATGACAGAGGTTACCGCTGAGCATCCACTTTGAAGCAGCAGTTCAAAAACATTGTCTCAGTCTGTCTTAATTTGGTATAATCCTCTGAATCTATTAAACCAAGACCAGCTGTCTGACATTTTTCACTATTTTCTTTTCTCTGCTTGTTCTTTTCATGTCAGCGTATCTAACCAGTGTGGCAGTTGGGTTTTTTGTTTTTTTCTCCCTCATATCTTAAATATGAGGTAGAAATGCAAAACCAATCCAAATGTTTTGTTTGAAATCATGAACCTCTCATCCCCACGTAGGGCTGTGCCAGTCATTTCAAAAAAAAAGAAAAGAAAAAGAAATAACATTCTAAAGAGCCAGTAACCCTGGTTCTTGTTTCAAGTCTTAAGATCTCTTCAGAATTATAATAGTTAATACAAAGCCCTGAAAGTAAGCATTACCATCTACGTATGTGGTTTAGAATGACACACACAAAAAACAAATGAGCATCAGAAAGAGGAGTCTTTCTGGGGGTGCCCCTGGAGTGAAGAGATGGGGAGGGGAGAGTAGCAGGTTCACAGCAACCATTGCACCTAAGGGTGAAATTCCAACCCTACTGAATTCAACAGCAAAACTCCCATTAGCTTCAATGGGGCCAGGATTTCACTCAAGATGCAGGGAGGTCACACAGAAGTGTAAGAAGAGTTATTACTCCTCTTTATCCCCTTGCATGGGCAAAGAGCCTACCTCAGCATCTCACCCTGAGATTGTAAACCCTTCTCACAGCAGAGATGCTAGCTTCATTTGTTCTTCCAAGTGCCACACATAGCTATGGTTCTACATACATACATATATATATTAAGAATAATAAATCCAAATCCGAAGTTTCAAGTGAGAGAGAACCTGGTAATCCCATTCCAGTCCCTGGTCATGCTTTTCACAAAGGAAAACACACTATGTTGTGACTCTTGCATAATGTTTGATAGAAGCATTTCTCTTAGAACATTTATACTAGTTCCTTGGTTCTGTACAGCAGCAGTGGAAGGCTATGATCTCCCCCAGTTTAGTGACTACAGGGAATATAGCATTCAAAGTGAAAACCTCATGTGAGATCTTGCACTCACAGGACCTTTAGCCAGTGCATTGAATTCCAGGGCTTGCAAATGTTCTATCCTGGCATCAAGAAGATCATTCTCGTACCAACCTTATGTTTTCTCTATTTATTAGAGAGCACTAGAATTGCAAGAAAACTTAGGAGACAATTTGTTGCTGCAGTAATGGGGGGGGTTGTATTGAAAGAAAAAAACAAATATACTTCAAACTTCTTATACATTCACTCACACACCACACTAGATGAGGAAAAAGAGGTAAGAATGAGATCTCATTTAACTCCTTATTTCCTTTAATCACAGCTCATATGAAAGCTAACTCATTTCAGGAAGCTTCCGATAGCTAACTACCCTGCAGTTAGCTAAACACCAGCCTCACTCATGCAATTACACTCGAGGGAAACTATTTGCTTTTCTCAGTGCTAGAGAAGATAATAATTCTCCTGCAGTGACAGGGCTGAATTTTCACAAATTGGTGCCTGAGTTGTGACTGCAAATTATGAGCTCATGCTGTGTGACTACTCGCAGGTTTAAAAAGTTAAACACATGCCTAAGTGCTTTGCTGAATCAGGGTCTAAACACACACAGGCTAGAACATGTATTTGCATATCAAAATGACTGATCACACATCATTAACAGTTTGGCTATTTGAAAGTGAGGGTTTTTTAACAGGTGCAACTTTAGATTGTAAGCTCTTTGGGCAGGGACCATCCTCTTGTTCACTGTTTGTTCAGTGCTTAGCACAATGGGGTCCTGGTCTGTGACTGGGATACCTTGGTACTATTGCAATAAAAACAAACAATTTGGGCACCTTGTAAAGTAGTGAACGCACCATGCCTAGCATCCCCTTCTGTCAAGGCATGATGCTGCAAGGGGTCCTTGTCTCCAGCACCTCATGCAGGCCATCTGCCTCTGACCGGGTCTTCCATGGTTCAGCCTTCCAGCCAAGCCACAAAGTTCAGTTCCCTTCCCAGGGAATCAAGAAGGTCCAGTTGAGAGTTCACAAAACATCCCAGTGTGAAAGAGCCTTCAGCCCCACACCCTTGGGCTATTCTTCAGCCCATACTTTGGGATCAGTCTTCAGCTCCACTGCAGGCTCAGCATGCCTTCCACTGGGCTTGCATGCCCTTTCCTCAGCAGTCAGTAGGGGAACCGGCCGAGACCCACCCTCTACTCTCGGTTCCAGCCCAGGGACAATGTATTAAGCAGATATGTCCAATTCTCCAGAAGTGCTGCTGTTTCCCTGGGCTGTTCCTAGCTCTCAGTGCCCTTGTGCTGCTTCCCTGCTGCCTGTTTTTTACACTGCCTCCCTTTGGTTCTCAGGCCTCTGGCTTTTCCCTTCTCTGCTGAACTAATAACTTCCACACCTCTTGGACTCCACTGAAATGCCTTCCCTGCCCAACCTCAGGGCCTCTCCCACAGAAGCCTAACCTGCTCCGTGCAGATCTTCCTATCTGGCTTCTTGCCTAATTAAACCCTATCTCAGAATTCCCTGCTCCCCCAGGAGACTAGCCTGCTCAATAGGGAGTTTCTCTCCACACCAAACTCCCTCCAAGAGATGGAACCCCATTCTCCCCAGTTCTCAGGGTGTCCCTATCTTTGAGGTTCCCCTCCTGCATACCACACTCTGACCCCACAGTTCCCCATGCTCCCCAGCTCTCAGAGGCTCCCCCTTTTTCTTACTCACCCCAAAGGGAGGTGTTAGTGCAGGGAATTGGGGATATTTTGGGAGCGAACCTTCCACCATCACCACCACTCTAGCTACCTTCAATGTGCTGCAGCATTTTTACCTCCCCCTCCCACAATAACCCACCTTCCCTGGGACTGGGGACGGTCACTTGAATATTGGGGATGCTCAGTATTGGGGTGGGGAGAGATCTGCCCTTCTGGAGCCCCCATATCACCACCCTCCCTCCTCCACCGGTAGAATCACATTGGTGTAGGGATATCTATACATTTCTGGTTCCTTCCTCCCTTTCTGGGGCTTTCAGGTCACCATGCACCCCTGCCACCACAGCCCTCTAGTGCCCTCCTGTCACTATGCCTCCCCTTGGACTGCTGACCCTCTGGGGCTCTGGCTGAGAAGCTGGATGCCGTGCTGAGTGGGCGAGGTTGGAAGGTGCAGGAGAGGTACGATTGCCCCAGTGCCTGCTCACCCTGTCAGAGTGTGATCGCTTGCTACATTATCTTGACTGTCCTGCTCAATGACCAGATGAGGGTACCTTTTGCACTGGCTGGGGAGTCAAAGTGACTGCTGTGACTCCTATGATGCCCATCTTCATGGCATCCAGATGTGAATCACTGCAGGGCAAGACTGGCCTTACGGGTGGGTGATGTGGTCAGGGGGGTGCTGTGATTAAGAGGCAAGAAGTAGGGTGGGCCTGGAGTGCGAGGTCATGGAAGGGAGTTTGGAGCAATGGGGGGCTGGGACAACAGAGGTGGGGTGGGGAGCCTGGAAAGGCAGCTGGGGCCAGGGACACCAAAATACAAGTTTGCCCAGGGTGCTATTTTCCCTAAGGCCAGCCCTGCTACTCTCTCTTCCTTACTGAGTTTCCTCCAGTTTCTTTTAAGGCCCAGGTGCCTAATGATGCTTACCTAGCTCTGCCCCCTCTGACCAGGAGGCAATCACAGATCCACTAATTGTCTCTTACTCCCATCACCTGACAGACAAGAAGTTAAGCCCCATCACACACATATTTTTGAAAGTTTGTCCCACAGTGTATAACAATAATGTCCTGCCTGTTGCAAGGCAAACTTTAGAGGAGAAAGAGCATACACTTTGGAATGTATTCTCATCTTGAAGTGGAAGGAGATAGTGACCCAGATAAATCTCCTCCTTACAGAGATGGGACAATGGGCCTGATTCATTCCCCTGTGCCCACAGGAATAGCTGTATCTCAGGAGGCATTCACCTCAGGGAACTGCCACTGCCTCAATGTTCTGCCAGGCTGTGTGGGAGAGATGCTGACTCAGCACATCTCCTGGACAGCCTAGGCCTGCCCCAAGCTCCCAGATGTGGGCCTGACTATTTTTACAGATGCACTAGGCAGGTCTTACTCTTCCCAGCACCCCCAGAAGATCGGGGCGGGGAGGAGGGCTTGTGCTGCTGAACTGTACTTCTGGCAGGCTTCCCACAACAGGGATGTGCAGTCAGAGTTCTGCCTGCCAACGGGACCCAAGTGCTGAAAAGGGCCCAGTATCGATGTCTGTAATTACTGATAAAGTCAGGGATAAGGGGGAAAGCAGAGATGTAAACCACAGTGCAAGCAATGCCTCTGTGAGCTTCCGTACATTGCAGCAGTAAATCGACAATGGGCCAACTGCCATTCTCAGGCTGATGGACACCAGGCTGGTCCAGAGGAGCCTCAGGCTACTTTAAGTTACACCAGCTGGTAGCAGCCCCCCAAGAAGTAATTACAGCAGGCAGGAATTGGCCGGACATTGTAGCTATCTGGCCATATCCCCTCTGCCAGAGGCTACGAAGGGGATGGCCTAGAAGCTGTCACACTAAACCTGCACCACCTGGGGATTACCCCAGCCCAGGGAAATCCTCAGGTAGCCAGTAGGGTTGCCAACGGTCTAATCGCACAAACCCAAACACCATTGCCCCACTCTCTGCCCTGCCCCTTCCCCAAGGCCACGCCCCTACCCCACCCCCGCTCACTCCAGCCCCCTTCCCTCTCTCCATCACTTGCTCTCCTCCACCTTCACTCACTTTCACTGGGCTAGGGCTGGGGGTTGGGGTGCAGAAGAGGATGCAGGCTCTGGGCTTGGGGCATGGGGCCGAGGGGTTCGGAGTGCGTGAGGGGGCTCAGGGCTGGGGCAGGGGGTTGGGGTGCAGGAGGGAGTGCGGGGTGCAGGCTCTGGGAGGGAGTTTGGGTGTGGGAGGGGGTGTGGGGTGCAGGCTCTGGGCTTGGGCTTACATCGGGCAGCTCCCAAAAGTGACTGGCACATCCCTCTAGCAGCGGCTCCTAGGCTGAGGGGCCAGGGGTCTTCATGTGCTGCCCCTGCCCGCAGGCACCACCCCTGCAGCTCCCATTGGCCACAGTTCCCGGTCAATGGGAGCTGCAGAGTCAGCACTCGAGGTCGGGGTAGGGCGTGGAGACCCCTTGTCTCCGTCCCCCGTCCCCCCAGGGGCCGTCCGCAGGTATGTGCTGCAGGTGCACTTCCGGGAGCAGTGCAGGGCCAGGGTAGGCAGCCAATGCCTTTGGATTTGGGGACAACTTATACCTTCAAGTCAGCAGCACTGCTCTGGGTACCCGCATGGCCACATAATATGCCAACACTCCACAAGAGAGCCACTTCCTGGACACTACAGTGCAAATAAGTGATGGTCACAAAGACACCACCCTATACCGGAAACCTACTGACTGCTATACTTACCTACATGCCTCCAGCTTCCATCCAGGATACATCACACAATCCATTGTCTACAGCCAAGCCCTAAAATACAACCGCATTTGCTCTAATCCCTCAGACAGAGACAAACACCTACAAGATCTCTATCAAGCATTCTTAAAACTACAATACCCATCTGAGGAAGTGAGGAAACAGATTGACAGAGCGAGACAGGTACCCAGAAGTCACCTACTACAGGACAAGCCCAACAAGGAAAATAACAGACCACCACTGGCCATCACCTACAGTCCCCAGCTAAAACCTCTCCAGTACATCATCAACGATCTACAACCTATCCTGGAAAATGATTCCTCACTCTCACAGACCTTGGGAGGCAGGCGAGTCCTCACTTACATACAGCCCCCGAACCTGAAGCAAATACTCACCAGCAACTACACACCACACCACAGAAACACTAACCCAGGAACCAAGCCCTGTAACAAACCCCATTGCCTTCTCTGTCCCCATATCTACTCTAGCGACACCATCATAGGACCCAGCCACACCATCAGGGGCTCATTCGCCTGCACATCTACTAATGTGATATATGCCATCATGTGCCAGCAATGCCCCTCTGCCATGTACATTGGCCAAACTGGACAGTCTCTACGTAAAAGAATAAATGGACACAAATCGGACATCAGGAATGGTAACATACAAAAGCCAGTAGGAGAACACTTCAATCTCCCTGGACATTAAATAACAGATTTAAAAGTAGCCATTCTTCAACAAAAAAACTTCAAAAACAGACTTCAAAGAGAAACTGCAGAGCTACAATTCATTTACAAACTTAACACCATCAACTTGGGCTTGAATAGGGACTGGGAGTGGCTGGCTCACTACAAAAGCAATTTTCCCTCTCTTGGTATTGACGCCTCCTCATCAGTTATTGGGAGTGGACCACATCCATCCTGATTGAATTGGCCCTGTCAGCACTGGTTCTCCACTTGTAAGATAACTTCCTTCTCTTCATGTGCCAGTATATTTATGCCTGTATCTGTAATTTTCACTCCATGCATCTGAAGAAGTGGGTTTTTTACCCACAAAAGCTTATGCCCAAATAAATCTGTTAGTCTTTAAGGTGCCACCGGACTCCTCTGTTTTTGTGGATACAGACTAACACGGCTACCCCTCTCATAATTAAAATAGATTGACTCCTAGGAACAGGAATACTTCTATGGGCCCATCTGCCTGTCCAGTATTGTTTCTTCATATCTGCTTCCTATAATGTCCCATCAACTGTCTCTGACCTTTGTTTATCATAATATACAGACTCAATCTTTCTTAAACAGAAGTCAATTAAAGAAAATAGCTACAATTACAGAGAAACATGCTTCCACGCAGCTTGACTTGAAGCTTTGCCTTCCTTGTTTGTTAGCCTACTTGGAACTCTATACAGCATAGAAACACCTCCTGGCCAAATAATGTACTGCAAGTAAACATGCGATTGTTTTGTTTCTAAAATATAATGCCCAGTATTGTTTATTATAATGGTGACATTTATTCCAGTCTGTTACCACAAGATACTTGACCATATGGATCATTATTTCGTAAGCATGCAATAACTTCACAAGGAGGAAGGATGGTCAAGCCAGGGGCTTGGAAGACCCTCGTTCACTTCCTGCTCTGTTTCAGATTGCCTTGGTCACATCGGACAAGTCGTTTAGGTGGCCTTCTCAAGAAGGACTTAGGCACCTAAGTCCAAAATTTAGATCTTCAAAATCCCCATTGAGCTGCTGTCTACCCCTGTAGGCACCTGAACTTCCTAATGGCCTATATTTCTGCAGTGGCCATTTGTGCAGCCACCTCAGTCTTGACTCAAGCCTAAGCCACAGTGGGAGTCACAAAATAGGTATTCCCCTGCCTAGCGGTGCTACAGAACCACCCAGTGTGGTAGACATGCTCAGAAGCCAACTTAGAGAATGAGATCAAGCCCTGAACAAAACCCAGCTAAAGGAGAAAGTGCTGGTGGTGATTTCTTATACCCGATAGTTAGAGCACTCACTCAGAACGTGGGAGATCCAGGTTCAAATCCCCTCTCTGCCTGATGCAGAGTAGGGACTTGAATCCAGATATCCCACCTCCTAGCTGAGTGCCCTAACCACTGATTTATAGAGTCAGTCTCACTCTATGGCCCAATGAATATTTAAGTATTTTATACACAGCGGAACAATTTCAACAGAAGAGACAGAAACCCCCATACCAGAATACCCACTAGCCCAAATGTAGACATAGGAGACTCAAGTTCCTGCTCCAATAAATATTTAAAGTTGGGGGAGGGGGAAGGGTGTTTCAGAGAGGTTGTGGGGGGGGAGGTGTTTTTTTCATCAATACAATTGAACAAATTTGCAAAATGTTTCCATCAACCCAAATCTGCATTTTTCCAGTGGAAAAAATTTAGTCTGAAAAATTTCTTCTGGTTGTAAGGATACATATATCAAAGGTTGTGAGCTGCTCAGGGGACCATACCTGAGCTAGAGATGTATGCAAGTGTTAGTATCTGCATACCTACTCATACTGCTGTATTATAGGAGGATAATGAAGCCAACAACCTGGTACATTTCTGCATAAAAGTGCTCTAGCCAAGCTCTTATCTGTGCTTTATGCCATGATATTATCTCCTCTAAGTTACAATACTGTGCGTTCTATTATTATGCAGTCTAGCAGCCCTCTGTCTTCTGTCCTCTGTAGCAGCCCAATAGACCAAGAGCTATAAGTTGGGGGGGAGGGTATTTTTTTTTTGGGGGGGGGGAGATTTGAACACTAGCACATACATCTCTTTACCCTCAGTATTTTCCCATCTAACAGATATTCTCTCATTTGGTTATTTGTTCCTATGCTTATTATTCTATTATCTGAACTGAAATGCATTTGCCATCTGTTACCCTAATGATCTAAAGTGCCTGTTGCACAGCTCCTCTCAATTTGGCATCACCTGTGACTATGAACGGTAATTCTCTTTCAGCAACAAATGAACAACTGATAGAATTAGTAAAGTTACCAAGGCGTACAGTAGAGACACAAGCATTAAAATGCTTTAGAATTAATTTCAGTCTGGAAATTGTCTGTGACCTAAATGCCTTATATAGATTACCATTTCTAATGACTGTTTCCTAATGGCACATTAGAACCTGTACGCCAGAATTTTAAATTAATTGCTAGAGTCAAACAGAAACATCCAAACAGCTGACAGCAAAGCACAGATAATCTTACAGTCTTTATTATGGGCCTGATCCTGCAAACACACGTGTTTAAACTTATTAGCAATCCTTTCCTCTCCTTAGATCCGCTAAAAATAGGCCTCTTTTCATTTCAAAGCTCTAGGAAGGTGGAATCTATTTAATCTCTTTTGCTTTGGAATTGTATGTAGAAAGAAAGAAAGCACCAATAGAAAAGAAAGAATCTTAACTAGACAAGTATGGCAGCTACCACAACAGATACCAGCACTTCCAGATGAATCGGGCAAATTTGTATTTCAACTATTTTCTTAAAACTGTGGTTCTAGTCTGAAAATGACTCCATATAAATGGTATGTTTCTGGGTTTGTCGTCTCTCAGGAGCTCTCTCTCAGGTTTGCTCAGTTTACAAGCAATAAAGATGTGTTTTCTAAGCCCTGCAGTCAATGGAATTACATCACGGATGAATTTGTCACATCCCACCTATCTATAAATTCTGTCTGGAGCTTCAGTTAAATATCATATTCTTCATTTCCCATCCTAAACTGAAGTTTAATGTTACTATGCAATGTTACACCGCTGCTGTGTACTATCCCAGAGGTGGCTGCATTTCAGTTAAGGACAATTTCTAAATATACTGCATGAACATATTTTTAGAAGCAAATTATTCCTGTTAGGCCTAAACACTTCAAAGACTGTAAACAAGAGTAGACATGTTAAGTGTTTATGTTGCATCCTTGCTGATAATTAATGTTGCTCAAAATTGGGTCATTTCCAAACCTACATTTGTATTTGTTCTCCTGAAGAGAAAACCATTAGCCTGACTTTGTAAACTATTGCTTTAGACATAATTAATGAAGGGGATGGGCTGTTAAATAGAAATGGTGCTTCAGAGATTTTTGACTAAAAGTACAACGAGATTTGAATGTTGAAATAAAGAGGGTTATTGCTGGCCTCAGCTCAGGCTAAACTACTTTTTGGTATTGATTATATAATAAAGCAAATCTAACAACAAAGAGTCCTCAGATTTCCTTAACCCTTTTCTCTCTACTGTTAAGCCAAAGCCTTGGGTAGGGTGCAGAGACTGCAACAGTCTTCATCCGTTCCAGAAGGAGATCATCAGTCAAGATCAAGCATCCATGCCAGTTCTTTTACATCTACCATTTGCCTTTGATGGCCACTGTGACACCTATTGCATTTCACACCTGTGCCCCAAAGCCTCCACTTGCTTCCATTTGGTTTCCAGATGCACCCCACAGATGTCACGCGGCCGATCAGGCCCTCCGTATGAAAGCTGGAGGCAAGAAATAAAGAGTTCCTGGCCCCTGATCCTTGCTGAGATGATACTTCACTCTTAGCAGTCACGCATAGCTGTTCATAGAGGAACATAGCGTGAAATCTGAACACTAATAAAATCAATGGCAAAACTCCCACTGACTTCACTAGGGCCAAGATTTCACCAGGACATGTTTAAACACAGTTAAAGTTATCTCCCTCTCCAAATTTATGCTATATATATATAGAGAGAGAGCAGGGGTCTCAAACACGCGGCCCACGGGCCGCATGCGACCCGTAGGGCTATTGCATGCGGCCCGCAAGCTCCTCCCGGCCCCCCCGCCCTCCCCCAACGTTTACCTGGCCGACCAGCACCGGGGGCAGGGCAGGGCAGGCTCCCTGCTTGCCTGCCTGCCCTGCCACCGCACCAGGAAGCAGCTGGAACCTGGGGAAGGAGGGGTGCAGGGGGGGTGTGGCTGTTGCTTCAGGCACTGCCCCCAGCAGCTCCCATTGGCCACAGTTCCCCATTCCCGGCCAATGGGAACTGCTGGGGGCGGTGCCTGAAGCAACAGCCACACACACCCCTGCGCCCCTCCTCCCCCATGTTCCAGCCGATTCCTGGTGAGGCGCGGCGTCAGGGCAGGCAGGCAGGCAAGCAGGGAGCCTGCCCTGCCCCCGGTGCGGGTCGGGCCGGAGCCCACCNGCACCCTGCACCCCTCCTGCACCCCTCACCCCAACTCCCTGCCCTGAGCCCCCACCGCACCCCACACCCCTCCTGTGCCCCCTGGGGGCAGGGAGGGGGCAGAGTTGGGGTGGGGATTTCGGGGAAGGGGTTGGAATGGGGGCAGGGAAGGGGTGGGAAGAGGCGGGGCAGGGGCGGGGCCTCATGGAAGGGGAGGAGTGGGGGCAGGGCCGAGGGCGGCGGGGGGGAGGTGTCAGTAAATGCGGCCCTCGGCCCAATGTACTAGTCCTCATGTGGCCCTCGAGGTCATTTGAGTTTGAGACCCCTGATATAGAGAGACAGAATTATTAATTTCCTCGTGGGCTTTTTTATGGCACTCATCACTACAGTATCTGAATGCTTCACAAATAGTAATTCATTTATTTTCACCACACCCTGTGAGGAAAGGAGGGGGGTATTATCTCCATGTTATAGGTGGGGAGCATAAGCACAGAGAGATTAAGACTGAAAGAACCTGGGAGGCAGGTGCTCCAGGATCCATGGCAGCCCGCCATGTGGACCAACACAGGCCTGGGGCTCCATTCCCTTTCACAGAGCATTTTGAAATTTTGGGGGATTGTTCCAAGTTGGAACCAGACCAAATTTTTGAAATATCAAGATTCTCCATGAAAAGGGAAGTATCTTTCTCAGCACAGCTCTAGTGGGAACCTTTTACATCCACCCCACAGCCTATTAACTCAGGTGGCAATAGTAGGTTTTCATTCTCTGTGTGGACCAGCACTACAGGGGGATGGGGAACCTTGTCATTGCGTTTCACAGATACAGGGCCGGCTCTATAGTTTTGGCCGCCACAAGCAAAAAAAAAAAAAAAAAAAAAAAGCCGCGATCGGGAACTCTTACGCCGCCGCTTCATTTTTCGGTGGCAATTTGGCTGTAGGTCCTTCCCTCCGACACAGACTGAGGGACCCGCCACCGAATTGCGGCCGAAGAGCCGGAGGTGCCGCCCCCTTCCAGGGGCCGCCCCAAGCACCTGCTTGCTGGGCTGGTGCCTGGAGCCGGCCCTGCACAGATATTTGCTGACAGCAAAGGAACAATGAGACTCAGGAATTTGGGGTTCTGTTCCAGGCTCTGGAGGAGAGTGTGCTCTTGTGGGCATAGACTTCTGCCCATCCTCCATCCCCAAGCTTGGCCCCTTTTGCCCTCTCCCCTCAACCTGTCCCTTGCCCAGCCCTGGCTCTTTTTCCTAGTCCCATTCTCTGCTCCTCAGGCTTCTCACCCTAGTCCCAGTCTCCGTGCCCAGCCAGCCCTAGTCTCCCCATCAGTGAGCCCACTGTGCAAGTCTAAATCTCCTCCTCCATCCCAGTCTCTCCCCCTCCTGACTCCAACTCATTCTCTTCACTCTTTGCCCAGCTAGTTTCAGTTCCCCCTTCCCAGATTCTCATCCACTCTGTTTCTCCCCTCCCCCGCAATAGTTCTCAGTCCTAGTCTCCCTCCTTGGGCTACTCATCCAATCTCAGTCTCTCCCCCGACCTCTTTTCTGCCTCATCTCCTCAGTCTTCCTCCTCCCTGCCTCCTTGTCCCAATCTCTCTGCACAGCCAGTATCAAGCTCCCAGTCAGAGATACATATAACCAGTGGGGAGGGGAACATGGGTGTGGGGGAGAAAAAAAATATATATTTTTCTCCCCCACACCCATGTTCCCCTCCCCACTGGTTCCTAGTCCTAGTTTCCTTGTCCAGCCAGTCCCATCCTGTTGTGAGCAGGCCAGGCCACAGGGTTGAGACGTGGGCTGAGGCCAGGTGGCTGGTGGACATGCTCAATGCAGGTGGTCAGGGAGCAGCCAGATCTTGCTGAGAGATCAGTGAGAGGTTGTTATCCGAAGGATGAAAGAGATTGCATCTGTGCTGGCAGGTTCAGCGGCTGAGCTCAGTCTGGGGGACGTCGGGGGTGAAGGGGATGGGGTGGGGTCAAGGGGGAAAGGCAGGGAATGAGCAGGCAAGGTGCAGGGATGGTCTGGTCAATGTAGGTAGCGTGCAGACCAAGGGACAGGCTTGCCTGGATGCAGTTTGCGCAGGTTCGAAGACTAGCTTGAGAGAGCAGAAGTTTGGTTGGAGGGAATGGGAGGGGGAAAGAAGGGGCTGGATGGCAACAAACGTAAGAGACTAGTTGCTCAGACAAGGGGGATGGCGGGAACAAGAATGACTTATACTAGTAGGGTTGCCTACTTTCTGATTGCAGAAAACTGAACACCTTGCCCCACACTGTGCCCCACCCCTTCTCAAAGCCCCGCCCAGCCCTGGCCCATTCTCCGAGGTCCAGCCCCCGCTCACTCCATCCCCTGTCCCTCCATCACTCATTCTCCCCCACCCACACTCACTCATTTTCACCAGGCTGGGCAGAGGGTCAGGGAGCGGGAGGGGTTGAGGGCTCTGGCTGGGGGTGTGGGCTCTGGGGTGGGGGCCAGAAATTAGGGGTTCATAGAGTGGGAGGGGGCTCAGGACTGAGCAGGGGGATAGTGTGTGGGGGGAGGTGCGGGCTCTGGGAGGGAGTTTGGGTGTGGGAGGGGGCTCAGGGCTGGGATAGGGGGTTGGGGGTGCGGGAGAGGGTTCGGGGTGTGGGCTCTTGGAGGGAGTTTGGGTGTGGGAGAGGGCTTCAGGCTGAGGCAGAGGGTTGGGGTGCGGGAGGGGGGGAGAGGTGCAGGCTCCGGGTTGCACTTCCCTCCAGCTCCTAGGTGGAGGTGCAGCCAGGCAGCCAGCCAATGGGAGCTGCAGAGCTGGCACTTGGGGCAGGGGCAGCACGCGAAACCCCTGTGGCCACCCCTGTGCCTATGAACTGGACATCCTGGCCACTTCTGGGAGCCACAGGGAGCCTGCCTTCGCCCTGCTGTGCCACCAACTGGACTTTTAATGGCCTAGTCAGCGGTGCTGACCGGAGCTGCCAGGATCCCTTTGTGACCAGGCATTCTGATCGAAAACTGAATGCCTGGCAACCCGATATACTAGGAGGTGTCCAATCAGCAATCTGATGCTAGTCAGCTGATCCCACTGAGTCAATAACCGTAGCCCCTGTTTGTGGGGTATCAGCTGCAGTTTCCTTGTCTGACCTCAAACATGGTGGCACAGAAGGAAAGCCTCTTGCTTGGCACCCCTACAGGTCTCGCATCAAGATCTACAGCCCCTGACATCACCTACCCTACCCTCCAGCTCCTCCTTTGTGCTCCCGCAACCAACTACCTCCTCATTCCCACTCCCAGTCCCAGACTCCTGATCCTAGTTGTGACGTTGTGCAGTCTATATGATTTTGTAAAAACATGATAATAAGTGAGTATAANCTCGCATCAAGATCTACAGCCCCTGACATCACCTACCCTACCCTCCAGCTCCTCCTTTGCGCTCCCCCAACCAACTACTCCTCATTCCCACTCCCAGTCCCAGACTCCTGATCCTAGTCTATTCCTTTCGCTCCTCCCAGTCTGGCTTTTGTGCCCACTTGACTTGAATCAGATAGCTTCCTCCTCCCTGCTTCCTAGATACTAGGAGAGAGAGCACAAGAGAGACAGGCTCCCTGCTCCCAGTTCTGCTGCCCAGCCCAGATCAGTCATTACAGGGAAAAGTATGCCCTTACCCCTGGGTGGGAGTATGCACAGTTGCTCTATGGAGACGGTGCATATGCAATATGGTCATACATAGGAGCTTGAGGGTATGGAGCATGCTCAGCCCCTCTGTAAGGATGGTACATGCTCAATCTGGCCAGTACTAGGCGCTGAGAGAGGCTCTAGTTTGTTCATTGGGGATGGAACCTTTGGAGACTGTAGCTGCTAAAATCTAAAGAGTCTCTACTGAGCATGTGCAAACTGAATTTTTTCAAAGGCTTATAACTTGGCCTAATTAGGGCAGATTTTCACAGGAATGAAAAAGGCACATCCCTGACACAAAGGCTCTCTCTCTGACAAATTTCCAATCCCTGCTCCAAAGCATAGGGATGTTAGAAAATTTCAAAGAAAAGATCATCTAAATTTTTTTAACATGGGCAAAACATTTTTCCCTAGCCCTATTCTCAGAAATGGCTAGGCTATCTTGGCTGAAATTTTCCAGAACAATTCAGCCTGAGGCAGACACCCCACATGTAAAACTTCAGCCCAAACATTATAGTTTCTCAAAGTTAAAGCCACCAAAAACAGCATCTTATAAGGAGAAGAGTTGGACAACCTTATATATATTGTTTAAATATATTTTTACAAAAGACAAGCTGGGTGAGGTAATATCTTTTATTGGACCAACTTCTGTTGGTGAGAGAGACAAACTTTTGAGCTTAGACTGAGCTCGTCTTCAGTCTCTCTCTTTAATATCCTGGGATCAACAAGGCTACAACAACACTGTAAACAATGGAAGATATATATGTGATGTTGCACTCCATATGTTTATGGAAATATGCTTATGAGTGTGAATATAATGTAACTGGAATATGCTTTATGCTAAAGGTCTCTTATAAGGTATCATTACAAAGCTTATAATCTAATGNAAATTTCCAATCCCTGCTCCAAAGCATAGGGATGTTAGAAGATTTCAAAGAAAAGATCATCTAAATTTTTTTAACATGGGCAAAACATTTTTCCCTAGCCCTATTCTCAGAAATGGCTAGGCTATCTTGGCTGAAATTTTCCAGAACAATTCAGCCTGAGGCAGACACCCCACATGTAAAACTTCAGCCCAAACATTATAGTTTCTCAAAGTTAAAGCCACCAAAAACAGCATCTTATAAGGAGAAGAGTTGGACAACCTTATATATATTGTTTAAATATATTTTTACAAAAGACAAGCTGGGTGAGGTAATATCTTTTATTGGACCAACTTCTGTTGGTGAGAGAGACAAACTTTTGAGCTTAGACTGAGCTCGTCTTCAGTCTCTCTCTTTAATATCCTGGGATCAACAAGGCTACAACAACACTGTAAACAATGGAAGATATATATGTGATGTTGCACTCCATATGTTTATGGAAATATGCTTATGAGTGTGAATATAATGTAACTGGAATATGCTTTATGCTAAAGGTCTCTTATAAGTATCATTACAAATGTTATAATCTAATTAGTGTATTCAACCTATTTGTATGAATGTATCATTCTTGTATCTGAAGCTAGAAATATGAGGTATTACTCTGAAGTCCTATTGTAATTATGCAAAGTGTGGGCCATTAATGGTGGCTTGGAATCTTGATGGCTCCCATTGACTAGGACAATTGGTTGTGAATGGGTCTATTTACCTGCAAGCCTTCCTGTGTATTTGATGTGGGTAATGAAGAAGGAGGTCTTACAGTGACATGTGATCATGTCACATGATACTGGAATCCATCTTAAACCTGGTGCTTTTCCATTTAGAAGGAGGGATTGGGGACCCAGAGAGACAAAAGATTCCCGCCTTGGGCCAAAGCTATAAAAGGGGGTGGAACAGAATAAAGGGGGCTTCCAGTTGTGAGAAATCCCCTAGTTACCACCTGAGATGTAACTAACAAGGACTGTACCAGGTGAAAGTATTGGGCCCAGACTAGGAAGGGTCTGCCCCTCTTAGAGGATGTTTTAGTGCACTTTTCCATTATCATTTCACACTCTTAGCTTCTTCCTCCCTTCAGTCCCTCTTTCTGCTGCTTTGTATTCCTTTGGCCCCTTCCATTCCTTTCTGCATTTTACTATTTGTTTTTGGTGCATTTGAGACAGGTGCCATGCTTTGGCACAGCAAAAATTAAAGGCCTAACTGACAGCCCTTTGCTCCAGAGAAGATATCTTTGCAGCATTTGTAAAAGTAAGTTCAGTTATTCATGCTTCATCTACTAGCAGTGGTAGGTAATGTCAATGCTGCTATTTGTTATTGGGTCATTGATTGTAGGGAAATAAATTAACTTGTTTTTTATCCATGGGTAGGTAAAGATTTCTTCCTCAGCTGAATTGAGTAGACAGTGACGGTTGCCAGAGACAATTTCCTTTATCAGTGATAGGGACTCCAGAGATATCTAGGGCTATTGCTTAATATAATCAAATATTCCAAAAGCTGCCTGCTTGTAGCTTGAAAGAGGGATCCGTTTGCTTTTTGGGGGAGGGGATATTGGCCATACAGGATTAGCAGCTGGGGTGGGAGGCCAGGTACATTGCTACTCAGTAGGTTTGGAATAGCCCTGAATTCAGAGATTTGAACAGTGAAAGGCAGGCCCCTTGCTCAAGAGATGCAGTTAGAATCAGCCACATGGGAAGACCAAAGAAAGATACTATATCCATGCAGGATGTTGTGATCATTTCTTTCTACTGACCCAAAATCTACCAAATAAAAACACAAGACATTTGAGTGTCAGGGGCAGGCAGCCTGAGTGTACAATACAATGAATTCCGCAGAGGAAACAGGAGACTGCTCCCAGTTTGCACTCCTGAGGCAGGGAATCAGAATTGTGTTTACAAACAGAGTGATTAACAAGTGATTAAGATAAGAAAGGGCTGTTAGAACGTTTCCTAAAGTTAAATGATCTATTCCAAGCTTGGTGAACTGCAAAAAGTAAGTAGCCTAAATGATAGAAAGTAATTGTAGATTTTTCTACAGTTGTTGTATTCAAGAGGTGGTAACAAAAAGTTATTAATATCTTTCTTTGAGAAGGTAGCTGATTGTTTTAGACAAAGGAAATGCAGTAGAGCTAATCTATCTGGATGTCAGTAAGGGTACGTCTTCACTACCAAAGTTAAAGTGCTGCGGCGGCAGCGCTTTAACTTGGCTGTGTAGTTGCGGTACCAGCGCTGTGCGAGAGCTCTTAAAAAAAAAAAAAAAAAACCACCCCCACAAGGGGAGTAGCTACTGTCTACACTGTCACTTTACCACGCTGGAACTTGCAGCACTCAGGGGGGTGTTTTTTCACACCCCAGAGAGAGAAAGTTTCAGCGCTGTAAAGTGGCAGTGTAGGCAAGGCCTTAGGCATTTGATACAGTTCCACATAAGAAAATATTACCGTATATACTCATTCATAAGCCAAATATTTTTGGTAAAAAAGTGATGCATCAAAGAGCGAGGGTCGGCTTATAAATGGGTCTACACCAATTTAGTTGGGGATTGGTCCTGCTTTGAGCAGGGGGTTGGACTAGATGACCTCCTGAGGTCCCTTCCAACCCTGATATTCTATGATTCTATGAAAATTTGATGATTTTAAACTCTATGGAATCATTGAATTGAATATCTAATATATTGTTGTTTTGTTTACCTGGAGCGGCTGCAGGCATGGAGCCCCTCAGCTCCACTTCCCGCAGCTCCCATTGGCTGGGAACGGCAAACCGCGGCCACAGGGAGCTGAGGGGCTCCATGCCTGCAGCCGCTCCAGGTAAACAAAACGTCCCGACCTGCCAGAGGCTTACCCTGACGGGCTGGGAGCCAAAGTTTTCCAACCCCTGAAATATAGGGTCGGCTTATGAAAGGGTCATACAGTACTTATCCATCTTGGGGGCCGGCTTATAAACGAACGGGCTAATGAACGAGTATATACGGTAGTTAAATTGGAAAAGATGGGGATTAATATGAGAACTGAAAGGTGGATAAGGAAGTGGTTAAAGGGGAGACTACAACAGGTCATACTGAAAGGTGAACTCTCAGGCTAGAGGAAGGTTACGAGTGGAATTCCTCAGGGATCAGTCTTGGGACCAACCTTATTTAACATTTTTATTACTGACCATGGCACAAAAAGTGAATGTGTGCTAATATAATTTGCAGATGACACAAAGTTGGGAGGTATTGTCAATATGGAGGAGGACCAGAATATCATACAAGAAGATCTGGATGACCTTGTAAACTGCAGTAATAGAAATGGGATGAAATATAATAGTGCAAAGTGCAATGTCATGCATTTAGGAACTAACAACAAGAATTTTTGCTATAAGCTGGGAACTTATCAGTTGGAAGGGACAGTGGATGGGAAAAGAGATGTATTGGTTGATCACAGGATGACTATGAGCCATCAATGTGATGTGGCCGTGAAAAGGCTAATGCGGTCCTGTGGTGCATCAAGTGAGGTATTTCTATTAGAGACAGGGAAGTGTTAGTACCATTATACAAGGCACTGGTGAGACCTCATCTGGAATACTGTGTGCAATTCTGGTCTCCCATGTTTAAGAAAGATGAATTCAAAGTGGTACAGGTGCAAAGAAGGGCTACGAGGATGATCTGAGGAATGGAAGAGACTCAAAGAGTTTGACTTGTTTAGACTAACCAGTAGAAGGCTAAGGGGAGATATGATTACTCTGTATAAATACATCAGAGGGATAAATACCAGGGAGGGAGAAGAGTTATTTAAGTTAAGCATCAATGTGGACCCCAGAACAAATGCATATAAACTGGCTATCAACAAGTTTAGGCTTGATATTAGGCAAAGGAGTGAAGTTCTGTAGCAGCCTCCCAAGGGGAGCAGAGGGGGCAAAAAAACCTAACTGGCTTCAAGACTGAGCTTGATAAGTTTATAGAGCAGATAGTATGACAGGACTGCCTACAATGGTGTGTGGCCCATCAGCGATTGCCAGTAGCAAAAATCCCCAATGGCTGGAGATGGGACACTAGGTGGGGAGGGCTCTGAGTTACTACAGAGAATTATTATGCCTGGTGGGTCTTGCCCACATGCTCAGGATCTAACCGATCATATTTGGGGTCAGGAAGGAATTTTCTCCTGGGTCAGATTGGCAGAGACTGTGGGGGGGTTTCACCTTCTTCTGCAGCATGGGGTCACTTGCAGGTTTAAACTAGAGTAAATGGTCGATTCTCTGTAACTTGAAGACTTTAAACCACGATTTGAAGACTTCAAAAACTGAGCCAGAGATTAGGGGGCTATTACAGGTGTGGGTGGGTGAGCTTCTGTGTTCTGCAATGTGCAGGAGGTCAGAGTAGATGGTCCCTTCTGACTTTAGTAAGAGTATCTAAGTAAGAATATACATTACAATTTTAAACCTAACCAGTGTCCCATAAGTGACTGGCCACAAGATGTCAGAATATGTTAGTAGTAGAGCTGAGTGGATCTAATATTTATTTAATTTTCTTTCTTGATATAGGAATTAGATACAATGCTCCTGGCAGATATTTCTACATTATCTGCAAAAACACTAGACATTTCAGTTGCCTAAGTAGCCCCCGGAATCATGGTTAAAGTTGCGCCCCTCCCCAAATCTGAAACAGCGCCCCTGTGGGCAGGCATGGAATTTGTCGTCCCCTCACCCCCACATGCGCGGCTCTGTTGGCCTGAAAGAAGCCCCGCCTCCCAATATAAAAGTCAAACTACGCCTATGGGCGCTGGTCCACAGACCGGTCATTGAGAAACACTGCCCTAGACCACACTGCTCTCATTACCTTGCAGAAAATATCACCCTAGAACTCTTGTTTCAGGAGGAACCATGGAACTATGATTCTATGATTCTATGAACTCGCTCCACAGTGCAGCAAGGGTTAAACATCCTCCCCTGTGACTATTACAATGGTTGCACAGTGTCTAGCACAACTTGTGTTCTGGGTTTTGCTAGGAGACAAGACTGTTCAAGCAACATTAAATCTTAGAACTGTTATGTTTATTAAAAGGTGTCCCTGTGGGTGACAGATAAGAATGATGACTATGTTGGACTAACAGCTGTTATCAGATTTAATTAAAAAGGTGCGTAGTCGTGTTCTGATTACTATGCAGACAATGCCAACTTTACTGCAGACACATTAAGCACTCATATAAGTTCCCTTATATCTGACAGATTTTCTATTGAAATGGTGTTAAAAATGTATTTGAATCAGATGCTGTGGCGCTTCTCAAATCAAAACAACTCCGTTAACTCCATGAACTGGGTCAGAGTCCACAATTACAGGAGTCAAGAAATTCCAGGATCTCTATATATCAAGCAAGAAACTGAATTCTAAAATGAATTCACTCACATAGAATTATATGTTATGCCAGATTTCAAGTGCTCTCATTGCATGACTATACCTCTACTGCTATAACAACAGCGAGCATAAATGTATCAGAGCCTGTGTTATTCCCATTAATTTAAGCAGCTCAGAAAGGGCAAGTCATTGGCTAACACTACAGTGAAAAATAAATGCATTTGTGATAACTGGTAACTTCTTTTTCCCCCAAACATTATTTAATGTCACTGATCACATTCTGGGCAGATACATTTTTTATTTTTCAGGGTTTCAGATGCTCCCATCTCAACTTTAATTTACATAAAATAATGCAAGGTTACTATACTAGATATGGGTTATGCACGCTCAGCAAATAAATAAAAGCATAAAAACATACCATGCCCTACTTCCAGCCAAAATCCAGCATAAGCCAGCAACTATTGTTGATGGTTAGAGATACTCTGTAATGCTGTCTGTCATGCAGGCGCACCGGGTGTAATCTAAAAGTGTTTTGAAAGACAGGAAAAGGTTAGTTTGTGGCTAAATATACATTGAAAAAAGAACAGGAGCACTGTTAATAATAGGCTTATTTCCACATTGTGAATCAATTCACAAATAAAAATGTTAACCCTATAATAGCTAGCATTGATAGTTGGGGACTTTTTTATATGATCCATGACACATTATGCTCTAGTGATATGTGATGGCTTTGATCCTGAGAGTACTCATGCAGTGCACAGCATGTAAGGCTGTATTACGCTGTGATGTTGTATCAGTGCTAACTCCTGTACTACATCCTCTGGTGCCCCTGTGCTCTGCTCAACACATCTGAGGATGAGTAAGGGCAAAACTAGCCTTCTGCCACCTCCCTGAGTTCTGGGACAGTCCAGCACCTGGTGCAAGCCTCAGCAGCAGCAGGGCTGCTCTAATTTGTGCTGGCAGCAGCAGACACCAGCCCAGGATCAGAGAAGCACAGGCCAAAGAGCGAGGCAGCAGTGTGTAATTCAGCTGGCTATAGGCACTTTATGGCATCTGAGGACTTCCCCCACTCTAGAGGAATCCCCAGCTGCCCACTGTTCCCTTTGCATGGCAGAAGAGGCGCAAAAAGGACAGTGATGGGTCCAAGAACCCAGTACTATATAAGGGAGCAGGTAAGATGAGCACTAAGCATTATCCTCTGCACAGAGGGGTGAAATTATCAAGTGTCCTCTGTGCATACTCACTAGGATAAAAAAAAGGAGCAGAGTCTGGGCAGAGAAATGAGGAAACACAGGCCCAAGGAAATGAAATTCTTAGCTCAGTGTTCCCACCTTATGTGTTAATCTTGCTGCCCAGTAGGAGGAATTTGGTGACCACACTGCAGCACCCTCATTAGCACAGGATCAGATTCCTTGAGATCAAGGCTCAGGATTTCTGCTTAGTGCAGACGACTATGCTCAGCGCTGAACATTGCTTACTCCCAAGTGTACCTCCTTGCTGGGCACTACATAGGAGCAAGAGTGAGGTATAGAAGTGTTACTGTCCAGTCTAATAGCTAGCAGATCGAATATGGGGACGTCCATATGCCAGAGCAATGGACAAAGATGGGAAACTATTATGCATGTTAAAAAAAAGAAAGTCTAAACAAACAATTAAGCAAATCTGGAAAGAATCCAAGCGCATTTCCTGTGCTGGAATGAGCTCCCATATGGGTTTTTCCCCCCTCTTCCGTTAAACACATCCTTAGATGCTAGAGTTTGTCCCAGTTTATCCTTTGATGTAATACTTCACAGGTGCTTTCTTTAAGCATCCTGTTTGCATAAATTGCAAAGAAACTTGACCTATCTGGTTGAAAGGGGGGGGCGGGGATATCCAATACAATTGGATAGACAGTGTTTTGGTAAACATTTTAAAAAATGTTTTCTTGCATAATATTGAAAAAGTCTCTGCTTTGGATCTGTTAGTTCATGGAGATCATGGAGTCCCTCTCTTTGTCAGGGTATGACACACTGAAGGAATGTTTTATTTCTGTCAGCGATAACATTTCCACATAATGTACTATTTGCGTGTGTTGTATTTTTTATGCAACAAGTCCGAGTTCCGGGTCATGCTGGTGATTCATTGGATGCTACAGTTGCAGGTCATGCTAACTGGAAAGTGTCAGATACAGAGCTCATATTGGTGATTTGTCAAAAACATATTAAAATTTAAGCAAAGTGGGCCAGTCTGGCAGGGCTGTGAGTTTGTCTCCAGCTTGGACCTCAGCTAGCAGTGATTGGGAGGAAGTGTACTCAGCCCACGAGGGAAGGGAGCACCTTTGTGCTGTTCTTAACTCCCTCTGACTGACCCAGGAGTATGAATGATGCGCTCTGGATGTTGCTGCATCCAAACCTCCTCCAGTAGAACGAGGAGTCAGTCCAACACTCAGCATTCCTAGTCAGTAGTTAATAAAGGGGGAACATAAAGGGAACTTCAGGGGCAAATTTTACTTAAAAATAAAATAAAATAAATAAATAAATAAGAAAAATCTCACACTTCCTCTCATGCCTGCATGTACCAATAACCACATTCTACAAAGGGACTAAACACATCTTAACCTAGTGGAGGTGCCTGTGGTGTATGTGGCTAACAATGCCTGATTTAGAGTCAGAAGGTACGTCTACGTTGTATTTTAAAATCCAAGGCAGCGTATGCTGCAATCACATCCTGTGGGTTTGAGGCTGACCATTCATGCATCCAGAACAGTCAAATTACCATGATTGTAAGGGTATCAAACACAAGACTGAACTCCTATGAAAAGTTACCCTTTTAGTAACAGATTGACTTGACCTTTAACTCTTCCTAGTCCAGGTAGAGTTTGCAGTGGAGTATGAAAGCTCAGATAAGAAGCCTTCTTGGAAAACTACCTCTCCTCTGACACATGGCTAGAACTCCATCTGCTAACAGCCTAGGATGCATTTACGTCACAGAATGTTTCATATAAACATTCAAATTTAGAAAATTATAAAGTAAGAGGAAGGCTTAAGATGAGTGGGAGCTACGCTAATGTTGACATTGCTGTTCTGCTGAGAGTAGTACACAAACCTCGGTGTATAACGCATACCACAAAGAAGCCAAAATGACTCCTCCAGCGTATATCAAAAAGAGCAACATAAATAGAATTACCCCCTGCATAACTTGGCTTTATTTAGCGAAAGGGGAGTACAGAGAGAGAACTTCTCATTGCATATTTTAAAAGGCCAGATGGGTAGAAAGTCTATTTCTCTGCTCTCTCTCTTTATCAAAGAAATTTAAATTCTGCAGCTGTTTATTTCTGTTCTTTGATAGTTTTGGAGCCACTTGAGATGGTCTGTGGTGTGCATAGTATAACAAGGTTGCTAGCAAAACAAATACAGATCTAAACAGACAGATTTCTTCTCTCCATCTTTCAGAGGGCTTGTATAACAATCGTTTAAATTTAACTGAATGCTGTGCCTCAGACAAGTGTAATTTCAGGTTTCCATGTTGATCTGTTTCTATCCTTCTCATATCTATGCTCTGGATGCACGAGTGTAATTTTCACAAGAACAAAATGGCATCAAGAAATAACTTTAGGCCACAGTGGTGGGCCATGGCTAAAGCATAAGGTACATAAGGAGGTATCTAACTTTTGCTCCTCAGATTGTTGTCATGGCTCCTAGGATAGTGGGGATAAGAGCAGTAGGCATGTCGGAAGAGAGTCCTCTCCACCAACCCCTTTTGGATAAGTGACAGAGCAGCCCAGATGTCCAAAGGATTTGACAAGCCCTTCTCTCCTCAGAGGAAAGAGAATGATGTGATATGAGACAGTCTCCCAGCCTCACCGAAAAAACTCTCTGGGTGACATCCTCACCCCAGCTCCAGGCCCTGTATGCCACATAAGAGGGCTAGAGAGGTGTAAAGGGGCCCTAAAGGGCTATGACTGGGGAAACATTCCCTCAACATAGGCACTGCAGAGGCAGTCAGGCGGCTATCTTCCAATGGCCCCCATGTAAGTCTTGGCATAGCGCCTGGGATGGCAGCAGCATATAACATTCCAGAGATTCCAGCCATAGGCAGCTGAGGACAGGCTGCTGTAATTCAGACAGGACCACCAAGTTAAGTTATGCCAGGAGCTGCAGAGAAGCCCACAATTGGGAGGGTGAAAGTGTGACTTAAAACTACCACAGCCTCTTCTCTCTGGGCAGTGAGTTCTGCGCTACGTCCGGAGGTGCAGCATTGAATCTCACCTATTTTCTCAAGCGTGCAACTGTCACGTAAAGAGTGAAATCCTGGCCCCGTTGGACACAATGGTAAAACGCTCATTAACTTTAGTGGGGCTAAGATTTCACCCAAAATGTTTATCAAAGTGAAGCCAGGTGGCTGCCATGTCTGCTAAAGACCAAAGCCGGTGGTAGCTTGTGTGTTTTTTCAGAGCACACTGTTCAATTGTTCTCTCTTGGATAACACTTAACATCCAGAAGCAGTGACTGTGTCAATGAATGAGTCTTCAAAGTTCTGTCTTTGAAAGGTGAGAGGAAAGATGCCTCCTTACACCAACTTTCCCTGCAGCCAGTCATTGAGGCATAAAGCCAACCCAATCCTTCCCTGAATTACACACCAAGGCCAACTTATTAAATTCAAGATCAACCCCATAAAAGGAGGTAGCACAACAGCATAGTGGCGATAGAACTATTATTTCCATTAAGGGAACTTTCCCCAACAGCAAACTTTACAAAGGTGGACCCTGCAGCCAGGAAATTAGTCAGCACCTATTAATGAATGTACACTGCACCATGCAGTCTCTATCACAGTAACCAAAATGCAATGTGTATTATATGGTCATCCTTAAAATGCATCAAATAAAGGTCGACAAAGAAAATATGGGTATACAGATGACATAGTTTTAGACTTACTAAATGGACACTCGTTGCATGTTATTTTATGAGTTCTAGGCACACGTTAGGTATAGTCAAAAACATATAATAAATTAATTGGTAGTCATTTGTTGTTGAAACCTTCTAATGAACTGGAAGACAATGGCCTAAAATTTCAGAACTGTGATAAGCAGGGGCGACTCTTAAGGGCCAAATCTATCAATGAGAAATAGTGATGTAAGTTGATGAGAAAACAGATGAGTAACTGGTGAAATATTTTACACCTTTATTTGCTTTTCCTGCACAACCCCAATTGCATACCTTTGGCATATTAAACTATTTTACACACCCACTTAATGCCAAATAGGGGAAAGTTACTCACCAAATTACACCCATTGTGTAATTTACACCATTGTTTATGTCTCTGCTTAACTGGGACTGCACTAGGGCTGGCAGAAAATTTTCTATTAAAACTGTTTTGAATGGAAAACTGGGTTTTTTGACAAAAATCACACTTTTCTTGAAAAATTGCCTGCTTACTACAGAAAATTTTTATTTGTTATTGGAAAAATTATGCACCTGAAAACTGAAATATTTGAATTTGGATATGATCCCACAGTGCTTCATGTCCCCATTAACCTCTATAGGCCAGGCTCCCTGGTCAGATTGCATCTCCCATGATGCACTGCAGCCAGATGAGCCCCTAATGCCGCCTCATCAAGAGGAGAGAGCATGGTGCAGCATGGGAGATGTAGTCCAACCAGGGAGCCTGGCCTATAGAGTAGAAGAACAACATGACACACACAAGTTACCAGTACCATGGTGGCATTTTGGAACAGAAATATTTTGGTTTTCAATTTTCACCAAAATGTCAAAATTTTCAGCAAGAAAACACAACACTTTCCTACCAGTTCTATTATACGCACTTCGCTGTTCTCTCTCCACAATGCATTGCACCCCATGCTGTACCACCCTTTTGCTATTTATAAAACAATTTGATCAAATCTCAGTTCCAGAAGACTAACTAAAATTAAAAAAACTATTTTGCACTTTAAAATAATGGCAAGGTGTCCAAAGCCTCGGATGGGTGCATTCTTCAGTATTTTAGACATCTAAGCCAACAAGAATGACAGAATTCATTATCATCAATATCAAGCACAAAATTATGTGCTGAAACCTCAAGAATTCAAAAATCATGAACAAGGTCCCCAAAAATCATGAGATTGGCTTAAAAAAAATCACAAGATATTCAAAATAATAAATGTATGGTTCTCTATTTGCCTGATGGGTTTTGAGCCTTTGGCATTCATGTTTTCCAGTGATGAGGACTAGAAATGCATTTTTTTAAAAGAAAAAGAAACCTGAGGTAATCATATATTTACAAGACTCCAGGAACTGGATTTAAGTAAAATATCAAATATCTTGAGACATGAAAAAATCATGAGAGGTGGCAACACTTCTAGTCAGAAAAGAAGAGAACAATAAACATGTTATGCTCACACTCAGCTAGTGACCCTAAAAGTTTCATCAGACTGCTCCCGTATCCCTTGCCTCTGAGACATTGGAAAGCCTGCCCCATGCCTTCGCTGAGTGGAATGCAGGTGCAGCAAAGGGGAAAAAAGCCAACATACAACAACTGGTCTTTTACAGCACATATGGGGAGGGAGAAGGGACACCAGCAGATCTAGACTTTAGCAACAGCAAAAAACAAACAAACATATCACACACCTCCATGTTATTATCACCCACTGCCTGCAACAGCCCTTTGGCTTTGCCCTCCTGTTTAGATTCTTTGATCTAACATTTCAGATGCAATCATCACCAAAAGGTCTGCAATTCTGTTTGATGTTTTAGTACAAGGTACCCCACCTGTATTTATTTATTTATACTGTAAAAGTACCCAAAAAAAAAAGGAGACTCCTGTGTGAGATTTTTAAACCCACTGGCAAAACCCTTTCCCATCACTGACCCATGGTGGCTTGCAAATTCAGATCTACTTTCCCCTCAGATTCACAACTAAACCCGCACAAGATTTTTATAGCTATTCTTCTGAAACTAAGGTCATCATAAACTCAGGAATTTTTAAATTACATTTTTATTATTCTGCCCAGTAGAGCCAGCAGCAACAAGGGCCGGGTTCAGTATCTAGGGGTTCCTTTTCAACAATACAACACAAAACCAGCTCCAGCTCCAGCCCCAGCCCCCACCCAGTGACCTGGGACAATTACATACCACCCCCTGGGTGCCTCTAAGAGGCAATACTTCCCCTCTCACAAGCACAGTTTCTAAGTGTAGCAAAAACTTTTAATAAAAGGGGAGAATTAACTCAGCATTACTTTGGGAAAACACCGCAACTAAGGTTCATAAACACAAACCATGAGCAAAAGACCCATCCCCCAAGTAAATTGGGCAGTGTCCTTTTCCCCTCAGGGTCTTAAGTACAGGTCCCTTCTCTGTATCCCTCTCATAGTTGCTGTCCTTTTCCAGTGCAGCCCCAGAGTTCAGAGGTTCATCCCCAGAGTTCACCTCCCACGCTGTGTGGAGGGGTGGGTAAGGAGACATCTTACATGCTTCACTGCTCGGGCACTCGCTCATCGCCCCAACAGCTGATTACCACACCTCTGCAGGACTCTACTCTGGCCCTCTCCACCAGCTGCCCACTCGCCAAGATGTCTTCAGGGGCCCCCCAACACAGCTCTCAGTGATTTCAGCTCTGTAGCTGTAATAAGAGTCTCAATTGAATCTAAATTAGCTCTTTTATTATATCATGGAGAGAGAAAGAGTCAAATGGTGTCTAAAACCCTTAAACAGGCGCAACACTGCCAAATACAAGTACCTATCCCCAGCCTCTCTAAACTCATTGGGCTTTGGAACCCATGTCCCCTGCCTAGCGAGTGCTGTTCGGTTGAGAGTGAGTCCCTCCATGGGGGTATGCCAGGTACAGTTCTGCTGCCCTCGGTTCACACAACAAGGATACCAACCCTTTATTACTCCTAATAACAAGGAGACTGGGGATCCAACAGCAGCCACAAGTGATCATTTGAGCAAGCAATCCCATCATGCTGAGCACCTAGGCAGGGTGGGTGTGTCCATGCAAACAAGATTGGTTTCTGAAGTCTTTTCCCACAGCTCACCACTAGATGTCAGGGGAGAGCTCATTCAGACTCTGCTTACATCATGACCCCAAAACTCATGATGGCCCAGGGAACCTTCCAGCTTTCTAAGAATTTGGGGCTCAACTGTTTTCTGGTTTGTTTCAACCCAGCTAGGCCCTCGTCTCCCTCCCCCTTACCCCGTCCCTTCCCCCCCTTCACACAGGAGACTTGGCTGTGTGCTGCAGAGGAAGCCAAGAGACTTTCTGCTTCCATGAATAGCCCCCTCCAGGCAGCTGGTCCATTCTTGGGTTCCTGTTCTTCCTATGTCACAATGTTGCCAACTCTTGCAATATTTAGTGTACTTCTTACAAACCCAGCTGTTGGAGTTAAGAGCATCTCAGCTTTCACTTCAAAAAGAAAATCTTTCCAACCCTCACCGTTACAAAGAAAAGCTTAAAAACATGACCTGAGTTCACCCTAAAGGCTGAGAAAGCAAAGAACCATTTAAAAAAAAAATTTTTTTTTTTAAAGAACCATGATTTTGTGGGCCTGACTCGTGACTTTTGAACGCTTAGGTTTGGCAGTGCAGAAGGCCCCACTATATCCCACTGTATGTTGTGGGATTTCGTTTGTGTCTAGTAGGGGAAGAGGGCAGTGAGTCTCTGCTTTTGTTGTGAAACATGACAGGGATTTTTTGCTTCTGGGTTTCCTATGAAGCCTAAACTGATGTGAACCTCACAAAAGCACCAACTTGTGGAAGCCAAGCCCTCCAGAAGAGGTTACCAAGCCGGGGAGTTTTGCACACCTCTGTCCAAAACTCAGTCTGAATGGGGAAAATTCAGACCTAGGATAAGTGGACTGATTTCACCAGGGCGGTACCCACTTACAACGTGCTCGGTATATTGCTAAAATTGCTGCTGTTGCCTAATTTAACAGCTACACCATTTAAATGTGTACCTTTTGGTAAGTAATGCTGCAGCTGAAAGGGCAGCATCCTGTTTATATTTTATTGCAATATTATTTGTTTACGGTTCAGCAACGTAGGGGCCATAATCACATAAAATGTCAGCAGCTTCTACCAGGGCTCTTTAGTTAGATAGTGTTTAGGTTAGACAATCCATTGTTGATATAATCTTGCTGAGCCATCTTGAACTTTCCTGGAAAATGAGTGTTTGACGTAGATGGGTCTTTTTTCATTCAAGGTATGAAAAACTCTCTATGAATCATGAAGAGGTCAGTTATTACACTTGAACTGCTGCAAACCATGCCAGAGATTCATGTTCTGGCAAGCAAATCCTGCAGGTCTGCTGGACCCATTGCTTTGCTTGATGGTATGGCCAAAAGGTGCATAACCTTTCATGTGGTCCATACAAGACACACTATTGCCAGGCTGTCACGGTGACCCCAGCTTTGAGCATGAATGGCAGCAGCTGTGAAGTGAAGTTAAAACAGAGCTCCTCATAGCCAACCTAAATCACTTATCACGCTCCAAACACTCCTTTTAGAGATGCTTTCGAACCAGATATTTTCTTAGAACAGCAACTTATTTTTGAACCATCAAGAAACCCAAAATGTAATGATTAGAAGACAAGCTCTTAATTATGGATCCATTTTTTAAAAGGCTCACTATTTGCATCTACATTTGCTTGAATGTGATGAACAGTAGTGGGCAGAGAACAAAATCAGGGGCGGCGAGTTATATGGGCCCATGGGGCCCATGATCCAGCAATATTCAGGGCCCGGGGGCCCGGCTCCACCAATGTTCGGGGCTGGGTCTCTCCCCCAGCCCTGCCTGCCGCCCCCACGTGTCCCTGCCTGTGCCCTACACAAGGTCCTAGAGCCCCCCAACTACTAGCGCCAGGGCAGGCTGACCCTACCCCTGCCCTTCTGCCTCAGACGCAGGGCCATCCCTAGCCAGGGTCTAGGAGGCAGGAGCTGTGGGGGCCCTCACCCCAGCCCCAGACCTGTCGCTCATGGGAGAGGGTTTGGGGGAAGGGATCCCTCCGCACTCACGAGCAGCGGAGCAGCCCGGCCCCAGCCCACTCTACTCCGCCAGCTCCCAGCCACGGTGCTCCGCTTCCCGCCGCCAGTGAGAGCCAGGGGCGGTCCTTTCCCCAACCCAAGCAACATGGCTGCGGCCGGGGCAAGGGAAGCGGAATGGGCTGGGGCCGCATCTCTCCGCTTCCCGCCGCTGGTGAGTGCGGGGGGCGGTCCTTTCCCCAACCCGAGCAACATGGCTGCGGCCGGGGCAAGGGAAGCGGAGCGGGCTGGGGCCGCATCTCTCCGCTTCCCGCCGCTGGTGAGTGTGGGGGGCAATCCTTTCCCCGCACTCACCGGCGGCGGGAAGCGGGGCACCTCAGCTGGGAGTTGGAGGAGTAGAGTGGGCTGGGGCCGGGTTGCTCCGCTTCCCGCCGCTGCCAGTGAGTGGGGGGTCGCTGGGGGAAGAGGTGGAATGGGGGCGGGCCGGGGGCAGAGCAGGGAGGGAAGGGTAAGAGGCAGGGCGGAGGGAGTTGTCCGGGGCCCCACACCCCCCTAGGAATGGCCGAGGGATAGGGCTGGTCCTGCCCCAAATTTCATGGCGCCCTACACAGCTGCGTATGCTGCATATGCCTAAGGATGGCCCTGCTCAGATGGATGGACCCCTCCCTTTTCCAGTGGGACACTCCAACAGCACAGGGGGCCCCCTCACCCACAGTCACCGCTCCTGCCCCACGCTGGGCATGGGGCAGCCCCTTCCCCCACTCCCAATGAGGCTACAATGTGGGGCAGCAGCAGGGAAGGAGGCGCACACGTGATGGCAGCCCCCCTCCGCACCCACCACAGGGAAGGTGAGGGGGCTTCCTGGACCTGTGAGGGGCCCCAGGAACACGTGCAATGACAGTGGTGCAAGGTGAGTGTGCTGCCAGGGGGAAGAGGGGGGCCCCTCCCCCAGAGCTCGCTGCTGCTGGTCGGGGGAGGGGTGGGGGGAATCCTCCTCTCTTGCGCCAGCTGGGGGCAGCCTGCCTGCATCCCAAACTCCTCATCCCCAGCCCTGCCCCACCCCAGAGCCTGCACCCCCCAGCCAGAGCCCTCACCCCCACACACACCCCAACCCTCTGCCCCAGCCCTGAGCCCCCACACCTCAACCCTCTGCATGAGCCCCTCCCACATCCCAAACCCTTCATCCCCAGTCCCACCCCACAGCCCTCACATTTTTACATTATTTTAAAAAATATATGTCGGCTTACAAGGCAGGTGTGGGAGGGGCAGGCCTTGGACCCGTTCTGGGCACTACCAAAAATTATACAAACCTGGCGCCCCTGGACAAAATGAGATAGGGACTAAAAGGAGAATACTCTGAAGATAGAGGGATGTTTCTGAATAAATGAAGCTGAATTAATACAGGACACAGACTAGTTTTCAGTGTTACTCTGAGAATCTACATAACATCAGCAAGGTTACATTCATTATATCTGGGATTAATGAATAAAGTGGCCAACTGATAGTGGAGAGACAAAGTGGGTGAGGTAATATCTTTTCTGGACTAACTTCTGTTAGTGAGAGAGACAAACTTTCCCACTACACAGTTCTCTCACATACAACTGATATTGGTCATTTTTGGCATGTACAGTGAAGCTGTCAAGAGGTTTAAAAAATTGGGAGCAGAAGATTGCAATAGTTTATATAGCCACAAATGTCTTAATGATGATCTGTCATTACTCCTTATTGATCAGAATAAAAATTTGCTGGGGGTGTCTTATCTGTTGTGAGTCTGTCTCATGCATTACTGGTATAAGGCCTTCACCATGCCCATTCTCAAGAACTTGTGTAAAATAATTGATGCTTCTTTAGGTATGGAAGAGGTCAATTAAAAGCTCTGCTAACATATTTTAAAAATATGTAAGTGATATGTATGGGGATAACAGAAGATTCCACAAGCCAGTTACAGCCATGAATATAAATACAGCTCTCCTTAAAATCACCTAATACTTCTACTATGTTCCACCTGTGTAGCAATCCCTTCAATAAAGAATGCCTTACAAAATGTTTATCTTGCATCAAGGATTTATTAATACTTAGTCTAGGATTTATTTACCTTTAATCCCTTGCTGGATCTTCTGTATTGCCATTTCAAACCTTTTCATGCAGCTCCACTACAGACTGATCCAACACATACTGGCTGGTCTAAGCTTTTATATATTATTTTAAATGCAAAAACTCTCAGTGTTCCCTTCTAAAATATGGGCCTGATTCAAAGCACACTGAAGTCAATGGGCTTTGGAACAGGCCCTTATCTGTTTCTAAAAGACCAGCTGTAGGTTCTGCCGGTTGCTTATCTTCACAAAACCAAACTCAGATAACCAGTCATAAAAGACATGTTTGAATTATGAACAGAGTATTGAATACTTGCACAAACTGTTCTGATACAATCCACAGAGGAAAAACATACCCACCAAATACAAACCAAATCAGAAAAAAAAAAAAAAAAAAAAACCACCATGGTATTTACTATCATCAGATTGTTCACTCTGCTAGTGTGTTCAACCCTTCACCCATCATGTGTCTGTTTTGTCTATTTACATTGTAAGCTCTTCAGGGCAGGTACTGTTTACTACCCTGTGTTAGTACAGGGCCTAGCACAATGGGGCTCTGTCTCTGTCCCTTAAGCACTACTGTTACTAATAAAGGAACACAGGCAAGGAAACCATGACTTGCTTACAGACATTACATGAATAGAGTAGGGTGACCAGACAGCAAATGTGAAAAATTGGGATGGGAGTGGGGGGTAATAGGAGCCTATATAAGAAAAAGACCCAAAAATCGGGACTGTCCCTATAAAATCGGGACATCTGGTCACCCTAGAATAGAGAGACAAGCTTAGTTAGTTACGTAAATTATTTGCTGTGAGTTATTCACTCAGCCCCACTGTCAAATGAAATATCCAGATGTTATGGCAATATAAGAAGTACCATTGTAAAGTTATTATATTAATGATTGTCAAGTATCAGAGGGGTAGCCGTGTTAGTCTGGATCTGTGAAAAGCAACAAAGAGCCCTGTGGCACCTTATAGACTAACAAATGTATTGGAGCATAAGCTTTCGTGGGTGAATACCCACTTCGTCAGACGCATGTATATTAAGGATTGTTCTTTATGGGAAATATGATGGTAACTACATTTTTCAAATGTACATTTTAATAAGCAGGAGTTAATCACGCACATATTTTCAGTTTCTACTATAAAAAATGGAATATTCCAACACAGCTCCAGGACTGTAAATAGCCTTTCTGCAATGCTTTTTAGCAGTATCACAGGCCTGAGCTTTGTAATTAAGCTATTGGAATGAAAATGGCAAAAGTTACATTTGAAACCAAAAGGAAGTTAGCCAAAATGAGTACACTGCTTAAGCTAAAGAGGACTGTAAGACAGAGGCAATGAAGAGTAGAGAGTAATTTACTTCTCAATATTTATCAAGTATCATTTAACATGACCACCGACCTATGGAAAAGATGGGCTCCTGGTGAAAGCAAACAACGGGGAGTGGAGAGAGGGAAGGTTCTGTGGAGAGAGGGAAGCTCTGGCAAACTTGAACTAGACACTTTGGCCCAAATTTTCAGAAGTGTTTGATAATTTTGCATACCCTGCTTGAGACACCGAGGGCCTGATTTTCAGAGGTGATCAGCTCCAACTGATTTCAATGGAATTTAAGCATTCTATGGAATATGGGGAAAACTTACCAACCTCACAGGTGTGCTAGGAGGTTTCAATTCTTCATATGTAAGGCGCTATAGAAATGCAAAGTTAATATTTTATCAGTGTTACCCTTCTACTCCCTCCTTCATTCCCCCCAGGTTGCATCTAGTCTTAATGTAGGCCTGACCCTAAATTGACCCATTAGTTCAAATGGACCTACTCACATGAATTCAGTTATGCATGTGAGTGTTTGCGGGGATGGGCCCTTAGATTCCAGGCTCTTTGGGGCAGGGACTGTCTTTTACTAAGTGTCTGAACAGTATTGAGCCCAATGAGCCTTTTTAGGCACTACTGTCATCCAAATAATAAGAACAGATGCTGCAGGACAAGCTTTTGTCCTGCTGTTGACCTCAGCTATTCATAAACTTTGTCACAACCCTCAATACCTTTTTTTAAAAACCTCACTCATTATATTTATCAGGGCAAAGATCTTTCTAGCCTCTCAATTAAACTTTCAAGAACCAGAAGAAATCCTGTGGGCATTTAAGCTTATTTCCATGGCCTCTAAGCTGTCCTTATAGCTTATAGACACAGTTTAGTATGTTTTTTCCAAAAATCATTTATTTTCCCCATTGGTTAATTCCCTCACTCCTACCAGTAGAGCTTTTAGACTCTGGATGTACATTTTATCTCTAAGGGGGCCACCAGCAGAGTGGACAAGCGCCAGGTATTTTGTACTGAATGGCTGTTTTTTTTAATTCTTCCTACATACTTTCAGAAAAAATTTAAAGAGAGGCCCTTTCTCTGCCCTTTTCTATCCAATTAATCTTTTGTATTATTTCACTTCCTTTGCTTGTTTTAGATGGTAATTAAACTAAATTAAAACATCAGTGATTGATAGCAGTGAGCAAACACAGCTCTTTATGATCAACAATTATTCAGCAACTAGTGAGTGCCAACTTTGCAGGATAAGGGCAAAGGTACACCCTCAGGAGACATTTTATAACCAGATATTAGGCAGAAGCCGTCCNTTCAGCAACTAGTGAGTGCCAACTTTGCAGGATAAGGGCAAAGGTACACCCTCAGGAGACAATTTTATAACCAGATATTAGGCAGAAGCCGTCCCACATCTCCCCCCCCCGCTCCTCCACATAATTCTAACATTACCACAATTTAACAGACACTAATTTACAGTGTAGGTATGTGTGCTTCTACTTTATGATAATTGGGGCATTTAGGGGATCAATCCTGCTAACATTGAAGACAACGGGAGTTTTACCAGGTTGGGGAGCAAATTTGGTTCTAGGTAAGCATGCCATTGTGGCCAGATCCTTGGTCCCCACTCCATCCCACTGTGTTGTTTCCACAATGCAAAGGAGGTGGTAACCTGTTGTAATAGTAAAACTAGTTGGCAGTTTGGCATTCCCCTCACATGGGGTAATCTCTGGCTGGTGTAGAGTCAGCATATATGGCTCTGTACCACTTCCACCCAGCATAAGTAACATGTCGGATCAGGAGAGTGTGTGAGTAAAGTGCCTTTCAATCTGGTAAGCCTGGAGTGGTAGAATGCATACGTTAGTCAACTAGTATTAGACATAAAAATCTTGATTCTGTTTATAACATGGATTTGTACAGCCTAGTACGAGGAGAGTTTTTATGAGGTTAGAAAAGAAAAGCAATTTTAAATCAAAATGGTCTCTGTGTGGTTGTAACCCAAACAACATTATGGTGGTGTATGGGAACTATGCAGGCTAGATACCACAGTGATGGGTACACTAAACAGAAACAGAAAATAAAAACTGAGAAATGAAGTAGTCTATTTTAATTGCTCAATTAATCAGAGAGCATTAATAATGAAAGCTAATTAGCATTTGCAGATTTAATAAATCTTACTACTTTATGAGGTTTTACCACTATAATCTTGAACAGTTTTTGTCACAAAACAATACTACTTTTGCTCTATTTTTCTGCTTTCAGAAGTCAGAGAGCAGTCTCAGACTGTTAATTTGTGCATCTTGGAGAAATGTGATAAACAATGTAAATGTACAAGTTAAATTAACGTGTTACAAAAGTAAATTGAGAAAAGTCTGCCACGACAGCCAAAAGCTGCTGATTGCTGCTTTTGTTTCACAAATGGAAACTCACTGCCTATCATAACATCTGTAATGCCAGTAAACAAACATGATGAATGCATTTAATTTAGAGTTTCCATTAACCTCAAAACTTCTTAAACTTCATGGACAAGAGTCATTGTGTGACAAGAGCTCTTGTGTTTTAGAATTTATTTTCCCCATGGTTCTAACATCTGGTGTAAAAGGTCTTCAATAAAAACAGTGTCACAATTTTTCCTTTCAAAATAAGCTGATTCATTGCTGAACCTGATACTTCACATACACTGAAGGTTCAAACTTATACTGTGTAATTCCAGTTATCCAGATTCCCTGCATCTGAAAATCCTAGTTATCCGAATCCACAGTGTGTCCTCCCGGTAGTCCTATATTCGTTAATCACTTTGGTTTATCCGAATGCCTTATCTGAAACTTTGGATGTCCCCCAGGCCATTCAGATAAGTGTGCTGTATACAGATACTGTACTTTAGAACTAAACCCAATTATGCTTCATAATAACCTGAAACTACTTGTAGTGTGTTCAGTTTCTGTTCACTGGAGGGGTGGGGGGAGGCGGCTAGGGGAAAGAGCACTGTATTTTGTGCTACTTCTAACACTGTGCTACAATGTTCCCCTTAGAATAACGAAGAATGTTACTACAAAACGGAACTGTGCCATGCCACCAAGGTATGAAAAAGAATGTTTGTATAAACCAGCAGTGTGCATAACTAAAACCACCCACTGTGGCTTTTGTACTGGGGCAGATGTGGAGCCCTGCATTGCTACATGGCAGCATATGTAAGCAGGGGCCACACACAGTACAGAAGCACACAGTGAGTTTTTCCCAGTCTCTGAGATCAAGTCCACACACATACATTTGAAGATGGCACGTGTATGTTAGAGAGGCTGAGGGAAGTGGGGTTATTTAGTCTGCAGAAGAGAAGAGTGAGGGAGGATTTGATAGCAGCCTTCAACTACCTGAAGGAGGATTCCAAAGAGGATGGAGCTCGGCCGTTCTCAGTGGTGGCAGATGACAGAACAAGAAGCAATGGTCTCAAGTTGCAGTGGTGGAGGTCTATGTTGGATATTAGGAAAAAACTATTTCACTAGGAGGGTGGTGAAGCCAGGGCCGGCGCTTCCATTAGGCGACCTAGGCGGTCGCCTAGGGCGCTGCTATTTTGGGGGCGCCTGCGCCCCCGCCGCCCGTAAAAATTTGGGGGCGGGATTTCGGGGGCGGGACCTTCCGCCGCCTAGGGCGCCAGCAAAGCTGGCACCGCTACTGGGTGAAGCACTGGAATGCGTTACCTAGGGAGGTGGTGGAATCTCCATCCTTAGAGGTTTTTAAGGCCCGGCTTGACAAAGCCCTGGCTGGGATGATTTAGTTGGGATTAGGTCCTGCTTTGAGCAGGGGATTGGACTAGATGACCTCCTGAGGTCTCTTCCAAACCTAATATTCTATTCTACCTCACTGAAATGTTTATATTTTGCCACACCAAGGTACAGCTTTAACCACTAGCAAACATACACTGCTCTCAACAACTGTACTTGACTTTTCTGGCGTAAATAAAGCCAAAATGCAGCACTACGGCCTTACTTTGTTTATCCACCTTGGTGCTTCTCTGACTCCTCCCACATTTCTTCAAACCACATCCCTTTGGTGGAGTTTGCAGAGCTACATGAGCCCTTGGTATCGCAGCAAACCAACTAGTAGCTTTTAGCTTAAATGTAGAATGTGATGGGGCAAGTTATAAAATAAACTGCTAGACTACGTTGAGCTCAAGCCATGGAAAGATATGACCTACTATTTTCCTGAGAAGAGGATGTTCGTGTCAGTGGGTTTAATGCCTATTAATTACAAATGTAATCAGTGTTTCTCTTAGCAGAACATACAGGGAAGGCTCAGCGCTGCATCAAGGAGGGGGTAGCAATGTCCGTATTCCAAATGAAGCTATAGATATAAATGTGGGCCCATTTTTGGAGTCCTTGTGTGATTAAAAGATCTACTGGCTTCAAAGGGAGTTTTGCCTGAGTAAGATTAAGGTTTTGTCCCAGCTGATTATCTGGGGAGCATTCACACCTCACAAAGTATGCACATCTGTCGTGTATACTAATGAACTTTTTGCCCCCAGCAGGAATTTTTCAAAGTTTAAAAATAAAATCAACAAAGAAAATTACAGCCCATCGTTTGCTTAAAGTCTCCCTTGTTAAGTTCTAAACGCTTGGCGTGGACTGTGTGATGAACAGTGACATTTACGATTCTGTAGTACACTGCTGCTGTATTTCATCTTGCCATACTGTCAGATTGCTCTAGATAGAGAAGAATGGTGACTGAATGTCAGAATAGCTGCTTTAAACTTCCTAAATCACTTCAGTTGTTGCCAAAAGTTATTTTGCTATGGCAGCACTAATTCTTATGATGTCGGGTATCATCCCTCCTTACCAAGGCATGTACATCTAATGGAAAGAGTCCTCTAGTCAACTACACTGTTATTTATTATCGTGGAACCCAATTTTTCATCTCTTAGCCTACTTTGTGCAACATTCTTTTCTCTGTAGTGTGAGACAGTTTACAAAATGTTTTGGGTTTTTTTTGCAAGATAAAAGATTTTAGCTCATTTTATAATATAAATAATTATATCACAATGTGTCTTTTGAAGCCCAAATTGCCTCGGACTATTGGAACATCTGTAATGAAGGTGAAACTTAAGGTGAACAATAAATGGCAACACTGTACAGCTGCTCTGCCTCCTCACATTTCAGAACGTAGACAAGTGACCTGCTTTCCCTCTACCCCTGACTGCCTATAGAACGCGCACACACTCTCTTTCCCCATGGCCTCAGCTACAGAGAATTGCAAACATAGGCAGATGGAGGGGTGTAAAGTAACAGGCCCCCAGGCGTAAGGTACAGCTGTCTGAAGGCTAAGCTAAATTACACTGATTGCCAATGTCCCCAAGGGGTCAAATTGGGAGCTGAGTTTCAGCAAGACAGAGAAGCTCTGGCCATGTTCTTTTTGATCCAGCTACACCACTAGACCAGCAGAAGTGAGGCTGCTACACTGTTTATATATCACTGGAGGATCCCCGGATGGTTGGATGACCTTACCAGGGCCAGATACACCAGTTTACAGCCAGATTCTGCCAGCAGTTTGGTCCAATTTTACCTCCTTTCTTCAGCTCTCCTTGTGTGGAACTCCAAAACCTTTACATCTTCTGGATACCTTCTAAGTAGCAGCAGTTGCCAAGTATGCTTCTAACCCAGAGGTGGGAAAACTACAGCCCGCGGGCCACATCTGGCCTGGCCCTTGAGCTCCTGGCCAGGGAGGCTGTCCCCCCTCCCCCGCAGCCTCAGCTCACCGTGCTGCCAGCACTCTGGGCGGTGGGGCTGCGAGCTTCTCCCAGGCAGCGCGGCTGCGAGAGCCGCCGGGTGTAGTGTATTAAATTTCTCCCCCTAGGAATGTGCTACTTATGGAGCACCAGGATTGGCAACCATAAGTAGTACACCGGAAGTAGCACATTCCTCCGGGGAGAAATTTAATACACTACAGCGGCCCTCCATACAGTTTCGGAACCCCGATGTGGCCCTCAGTTTGCCCACCCCTGTTCTAACCTCTGCACTATGCAAGGTGGTCAGGTCAGGTCCTTTTCTTTCAGGTGCTGACCTTGCCACAGATATCCATGGTTTTGTCACCTTGAGGATGGGCTACTTCAAATGTGCAATACATGAAGCTATTCCACCAAACCATCCAAAAGTTGCAGCTAGCACAAAACAAGAGGGCCTCTATTAAGTTTCTGACAGACAGCACACAGCTGTGCTCCATCATTTACTGTGGTTACCAACAGATTTCCAGAAGAAGTTAAAGGTAATAGTTTTGACCTAAGAGGTCGCAAATAGTTTATGACCCAGCTATTTGGCAGACCACCTCCCTCCCCATTATACTGCAGCAGTTGTGACCATCTGAGAGATATGAGCTAACATCCCCACACAAAGTCTGGGGGTTGTCTTCCCCCCCCCCCAAATGGGCTGATCTTGTTGCCTACACTCAGATAGCAGCAGACAGCACCATTTCATTTGGAACAGTCCCAACATAAAGTCAGCCTCTCCCACTTCAGCAGCAGGCTTCCTGGGTCCCAAAAGTGTATTCCAACTGAAGTATGTAAAGGTCAGGCATTCGTCTTATGTAAGTGCACAGCAGCCATTACACCCATAGCCTTTCCTTTATTTGATTTTATCAAATTTAATAAAATGTTCATTATAAAAAAAATAGGGTAAGTGGCCTTCTGGCACAACAACAACATTTTCCAATGTACTGGGATTGACCCAGGTTTACAAATGAACGTGGGTCTATGGATTTCTGGCCAGCTTATCTTACAATACATCACACAGATTGAAACTTTTAGACAGTTTTATTTCTGCAGCCTACGTCTGGAGACCTGCAGCATCTCTTGCCTGACTAGAGGAATTGCGTAGCTATCCACTGTGGTAATAGATGCTCACCTTCTCTCTTAGCTAGAGAAAGAACCGCAGAGAATCCTTAGAGACAAGCAATAAAGAGCATTAATTAAGGGCTACAAGCCAATATTTTCAAATCCAGCTAGCTAAAGTTAGATGCCTAACTATGGGTTTAGGAGCCTAAGTGTCAGTGGCCTGGTTTTCAGAGGTGTTGAGAACTGGCAGCTCCCAATGACAACAGGAACTAGGATAATTGCTCAGCGCTTTTGAAAGATAAGGCCACGTCTAATTCAGAGCTATGCAGGTTTGAACATTTGGGCCATAAGCCCCAGGAACAACTCATTATAACTGCTGTTGGCTGGCTTTCAGCACATATGCTTTAGCACTAGAACAGCAGAGTAAAACCCAGGTTAAAATTTGAGATAGTAGAACAGAAAATAGACCACATGCAAGGCAAAACAGGTTAAAAAGAGTGAAAACTGGCTTATAAAATCTAGTGGAAAATAATGGTCACTTCTTTAAGCTGAGGGTTGCAGATGTTTACTGTCAGAAATAAATTTATTCTCAGACAAGAAGATGAACTTTAGCTGCAAAAAAAAATAAAAATTAAAAAAAGTGTTTTGTGGACATCCCTTTACTGTCCTCTAGTGGTAGCCTTTTAGTTAAACAGTGAAGTTTGATAAAACGTGAATCTGTAGCACATTTTAATTTGTTTTTGAATAAAAAACTAATGTGAATTGTAGTAGATGTACTGCCATCTCCCTGCAAGAGACCCATTTTCTATCAAACCAAATACATTATGAAAATATAGACCACCATTTTCAAAGACCATTTGTTAGCTTGCAAAAGCAGTAACACCACAATAGAATAATGCAGTTGGAAGCCTTTATGCCAAACAGAGCTATAACAGATTGGAGCATACAACTGGCCTTGCAAATTGATTTTTCCTTTAACATAAATTTTGGTCAGTTATACAAGCTATTCACCCTGGCTAACTGCAGTATTTCCCTGAAGTTGGTGTATAGCTGGCCATTGTATCTGACAAGGATGTCGAAGCATCTTGTATGTTCTCTTTGGCTGTATAGTCCGATCTGTGAGGAACAAGGTTACAAACAGATATCACATAGAATCCTTAATGATGCATGAATGCCTGTGCATGAGGTTTTTTTAACATGAGAAGATCATTACACAGTGGCGGTATCACTCTCTTGGCTGCTGAAGTGAAAGACCAATGCCACGAAAAGTCACAGTGACTGGAAATTTCATTAGCCACTGTGGCTGGCCATTGACTTCTTTTGTGCCTTGCCAAGCCTTATACATTCTACAATACATTCTTGCAGTGCCTTTCTACCTGCTGGACTTAATACGCGGAGGATAGGTATTTCTACCTGGTTTAGCCCACCAGTCAAAGTGGTGTCCCAGAATGTGGCCACAGCTACTTGGAACCACAGGCTGGGTGTGAAATGAGGACCAGTGAAAGAGAACCACTCAGAGTGAAACTGTGCTGACTTTCAGAGGTGCAATGGTTACAGTATTACCTAGGTTAACACAAACATGACTTGATTGTGATCTCACATCAGTCTAAATCAGAAACAACAACAAAAAAGTTTATACTGGCAGTGTAGGGCTTCTCCACTGCTTTACCTATACCAGTTAATTTAAAGCTGTACAATTCCCCTTCTCATCCTTCACCCCCAAAGTATGGATACAGTTATACTGGTATAGCTGTTCCTGAATGGGAAGGAGAAGAAGCTCTATTCATATAAGGCACCAGTATAACTGCAGCCACAGAAGGGGTTGAATTAGTATAAACTGTGTCAGTTAAAAAACCAACAACAAAAACACCCTTCACCCAAATGACTGTATTGGTACAAATAATTGTATTGGTAGAAAAATCTGTGTGTAGACCAGGCCTAAATAAGATCAGAAGTGGGCCCACAGCCTTACAGAGAATCACTTTAAATAGAAAGAATGAGGAGGCACCTTAGAGACTAACAAATTTATTTGGGCATAAGTTTTCGTGGGCTAAAACCCACTTCATTAGATGCATGGAGTGGAAAATACAGTAGATAGATTAGATTAGATTAGATAGATAGAGAACATGAAAAGATGGGGGTTGCCATATCAACTCTAGCAAGACAAATCAATTAAGGTGGGATATTATCAGCAGGAGAAAAAAAAAAAAAGAACTTGTAGTGATAATCAGGATGGCCCATTTCAAACAGTTGACAAGAAGGTGTGAGTAACAGTGGGGGGGGGGGGAATTAGCATGGGGAAATAGTTTTTAGTTTGTGTAATGACCCATCCACTCCCAGTCTTTATTCAAGCCTAATTTAATGGTGTCCAGTTTGAAAATTAATTCCAGTTCTGCAGTTTCTTGTTGGAGTCTGTTTTTGAAGTTTTTTTGTTGAAGAATTGTGACTTTTAGGTCTGTAATTGAGTGTCCAGGGAGGTTGAAGTGTTCACCGACTGGTTTTTAAATGTTATAATTCTTGACGTCTGATTTGTGTCCATTTATTCTTTTACGTAGAGACTGTCCGGTTTGGCAAATGGACATGGCAGAGGGGCATTGCTGGCACATGATGGCATATATCACATTGGTAGATGTGCAGGTGAACGAGCCCCTGATGGTGTGGCTGATGTGATTAGGTCCTATGATGGTGTCCCTTGAATAGATATGTGGACAGAGTTGGCAACAGGCTTTGTTGCAAGGATAGATTCCTGGGTTAGTGTTTTTGTTGTGTGGTTGCTGCTGAGTATTTGCTTCAGGTTGGGGGGCTGTCTCTAAGCGAGGATTGGCCTGTCTCCCAAGGTCTGTGAGAGTGAGGGATCGTCCTTCAGGATAGGTTGTAGATCCTCGAGAGGTTTTAGTTGGGGGCTGAAGGTGACAGCTAGTGGCATTCTGTTACTTTCTTTGTTGGGCCTGTCCTGTAGTAGGTGACTCCTGGGTACTCTTCAGGCTCTGTCAATCTGTTTCTTCACTTCAGCAGGTGGGAGGGATAGCTCAGTGGTTTGAGCATTGGCCTGCTAAACCCAGGGTTGTGAGTTCAATCCTTGAGGGGGCCACTTAGGGATCTGGGGCGAAATTGGTCCTGCTAGTGAAGGCAGGGGGCTGGACTCGATGACCCTTCAGGGTCCCTTCCAGCTCTATGAGATAGGATAGGGTATTGTAGTTTTAAGAACGCTTGATAGAGATCTTGTAGGTATTTGTCTCTGTCTGAGGAATTGAAGCAAATGCGGTTGTTTCTTAGAGCTTGGCTGTAGACAATGGATCGTGTGATGTGGTCTTCATGAAAGCTGGAGGCATGTAGGTAAGTATAGCGGTCAATAGGTTTCCGGTATAGGGTGGTGTTTATGTGACCATCGCTTATTAGCACTGTAGTGTCCAGGAAGTGGATCTCTTGTGTGGACTGGTCCAGGCGGAGGTAGATGGTGGGATGGAAATTGTTGAAATCCTGGTGGAATTCCTCAAGGACTTCTTTTCCATGGGCCCAGATGATGAAGATGTTGTCAATGTAGCACAAGTAGAGTAGGGGCGTTAGAATAACGCTTCCTCAGCTCTTGTCCCCTAAGTCAGCCATAAAAATGTTGGCATACTGTGGGGCCTTGCGGGTACCCATAGCAGTGCTGCTGATTTGAAGGTATACATAGCAGTGCCTTCTGATAATAGCCCTCCTTAATTGATTTGTCTCGTTAGAGTTGGTATGGCAACCCCCATCTTTTCATGTTCTCTGTTATATCTATATCTATATATCTTCCTACTGTATTTTCCACTCCATGCATCTGATGAAGTGGGTTTTAGCCCACAAAAGCTTATGCCCAAATAAATTTGTTAGTCTCTAAGGTGCCACAAGCACTCCTCCTTTTTGCTGATACAGACTAACACGGCTACCACTCTGAAACTTTAAATAGAAAGATCTTTAGCACCATCTGCTGGTTTGTGAAGCATATTATTGATCAAAGGTGCCACAGGATAGTTTATTGGTGACTAAACAATAACCCTACTATCATGATCAACTTAGAGGCTAACTAACTGGCAGTCAATACAGGAGATATAGCACAAAAACATTCAATTGAGCAGTTTAATATACTTCCTTCTATTAAAGTTTTCAGAAACATCAGACTTGAGGTCCATATGGCATTATTATTTATATTACTATAGCACCTAAGAGCCCCAGTCATGCACCAAGACCCCATTGTACTAGGCACTGTACAAACACAGAATAAAAAGATGGTCCCTGCCGCAAAGACCTTACAGTCTAAGCAGAAGACAAGAGACAGCAGATGGGTAAAGGTGGACGATGGGGGAGTACCAGGTAACAATGAGAACGTATTGGTCAAGGCATCAAGGCAAATGAGAGTTTTAAGAAGGGATTTGCAGGAGGAGAAGGCAGCAGTTTGCAGATGTTTACAGAAAGCTCTTCCCAAGTGTGAGAGCAGCATGGGAGAAAGCATGAAGGTGCATTTTTGGAAACATAACAAGTGGGTGGTGGAGGCTAATATCCTGGACCGATTGCAGATGGGAGTTGACATTTCGATAGCAAGTGAGAGGTAAGTAGGGTATGGATAGGCCATGAATAGTCTTGAAAGTGAAGGGAAGCAGCTTATGTTTAATAGCGATGGGGAAGCCAGCGAAGGGATTCAAAGAAAGGGGTGATGTGGTCAAACCAAAGGGGTAGGAGAATGATCTTTACAGCAGCATTCTGAATGGCCATGAGCAGAGCAAGACTGTATTTGACAAGGCCAGAGAGAAGGATGTTGTAGTAATCGAGATGATGAGGGCCTGAACAAGAGTTTTAGCTGTGTGGACAGATAGTATTATTTGTATTGCCTGAAATAGGAAAGGTAGTATCTTAGAGATGTTTTGCAGAAAGAATCTGTAACATTAGACATAGCTGGGAGGAGATGATCTAGAGAAAGGTTGTGAAGTACAGAGATAGCTGTATCATGTTTATTAATGTTGTGTACCTCAGTTTACCTGCTTGATGTTATTCCATCTGGCTACCTGGAGTTGAATTAAAATAGGTTGTTAGGAAGAACAAGCAGGAAATGAAACAAGCTACAACAGCCAGGGTTAAGACATCTTGGGGGTAAAAAAAAAAATATGTTGAGGGAGTTAAGAGAACAATGGCTGGGCCATAAACTGGGAAAATATTATTTCCAGGTGCCAGCCAAAATTACACAGCTGGGTTGCCAAGACAGAGCCTAAGATCAAAAGGACATGGAACAGTTAAAAACTCTCTCTCTCTCTGGAAAGATAGGGAGGTTTAGTTGTCAGGGCTGCTCACAGACAGACTGAGATGCAGACTCTGTGGGATGGGCCTGGGCAGCAAGACTGGCCCAAGATCCAGGCATGTAGGCCATTTGTTGTTTTAAGCTTTTCTCTGATTGTTGTGTACCTTTGCGTGAATAAACAATATGCTTGTTTTTGAAGAAGCTGTTTTGAGTCACTTTGATTAGCTCTGATCACAGGCTCCTGGAGGGAAGTTTCTTGCAGGTTCCAAATATATTTGTGCCTGTCATGTTAACATGGTTGGAAAACAGGTAGCTGCAACAATAACAGCCTAACAATAGTTGAAACATTGGATACCACCCTTTAGAGGTGAAGGAAGCAAAATCTGTCACCTAAGGGGTACCCTCAAGAGGGACTGCAAAGGGGGCTAAGGCAGAGGTCATCCTGTAATTGTGATAGAGATATGAGATGAAGATGAAGCCCAGGTTATGGATCTGAGTGACAGGCAAGATGGTGGCCACATTGATCAAGAAATGAGATAGGGGTTAGGGCTCGGGGGAGAGGGGGAGATTAAGAGATCTGTTTTATCCACGTTGAGCTTGAGCTGATGGCTAGACATCCGTGAGGACATGTCAGAGAGAGAGAGGTTTTAATTTTGGACAAAAGGAGATAGATCTCTGAGTCATCAGCATAGAGATGGTAGCTGAATTTGTACTTGTGCATAAGTTTGCCCAGAGATAAGGTGTAGAGGGAGAAGAGAAGGGGACCAAGGACTGAGCCTTGTGGAACCCCCACAAAGTTGTAGGGTGGATGAAGAGGATCCTCCAAAGGACACACTGATGGAATGATTAGAGAGGTAGGGGGAGAACTAGGAGATGATGGTTCTAGATGCCAAGGGCACACAAGATTTCAAGAAGAGGAGCATGGTCAAGGGCTGCTGACAAATCAAGGGGGGATAAGACTGGAGTACTGGTTGACATTTGGCTAGGAAGAGGTCATTGGAGATTTTTGTGAAAGCAGTTCCGGTTGAGTGCAAGGGGCAGGAGATAGATTGGAGAGGAACGGAACTCTGGACAATGATGGTAGACAACACGTTAAATGAGCTTAGAGATTAAAGAGAGAAGGGAGATGGGGCAATAGTTGAAGAGGCAAATGAGGTCAAGGGTGGTTTGTGTTTGTTTGTAAGATGGGAGATACTAAAGCATGTTTGTATTGTGAGGGGAGGGAGCCAGAAGAGAGTTAGAGGTTAAGGTGAAGAGGAAGGGAGGGGATGAAAATGGGTGCAAGGGAGATCAGGAGATGGAACAAGATGAGGTCACTGGGGAAAGTGGAGGGGTTAGAGGAGGAGGAGAGCTGTAGGAGAGAAAAGGAAGTAAAGTAAGGGGAGGAGGGAGGTCACATTTTGTAAACTTTATCTTGGAAGAAATCAGTGAGATCCCGAGAAGTTGAGGCAGGAGGAAGTGGGGGGTTGAGGAGTGAGTCAAAGGCAGTGAAAAGGTAGCTGGGATTGCAGTGTGGGATTCAGTTAAGTTGGAGAAGGAGAATTTAGATAGGAAGGTGGCAGAAGGGGAGGAGGAGGAGAACAAATTTACAGTGGAGGAAGTCAGCCTGCATGGGAATTCTGCCAGAGATGCTCTGCAGCATGACAGCAGGAGCATAGAAGCAGATGTTGAGGATAAGTAAGGGCTGGGGGTTGGCAGGGTGAACCTTGTGGTGGGAGAGGAACAAAAGAATTAAGGCTGGAGGAGAGTGAAGCATGGAGAGAATCAACAGCCATATCAATAGAAGAAAGGGAAGAGAGGGCAAGGAGGACAGGGATGAGAGCAGACAAGAAGTCATCAACACTGATGGATTGGAAATCATAGAAAGGCTGAGTGACAAGGCAAGGAGGCTGATGGGCAATGCTGGGAGAGGGGGAACTCAGCAATAGAGAGATTAGAGAGAGCAGTGCTTGGTGAAGAATGAGGCAATGTCTACATTACAGAGCCTATACCAGCATTGCTCTCTTGGCATAGCTATGCCACCAGAGCCCCTAGGGTAGATGACCCCAAAAGAAGGGTGAATTCTGCTGGCATAGGAACATTACATCCCTGAACGATGTCTACCCTGGGGGTTTTATCTGCATAGCTACGTTGGTTAGGGGGGTGTTTTTTTCACACTCCTGACTGACAGCTATGCAGGTATAAGTTTTAAGCTTAGACCAACCGTAAGTCAAGCTAACAGCCCTTCTGATGAGTGCAAGAGTTGGACCAGCACTGCAGGTTCAGTAAAGAGGTGAGGGTGAAGAAATATACAGTTAAGGGGTTGGATAAGTGTGGGAGATTGAGAGGAGAGGCTGAGAGAGTCAAAATCAGAAAGGAAGGCTAGTGGGAAGGAGTTGGATGAATGGTAAATGATTGCAACGTGGAAGAGCTATCTGTGTGGAGGGATCATGCAATGAGTCCTCAAATCAAATCATTCTCATCTTTTTTTGTCAACCATGGAAATGGAGATGATTGGTCTTGTACTAAAATGTGACACCCAAGCATGCTGGTGAGACGGAAGATTTTTCTGGCTCTATTCACATGCCGCTAGTAAAGGTTGGAAAAGGTTAATACTCTTCTCCAGTTGTAGGACAGATGTTCTGTTTTCTGGAAATGATAACTTACTTCTCTGCGCCATCTTTCCTAAGGAGCTTGGATTGTGAGTTGTTGCCTACGGGGTCTGAGCTAGCCTAGCTGGATCACTTGAGCCCGATTTGGGCTATTTCCCTGTTGCATTTTTATCTGGCCTTGCTTCTTAAATACTGGTCTGCTGGCTTAACAGCCTGTACCAGTATTGGGGGTGGAGGAGGGATTCTACAAACTACATTCTGAGCCAAAGAGTACACTAGTTATACAAGTGTTGTAGACTTATCAAATCCAAAGTTCTCTCTATTGTAAAGACCTGCTCCCAAATCCCCATTCCTTTAGGTAGTCTACAAAACAATTTGCAAATTCAGCATAAAGTTCATCACTCTTTAAAGTCCCCTAAATTTTCTTTCTGTAACTTTCAGGGCCAGTTCAAATTTCTCTATCAAGGTGGTTTTAAGTTTATCATACCCCATGCAATCCTTATTTGGCATTTGCTGCCAGCCCCTTCCTGCTCAGTAAGGGAGTTACAAACTTCATCTTATGCATTTCAGCCAGCTGGTTACATGTCCACCCCTTTTATGGGACTTCATCAAAACATCTAAAACACTACGCCTGGCGCTATATTTAGGTAACAACTTATAATCAACATTGTATAAGAACTGGATGTGTGGTTTTTATCTGCACTTACCAAATCTTTTAGACACTGGCTGTGCAGTCTTGTGATTTCCAGTTCATACTGGCACTGTTTCTCTTCCTGCTGCCACAATTTCTCAAATCTGCACTCTGCCAGCTTTCCCCTTGTCAAACTGTCCTGCAGTGGCTTAAGAGCATGAGTACCAACCTCAGGGAAGACTGGCTGTGAATTCTATACTTAGATTTCACCAACCAAATATCAAGTATAAACTTCTCAAGCACTATAACACCTTAACCATGGAGTCACGGACAATCTACTCTGATTTATTTTGTCATGTAGGCAAGCTTACCTTTGTGATAGATGGTCCCTTACACCAAAAATCACAACAACATTCAGGTTACTCACAGTCCCAAAGCATCATTCACTTACCCCAGGTCAGCTGCACCTTAGATCTCACACCAAAGACAATGCTTGTGTCCAATTCTATAATAAACTATCTAAAGATTTATTAACTAGGAAAAGGAAATAGTTATTTACAAGGTTAAAGCAGGTAAACATACATACATAAATGAGATACAGTCTTAAGTTTCAAAAGGTAGAAGCTGCTATAATAAGCAATTTCTATATGTCCCTTACAGCTAATCCAAGCTAAACACTGGGGATCTCTTGCTTATGCCTAGAAAAAAACAATTACTCATATTTCCGTAACCGTTGTTCTTCGAGATGTGTTGCTCATGTCTATTCCAAGCAGGTGTGTGCGCGCCACATGCACAGCCGCTGGAAGGTTTTTCCCCTAGTGGTATCTGTTGGGTCGGCTCTGGCACCTCCCCTTTCCTCCCTCCCCCCTTCACGTCCCTGGGGCTGTGAGAGGAAACACAGATATACCTTTCTTAGATCGAGAGCAAACAATGGCCCAAGTAATGACACTATTCAAGTGCCACTAAAAAAATATTTGACCTAAGCACTCCTTATAGCTAATGTTATAAATTGTATTTCCTGGAGCATCAGAGGGGTGAATCATCCCCCAAAAAATAATAAAGAATTATCACTAATCTAAAAACACTGAAAGCAGATATCTTCCTACAGGACACGCACCCCAGTGACTTGGAGGCAGAGAAATTTAGGAGGGGGCAGATGGGGGAAGAGGTGTTTAATAATTTTTCCTCCGCAGTAAAGGTGTAACACTATTGTTTCATAAAAGACTCGGCTCACAATATTATATATAAATAAAGATGAGGAAGTTAGATTTTTGCTAGTGAAGGGCTAAGATTTCTGACTGTCTATATACCTAATTAATATATAGAGACCCAAAAAAGATGATCCAAGTTTTTTTTCCAAATTAATTCATATTCCACTAGAATCAACCATCATAGGAGGAGATTTTAATGAGATGTTGGACCCTTTTTTAGGCAAATCAGGGCAGCCCCAGCATACACAATCACATGCTAGAAACATTATAAAAGATTATATAGAAGAATTGGAGTTAAAAGGTGTATGGCATTTGAAGAACCCTACAATGAAGGATTTTACTTTTTTTCCTCCCTACATTCCGCATATTCACAAATAAATTTCTTCCTGGTTTCTAATCTGATGGACTCAGTGCTTAATAATGAAATCAAGACTATTGTGATCTCTGATCATGAGCCAGAGATACTACAATTTTCCCCTCCCAAAACAAATTGGACTTGTTAAAGATGGAGACTGAACTCTCTTTTGAAAGATAAAAATTTTCAGAATGTCACAGAAGAAATTTGGTTTTTCTTCAAAACAAATGACACACAAGAAATATCCCGATCCACCCTTTGGGATACACTAAAAGCATGTATTATTGGGGGCAGGCTCACTTCCTACTCAGCAGGTCAGAAGGCAGCTAGCCAGGCTTGGCTACGGAATTAACCAAACAACTTAAAGCTATTGATTCAGAATATGCAAGCTACCCTTCCCAAGAAAATCTTTACAAAATTAATCAGTCTTCACTTGGAAGTAAATAGACCGCCTTCAGCACAAGCTGAATTTGCTCTTTTTAGACTCAAACATATTGAGAGTTGAGGGAGAGAGCAGGGAAACTTCTTGCATACAGACTAAAAGTGAGAGGTCAAAGGCCCCAAATGATACCATGCAAATCAGAAGGTGAGTAGGTTATTATTAACCAAAAAGAGATCAATGATCAGTTTTTGAAATTCTCTTTACAATAATGATTCAGCACCTGACCCAAAAGAACTGAATAATTTTGTTAAAATTCTTATCCCACACATCTCAGAAGAGCAGCAGACCAGGCTGGCCTCTCGCTGGCAATCAGAGGAATGCATTAAGTCCAGGGAGAAGATGGGGCTGGGGCTGGGACACGGACACACACGATGGCCTACCAGTAGAATTGTATCAAAAGTTCTGGCTCCTCAGCTTTTATCCATTTACAAAGATGCCTTAAAGAAAGGTACATTACATCCAAGTATGAGAGAAGACCTAATTACTGCGCTACTTGAATCAAGTAAGGATGCACAAAAGTATAACAGTTATAGATTCATCTCTAATAAATACTAATATAAAAATACTTTCACAAATATTGGCTAAGAGGCTTGAAAAAGTTATGAATGATATGGTTCACCCCAATCAGGTGGGATTTATTAAACAAAGGCATGGTTCAGATAACACACTTTAGCTGATTAATGTTATGGTATTCCATCAACACTCTAGAAATTCCCATGTGATCATTTTACTTGAGAAAGCCTTTGGCAGAGTGAACTGTCAGTATCTGTCTCTTACACTGGATAAATTTGGGCTGCAAAATTCCTTTATTTCATGGATAAAGCTGTTATATTCCAATCCCAATTCGTGTGTCCTAACAAATAGCACAATATCCCCCACCTTTGTTCTGTTATGGGGAACTAGAGAGGCATGCCCCTCTCCCCACACCTGTTCAATCTAGCATTACACACACTTGCATTACTAATTAGGGAACACCAGGGTAATTAGGGAAAATCCAGGTCTCAGGAGACAAAAATCTTTATGCAGTCAACATCCCTATTTATTAAAAATCCAGATCAAACTATTCCAAACATCCTACAAACAATAGATAACTTTGGCAAATTCTCTGGCTACAGGGTAAATTGGGATAAGGCAGAAGCAATGACGATCAAAGTTGGAAATGGCTCCCCTATAGGAACATTTAGATGGCAAAGACAAACCTCAGATATCACAGCATCCTGTTCCCTAAGGAAATTAAAAGCATAGTGTGACTAAGTGGGAATTTTTTAATAATATTTTTATGAAGCCTATGTGTCCCTCCGTTTCCCCTATATGCTGCATTGTTACCTAGTTAGGGGGGCGGGGGACTGTTTGCTCTCAGAGCAGACTAAGACACAGGTGCGAGTGTCATCTAGTTAAGTGCTAAGTTAACCCCTATGTTCTGGGAATGCTCCTATATACCCATATGTTTTAAGAAGAACATAATTGCAGACTTAATTTTTCCCTATCAGATCAACTTGTGTTACAAGCTAAACATGTAATTTTCAACCTAATGGATGTTAATTGGAAGCTGAATAAATCTGAATAACTGTGGCTCAGCAGAGCACTAAGAATTGCTAAAAGACTAGTACTACAAGAATGGAAATCTAAACATCAACCAACAATTGACGGCTAGAGCACAGACATTGTAAGCTTGGCCACCATGGACAGAATTGTATACCAGAATAGAAATACGCAAGACAAATTCTGGGGTATGGAATGAATTGTGCTATTTAATGCTTGGGTCCCCTCCCTTCCCCCTCCTCTCTACACACTTCCTTCCCTCCCTATCTATCCCCCTCCTCTGAATTTTGATTCTATTATTTACCTTATTGTAATATTTTTAACGGGNCCCACGAAAGCTTATGCTCCAATACATCTGTTAGTCTTAAAGGTGCTACAGGACTCTCTGTATTATATATTAAATTATTCAAATATAGCTAAGGTTAGGTAGCAAATGGTTAATATATTATGAGAAGTATAGTTTGTTTTTACTATATATATATATGTGTGTGTGTGTGTGTTAATTACAAAACTCTACCCTTACAGTTAAAGACTTTCCTCTTATCTAATCTAAATCTGCACAGCTGCAAATTAAGCCCATTACTTCTTGTCCTTCCTTCAGTGAACATGGACAACAATGAATTACAGTACTTTTTATAACAGCCTTTGACATAGTGGAAGACAGTTATCAAGTGCCCCGCAGGTTATGTCTAAACAGCATAGTCAAAGCACAACTCCCATTGACTTTCAATTGCAATTGGAAGCACCCAGGTTTCTCACACTGAAGTGGCCACCTGTGAAAAGTTTGATTGCAGTGACTTGACTAGCATCATATACGAACTCCGTGGAAGAGGCTGGGATGGAAGTGTGTGCATGTGTTGAGGGGCAGAGGGAACAGCATTCAATTGCCTTACCACAAAACCATCCTTTTTCTTCTTGCAGTCCCCTGCCCCATTCCCTGCACACCTGTGACACTGTGGGCGGGACTTCCTGCTGCTACTAGAGGAGGAGAAGGCTGTTGGCTGAGGAGCTTTTGCTTTGCTGGTGGTGGTGAGGGGGAGCAAGGCATGGAGCTCTCTTCCTGCTGCCTCCACCCACTGCTCGACTACTGCTGCAGAGACTCTATCAAGAGCACATATCAGTGCACCTGCACATACCCCCTCAGACTTTCCACCCATCTCCTCTCCTCAGTTTTCATTGGGCTGGTGGGCATCCTCACCTTCTCCCATGCCTGCCCATCAGCTCCCCCTGTCTCATGTAGTTCCCACCTCACAGTTTGCTGCTGCTCTTTTGTGTGGTCCCTCTGCAGTTGCTGCACCTCCTCCATCTTGCATGGTTCCCCCCACCCCATTTCATAGGGTGACTAGTTTGTTACTGGCTTCTCCCTTACTGGTTGTTACTTGCCTCACCCAGGACCCTCTCCCCATACTGTTTTGTTACCTGCCCTGACCAGGCCCACCCCCCTCACTGTTTGATACTCAACTTCCCTGCTCCACCCAAACCCACCCCCAGGCTATTTGCTCCCTGCCTTCACTGCCCCCGATCTGGCCCATTGGTTCTGTGCACCTGCAAACTCCCTGCTCTTGTGATCCCCCTCCTCCATTTTGCTTCATCCCCTATTCACTGCACCCCTGACCCTCATCACTGCAACTCACTCACAGCGCAGCTGGAGGAACCAGTTCCCCCTTCCACTCCTGCCTATTGTGCCTATCGCCTTCCTTTCTTTATTTTCTTTATCCCCTCCAGTTTTTGATGGTTAGCTTCTATTTTCCCTACCCATCCCCTTTACCATTTCTATCCTGGCCTCTGGTGGCTGTTCCCATCACCTGCCCTCAATGGTATATCCCAGCTCGGCCACATGTGAAGCTTCCCACCGGCAGCTTTGTCCGGGGAGGGAAGGAAGGGGGACACTGAAGGGGGGGAACCCTGGCCACCATTGTTGTCATCTCTGCTTTCTCCCTCCTCTGCCACCACAACATAGCTGCCAGTACATCAGCACCCCCACCAGGCTGGCAGCAGCAGGCACAGGTAGGGACTCTGCTGCCAGACCTTCTACCACCATCACAGGAGCCCCCTTTGTCAGCAAAAAGAGCCAAGGTTAGGAAAAAGGACAAGAGCCCCAGCTGGAAGATTCCATCCATGGTGATGGCTGTACTGCTACTGCCATGCCCATGGCCATGGCTCCCCTTCACCCTGCCATCAGCTGTGGGGGCAAGCACTCCCACCACATACGCACACGTGACTAGGCCTGCTGCCCCATCACCATCTGCCACAGCCTTTCCACACCCCATGGTCTCCTCTTTTAACATTAACCGCACCTGGGAGTCCTTCCTCACCCTGACCAGGAGGCCTCAATGCAGGAGGCAGGGGAGAAAGGTACTCAGTGGGGGGGGCTCTGGTTTCTCCCCCTTGAGCATGGGGGATGTCCTTATCTCCATCCCACTTTCTCTCCCCCATGTTGCCCTACTGCTTCCCCTCTCTACCTTGGGGAAACTGGTCTCCACCAGCAGCCCTCTGCTGCTGGGCTGTAAGGATCCCACCCTCCGCCATATCCTATCATTCTGCCAGCAAGTCACCATCCAGCTGCTGGCAGCAGTGTGTGGCAGGGGGAGCGTAGTCCTCTACGGTGCCCAACCAGGGCTCCCTGTACCAGGTCCACTGTTCAGTGGGAGAGGCTCAGTGCTTCCTGTGGCAGACATTGGGGCACATCCAGAGAGAAAGTCCCTTGGCTCACCAACGAGGGATGCTGGGCACTCCTGAAACCCAGGAGCGTACTGGCCCTATCTGCCCAGTTGCTGTTCCTCCTGCCCCAGCTGACATCCCTGCTCGAGAGCTGGAGAAGTCCGTCCCCCCCACCATCACACCCAGCCAAGCCGACAGGCCCCGCTGCTGATAGCCATCAGATAGGGTCCATGGAGGAGGGGGTCGTCACAATGCCCAGGAGCAGGCCCACCTCCAGGGAGACCACCCTTCCCTCTGTAGCCCCATCTGTGTTTCCCCAAGCACTGATCCCATCACCATCGCTCCATGGACCACCCCACCGGCCAGCCTTCTAATGACACCACCACTGAAGGCTGAGTTTAGTAATGGGGTGTAAGCATAAGGCACAAGTCCACTGCCTCCCTCTGGAGCAGGCAGCAGCGGCCTTCTGTAAGGGGTTTAGGGAGGCTGCCACTGGGCCTGCTGCTTCCAATGACCTTGAGAAAGTCCAGCAAGTGGAAGCAGCTGAGGCGGCTCTGACAGTGGAGGGGGCAATACCACCCCCTTGCCGGAGTTCCTTATGGAGGTGGCCTCAGAGCACACCTCCACCTTTGTGTCACATCCCCGCAGTCGGCACAGAGGTGGAACTCACCTCAGTTGTGGAGGAGGAGGAGGAGTTCCTTTTGGCAGGCTTCCAGCCTATCTTCCAGGAGACTGAGGCCCTAGGTCTGTCCTCTGTGGCCCAGGGGGAGGACAACTCTTTGCCAGCTGCCTCAGTCTGGACACTAAATCCATCCCTTGGCTGCCTCCTCTCCCCCGCCCCTGTCCCCAGGCTGCAACCCAGAATGTTGCCCCTACGTATGCTTCTGGGGCACCCCCTGCCCTTTCCATGTGCCTGGTACCAGTGCTTGAGGCCATTGAGACAATGGTGGGTGCTGAGCAGCCAAGCGTACAGATTTCCAGGGTGCCACTCCTGAGATGGAGCAGCTGTTCCTAGACCAACTCACACCCCAGCCCCATCCCACTACCGCCCACGCCTGCTATCATTGAGGGCCCCCTACCCCTTTACCTGTCTCACTATGGCTGGTGAGGTGATGATACACCCCAATCCCACTCCTCCCCTTCCACCTCCCATGCTCCTGTTGCCCCAGAGGTTGTTGCCTTGCCTTTCTCGGGGCAGGGAGGAAAGAAGCATGGCCTACAAGATTGTAGCGAAAGCCATCTTGTGCTAGTGGATATGATCCACCAGGACCAGACTATCTTCAACAACCTCTATCTGGGTCCAGGACCTACTCCATCTGGTGTGTAGGGATGGTCTGTCACTCACCTTCCTGTCCCTGGACCAGAAGGCATTTGACAGGATGGATTACAGGCATCTCCTGGGCACTCAGCTTCAGACCCTGTTGACTGCCATTGTGGAGTGTCTGGTCAAGCTCAACTGGGCCTTGACCAAACCCATTACCTTTGGATGAGGGGTACAACAGGGCTGTCTGCTCTCTGGCCAGCTCAACACCATCATTAGAGCCCTTCTTCCATCTCCTCCTCTACAAGAGGATAACGAGATTGGTGCTGAGAGCACCAGACTTGCAGGTGGTCCTGTAGGTATATGCCAACAATGTGCTTCTCGTGGCCCAGGACCATGGAGAGCTGGTGCAGTGTCTTACCAAGCCATCTGTTCGGTGGCATCCTCCAGCGGGGTCAAGAGCTCTGGCCTCATGTTCGGGGACAAACAGGCTCCCTCCCATCCACGTTCTGTACCATCCAGTGGTGCACGGGACCACTGCGCTCTCTGGGCATTTACCTTTCTGCCACTGATCCCTCCCTGCTGGAGAATGGAGTGATCAAGAGGCAAGGTGACTGACCAGTTATGGAGGTGGAAGGGGCTGCTCTAGTGCCTCTCTTTGGGGGAGGGTGCTGGTATTCAACACACTGAACCCGCTCCCAGGAACCTTGACCAGCCTCCAGAGGTTCCTGGAGGTTTTTCAGGCTGGGGCTGCACTGGGTCTCTCTCACAGACTGAGGTAGCAGAATAGGGAAGGTTGGGATAGGCAGAGTGGATTGTCTACTCTGCATCTGGTCCAGCTGCTGCCCTTTCTGCCTTTTGACAAACACACTAAGGACTGATTTACATAATTTTTTGCACTGATTTAACTATCAGTTTAGAAATTGATAAATTACTGCCATCCGCTAATATGAATGCAGTTATCATGGTATACAGATACTTATATTGGCCAGCCCGTGTCTATCAAAGCTATACACATAAGCAACTGTTAAGGCCCATCATTTTCAGTTTTTACCAAAATATTCTCAGCTTTTACACATGCTATTATTCAGTTTTTATGTATTTTCACCTGAATTTTGAATCAAATCCAATTCACTTGGTAGATGCGTTTATATGAATAATAAATTAGTTTAAGTATATACGTGAGGCTGCCAAAGTAAGGCAACGTAGTGGAAGATATATTCATGTACATACTGTTAATGTTCTTGAAATAATCCACAGCATTAAACTTTTACTTTCCATACTTACTTTTCTCTATTTGTTGCTTTTGTTCTATCTTCCCGTTGCCCAGTATTAACCCTGATATTTTCCCAGAAAACTGGAGGGTCTTTTGCACCAACTTTCACACATTTTTAAATGTTTGTAATTAACATCTATAAATTCCCAGGAAATTTTAAAACAAAATTAAAACCCAAAACAAAGGGCATTGGCAACTTTATACTAGTATAATTGCAATCAAACTAGACACTTGCACCTATTTAACTATACCAGTTTCTGAACAGATTGGTTCTGTACAAACTGACCTTATTTAGAAAAGTCCTAAACTGTACAGAGCCAGCAAGGGTAGTAGAGACTAGAGAAGGATAATGCAGTTTCAGCTGTGCACAGCAGGGAAGCTTGTAGCCCTGGTTCTCCCTTCCCCATCAAATCTTGCCACGGGTTCAGTGTAAAGACTAGGACTGCCCCCTTCAAACACTCAGTTGTTCATATATATATTCATATATATATTCACCTGTCAATTTTCTCCAAGTGTGATTAATTTACAACAGTATCATTTATAATGACGAAATCCCCATTCTAATAATACCATTTCCCCCAGACTGGGTACATAACAATAGCTCTATACCACTTACTGCAATAGTCTTTCTAAAGGGATACTTACAGAGGGGAGAGTGGGTTAGCTTTTGGAGTACACATCAGAAACCAGGACAGCTGATTCTATACTGAAGTCGGCCACCAATTCCAATGTGTAACTTTGGGCAAGTTACTTAACCTTTCTTTGCCTCAGCTCGTCCAAACAACGTAGGAAAAACCCCAATACTGATGGAAAAACAATTATAATTTATTCTCATTAGGTCATTACAAACTTGCCTGCGTCTTTACTGAATTTTAAGAGATACCTACAATGATTTAGTCCCATCATGCTTGGAAGATTATAGTAGCAAAGCCCTACATTTTTGGTTGCTTATTTTATTTAAGATGTTCAAGCTAATTAAAGAAATTCCAGGAGGCTTCTGCTTTCTATTACCCAGGGACAAGTCCCAAAGTGCTAAAGGCGATAACCTTGACCATAAATCACCTAAGAGTGTTTACACAAACTCAAAAAGGCAGCTTCCATAATTTTTCTATCTTGTTTTATCTTTCCATATTAATTTCCTTTCCACTATGTATTGAAAACCTATGTAAGCATTGGTTACTGAAATTTGTGCTTTGAATGAAATATTCAACAGAAGTTTTTAGTTGCAAGTTGTACTATACTGCAAATGATACATCCAACGACCATTTTGGTAAAAAGGCATCAAGGAATTTTATCAAACAAGACACTAGTTTGGTATGAAATCTCATTTGATAGAATCTGAGAACTTTTTGAAAAATATTTGTTTTAGAAAGAGTCCCAACTTTAAAAGACAGTAAGGATGTCATTCTGTTAGAAGCAAAAAGGAGTGATGCATAAGAAATGTTACCAAAAGCCATAAAACTTAACAAAAAGGGAGGGGGAATGGGGGGGGAACAGGCAGTCCTTTACCTATTTCCTTTCCTCTTTGCAGAAAAAACCTCAGTTAACCCCTTCAAAATTATTAGGAGTAATTTCTTCAATAAACACTCAAAAACTTTATATTTGAAACTAAGAAAAACCATTGGTTTGAAAATACCTTACAGAATATGTTACCACCTCTAACTCAGATTTCTTCTCAATGGTGCAAAGTTTATTCCTTAGATGCCTGGAAATGACAAGCTTCTTTTGAGATGCATATTTGCAAACGTTACCTAAATGCAAAGCTACCGAAATTTAATAGCTCCCTAATATCTTTGCTACATAAATGGCAAGATGTTTTATGTACCAATATGGAGTTCAATAACCTTGCTATAACTGCTCACTATAAAAGCAAGAAGCCCTTTGAGTGTAGAATATTTATATTAACTGGGAAATAATTTATCTGGCAATGCTTAAGCAATGTCCATACCAACTCTGAAGAACAAAAAAATCACCGCTTCAAAAATTAATGAGAGGACAACTACTTCAAACCAAAAAGCTTTAAGAGTGTATGGAATTATTTGAAACAGAATTTCAACTCCTATTATATCCTTCAGCTTCATTAGGGTATAATCTCAGAAAAATATAGAGTAAAACGAAGATGTTCTGATAATTTTCTGCCACAAAGACAAAGGAAGGATAACAATCAAGTTGAGGAAAAATTACATCCCCTACTGCTTATACATTATTCATGAGCTGAAAAGATTACTAAGGCCAACCCAGGAAGGCATTGAACCAGTGAATGGATGACAACAACTAATTTGAACTTAAGCAAACCTGACAGGTTTGTTTTCCTCCTTGCATAAACTTAGAGGAGAGCGGTACAAAATTCTGAATTGAGCAAGCAGTTCACTCTGTGCTCCCATCCTCAACTTTACAGCACTCAGCACAAATCATCCTGTTCATCTCTGCAAGGTAGCTAACAGACTGCAGAAAAGAAAAGTCAGAGCAGCATCAAAAAGAAAACCTATTAGTTCAAATGACACCTTCAGGACTTTCGCTAACTTCCATTTTACTGATCTATGCTGAAGCACTGCCAGAGAATTAACTTTACTATGATATTGAAATGCTATTGTAATTAAAGTACTAACAGATTCCGATGAAACACCATACTGTTCAGAACACTTATTCCTTGAGAGGAAACTTAGGCCTAATATTGATAAATAGTGGGATTTAATTTGCATTTAAAATTATTGTTTTTCATTAATTTCCCTGTCTTAAGGCAACTCCTTGAATGGCTACTATTAAGTGATTTGAATACTTGCCATAGTTTCATAGGACTTAATTAAAATTACTCACCTTTGCCCATTTATAAACTGTTCAGGTTACCCATGACATACCAAATAGGACACACCTACCCTTAATGAAATTCTTTTGTCCATCTATAAACTGTTTTAGTTATCTATGACACACTAAGACAGGATTCATTGCTACTTCTGGGGAATAGCATACTCTCCCTCTTAGCTTCCCAAGAGACCCATGTCCCCACCAGAGGTAGGACCACTCTCCAAAGGTGTAATCTCTGTTAAAAGTTCTCCACAGAGACACACAGAAAATATCGTAAGTGAAGTAACCACTGTTTACCATTTTTGTTCTGTTTTGTGTTATTTAATATTCTCTTTTCCTTTAAGTTAATCATTGTGCTTATTTTGCTTGCTTTTAATCACGATTTACCTTAAGGCAAGACCAAGACCCTCGTGCACCTAAAATAGTCAAAGTGATGACGTTGAAGTGTCATTGAGAGAGAATTGTTAAAATTTGGCCTATCGTTTCTTATTTCTCTAGACTATATATTTTTAGTACCTTTTGGGATCAAGTTTCTTGGCATGCAACAAAACTTAACACACCTCTTTCATCTCCATGGTAAAATGGGTATACTTGCCCATAGGCGCAGAGTTTCTAATCTGCCAGGGGGTACCCCCCCGGGCTCCGCCCCCACTCCACCCCTTCCCCCAAGGCCCCACCCCCGCTCCATCCCTTCCCACCCAGTTCCACCCCCAAGCACGCTGCGCCCTCACTCCCCCCTTTCCCCCCCAAGCGCCTCCTGACACCGTGGAACAGCTGATCTGCGGCAGGCGCTGGGAGGGAGGGGGAAGCACTGATCTGCAGGCCCGCCAGCAGGCAGGAGATGCTGTGGGGAGGGGGAGGTTCTGGTAGGGGAGCTGCCAGTGCGTCCTCAGCACCCACCATTTTTTTCCTGTCGGTGCTCCAGCCTCGGAGCACCCACGGAGTCGGCGCCTATGTACTTCCCTACATCTGTTAAGATGGGTGACTTGTGATATCTAGATAATTTTGATAACATTGTAGGCCTGGGACTTAACTTACTTCCATACTAAACTAGCTTAACTAGCCTTGGGTGAAATTTAGGAATTTTACCACTAAAATTAAGAAAAATGCTCTGCTGCTAATCAGGCACCTCCACCTCAGGAATGCCCTTAACAAGAGTTACAACACCAAGGGCTGTAAAATAGAAACACCCAGGCACTGGAAAGCTTAAACAAATACAAAAAACCCAACAAATGGTAAAATAAATAAAGCTCTGACCAGCGAATTTATGCTGACCATTTGCACAAACTAAGAAAGTAGTCATAAATAAGTTACAATTTAAGCATAAAAATAAAATTTTAAAAAATTTAAGCAAAAAGGTGGAAACATAGGTGCCAATGCATGATTGGGTAAATTTTGTTACCTAGGAGTCATAAATAAAATAGGTTTAATAATTTTTTTTGTATTAATTTTATCTATATAATATAAACAAAGCTCTTTAAAAACCCTCTCTGAACTGCAGTTCAACATCAAGCTGCTAAAACTCTAACCCCTCTGCACAACAGTAACATGAAAAGGCATCACCAAAACCCCCCAAACATGTAAATCCTGACTGGCCATCGGGAAAAGTTTATCTGTATATTAAAAATGGTAAGCATAAAAAATTTGCTTGGCATATATATTCTACATATATTGCTAATAAATAAATGTTTAAAGCACAGCTGTGTAAAAAATATCCCACAACCCCGTAAGGTAAACCCTAAGGAAAGTAAGCAGTCTTGAGATAAGAGGGAAGGTTCTCTCATGGATTGGTAACTGGTTAAAGACAGGAAAAAAAGGGTAGGAATAAATGGACAGTTTTCAGGATGGAGAGACATAAATAGTGGTGTTCCCCAGGGGTCTGTACTGGGACCAGTCCTATTCAACATATTCATAAATGATATGGGGAAAAGGGTAAACAGTGAGGTGGCAAAATTTGCAGATGATACAAAACTACTCAAGACAGTTAAGTCCCAGGCAGACTGTGAAGAGCTAAAAAAGGATCTCTCAAAACTGGGTGAGTGGGCAAGAAAATGGCAGATGAAATTCAGTGCTGATAAATGCAAAGTAATGCACATTGGAAAAAATAATCCCAACTATACCTATAAAATGATGGGTCTAAATTAGCTGTTACCACTCAAGAAAGATCTTGGAATCATTGTGGATAGCTCTCTGAAAACAGCCACTGAATGTGCAGCAGCAGTCAAACAAGCAAACAGAATGTTGGGAAGCATTAAGAATGTATAATAGAACAGAATATCTCATATTGCCTCTTTATAAATCCATGGTACGCCCACATCTTGAATAGTGCATGCAGATGTGGTCGCCCCATCTAAAAAAAAAAAAAAGATATTTTGGAATTGGAAAGGGTTCAGAAAAGGGCAACAAATGATTAGGGGTATGGAACAGCTGCCGTATGAGGAGAGATTAGTAAGACTGGGACTTTTCAGCTTGGAAAAGAGACGGCTATGGGGAGATATGAGAGGTCTATAAAATCATGACTGGTGTGGAGAAAGTAAATAAGGAAGTGTTATTTACTCCTTCTCATAACACAAGAACTAGGGGCCACCAAATGAAATTAATAGGCAGCAGGTTTAAAACAAACAAAAGGAAGTATTTTTTTCCACACAACGCAGTCAACCTGTTGAACTCCTTGTCAGAGGATGTTGTGAAGGCCAAGACTATAACAGGGTTCAAAAAAGAACTAGATAAATTCATGGAGGATAGGTCCATCAATGGCTATTAGCCAAGATGGGCAGGGATGGTGTCCCTAGCCTGTGTTTGCCAGAAGCTGGGAATGGGCGACAGGACATGGATCACTTGATTATTACCTGTTCTGTTCATTCCCTCTGGGGCACCTGGCATTGGCCACTGTCGGAAGACAGGATACTGGGCTAGATGGACCTTTGGTCTGACCCAGTATGGCCGTTCTTATGTTCTTAAGGGTTGGTGCTTTACACCCCGAGTCCTAGGTAAAAAAAAAAAAGGATGGGGGTACCTAAATTAACCAGGTCACGCCTTAAGCCCTTGGTAGGGTACAGGGGAATTGCCCTAAATTTTTGCAGGTAACAGCATAAAGAAAGGTGCTATGAAGTGAAAAATCAATACAAACCAGATTAAGCTATCAAAAGTGAGTGATGGAGGGGGTGCATTTCGTAACTATTGCAAATTCTGATATTAACATGGCAGTTCTCTTTAGAAAGTAAACCTATTTCCATTCTTATCAGCATCTTGGACAAAACCAGGCAATTAAAGAAAAGAACAACATCTTTTCAGATATTCTGTGCCCAAATGAACACACGCTTAAATTTGTTCAATTTGCAGTAGAAACCTGCCTTCATGCATGGACTGAAAGTGTATTTGTTTAAACTCTTCTTTTACCCTTTGCCAAAATGAGTCTATGTTCACTTGTAAAAAGTTTTCCCAACCCCAAAAACTAAAATATGAAAAAAATCTGTCCTTTAGGAAAATAATTTTCACTATGAAAGTCAATCCTGGATAAAACATAACACTATGCAAGATCTAGTACAATAGGAAATATTTTAAGGGGAAAATCTACATAGATCTACATTATAGAAGTATGAAATCATATCACAAGGCATTTATGCTTATGAATTATACTGTTGGAACCTCAGAAGGAAAAATATAAAGAGCTAAAAAGGAAAATGACCAAAATAAACCTGTACAAATAATTTAAGAATTGGCACTGCCAAATTATCTCCAGTAATGAATAAACCATATAACAAGACCACAGTGGTTTAAGAATTAGTGAGACTATAAAAAAAGATTTTAAACTAGGCCACTGAAATAAACTGCATATTGTACAGATGAAACTGACATAGCAATAAACGCAAAGACTGGTGATCAAATTTTGTTTTTCTTTCTCAAAGCTCGAAAGTCAACCATTGCTGTCACAGTATACTTGCAACCTAATAAAGATCAAACAAACTGTAATTGGGTTTTATAAACAATACTTGTGATGCTATGCACTGAGACAATATTCTGTAAATCCAGTTTATTTTCCATGTAGATCCAGTCAGTATAATCAATTTTTCTGCATGTGAATAATTTGTCAAAATGTTTATTTTCCCACAAAAATCTTTGTTAACATCCACTCTGAGAATCCTGGACCTTGCAGCACCCAAATAAAGCTCTTGATTTTAAGTCAGTTCTATAAATCTGGAACTGTAGCAATAGTCTTTTTGCTGTAACAATAATTGAACTATTAATGGCTAAAGAGCAATTATGTTTGGAAAAAGTGGAACAGTACAACAGCTCAATTCAGGAAAACAAAGTTTTAGTGCACTTTGCTCGTTTTAGCCAACATGCTACATTGCCCATTTTTTTTGCGTACAAAGTAGACTTGAGGGTTTCCATTGTAAGAAAGAAATGACTCAGCAAGCAAAACACTGTCAAGTTGCCCCTTTTTGTTAAAGACCTGGACATTTTAAGACAGAAGCTTTGCAAAACATTATACAATTTTTGTTTTTATTATTAAATGAGAAAATCTCATTTGTTACATTGTCACATTGCTAGTCAGAGAAATGCTGCAGTGATGAAGAAAGTCGACGCTGGATCAACCAAAGTCCTCATTCTACAACATTGATTTACAAAGTAATTATAGTAATGTTCACAGCCCAACACAACATTCCTTGTTTTCTTCATAGAGAAGTCCCAAAATTCTTCCTCTAATGGGGTATTTTTCTACATAAATTATAGTTTGGGGGTGGGGGGCTTGAACAATTCACCCCCAAACCTGCATGAGATCACACAAGCTTCTAAAGCTGTTAGAGAATTCTTCACACATCATCATCATCTGATGTGTCACTGCTGCTTGTCTCTGTATCCTCATTCTCAATAGTGGGTTTGAAAGTGCTGTTTTTCCAGGGGCTAAATTTAAAGTCACAGATGAGGCCATTTTTTAGAATGCCATTTTTTCGAAGGCCATTTTTTCGTAACTGAAATGTAAAAAACAAACATTTAGTGGGCTGAAAATTGACAGCAGTAATGATTTGCACTAAAACAATATTGCTTTTTTGTACATCAACAACTATGCCACTCATAGGACAGTTCATATGTATAATGTGATAAGACAACACAAAAATAGATTTTTTCCATGTTAATTAGGATCATATACTAAAAATGAGGAAAAAAAACCTGTCAATGTCAGAATTGTTTCTTCACCCCTCTTCCTTGGAAATCACTGGACAAAGGTTTCCAGAAGCCAAAGAAAACCCAGATTTTAGAAAATTATGCAACTGCAAAAAAGCATGCAGGTAAGAAACGCCCCCAGACAGATTGAGATGAAGGAATTGGAGAGTCTATGGACTCTGTGCAGCTCCATCACTGGTAGCAATGAAAGGAAATTAAACCGTTTCACGGCAAGTCCTAGATGTAAGCTTCTCTTCCATAAACAGACATTTGATGCAGCATGAATTTTCCAGGCTCACTCCCCAAGCCTTTTAAAGGTAGGAGGGGAGGATTTTTAGAGCCCTGCAGATATCTGCTGATCATTTTTGCGGATTAGATGCAGATAGAAATTTTGTATCTACACAAGGCTCTAAGGATTTTAAATAAACTACTAGATTCGGAGTGGGGGGGGGGAGAAGGGAGGGGGATGTTAAGTGCCAAAACCCCCTAAGAGACACAAGGTGGGTGAGGGAATATCTTTTATTGGATCAATTTCTGTTGGAGAGAGAGACAAAGCTTGTGTGGCTCACCAACAGACGTTTGCGCATAAAAGATATTATCCCATCCACCTTATCTCTCTAATATCCTGGGGCCAATATGGGACAACACTAGCGCATTAAACCCTGTAAAGCCATCCAGATTTCTGAATTTCCCTTCATATTGCAGAACACAATATATTTATAATATGTACCTGTTGCAGAGTTATCTCGAGCTACCCAGTTCACTCAATGTCACAATCCAGTTTTGACAATCCCTCAATTGTGTTTTTTGAAACACAAAGCGTAAACAAATAGAAAATGTAATGCTTGGTAGTTTTTAGTAAGTATCACCTGTTCACTAATGACTTGGAATTCCCTCATCTCATCCTCTGTTAGTGGAGCACAGGTTTCATCATTTTCACTGTCTTCCTGCCAACCCATCTCCTTTAACAATCTTTTAAAAAAAAAGAAAGAGACAATATTGTGACATTTATATCAAACATTCAAAATTTTGCTTTTAGAACACTGCTCTCAAATTCTGAAGACACGTATCTATTTAAGCAATCAACAATACCCAGTTGCAAAAAATACATACTTCATTATGTTTTTGACACAGTGGGAGTTTGTTGCTTTTATTTTATTTCGCCTATGCACACAGGTTGAAACATGAGCTTGTCCTTCAGAATTATTCTGATTCTTCAGTAAATGCCTATATTTGTAACTTTGGAAATTAATCAAACATGTCTAAATGCTAAAGGTGAAGCTTTCAACAGATTTCAAAAATGTGCCACAATACCTGGCACTTGCACATGCCAACTGTGTAGTTAGGCATGTCACTACCAGATTTACACATGCAGAGATAAACTGCGAACTAGGAGGCCCATTGAAGAGATACCCATAAAAATCTACTTTAAACAAAGACAGACCACCACCAAGTCTCATACCATCCTGAGTGAGGAGGCAGGGACATAATGTTTACATAACAGACAGCATCCTTGTTTCTGACCACTCACAGAATAAACCATATGATCTATTTTCTAGGGCTGACAAGAGTGCTCTATCAGTCTAAAAATGAACTGAGGGTTTATTTAGCTCCCAGTTTCTCTCCAGAAGTATGGCAACAAGGAAAAACAAACAGACTAGAAGCAAAAGACCAAGAGAGATGGAAGCTGGACCACAGGCAGAAAGTTAGAATGCTGGTGTACAGTCTGTCTTAAAACAGACAATGTGTTAGCAATAAGGACCTGAAGTTCATTAAACTATTGCTATTAGCAAGGAGATTTAAGATATCTGGGTCAACTGTCGATGGGCTCAAAATAGTGGATGCACTAACTTGTTAAGACCAAAATTCAGATTCCATGCTTGAGCTAGTAACATTACCAGATGGTGAAACAAACAGCTTTATAATAGGATAACCGAAGAGTGGTTTTCCAGTTCTGGAAAACGTTATAGATCTACAAGGACTAATGAACTCACGTTGGGTCTGCTTGTATCACTCAGAGGCTTTACCCTGCCCCAACTCTTAATACCTTATGGGATCACTGTTAGAGAAGATGGCATACAGGAATTGTTCCTTGAAGAAGGGAAAAAATGAGAAGGATCTCCCTCCACCCACCCCCCATTTGATAAACATGTTCTGTTCACTTTACTTCCAGAACCACATAAGAGTCCTCCCACAAGTCAAACACCATCAAAAGAAATTCTAGAAGAGTCCATTCACAGGGCACCAGTACAAGGAATCAGGACTGTCAGCTCAGTTTACCACACCAATAGCGTATGCACAGAACATCTTCACTACAATCCAATCCCAGAAAGCAACACTTCTGGAAAAGTCACCTTAATCTGGAAAGCTGTAGAATACTTAGATGAACACTGTTCAACATGTGTCACTGCCTTACCAGAAAGAATGCAGGCAAGGCTAACTAAGATTCCTTCTACTTGAGAATGTTTATGTGGAAATCAGTCTAAAGAGAACTCCAAAAGCCCAAAATGTGGTCTTTTAAAATTGACAGTGTATAAGAGAACCAGTGCAGGCAAATGAAACCTAGTCCATAGGGCTCTGTCCAAACATTAAAAAGTCAAACAATTAGGTTTTTAGAAGTACAACCCATGAGAAGTTATATTTTAAACCAATTAACTATGAACTCAATATCAGAGCATTAGTTTTATCCATATATTTAAATTACTTAAGTTTATATCAGTCATACCAAATTCACGGCCATGAAAAATGTGTCACAAACCGTGAAATCTGGTCTTTTGTGTGCTTTTACCATATAGTACACAGATTTCACAGGGGAGACCAGCGTTTTTCAAATTGGGGGTCCTGACCCAAAAGGGAGTGGCAGGGGGATCGCAAAGTTATTTTAGGGGGGTTGTGGTATTGCCACCCTTACTTCTGCGCTGCCTTCAAAGCTGGGCAGCCGGAGAGTGGCAGCTGTTGGTTGGGCGCCCAGCTCTGAAGGCAGCACCCTGCCAGTAGCAGTGAGGAAGTAAGGGTGGCAATACCATACCATGCCACCCTTACTTCTGCACTGCTGCTGCGGTGGCTCTGCCTTCAAAGATGGGCTCCCGGTCAGCAGCCGCCACTCTCCAGCGACCCAGCTCTGTCTGAAGGCAGCACCGCCGCCAGCAGCAGCACAGAGGTAAGGGTAACAGTACTGCAACCCACCCCCTACAATAACCTTGCAACCTCCCTCCTCCCACACACAACTCGGTTTTGGGTCAGGATCTCTACAATTACAACACTGTGAAATTTCAGATTTAAATAGATGAAATCATGAAATTTATTATTTTTAAAATCTTATGACCGTGACATTGACCAAAATAGACCATGAATTTGGTAGGGACATGAATTCAGGAAAAGATGCTCAACAGCCACCACAGGAATCGATATAAAGTACATACCTATGCTCTGCCTCAAGTGAACTTGAAAGGACATCTGTCTGAGGGAAAGTTGAAGACCGAATGATCTGTTGAGAAATCACTGAAGCATTTCCATTCTCTTGAGGAATTTCATTTTCAAAGTTTCTGTTTATGTCCCTCTCATGATGAGAATTGTTGCTGTTATGCAAATTAAATGAGTCATCCTGTTAAAAAAAGTGCATTAAATATACATTATATATCATTCAAAGGAGACATTATCCACAAAGTAATAATCTGACAAACTGCCATTTTTCTGGGATTGTGTACCATTTAAAATTAGCTTTAAATGGAGAAACTCACCATCAATTCACAAAATATCTTTATTCCTACTTCTAAATATATTTAAAGTTAGAGGTGCTGGATTGCCCGCAGCAGTGGAAAAGGGAAGTTAGTTACCTTATTGTAACTACACTTCTTTGAGATGTGTGGTGCCTGTCTGGATTCCACTACGGGTAGGCATGCAATCCACGAACCTGAGACTGAAGTATTCTTGCAATCAGGATCCATTGGCTGATGCCTGTAACTCAGCTCGCCTCGTGCTCCACATGGTGTGGATTGACTGCATATCCAGTTCCTTCTCTACCACGAATCTCGCCATGATCCAACACGGAGGGGAAGGGATGGGGATAGGGTAGTGGACAGGGACCACACCTCTTGAACTCATTACAATACGGTAAGTAACTTCCCTTTCTTCAAATGCTGGTCCCTATGTGTATTCCATTGTGGGTAACTGACACACAGTACTCAGAGGAGGAGGGTGTGAGAATGCTAGTATAGCTGCATGTAGAACTGCTGTGCTAAATGATGCATAATGTCTCGTGAATGTGTGGATGAAACTACACATAGCTGCCCTGCAAATATCAAGCAGGAACACCTCTTGAAGTGATGCTACTGAGGCTGCTTGTTGCCTTGTACAGCAGTGGTCCCCAAACTTTTTCAGTTGCATCCCCCTTACCCGGTCCGCGTCTGTACCATCAGCGAAGGTGTCAATGGTAGTTCCTTATGGGGCTCTGATGGTATTGCTGGTAAACAAGTCTCCAACCTGATGGTTTTCAACAGTACCAGCAGTTCCCAGTACTTTGAGTCCCAGTGTTTCGTTTTAATTGGTACTACAGTTGGTGCTGTAGTTGGTGCAGAGGCTGGTACTGAAGGACCCTTGCCCCTATGTGCCTTCTGATCTGCCCATAAGGCTTGAGGGGGAAGAGGAGGTCATAGATTCTTGTGGCTTGGGCACACTTGGCCACAACTTGGAAATGGCTGGGGATGGATCTCTCCTCCTAGAACAGGGGTGGGCAAACATTTTGGACTGAGGGCCGCATCGGGTTTCCAAAATTGTACGGAGGGCTGGTTAGCGGAGGCTCTGCCTCCCCAAACAACCAGGCGTGGCCTGGCCCTGCCCCCTATCCAACCCCTCCTGCTTCTTGCCCCCTGACGGCCCCCCGGGGACTCCTGCCCCATCCACCCCCCACCCCCTCGTTCCCTGTCCCCTGACAGCCCCCGGAACCCCCGCCCCTGACTGCCCCCCGCCATCCCATCCAACCCCTCTCATTCCTGACTCCCCCCCCACCCCCGGGACCCCTGCCCCATCCAACCACCCCTTCTCCCTGTCCCCTGACCACACCCAGAACCACTGCCCCGACGCCCTATCCAACCCCCCCCATCCTTCCTGACTGCCCACTGGGGGCCCCTGCCCCCATTCAACCCCCGTTCCCTTCCTTCTGACCACCCCGACGCCTATCCACACCCCCACCTCCTGGCCACCACCCCGAACTCCCCGCCCTCTATCCAACACCCCCCCCCCCTTTACCGCGCTGCCTGGAGCACCGGTCGCTGGCGGTGCTACAGCCGTGCCGCCCAGAGCACCAGGACAGGCGGCCACGCTGCCCGGCTGGAGCCAGCCACGCCACCGCGCAGCACAGAGCACCAGGTCAGGCTGCGGCTCTGCAGCTGAGGTGCCCCAGGAGCTCGCAGCCCCGCCGCCCAGAGCATTGCGCCGGTGGCGGAACAAGCTGAGGCCGCGGGGGAGGGGAAACAGCAGGGGAAGGGCCAGGGGCTAGCCGCCCAGGCCAGGAGCTCAGGGGCCGGGCAGGAGGGTCCCGCGGGCCGGATGTGGCCCGCGGGCTACAGTTTACCCACCTCTGTCCTAGAAGGTCTAAGAGGGGGATCTGCTTTTAAGTTTGAGAGAGTGCTCTTTATTCTCCTGACAGGGCCCACACAAAGGTCTTTTCCTCTGATCCTTTCTGCTCTGGAGTCAGACAGTAGTAGGCGGCATGCTCCTCAATGACTCTGGCCAAAGAACAGTGGGTCTCCCCTGCACAAGTCTGACCAGGGCCTCATTGCATGCTCCACAATGTGCTTCTGAAGCTGGAGTTCTCATGCCTGCCACATTCAGCTGGGAAAAGAGCAGTTGATACTGCGCTCAGTAGAGATATGAGCTTCAAGGCAGAGGCAGTGCTGGTGGTAGTCGCTGACCTAAAGTGAGCCAGAGCAGGAGATGCAGTTTTTGAAGCCCGGTATTCTGGACATAATTTAAGTCACATGCCGGGAAACAGAGAAGGTTCCCTGGGGTGGGGATTCTAACACTAAGTAACTAGGGAACTATCAGAAAACTAAACAAAAAAAAAAAAAAAAAAAAAGAATATTTATAGGAAGACGACAAAGATCAGCTCTGGACAATAGACTCTGGTCACATGGCAGTAAGAAGGAACTAGAGAGACAGTCTGTCCACCATGCCCCTTATGCCTTCTGTGTGGAACACAAGGAGAGCAGGGGTGCAGGAACAGCCCAACAGACACTGCTTGCAAGTATTTTCCAGTTTAGGCACATGAAGCTTATGTATACCCACGGTGGAATACAAATATGGATTAGGTACTACTTTGAGTGCTGGAGTTCAGCCACAGATCAGGTACCACGGGAGGCAACAGCAATGCAAGCTCCCCTTTCTCTCCACTCTGCCAGTGTCTCTCAAACCTGCCCTGGATGAATCATTTCTATAGGTAAGGGAGGGTAGCTCAGAACCCATGTTTATTCAGTCTTCAATCTCTGTTGAAGCTACCAACAAAACTGCTAGTTATGCTTGAGATATGGCCAAATATCAGTTGGGAACAATTTGAAATAGTAGCATCCCAAATTTAACCCTTTTATGGGACAGATCATTATACTGGGGCTTAAACACCAAACCAAGACTCCTGCTACCAAAGCTGTCTGTCACAAGAGTGGAAAAGCCTGATCTAATTACTCTGTTTTTGAAGTACTGTATAAATTTACAGTGCTGTGATTTTTTTAATTAAAAAGCAATCAGAACAGGGCACCTTTCGCTCTTTCCGTCACCAACGATCCCCAAATCAGTCTCTCAGAGGAGATCTGCAGCAATCAATAGGCATGTCTGGCCTCATCCACCTCAAATCTCAGTTGCCAAACCCACTCCCACTTCTATCCTGAAGAATTCTCCACTTCCTAACCAACATATTGGAACCCAAGAGCTCAGGCACAAAGCAGAACACCAGCCTTAGAAATGGCATTGCTTCCTTTTGCCTGAACCATAGTCCAGTACCGGCCTAGAAGTAGTCTTTTTCCTGCTGCTTATCGGGAGAGTATGCAGGCCACATTCTTCCCCACCTGCCTCTACTACTCAGTCACTTCTAAGCCACTTCTCTGAGCCCACTGCAACCAGTCCTTTTTGCAACCAATTTATCAGACTCCTTAATCAGTGCAAATTTTCACTCCATTACATGAAAAATCTGATTTTACAACAGCAACTCATGCTCTCTCCATAGACAGCTCCACTGGAGTAACTTCATGTATTTGCCATTCTAGAAAACCAATCACCCTATTAAGCACAGCTGCCTCCAAGTATCCAGGTAACTACTGAGTGGACAACATTAGTATAAGAATTTAATCTTTAAGTTCTTTCTTTAAATACTTCAACATCTGTTTCCCCTTTCCCATTTTGAAGAATTGATAAATCCTCAAAGTATTGTTATAACAATAGTTTGCTTCATAACTAAGATTACATGCATGTTAACCAAATATTCTATGATGAACTGTATCAGTAGCAGAGATCTCCAGAAGGGGCATTTCCAGATCAGCTCCAGACACTATAAGGTTTCTGATGTGGCATCCATGCAAAATGCAGGCACCATTTCACATTTGGAATTTCAAAGGGGCTCTTTCGACATATGCACTGCTCTCAGGTATGTTCTGTACGGAATATATTCTCTTCCATTCTGTTAGAAACTGACCATCAGAACATCTAAAATTTAATGGGGAAAAAAGAGATGTGTGTTGATAAGTGGAAACAGCCCACCATCTTAATGGTTTCTGTCCATTAGAGGAGAGAAGGGGATTGACAGACTAATATAGTTCTGAGGCATTATTCTATAGGTAGGTCATCAGACCTGTGAGCCCCAAACTGGACAATGTGATAGGTTCCTTTATGAGTACCTAAGATAAAAATAATGCTCATGTAGCTTGACCAAGGATAGAGGATCGATTGAAACCTGTTCTGACTACCCAAATACCTGAGTGACAGAGAAAAAAAGTTTAGAAAGAACTCTGTAGAGGCCTGGAACTTGAATCTTTTAGGGGCCAATTGTTTGCATTAGTAAGCCTGACAACTGAGCAGAAAACTGAACAATGCTGCAGAATCTGCCACGCCATAAATTTTCAATAAAGGGTGTTTCTTTTCTCAACTACAGGCATATGTTGTCTTGGTCAACCACTGAGATCCACTGATTACACTTGGCACAGGACTTGAAGCTAGGAATCTTCTTTCTTCTGTACCTACCATTTATTAAACACCAAGCTACCACCATTTACCAGCAGACTATTAGTAAATTCTCACAATTTAGATTAGGTTCAGTTTAGACCAGGAAATGAGGGAACTACTAGATCAGGGGTTCTCAAACTGGGGGTCGGGACCCCTCAGGGGGTCACAAGGTTATTACATGGGGGGTCGCGAGCTGTCAGCCTCCACCCCAAACCCTGCTTTGCCTCAAGCATTTATAATGGTGTTAAATATATAAAAACATTATTTTAATTTATTGGGGGGGGTGTCACACTCAGAGGCTTGCTATGTGAAAGGAGTCACCAGTACAAAAGTTTGAGAACCACTGTACTAGATCAATATACTTGCAATTTCTCACCAGTGGCAGAGAATTTACTTCCAAAATGAGGACGTATACCACAATGCTCCAGAACAGAAAGGCTCAAATCCTCCTACAATGACAATAGAATGTCTATTGCAGGAGCTAGATAGATTCGTGGAAGATGGACCTATTAGCCAGGATGGGCAGGAATGGTGTTCCTAGCCTTTGTTTGCCAGAAGCTGGGATTGGGTGTCAGGGCATGGATCACTTGATGATAACCTGTCTATTTCATTCTCTTTGGGGCACCTGGGATTGGCCACTGTCAGAGGACAGGATACTGGGCTTGATGGACCTTTGGTCTGACCCAGTATGGCCGTTCTTATGACAGTGGCTCAATACCTGAGCAGGTAGGGACATTAAAAGAGAATTCGTCTTTTCCTAATATTAAATAGGCCTGGGATCCTGACCTCATTATTGTTTTACACTTTATATTTCTATAAATTCTGTCATGGCAAGTTATTTTTTGCAGTCGTAAGTGTTCAAGGAAAGTGAAAGTCTTGTTACAACCAAATAAAACAATGTATGTGTGGTTTGAGATGTATTACAACTATATCTGCAACAGTTGGTGACCCAAACTACCTTCTCTTCCCCAACATGATTCTCATCTTCATGTTCTTCTTCAACTCTATCCTGTTTCAATGCCTTTAAGAATTCACTCTTCTTATCAGTACGCATTCTTGTCAATTTTGTTAATCGAGGCTGATTAAGTTTGTCAACAGGGGATGAAGAATTTGACCGATTACACTAATGCAGGGGGGAAAAAGTAAAAACACTGAAAAATTGGCAAGTTAAAGACAAATTTACTGGATAGGACACAAGACAAAAGTTCTTTTTACTGAGCAAGAATTAAACATTTAGATCTACTGTAGTTTCACCTGCATCCAGAGTCCAGAACTGACTTAGTATGCTTACATAATAAAGAGGGGAGTTTATTAAAATTCCCCACTACCCATGGAGTAGCAGATGTATTCTGCGTGCACCCACTGATAAGTCAGATTTGGAAGGTATTCGAGTATTGCCTCAAAGGTGGTACTTCTGGAATTGTATCACACCATCAGCAATTTTTATGTTCAACATTCTCAGACTTAACATCTTCTAAACCATCCACCTCTCCCCTTCCAAACCCACAAAACAGGTCGGCAGGTATTGCCTATGCTTGAGGTATAACACACTGGTAAAGTTTAAATATTAAATATTTAAATATTTAATCTCAGTGATTAAATCTTTTACTGGCCTAACTTCTGCTTGTGAGAGAGAAGCTTTCAAGCTTAAACAGAGCTCTTCTTCAGGTCTGAAGACAGTCCGGACAAATCTGACAAAGAGCTCTGTGTAAACTCAAAAGCTTGTCTCTCTCACCACCAGAAGTTGGTCCAGTAAAAGATATTACCTCACCCACCTTGCCTCTAATACCATGGGACCAAAATGGCTACAACACTGCATATAATAGTCTTCACTTACAGTATATAGCAGGTTACTCAGATTAATACCTCAAAATTTTAAAGGGATCTGATGCAAAAAAATACTATACCTCTTTCACTGAATTCTGTGATACACTAAAAGCCTTGGCAGTTGATTTGAAAGCATTAAAGTTGCCAATACCATATGAAGACTCATGAGGGAATGGAGTCCCAAGTTTATTCTCTTTTGTTTGGCTTTTCCACTGTGCAGGCTAAACGAAAAATGAAACCATCATCATTAACTAACATCTGCTTATTCAGAAAAAGCAACATGAACAACACACACGGTCATTCTATAAGACAGTACAAAGACTATTTTCTTGTTGAAAATAGTTTACATTTGATTTATGAATTATTTGGCGCTTCTTATATCAATACCTTGTTCTCTTAGTTATCTAAACAGACGAAATTAAATTCAAAAGCTGTGTGCAGTATTTTGTAGTATATCTAGCACTGCAATATTAAAGAAATTTTCAATAACCCAAAATATTTTTCACCCTCAAATAACTTATTCCATTACATACAAAGCATGTAAATTCCTGAAGTGAGATAAGAATGAATCTAACACGGAGGCATGGCTTCATTTAAAAACAAAAACAAACAAAAACAAAAAACACGAAAATGGCACTGGTGTTCTATGTTTATTTTCAATTACTTCGATAACAAATAGGCTCAGTTTTTTAATTATTTTATTCTACTGCCAGCCCTGCAAATTCAGGTTGAGCTCTGAGAGTCAAGCTGCATTATTTCAGTCAAACCTTACCAAGAGTACTGCAGACCAAATTACACCCTAATACCTGTGCAGACTCTTTATCTTCACTCTTAACTCATTCAAGGCAATGCACATTAGAAGGAATAATCTGACCTGCTCATCACACTGGTGGAGTCTAAATTTAACCAGAACCGCTGGGTGTCCTTATGGACAACTTGATGNATGGACAACTTGATGAAAGCCTCTACTGAATGCATGGGGGGGGGGGGGGAGAAAGCAGCTGATCAAGTGTTGTATTAAAGGATTGGATAGAAAAATACTGAAAATATATTCACATTACACAAATCAATTGTGTCCCTTCAACTTTCACCTGGAATACACTGTTCAGGTCTTATCATCCTACCTCAAAAAGATGTAGCAGAAATAGGAAGGGTCTTAAATACAGTTCAGAAAAATGTTCAGTTACTTTTTAAGTATACCGTACTTAAACATGGTAATGCTACATGAAGCAGTAGTACTCCCAGATACGAGACAAGTGTATCAAAAATTAGCGCACATTTCACAGACGACTTATTCATCTTTCCAACAGAGTTCAAACTTACCTTTGCAGGTGGAGTAGCAGGTTTAGGGACTAATCCTTTATAAACACTTGTACCAGTTCCATTCTTGACTGGCTGTGAATGAAGACCTCCTACTACAGGGAATCCAGATATTTGTAAATCTTTTGTACTACCCTTTTTAATGACCAGCATTCTTGGAGATCTAGATTTTGGATTCAGAGGATATTCTATATAGAAACAAAAGCAACATAAAATAAATCAGAGAATGAGCCTTCTCCCTAATGTTTCAGGATACAAAATGCTGGGTGGCAGTGTGGTCCAGGGAATCAGAAACTGATGAGTTCAATCTCAGATCTGCCAATAACTCGTGTGGTGTGGGGCAAGTAAAGTAACTGTTCTGACTCTCAGCGGCCATACCTACAATACCCTACTTAGCTCACATTTGTTGTGGGAATTAAAACTTGTGAATTGTTATTTACATACACAATTATTAATGCTCTTGAGAAACAGTGCTAAATGTTTACAAACATTTTCTTCTTTTTACTCGGGTACATTACTTTGCTAATTCAAAACCAGAGACAGTGTTTGATTTTGGTAATTTTACATCTGAATGTTCATATGAAAGCTATATAGCTGCTGAGAGAAGACGTTTTTCCTGCTTATTTTATCAACAACTGGCCAGGGCTAATTAGTCTTGCACTTGCTCCTGAATGATGGCTAGACTAGAGGAACAACTCTCCCACATGAACAGAAGAAATGTGGCACCCTTGAGTTCTAGAGCAATAAGTGTCTCTCTCACTCATTTTCTGTTTCAAGTTTTTTGTTATTTCACCTCAACATGCCTCAGTTGCGGAAAGTATAATAAAATGCACTATTTGCATTTACTATCCACTTTAGGGGTAAGATACGTTTTATCTGAAAGACAGCACTTAAGGTCATTAATCACGTTTGCTTAGAGACATGGCATTTCTCTATAAAATGCAACTCAATAAATTTACATAACTAAGGAATTATCACACTAAGTCTTTTGCACTGAGGTATTCTACTAGAACTCTTTCATTAAAAGATATTGGATAGACTATTTTCAACTCTGAACGTTACTACTCCATTTCTATTAGAGAAGCTAATTTAGGGCTCTTCAACATGGAGACGTTAGCACAGAATAAGCAAGGGTCTGAATTTAAAGTCCAATAGCTATTCCACACTGGCTCCCTGATGATGCTAAATTGCAAACAGGTGCTCTTAGTGCAGATTAAGTGTCCACATGGAAAGTTAGAGTAGCATCAGCAAAACCAGTTTATATGTAATACACTAGCAAAGGCTGCCTAAAAGTAAAATCATTATGCTGTTCCTTTTATTGTTGGTAAGTGTTAGCAAATTAAGTATACGGTAGTTGAATATTTTGTTCTTGTAGAATTTAACTTTATGTGAAGTCATTCAGAGCATGGAATAAGCTCTTGTGCCATATTTACAAAATGAAGTAAAATAATGGAACAAAAATTATATTCCATTTTGATCCAGACTTTAATATGTAATAATACATCTACGTGAACTACAATATCTTCCAATTGTCTTGTATGTTAGTTTTCTGTTAATTTGAAGGCTATTCTTATTCCAATTTAAGATTTCCAAGTATACTTTAAGTTTGCAATTGCAAGGCTGTAATGAAGTATGAAAGATGCCATTTCCCTCTAAAATCAAGTAATGCACTGCAACAGCAAGTTATCATTGTAGTTTACGCTCGTGTGTTTGGCAAATTAAACTATTTCTTGCCTTCCTTGTGAAGATCAATCTGACTGTAGCCTAACACTCTGGAAAGCTCATTCTTCAAATCTAACTGAACTGTTTCCTGTTCCATTGATGCTACTAAGTTTGCAAGGATCTAGCAGTAGCTACATAAGAGCAGGTGGCCAAACTGTGGCTCACAAGTCACATGCGACTCTTTTACAGTTAAAGTGAGTCTCATGGAGCCCTCCCTCCTCCTCCGCCAGCCTCCCCCTACCAGACTGGAGGGGGAGGCTCAGGTCTTCTGCCTTGCAGCAGGGTGGTGGGGTAGGGGCTTCTGCCCAGCGCGGGGGAGTGGGGTGGGGGGTGTCATCTTGGGGGCTCAGCAGGAGCCGGGCTAAAGCCCTAAACCCCAACAGGCCCCTCCTGAGAGGCTGATGGATGCCCAGCAGGTGTGCCCCATCTCTCAAACTTCTGATTATCAGATGCGGCTCGGGGGAGGGAGGGCGGGGGGGGGGGCAATAAGTCTTCTGGCTTGGCTACAAAATTAAACTCTTGCTGACCTTTCTGGCAAAGATAAATAAGTGGAAGCTGCTGGATAGACATCTAAAAATGTACTAGCCTAACTTTAGGAACTTATTTTAAAATCTTGGCCTGTGTCTGTATTGCATTCTAAAGATGTGAAACTGTACAGCTGAAGTAATGCAGTTAGCAAATCTTTTGAAAAACAGCACTCATTTCTCAGGTTTCAGCTTTGACAACAGTAAGTCCATTTCTAAATATCAGCTTATATGTATGTTTAACAGAATGTTACATTCCTCAAAAAGGCAGACACTTGAATTACTCAAAAGAATATATTCTCCAAACAGGCATTTCCTGTATTTATCAACCTGTTACTGTGAATCATGTATCTGTAGCACAAACTGTAAGCTGGCAGGCAGCTACACCAGCTGGGAAAGGTAAAATAAAGCCCAAACTACAAGTCAGTCCCTCTCCTCAGAGTTGGCTTTATTACCAGAAAAAAATCAGAATAAGAGCCCAGCTACTCAAAGCACTTGCTCCCAGGCACCAGAGGCCTTTCCAACTTTCAGCAAGACAAGGGGAGAGGATGCACTCTTCCTCCTGGGCAGCTGTCTTGGCTATATCGTAGGGCTCCTGCCAGATCACCACAGAGGAACTTCCCTCAAAGTCTTACCTCTAACATCATCTTCCAAGACTGATCCAGAAGCATTCTTTTATAAAATCTCCAGTTGGCAGTCACACAACACTTGGTCAACTGACCCCTCTTCATCATGTGCCCTGCCTGAAGACCAAATCCTAGCAACCCCTTGACCAAAAGATGCCTTGCAGATGTGCTGACCATGCCTGTGCTTACAAGCCAATGTTCTGTTACACAATTATAGGCAATAAGCACTGTTTTCATAAAGGAAAGGTAAACTACATTTTAGTAAGGCCCAGAGTCCTTTTGACTTCAAATTACGTGTTTGTGCAAAACAAACTAGTATTGTTATATCCTAAAAAAATCACACACACCTCTTTCCATGTTTTATTTAAAACAATCATCTCCAAACCTTTACTATATTTTCTATACAAACAATCAAAAACACTTACCCCATACACCTGCTGCTAAAGATTTATTCTGGTTTGGTTCTCTCTCATATTCAGGATTCAGAGAGGGCTGAAAGGAAAGGATTTTTTAAATTATTGCTTAGTTGGTTCATATTTCAAGACTGATTATGAATTAAATTTAGTATTGGAGAATCGCATTAAAATTCATTTCAAATGTGAGATCCTTTGTCAAAGGAAATCAGTTCTTAAATAGACAGGACTGAGGACAGACCCAGTTTTGTTTCTGAAACAGACCAATACTTTAGCTGAATGTAAATTACTGTATTTTCCTCTGGTGCCTAACCCCTCTCCAATATCATGTCCTTCACAATGAGCTTCTCACACTGCAATCAATGTCATTTTGTGGACTGTCCAGAAAAGGAGGAGAATGGTGTTGGTCATCCAGAACAGAAAGGCTCAAATCCTCTTACATCCTGCAATTCCCAAGTTTCACAACTCAAGAGGAGGCTTCCAGCCTGGGTTTCTACATGGCAGAAAGGCTACTTAGTTATTCTACTCCCAGTTTCTGAAAAGAAAGTTGTGTAGAATTTATTATATAGTACTTGCCATGGTAAACTGCTGTAAAATATTGTAGTGAAGGATTTGGAACACACCTATATCCCAAAAGCTATCATCTATAAACAAATTAAATGAGTACTATACACAATAATACAATTACAATAATAAAAGGAGGTAAGAATAGAAACAAGTTAATGGATAAACCACAATGCCCTCTTACCTATGGAAAGGGTGATCTCTGTATAAGATGAGCTGTAACTGGTGAAATCTCATGAAGTAGCTTGCATAATGGACAAAATGGCACTTGCAGAAACAATGAAACCTTGTTTATTATAATTACAAGTAACTTACAAAATCCTCAGCCTCAAATTGCTTGGGTTCTTCCTTGTCTTCCTTTTTCCCAGTTTCATTGTCAGGTACATTATTTTCATGCAGCAGTCCTTGGCTTTTTCCAGAGTGGAAAGTGCTGGTACGAGAGCGGGAACTTCCACTATGGTATCCTCCCCCACGATGGTGTATGTTTTCTGTCCCATTCCTGCCTTGTGAACGCCAACCATTTTTCTCTTTTCTCCCAAAATGTCCTTAGATTTTTAAATTTAAAAAAATGTAATTACAAGCAGTTTTGAAATAATTTCTACGTTGCAAAATTGATACAGAAAGTTAAAAATCATGAATGAACCAAACAACATTCTATGCTCATTCTGGACCTGATAGTATAGTGAGTTTCTTTTCACTCATACAGGCAGTAGAGTAGGATATCTACCCTGTACTAAGGAGACGAGCTCGGTTTCAGAGCAAGACAAGAAATAGATGGCCCCAAAGGAGCTTGGTCTGACAATTAAATATTGTCAGGCCCCTCTCCTGTTTGCTCATGTATATGTTGCTGTCTACAGCATACACTAGCTGGGTATTAATACTGCTCCTTTTCAAAAGAGCAAGACAGTGCACCCAGTGGCACACTGCTCTAACCAACCCTGGGCCATCCTACCTGCCCTGAAAGAATTGCTCTTGTACCACATATCCCTTGTATTGCTTCCATTCTCCATGCCTCCATTGTCCTAGAGATTCAGCCTTCCAACGCTAAAGCATTCAGTGTTTGCATATTAAGAAAGGACAGAATGTCTATAGGTAAAATACTCCTGAGGGAATTCTCGACAAAAAAATTAAAATTCTGCACATAATATTTTAAAATTCTGCAAATTTTATTTGTCAAATAAATGTGGAGGCTCCAGCATGGCATTGGGGAGCACAGGCCACTGGCTGCACAGAGATGGGAGATCACTGTGCAGCTCCCCTCTGGGACATGGACTCAGTGATGAAGCTGCACCCAACCCTGACACAACACAAGGACTGGGCCTGCCCCAGAAACACTGTAGGGCCCTGCCCCTCCGTGTCAAGTGCACCAGGTGTGACAGGATCCAGGTGTGGAGGGGCTTAATGTGTGGAGGATCCGGGTGTGGGTACAATCTGGGTACGGGCGGCTCAGTGGGGGATTCGGGTATGGAGGGGGGGATCTGGATGCACAGGGGGTTGTTGGGGGTTCTAGGTGCAACAATAATGGGACTCTGCAGGAGGGTCCAGGTGAAAGTGGTTGGGGCTCTGCATGGAGGTCTAGGTGGGGGCAGGGGAAGATAGAGCTCGGCAGAGGGGTCTGGGAGTGGGGGTCTCAGTGGGGGGGTCCAGATGCTGGGGGAAGTGGGGTGGAGATCCAGGGTCAGCTGGTTGGGGCTCAGTGGGGTAGGGATCCGGGTTGCTCATGGGGAGGGGGGAGGGTTCTGAGTGCAGGGGGAGTGGGGCTCGGCAGGAGGATCTGGATATGAGGGGGTCTGGATGCAAGGGGATTGGGTGGATGGGGGAGCAGGTCCCTCTATAGGGATCCCTCCCCCTGCAGCTGAGGAGCAATGGGTGCAGGAAGCACGGGGGGTAGTTTGCAGCGTTTCCTACAGCTGGGGGAGAAACCTGGGGGTGGATCTGACATGGGCCCAGATGCCATGCTGGGGAAGAGGAAGTCCCAGCCCAGCCAGGACTAGCAGCTGAACCTGGCGCAGTGTAGGAGCCACCAGCCAGGTCTTCCCAAGTCCCACCCCCTGCCCCCACAGTGATTTGCCTCTCTGACAGCTGCCCTGGGCACCCAAAACATACTGCTGGGTAGGTTGCATGACCACTCTTGTGGCTTCCCTTCGCTTCCCTGTCAAAGTCAAATCTGCGGGGGACAAATGCTGCACATGCGCAGTGGCGCAGAATTCCCCCAGGAGTAGTAAAAGACATTAAAGCTCTACAAAAAAAGCTTATAAACACACAGCACCAACTGAGATGTTATTTAGAAACAAAATTATACCTCCATTAGGACGTCCAATACTAGGATCAAACCCATCTGAAGAGTTGTGTCGTCTGCGGTTTGCTTCATAACGATTCTCTGTCCATGATAAATTTTCAGAATGCTTTTCAAAATTCAGTGATGACTGGAAATGAGCACAAAGAGTACATTAATGAACATAAGAACGGCCATACTGGGTCAGACCAAAGGTCCATCTAGCCCAGTATCCTGTCTTCCGACAGTGGCCAATGCCAGGTGCTTCAGAGGGAATGAACAGAACAGGTAATCATCAAGTGATTCATCCCCTGTTGCCCATTCCCAGCTTTTAGCAAACAAAGCCTAGAGACACCATCCCTGCCCATCCTGGCTAATAGCCATTAATGGGCCTACTGAACTTATCCAGTTCCTTTTTGAACCCTGGAGTACTTGTGGCACCTTAGAGACTAACAAATTTATTTGGGGATAAGCTTTCATGGGCTAAAACCCACTTCATCGGATGCCCTGTTATAGTCTAGGCCTTCACAACATCCTCTGGCAAGGAGTTCCACAGGTTGACTTTGCATTGTGTGAAAATATACTTCCTTTTGTTTGTTTTTAAACCTGCTGCCTATTAATTTCATTTGGAGATCCCTAGGTCTTGTGTTATGAGGAGTAAATAACACTTCCTTATTTACTTTCTCCACACCAGTCATGATTTTATAGACCTCGATCATATCCCCCCCGTTAGTCATCTCTTTTCAAAGTTGAAGAGTCCCAGTCTTATTAATCTCACCTCATATGGAAGCGGTTCCATACCCCTAATCATTTTTGTTGCCCTTTTCCAATTCCAATATCTGTCTGAGATGGGGTGACCACATCTGCATGCAGTATTCAAGATGTGGGCATACCATGGATTTAGAGGGGCAATATGATATTTTCTATCTTATTATCTATCCCTTTCCTAATGATTCCCAACATTGTGTTAACGTGCAGCAGCAGTCAAAACTGAGTTTTCAAAAAACTATCCACGACGACTCCAAGATCTCTTTCTTGAGTGGTAACAGCTAATTTAGACCCCATCATTTTATATATATAGTTGGGATTATGTTTTCCAATGTGAATTACTTTGCATTTATCAATATTGAATTTCAGCTGCTATTCTGTTGCCCAGTCACCCAATTTTGTGAGAAACAAAACAGAACAGAATTAGGATCCAATAAAACAAGCACTTTTGGTTACGAGAAGCAAAATAAAAATGTATGGGAAAGTTGACAACAGGAAGTTTCTTTAACCTCTCTCTCAATTCACCATAGGCCATGTATTGTGGCAGATCCCAGATAAACTAGAAGGGAGAATGAGCAAAGATTTTTTTAAGTTTTTTGATTCCAGTAAAGAGCACTGGAAAACTGCTTTAAATTGAAAATATTCAAATAAGCCAAACCAATGCTTTTACTAACACTCATGTGACAGGTATGGCAGTTTTCTCAAATATACTTGGGAAATCTTACTGAATTAAGTTTAAGTATCTTTGGGGCACATTGTATTAAATGAATTATTTATGTATTATTGGGGGCCGGGATTGTATGTAACCTCTCAAGGGGGGAGATGTAACAGATGAGAGACCTGGAGGTTCAAAAGGACTGTACTGAACAATGGACTTTCGGATTAAAAAGTGTTAAGTGGTTTTCCTGGGGAATATCTAGGGGGAGGTGAATGCAAATTCTTCACGTCTGATTATGCAAGAACCTAGCCTATGCAAGAAGCTATGAACATAAGAACATAAGAAAAGCCGTACCGGGTCAGACCAAAGGTCCATCTAGCCCAGTATCTGTCTACCGACAGTGGCCAATGCCAAGTGCCCCAGAGGGAGTGAACCTAACAGGCAATTTAACATTTAACATTGTTTAAACCATTATACCCTGAGGAGTGGCCCATTGTCTGCTGATCACCTGCTACATGAGGCCAAGATCAAACTCCGAAACTGTATAAAGGAAAGACTGAACTATTCATGGTTGTTCTGAGTCTGAGACAGCTATGGACTTGTAAGCATGGGGGAAACCCAGTGGTGGGTTTTGGAAGACTAACACCTACCCGAGCCCAAGGTTAGCATTGGGGGTGACCTCTGGTAAGCTTTTTAGCATTTGTGTAGGTTCTTTCATATGTTTTCTCTGTAATGCTTTCACCTTAAGAATAAGTGTGCTTACTCAGGAAGAGCTGCATGGTAACTTGTGACTGCTGGCAATTACGCTGTTCATAGTCTTTGGAGAGAAAGTAAAGCACAGACATTGGCCTGTTTAGGCAGTCTGGCTTGCTGAGGATATCACAGCTTAGTCAAGGAATTGTGCAGCCTGGAAAAACCCTGGTCAAGAGGGAGAGACAAGCAGGTCTGTGCCCAAGAGAGATAACAGCTGCAGCCAGAAGCCTAAAAGTGGGCTCCCTTGGTTGACCACAGAGGGGGAATACAGGTACCATTGCCCTGACCTGTGACATCTCATTCCTCAACAGAATGAGTAGGAGTATGCATTACATCATTTATCTTTGCTACTACTTCTACCTAGCTATGATGCTGCTTTGATTGGCTGATTTAACATGACAGAGTTTTGCTAACATGGCCTCCTAAAAATAAAGGACATTTTAAAAAAAATTAAGTTGAACTATTCAGAAACAGCACACAAAAAATTTTAAATATTAAAAAAAAAAAAAAAAGGGAGCCAAAAATTTTATTTTCCCCTTGACATTTTCAGTGGTTCAATCCATTATCTGTGGACCTAAAACTTCTTATGCATCTAACAGAACGCAGCCACAGTGTTAGGGGGTGGGCAGGTATACACTTTTTGCAATAAAAGTAAGTAAAAAGAGAAGTTTTCATATACCACAGATACTTGGAAAGTCAGGTTAAGGAACATTTGTGTACATTTTTAAAACACGTTATGGGAGCAGCACAAAACCCACTAAACAATGATGATGGGTTTGCCATGCATCGTTAATGCCATGTTTTAGAAGTTTAGCGCCTATGCAGACTGCACAGAAAAATGTAGGTTTTTAATTTTGCTCACTCGTTTTTACAAGACATTAATTTCTGATAAAATTATAATAAGTGGCAGTGACATCTCTGGGGCGTAAAGAAGTGTCAGTGAGGAAATTTCGAAGTTATTTTTATTCAGTGCTAGACACTAAGAGTGAGACACTGAAAGCAGTAGCACTGTTTTTAAAATAAATGTTTATGGCAGTCTACTGTGTTATAGTGAAATAGACAAAACAGCCAACACAGGGGAAGCAGTTAAATTACTTTTTAGAACTTCATACAAAATTCAACCCATTAAAGGGTGCCTGAACAAGGTTGCCATGTGTCTTTATAACACCACAGCCACTTATTTCTTCATGCAAGGTGTTATACAAGAGAACGCTGGCAGAATTTTTCTACAAATTCCACCTAGATGCATACATTCACCTCCCACACAACCATACACTTATCTTGTCCACTGTATTAACCATTCTATTCCCCAGAATCAACTTTCAATTAAATATAGTGTCTAGCTCAGTGGTCTCCAACCTTTTTACGCCCAAGATCACTTTTTGAATTTAAGGGCAACCCAGGATCTACCCCGCCCCTTCCCTGAGGCCCCATCCCTTCCCCAAATCCCCACCCACTCCATACTCCCTGCCCCCCCATCACGGTCTCCCCCACCCTCACTCACTTTCACCAGGCTGGGGCAGGGTGTTGGGGTTCGGGAGGGGGTGCGGGCTCTGGGCTGGGGCCAAGGGGTTCGCAATGTCGGAGGACGCTCTGGGCTGAGGCAGGGGTACAGGGGGGGGCTCCGGGCTGGGGCAGAGTGTTTGGATGCAGGAGGGGGTATAGGGTGCTGGCTCCGAGAGGGGGGGTCAGGGCTGGGGCAGGGGGTTGGGGTACAGGAGGGGGTATGGGGTGCTGGCTCTGGGAAGGGGCTCAGGGCTGGGGCATGGCCTTGGGGTGCAGGAGGGGATTCTGGGTGCAGGAGGTGGTATGGGGTTCTAGCTACAGGAGGGGGCTCAGGGTTGGGGTACAGCCTCCCGCCAGGCAGCACTTACCGCAGGCGGCTCCCAGTCGGTGGCGCATCGAGGCAAAGGCAGATTGCCTGCCTACCCCGGCCCCAAGCCACTTCTGGAAAAGGCCAACGCACCTCTGCGGCCCCTGGGATGGCAGCTGAGGGACATGTGGCTCTGAGCGCTGCCCCTCTCTGCAGACACCGCCCCCAAAGCTCCCATTGGTCACAGTTCCCTATTCTTGGCCAATGTGAACTGCAGGGGTAGTGCATGCAGGCAGGAGCAGCGCACCAAGAAACCCTGCTGTCCGTCCCCCCGGAGCTATGCTGGCTACTTCCGGGAGCGGCATGGGGCCACGGCAGGCAGGCCCCGCTACACCGCCAGAGATCGCGATCGATGGGAGAGTCCCCAGGATCGACCAGTCGATTGCAATCGACGGGTTGGGGACCACTGGTCTAGCTGTTATGGTTGTGCCAAAAACCTTGAAAACCTGAACCAAGCATAACCAATGCAAAGATGTCAGTCTGCAGACAGGCTGAAAAAAATAGCTCTAAAATGTTAAAGGAAAGGAGAGGGAGGACCTAATGAAGATCTACAATCTATCCTGAGTAGCTACTTGTTTTGGTACCACAAGTGGCTGGGCGTGGGAGAATACCACCAATTTTTGTTTTTTCCCCCATTCAAGCAGCAGCCACGGCCAAGCAGGGCATCTGAGCTCAACTAAGGAGCCCAATAAAGCCCACAAGTGTATTCAAACCTCAGTGAGCGAGACCGAAGCCCAGCAAGCATTCACCGTAAAATCTGAAAAAGTACATCCTCATTCTGGAGTCTCAAGTGGGGAGAACTCTGCTGCTCCCCTCCCCCATGTGACCTCTACACAAAACAGGTGTCCTATTTATTGGTGAAACATTACAACAAATAAAACAACATAGCTGAAGGATAATATTTAAAATTAAAAATGTTTGGGAAAGCAAGAAAAGTGTTGCTGTTACTATTCTGCTTCCAGAATTATAAACTGAACCTTGGAACAGGCTGCCAGGAAATATCTTATCACCACCAGGGGGAGCTGCATTTGTTATATTACTGATAACCAGTACAGACAGACAGCAATTGTAGAAGGCAGCTTCATGTCTCATTTATACATTCACACAGAGAGCTTGTAATACTGCATTTAAATGAACTTAGTTAAAGGAATTTGATTTTTTTCTGTCCTTTGGGCCTTTCACCCTTGGCATTCAAATAAGAATGTGGTAATGTACATGAGAGTCACAAGCCTCTACTCAAATTATTAAATGGACAGTAGCTATCAGATAATAGAGCCTGGCTGAGAGACAACCTGGTTCATCTAAAGACAAGTAAGGAGTAAATATAAACTCAATATGTTTATCCAAATAGCTCAAAAGTTCCTTTAGCTGTGTAATTAACTCTTCAGTACGTTTTATCAATAAACACCTTCTTAACTGGCTAAATAATAATGACCCCTTTATTTAAAAGAAACTGTCAGTCCGTGTAAAAAAGTTAAGCTAGAAAGCTTTTATATACAAGTTCAAACAATATAAGTATCTAATTTGTTGAAATTAATTTGTGCATATACAAAGTCAGCAGTTCACATTTTCACCACACGATGGCGCTAACGCTCTGTCAAGCTTGTGTTGGAGACAAAAGTAACAGTTTTGTAATCATCGGGATCTCTATTGTTAATATCTGAAAATTGAGACATTATCTGGCACTCCATTCTTCTAGCAAAGAGAAACAAAACTGATATTCAACAACATGGGAGAAGAAAGCTTGTTGCTTAATACGAAGTAATACAGTAGTCTTGCAAAAATCATTAAAGTTTACCAGCCTAGGTATAAAAAAATTCTTTACTGAACTTTTTTTTTGGGGGGGGGGGGGGGTTTGGGGGGGGGGGGAAGAGGGAGGTTGGAAGGGAAAGACAACAACAACCTATCATCCTCAAAAAAAAAATTCCCAGCAATACGTCAGGTCACATTTAGCCTAGCTGGAACATGGATCATGCATATTCAGACAATGTTCACAGAACCCTGACTTCTTGGTGTTGGGTTCTCCCAGTGCTAAATGTATTTTGTATTAGTACTCAGATCAGCTATTCAGTAAAGAGGTTTCTGATAATCATGCATTAGCTAGAAAAAAGTACTGCCAACAAGTACTGGTGAAAAAAAGCTTTGGTTCTTCAAAAAGAGTTTAAACAGAACCTACTCTAAACACATCTAGTTTAAGTGATCATACTTGTAGCATTAGATAGAGATGCTTGCAAGCCACAAAGTCACTATCCGACTTTCTCCAAGTCCAGGGTGTTTGAATTCCTGAGGATCTATTTTCTTTATAAAAACCATAATTAGAAATAAATTGACACCAGGAGCTTGAAGGTCCTGGAATCTGAAGGACCTTGACACTATAGCTCACCATAAAGCATCAGAGAAGAGTTCAAGTCTGCCATATCAAAATACTAAATAAAGATCTTGTTTATAAGCAATTAGAAGGAGAGAGATCTGGATCTGTACCTCTTTCTAATCTGTACTTTTGGTTTCAAACTAAGAGCTACCTTAGTGACTGCTCTGCCTAGGTGGCTGTCTATACGGAAATCAGGAAGTTGGGATCAGAAGTGAAAGATGTGGTTACGTTTAGACAAATAACCCTTCCTGTTCCTAAATTTTATGTTCTCATCCTAAATCCAGTATCAAACATTGCATAAAGACCATAACAGGGAAAGCAGCCTGTAAATAAAGGGTGCAAGGTCCACAGAATGCATTCCACCTTACTATTACTTTTTTTTATGATTATTTAATGACTTTACAACAGGGGAATTTGAAGTCACATGATTACTATGCAACTGTCATTGTTATGAAAGAGAAAACTCAGATATAAAAGGCTGAACATTAGAGTAGATTTCAGTGATGACAGAAACCTGGCTTTTTCACTCAAAGTTGCCACTTCATAATGACAGAACAAGTACACCAACAGAGGGTGCTAAAAATAAATATCTTTACAAGTATGATAGAGGCTACTTTTTAAAATTTCTTAGGATATCCTTGTATATTCAGAAGGACTCCAGAAAAGGTACCTTTGTTGATGATGGCGGAGTAGGAAAATTAAGCCAGGCTGGAGCAAAGTCATGCTGCGCCATTTAGGTCCAGTCTCTCCAAATCGGTGAAACAAGGCTTCAGCACCTCATGGCAAGTCCCTGTCATTTGGCAAAGAAAGTTGATACATTTTAGACTTGTATCTTAACAGTATGATGCATAATTTTGTCTTATATCCAACCATGCCTCAATTTTCTGATACTACTTTCAAGAACAAATCTACCCACAACCCCATATTAGAGTTCCTCAAACATTAGTAACTGCCCTCCCAACACCTGTGAAGTAGGTAAGACACAAACCAAGTAACTTGCCCAAGGACACACAGGAAATCTGTGGCAGAGTCAGCTCCTACATCCCAGTTCAAGACCATCCTTTCTTTTAAAGGATTTTTCAAATCTGAGTTTCTATAATTAAGCCTCTAAATCCATATTTAGGCATCTAATAAAGTGGCTTGATATTCAGAGCTGAGAAGCACCCAAAATTCTCACTAGAGCCAACGGAAATTGTGGAAGCTCAGTTCTTCTAAAAGGCAAGCCCCTTGCTCAAGTATTCTAGAATTAAGTATCTCTGGCTTTGTAAAAATTACAATTTTACCGCAGTAAAGTAACCCTTTCAATAACTTCTCATTAGAATTTTCTCAGAAGAAGTTAAATATAAAGTTTGTGGAGATTAAATTTTTCTATCATCAAAAGGAATACTGTCAAATAAAGACCATGAGATACTAAAATTAAATTATAACTGAATCAACTACATACCCCACGTATTTTTTTGCTCCGGAATTAGCTAATTAGCAACCACAGAAAGAACACACACTTTAACATGCATTAATTGAGAGCACAGAATTGTATTTTTGTACTATTTCATTATTCAAACATTTGCCATTTAAAGTGACTCAATGTTTGAGTATTTGCAAATGTGAGAAAGTACAAGAGTTTGAATACAGTACTGGAGAAAAAAAAGTCAAGATATTTGTAAATACTTTTGTTCATTTTAGGAACTAAGCATATTTTTAGTTGATTTAGTAAATTAGTGGCTAAGGGCTTATCTACACTTAAAAAGCTAAGCTCCTGCAGTGCTTCAGTGAGGACACTACCTATGCCAACAGGAGGGGTTCTCCCAATATATAAGTACTCCACCTCCCAAAGAGGTGATAGGTAGATTGACAGAAGTGTCCTGTCAACCTAGTGCTGTCTATACCAGGGGCTAGGTCGGTTTAACTGTGTCGCTGTGAATTTATGCAATGTAGTTATACTTATCTAATTTCCTAGTGTAGACCAGGCCTCAGTTGCTATGTTCCAATGCTTGTGCAAGAAATTGGACAGGTTGGGGGTTTAGACAAAATTGCTGATCCCCAGAGATATACCCTGCATTAGAAAAAATATGTACTGCCCAGCATAGCAGGCTGATAGCAACTTCTGGTTGCAGGTTAGAGGCCATTTAAAAAAAAAAAAAAAATCAGCCAGAGCAGAATTAGGACTGGGGTGCTGAAAGATGGGGGGAAAAAAACTTTCCTCTCTCAGGGTCACAACTCAGCAGTCTGGAAATCCTGCTTTACACCACATTACACTCTACAAACAACTAAACATCCAGCAAACACTAGACACAATAGAATACTACCTAGCATATGGCCAGTAACTGAACTGCATCAGCAAATGGGATAGAAAAGACAACATGCTAACATCTTAGGTTAACAGAGCTACTGGATACATGTCCTGGAACTAAGAGTGTACAGGCTTTAGTTAAAAACTGATCTTTTATGTCATTCTAAGTATGTTCTGTTGGAGATTTAAACAGAAAAACGTTAAATGAATGTTTGCTCATGCACTGGAATATTAGGGCACCAAATCAACGTCTGAGTTTTCTCACTGTTCAGTACAACAGTGACAGCATATTAATTTTCAAGTTAAAAACAGAATTTAGAGTGTATTATTCTTTGAAAGCTAAGACTACTAACCACAAACTATTATATGCTATACCAATATAGGTACAGAACAATTATTTTCGGAGAATGTAATCAAGGTATTTTTGGGGAAAAAATTAGACATGCAAATTGTTGGTGGCAGGGGAGAAGCATTTTAGGAGGTAGAGAAGTGGGGAAGGGGCAGAATAGGAGTCAGAAGTTTGGGGCTTCACCAAGGGGAGAAAGATAATTGGGGATGGGTGAGGGGTTGGAGGACTCAGATGGCTGGTAGGCAGTAAGTGGGGAAGTAAAGGGCAGGGACACCTGTCAGCCCCACATTCTACTTGTGCGTGCCAGGATCTGGGGAGTCTTAAGCCCCTCTCCCTACCCCCTGTGTGAGCTGGGATATGGAGAGGCCTTTCCTCTCCAGGGGTGCCTCAGCTCGCCCCTCCCCCTGTGTGTATGCCAAGATCTGGGGACCCCTGCCTATTTATTAGGGTCTAACCCCCTCAATGCCCCTTCATGTGAGCCAGGTTTGGGGGGGAAACAGGGGCTTGCCTTTTGGCAGGGGTTCTGAGCCCCTCTCCCTATCCCCCTCAGGTGAACTGTAATCTGTCCCCCAGGGTAGTCTGAGCCCTGCTCCCTACCCCACCATGTGTGTCAGGATCTGGAGGGGCCCTGGACCCTCTCCAACTGTGGGAGCCTGACCCCACCTCCCGCCCCCATCATGTGAACCAGGTTTGGGGTGAGCTTGCTCACTTACTGCAGGGGTCTGAACCCCGCTCTCTACTCCCATGTGAGCCAGGATCTAGGAAGCCTGCCTCTCTGTATGGTAAGATTAGGGCTTGTCTACACTACAAAGTTTTGTCGGCAAAAGATACCTTTTGCCAACAAAACAGGAGAGATGTGCACACTATAAAGCTACTTTTGGCGTCAAAACTCTGCTGTTTTGCAGATAAAATAAAGCCACCTCAATGAGAGGCATAAAGCTTTTTGCTGCAAAGTTAAAGCAACAAAGCATCAGTGTAGACACTGCTGTTTGTTTTGTCGACAGAACTGGCTTCTGACAGTATCCCAGAATGCATGCCCTGACTGCTCTGCTCACTGTTTTGATCTCTGCTGCCCTTCAGGCATGCGCCCCTCCCCTTTCAAAGCTCCGGAAGTCTCTGACAGCTGGGTGTGCTGCTCCCTTTGGGGAACAAAGAGCAAATCATTAACATGGAAGGAATGCTCCTATTCTGTCCTGCACTAGGAACGGCAGGCAGACTGCTGCTGCAGGGAGGGGGAGGAGGGGGATGGGACTGCTGTGCTGCTTTGACATTCCTCAGCATGGAGAGCTCACAGAGCTGCTTAGGATGCTGCTCCCAGCAGCTGAGGAGAACACGGAGGTAACCACAGAACCATAGGCAGGCAGAACAGGCTGCTTCGGGAGAGACTCTGCGCAGAACAGAGCCCGGGGCTGACGTGCGGGGGTGTCCCCCTACCTCAGCATAGGTCAGTCAACCTGCTCTCTCCCCTGGCCCAGACACGCCACTCTCCTCTCCCTCACCCCCACACTGCAGTTGAAAAAGCGGCTGACAATCTACTGGGATGCCCCTGGAAGAATGGCATTGAGAAACCTACATCATGTAACGCTGTACCTGCCCCATGAGGCACTGCAAACCCTTCCCAAAGACCCTGCGGCCAGTTGCACAGTGGGATAGCTACAACAATGCACTGCTCTGTGTGTCGATGCATCCACATTAACAGCTCTTGCACTCTGCTGACATAAGGTCTCGTGTGGACATGTAACAGCAGTTTTAATTAAAGTGCTTTAAAGCGGCATAACTTTTGCCAACAAAGCTTTGTACTGTAGACCAGCCCTCAGAGCATGCACCAAGAACACTGCTGACCCTGAGGTGCGGAACTGAGAATGGGCTGGGCATACACGACTTATCAGAAAATCTACAGCACCTGGAGTGAGGTGTGGGGAGGAAGAACAGCAACACTCTCTGGCCTTGGCTACACTTGCGAGTTACAGCGCAATAAAGCAGCCCTGGGCGCCCTAGCTCACTCCCCATCCACACGGGCAAGGCACATAGAGCGCTCTGACTCCGCGGCTACAGCGCTGCTAGTACTCTACCTCGGCGAGTGGGGGGAGGGATAGCTCGGTGGTTTGAGCATCGGCCTGCTAAACCCAGGGTTGTGAGTTCAATCCTTGAGGGGGCTATTTAAGGATCTGGGGCAAAAATCTGTCTGGGGATTGGTCCTGCTTTGAGCAGGGGGTTGGACTAGATGACCTCCTGAGGTCCCTTCCAACCCTGATATTCTATGATTCTATAACATTTGCTGTGCCGCCGCGGCGCCAGTGTGAACGAGGTGTTGCGTTACTGCGCTGTGATCAGCCTCCGGAAACGTCCCATAATCCCCTTACGTCAAGTGGCCACTCTTGTCATTGTTGTGAAATCGGGTGCAGAATACGGAAATGCCCTTTCAAATGCCCGTTTCGGAGAAGCCGGCTGCTTATCAGCTCAGAGAAAAAGCAAACATTTACTGTTTGCTTTGAGTGAGAGAGAGGTGGAGGAGGAAAGGGTCTGAACTTACAAGACAGCATGCTGACACTCAGCACCCCAAAAACCCACTTACTCTCTACCCACATACACACAACACACTCCACCCCACCCCCCCGTTTGAAAAGCACGTTGCAGTCAATTGCATGCTGGGATAGCTACCCATAATGCACCGCTCCCAACGCCGCTGCAAGTGCCACAAATGTGGCCAGGCCAGTGTGCTTGAAGCTGTCAGTGTGAACAGACTGCAGCCCTTTCCCTACTGCGCTCTACATCTGCAAGTGCAGCCATGCCCTCTGACATGAATGGAGCAGTTACACACTCAGGCTGTATTAATCTCTTTGAGGAGTCCTCATTCATAGGGAGAACTCACTTCACACCTCTCTGAGCCTCCTATGCTGCTGATGGATATGAAGAACTGTGTGCTACACCTACCAAGAGTATGGGAGGTGGGGGGAGGGGCAAATACAGACTTGCCAAGCAGGGCACAGAATACAGCTCCTTTTCAGAAAATTGTGGTAGCTCTTAAAAGGGAAAGCCTGATTCCAAGGCCTGGTCCACTGGAAATCTGGGTACACCACCACACATCTGGGGAGGAGGAGGAGGATTAGATAAAACAGTGTGGTGGGGGGCCAGCTGGGATAACTGCCAGACTGGATGAGACAGGGCTGGTTAGTGGGGCTGAGCAAAAGGGGGAGATGGCTATAGGGCCAGGCTCAGTAATCCACTCAACTGCAGGTTATCTACAACTCCTACTAACAAGTTCTCCTTCTGTTAAAGAAAAACCTAAGAAACTAAATGGCAAATAACTTAGTATTGCCTGGTTTTCTGAAGTTTGTGTTTTGTTGAAGTCAACATTCTGGAAGGCCACAGGCTGTCACCAGGAAACCCTAACTGCATTAATGAAGTATTTTGCCATTTAATATTTGTTTATAAATGAACCAACACAAAAAGATTTAATTTGCCAACACAACAAATATAATTTATCAAGAACTCAACGCATATCATTTGACAAACAAGGAAATAATTTGCTTCTCCCACCAGACACCACTAAGGGGAGCATCATCTCTCCCTAACTTCCTCACTCCAGGTAGGCTGACCATTGAAACTTCAGAACGGCTTATTTCATAACATAAGGTCAGGGCCAAATAAGAAAGATCTCTACTCCAGGGAACTTACACTCTAAAAACCAAACGGAAACACAAATATGGTGAGAAGAGTTAGCCATTTTCATTTTTTTTTTTAAAGTGTCACATTAGTGTGTGAAGTGACAGAAGAGGAAAGGAATGATATACAATACAGATGCAATTGCGTTTTAGGTACCAAAACAACATTTTTCCTGTGTTTAATCATGTGGCGCTAGATCTCCCTAATTTTAACTGAACTGCAGATGGAAGAATTGTTTCCAATAAAGTCTTTCATGGTCACATGAACATAAGACAATAAAGCAGCCCAACACAGAAGTGCAATGAAATCAGGAAAATGTGAATTCATATCTTACAAGTTTACAGTAAGTTACTTTAGAAATGCTTATGGTCTGTTAGGAATGCAAAACTAAGTGTATGCTAACATTTCTATGTCTCTTCTGTATATGCAATACAGTATATCAACTACAGCTTGTGACAATTGATGATCAGACATATGTATTAGGCCCGCAGACTAGATAGCTACTTTCTGAGGTAAACTAAAAGTGTGGGTTATGGAGATATTAACATGATGCTTGAGACCCCCCAAATTTCATTCTTTTCACTACATGCAAAAAAAAAAAAAGGTTTCTTAGGCCTTTGATTAATAATCTAGTTGAATTTGCTAAAAATGCAACCTCAAAACATATGCCAACAAAAAACAAAACCACATAATAACTTATTGCCTAGATTAGGTCAAGTTGTATATCAAAGTTATATGTGTAACTGCCCAGATCACCCCTAATATAATACTTGTATTAACATTTAAATTTATTTAAGCTATTTAAACCTCCAGGCGTGGTGGCATGTGCCTGTAATCCCAGATACTTGGGAAGATGAGGCTGGCGGATCGCTTGAGCTCAAGGGTTCTGTGCTGTGGAGTGCTATGCCGATCGGAGGTCCAGTGCTAGTGACAGCCTGGCCAGCAGGTGGCTGAAGGACTGGCTAGAACAACACGAATGACGTGTTGTGATGGGCGCTCTCTCTGTGAGGGCTGACTTACGGATCAATCAAGGTGATTTAAATGCAAGATTAAAATAGTTAAATTAATCTGATCATGGAATTGTTGACTGAGACTGGGGAAGTTTTATAACTGCATATACATTCATATTTTGCTTGCAGTTCTAAAAAAATCAGGGCCCAAGAACAAAAAGTTATATTTAAATAGCATGCATAACTGTTATATCAACACTTGGAGAAAGCCTGGCGGATAATTTTTATTTATGTATCACTTCCACCTCCATGTGAGAGAGTAAAATTAATTTTAATTAATCAACTTAAGGAAGAAACTATAACAAAGTTTTCTACATGCATGACCTAAAAAGGTATCTGAATACTCAATTAAGTAGTAAACTCTGGACAAAGACATTTTACAGCAACAGAGAAGTTGGTCCATTTTAATAAATGGGGCTTATTATAGTGCACGATAAAAAAAACCCAGCCACAATGCTCACGTGTGCAAAGGATATAAACTGTCACATCCTAAAGCAACACTAAACAAGACTCAGTCCTCTAATTTTTAGACAGCGAATATTTTCAGTTATAAGTATAGTATTAATAGTCAGACAGAGTTAATGAACAGCTGGTTTCCATATGACGTAAAGTCTAAAACAGATTTTACATAAAGACTAATCCACTACCAGAACCCAAAAAACTGAACAATCCTGTCAACATTTAAAATGAGAAAATTTGTTTTCCCTTAAAGCTGAACCCATTTAGATGAGTCAACATCAGATGAGTTTTTATAGTAGGAAGCATTTTTTAACCAGTTATAAAGTACCTGAAAACAAAGCTTTTTAGGTAAAATTGACAATTATTTGCACTTCTAAAGCACCTTCCCCTTTCAAGGATATCAGAAGTACTGTAGAAAACATTACGCCTTACAACATTTGTGTAAAGCAGACAAGTATGTTTTGTTTCTTTTTATTTTAAACACAGCTGAGAAAAATGAGGCACAAAAGAATTACATGAATTAGAGGTCAGATGAGAGTTTTGTGGAGATGCTGGGAACAGAATCTAAATGAGATCTCCTTACTCCCAGAATTGTGCATAAGCCATAAAAGATCATCCTTCCTCTGAGATGGTATCTCAGCCACCTGTGCTAGTATATACTTAAAAATGTTCATTTGAAACAAGTTGGGTAAGGAAGAACAACTGGATGGGAGTGTTTCTAGAGAGATTCTACAGAGACTGGTACTAGACCTGGTTCTAGTTAAGATTTTCATCATCAGATCATCTGAAAGTAAATATAAAAAAGTCACTGCTGATTTGCAGATGACACAAATATTGGCAGATTGGTAAATAATGAGGACAGGCCAGTCAAAGCACTCTGAATCACTTGGTAAACTTGGCCTATTCAAATAAAATGTGTTTTAATACAGCCAAATGCAAAATTACACATTCAGGAACAAGAAATGCAGGTAATACCAACAATAGAACAACTGTACCCTGGAAAGCAGACATTCTGAAAAGGAGCCATGGGTCACAGTAGACGTGTAATTGAATATGAGGTCCCAGATCCATGCTGTGGCACATAGAGGTAACATGATCCTTGGATATAAAACCAGGGGAGTAGGAACAGGAAGTGATTTTACCTTTGTATATGGCATTGGTGAGGCCAATACTAGAATACTGCATACAGTTAAAACTATGACATGAGAAAAGGATGTTGAAAATTGGAGAGGGTTAATAGAAGAGACTAAATTGATACGGAGGTTGGAAAAATGCCTTAAAGTGAGGCCGTCTCTACACTACAAATACTTTGTTGGTATAGCTATACTGGCAGAGGCCCCCAGGGTATACGCAGCTTATACCAATGGAAGGCATTTTTCTGTCATTTTAGGGCTTGTCTAAACTTAAAACACTACAGCCACACAGTTGTTGTGCTTCACCGTAGACAGTACCTATACCAACAGGAGGCACTTTCCCTTTGGTGTAGGTAATCCACCTCCCTGAGAAGCGGTAGCTAGGTTGATGTAAGAATTGTTCCATTGACCTATTGGTGTCTATATGGTGACTTAGGCTGGCTTAACAATGTCACTCAGGGGTGTGGATTTTTAAACTGACCTAATCTTCTCATGTAGACCAGGTCTTAGGGCTTGGCTACACTGGCAAGTTACAGCGCACTAAAGCCGCGCACAGCGCTGTAACTCACTACCCGTCCACACTGGCAAGGCACGTACAGTGCTGTATCTCCAGAGATACAGCGCTGCTTGTACTCCTCCTCCGCCAGAGGAATAAGGAGAATTGCGCTGCTCCTGCAGCGCTGCGGCGCCAGTGTAGCCGCCCAATGCGCACTGATTGGCCTCCAGAAGTATTCGGCAGTATCCCACAATGCCTGTTCTAGCCACTCTGGTCATCAGTTCGAACTCTACTGCCCTGGCCTCAGGTGACCAACCGTCAGACCCACCCTTTAAATTCCCCGGGAATTTTAAAAATCCCCTTCCTGTTTGCTCAGCCAGCCAGGTGTGGAGTGCTATCAGCGAATCTTTCCAGGTGACCATGCCTCCACGCGCCAGGCGAGCCCCAGCATGGAGCAATGGCGAGTTGCTGGACCTCATCAGTGTTTGGGGGGAGGAAGCTGTCCAGTCTCAGCTGCGCTCCAGCCGTAGGAATTACGATACCTACGGGCAGATATCAAGGGCCATGATTGAAAGGGGCCATGACCGGGACGCTCTGCAGTGCAGGATTAAGGTGAAGGAGCTGCGGAATGCCTACCGCAAAGCCCGCGATGCAAACAGCCGCTCGGGTGCTCCCCCCACGACCTGCAGATTCTATAGAGAGCTAGATGAGATACTTGGGGGTGACCCCTCCTCCATGCCGAGCACCACCATGGACACTTCAGAGCGGGTGGTGGAGGAGGAGGAGGACGAGGAGGAAACCGGGAGTCAGGGTGCTGGGGAGGTTGGAGACACCCCGGACTACCTGGGTCCATGCAGCCAGGAGCTCTTCTCGAGCCCGGAGGAAGCTAGCCAGTCACAGCAGCCGGCACTTGGTGGAGGACAAACTGGTGGAGGACAAACTGAAGAGCGTGTTCCCGGTAAGCGCTTTATTTCTTTTGGGAAGGAAGTTTTTCGGGAGAGGAGGGTTAGGGCTGCATGCATGCCTAGATGTGGAATAGCGCATTGATGTGGTCTATCACTTCGCGGTAATCGGCCGCGGTAATCTCTTCGAAAGTCTCATCCAGAATGTGGGCAATGCGCTTGCGCAGGTTTCTTGGGAGAGCCGCCGTGGTCCTTGTCCCAGTGAGGCTAACGTGTCCGCGCCACTGTGCCACGAGGGGTGGGGGGACCATTGCTGCACACAGTGAAGCTGCATATGGGCCAGGGCGGAAGCCGCATTGCAATAGAAGACCCTCCCTTGCTTCCCAGGTCACCCTCAGCAGTGAGATATCTTCCAGGACGAACTCCTGTGGAAAATTTTGGGACAGTGTTCAGTGTAGGTGCCCCCTGCAGCTGTTGGCTCTCCCCAAGGCACAGAAACCCAGAAGACAGTACAGCCCAGAAACAATCAGTCCCCCTTACTCACCATTTTGGGGCTCCCGTGGGTTATGTCCGCTCTCTTTGGGACAGGAAAATTATGCTATTGTGTACACTGTGTGTGCCCTCCTCAAGTGCGGGGGAATGATTACTCTGTCTGGTTTAAACAATGCTGCCTCTGTTAAGTGTTGCATTTTGCCTTTGCAGATGCAACCTTGAGACCTCAGCCGTCCGTGTTTACACCTGCTCAAAGACTGCAAAGACTCCGGAGGAGACCGCGGAAAAGCAAGGAAGACATGCTGCACCAAGTCATGCAGCAGTCTGTTAAAGAAAATCAAAAAGCCCAGGAGTGGAGGGAGAGAGCGCAGGAGTGGAGGGAGACAGAAAGCAGGATCCGCCAGGAAAACTCATCGCACCGGCGGCAGGCCACACAGCACCGGCAGCAAAGCACGGATAGGCTGATAACCATCATGGAGCGCCAAGCAGACTCTATCCAGGAGCTCGTAGCCATGCAGGCGGAGCACTACCGCGCCCGCCCCCCCATGCAGCCCTTGCCCCAAAACTCGTTACCTTGTGCCCCCATGTCCCCTCCAACCCACTTTCCCCAACGTGCGGGTTCTTACCGCCAACTGCTGCCTCCAACACCGGTATCTTCACCACCCAGCTCTGAAAACTACGAGCCTTACCCCCTGCACTCAACCCCCATCACCATGCAGTATAGACATCATGAAGTGCAGCACTCAATGCAAAGCAGTGGAGACAGGACATACGCAGATCTCTGATTGTACCATTCCCCATCCCAACCCCACCCCACCCCATTGCCCTTTCTTGATTCCCAAACAGTTGTTTCTTTCAATAAATTTATTTTCTTTTCAATAAATGGATATTTTGGTTTTGAAAACATTCTTTATTATTGCATAAAGTAAAAGATCCATTAGGCCAGGAACCAGGCACTGCAAATCAGTGAAGCAAACACAGATTCCTACCAACATTGTAACCACAGGGCACCAGACATTACTGCTGGCTTTCAGCCTCAAATTGCTCCCTCAAGGCATCCCTAATCCTAGCAGCCCCGTGCTGGTCCCGTCTAGTAGCCCTGCTCTCTGGCTGTGCAAATTCAGCCTCCAGGTGTTGAACATCGGAGGTCCATGCCTGCCTGAATATTTCACCCCTCCCTTCACAAATATTATGGAGGGTACAGCACGCGGATATAACCGCGGGGATGCTGTTTTCTGCCAAGTCCAGCTTCCCATACAGAGATCGCCAGCGGCCCTTTAAACGGCCAAAAGCACACTCCACAGTCATTCGGCACCGGCTCAGCCTGTAGTTGAACCGTTCCTTGCTACTGTCAAGGCACCCTGTGTAGGGTTTCATGAGCCACGGCATTAGCGGGTAAGCGGGGTCTCCAAGGATCACAATGGGCATTTCGACTTCCCCTACTGTGATCTTCCTATCGGGGAAAAAAGTCCCGGCCTCCAGCTTCCTGAACACGCCAGTGTTCCGAAAGATGCGTGCATCATGCACCTTTCCGGGCCACCCTGTATTAATGTCAATGAAACGCCCACGGTGATCCACTACCGCCTGGAGTACCATAGAGAAATACCCCTTCCGATTAACGTACTCGGAGGCTAGGTGCTCCGGGGCCAGAATAGGAATATGCGTCCCATCTATTGCCCCTCCACAGTTAGGGAAACCCATTTGTGCAAAGCCATCCACAATGTCCTGCACGTTACCCGGAATCACGGTTCTTCTGAGCAGGATTTTATTAATGGCCCTGCAAACTTGCATCAGCACGATTCCAACGGTCGACTTCCCCACTCCAAACTGGTTCGCGACCGATCGGTAGCTGTCTGGAGTTGCCAGCTTCCAGATTGCAATAGCCACCCGCTTCTCCACCGGCATGGCGGCTCTCAATCTCGTGTCCTTGCGCCGCAGGGTGGGGGCGAGCTCCTCACACAGTCCCATGAAAGTGGCTTTTCTCATCCGAAAGTTCTGCAGCCACTGCTCGTCATCCCAGACTTGCAGGACGATGTGATCCCACCACTCAGTGCTTGTTTCCCGAGCCCAGAAGCGGCGTTCCACGGTGCTGAGCATGTCCGTGAATGAGACAAGCAATTTCGTGTCGTACGCGTTACGTGACTCGCTATCATCGTCGGAATCCTCGTCGGACTCCTCACTGTCACTTCGGATCTTAAGGAACAGCTCGACTGCTAAACGTGACGTGAAGGCGAGACTCGTCAGCATACTCCTCAGCAGTTCGGGCTCCATTTCCCGCAGACCGAAACGGAGCACACAGATCGCGCTGCACAAAAGCCGTTAAAAGATGGCGCCAAATGTGGACGGAAACACAGGGATTGCTGGGATGTGAAGCGATGCATCACGGGGCGTTGGGACAGGACCCAGAATGCCCCGCGCCCACCGCCCCCTTCCCACAAGCCACCGCGCCAAAGTGGCGCGAAAATGGGAAGAGGTGCTCTGTGGGATAGCTGTCCATAGTGCGCTGCTCCCAATGCCGCTGCAAGTGCCGCCAATGTGGCCACGACAGTGCGCTGGCAGCTGGCAGTGTGGACAGACTGCAGCGCTTTCCCTATTCAGCTGTACGAAGGCAGGTTTAACTCACAGCGCTGTACATCTGCCAGTGTAGCCAAGCCCTCAGTGAAACCACCACCCTGAATGACATTGTCTATGCCAACAGAAGCACTCTTCTGTCAGCACAGCTACGTCTACACTAGCAGTTTTGCTGGCATAGATATGCCTGCTGGGGAATGTGTTTTCACACAAGCCTGACCAACACAGCTATGTTAACAAAACTTTGCAGTGTACATCCGGTCTGAGAGACTTAAAGAACTCAGTATGTTTAGCTTATAAAAAAGATGATAGAGATAACTTGATTACAGTTTAAGTACCTTCACTGGAATACAATATAGGGTGCTATAGTGGAGAGAAGCATAACAAGAACCAATGGCTGGAAGCTGAAGCCAGACATACTCAAATTGGGGGGAAAAACACAAGTTTTTAAACAGTTAGGGCAATTATCCATTGGAACAAACTCCAAAGCGGAGTGGTAGATTCATCATCTCTTGATATCATCAAGACTGGAAGCCTTTCTAGATATGCTTTAGCCAACCAGTTATTGACATTAATACAGGGATTATGGTGAAATTTAATTGCTTTGATATACAGGTCAGACTAAATGATCTAATGGCCCCTTCATGAATCCTAGAAATTAAAATCAAGTTTTCCTTCTGCTTTGATACCAGATTAATTGTATAAAGAGCTTTACTTTTAAATTTAAAGGAATATTATCAGTTTAATTGACTTCTTTTAAAAATGTAATTTCAGACAGAACACTTTTTAAATAGTAAACCCTAAAACTTTTTTAAATATTTTTTTAAAAGAAAAATATTAAGAGTTTTGCTGTTTCCCTGTTTATGTTTATAAGGGATTTGTCAGCAAGGGAGAACCTGACTATTGAAGCTGAACAGCTAAACTAGACACAAGGTGCTCATATACACAGACAAATGAAGATCAATACTTTCACTAATTCCCTTCAGTTATAGTAATATTACACGTACTTATAAGTACAGTAGGCAGAAATATTTCATAAACATTTAATTTTCAAGTTGAGTATATCCCTTTAAACTAAAGTTTGTTATGTTTAAACAGCAATGTTCTTTTGAAGTTAAGACCACATTAATTAAAGGAGGATGGCTTAATCTTTACTTTTTATGGGATAATTTTAACTTGTTTGTACTGCCCCACTTGCATTTTATAAAAATATCTCCTGAACAGTAAAATTCAACAACCTAAGCCATAATTTAAAAAAAACAACAACATTTCTTTTGATTGTAGAATATATAAAGTTTTATACGGTGGATTCTATCAACTTCATTATCGCAAAGTTATTTTGACTTTGTTCTAAGTGGGGGTGGGAGAAGGCCCGAAATTCATAGCAATGCTTGCTTCTCGCCTAACTCTGAGTTTTCCTCATTATCCTTCCTCCATTAGTCATTCAAATACTAAACCTGTCCCCTTAGCTGACAGGGCAGAACACACGTCATCATCTTAGAGCTTTCTACTTCCAGTGCAAATCAATGACAAAATTTACACTGAGTTGCTTCTTAATTTGTTTTCTGCTTTTATTATAATTTAAAAATTCTATCTGAACTTTTTAATCAGCTACTGATTTTCAGGGGAATTATTTTTGAGCTAACAATGTGTATTAATATTCAAGCTGCACTTACAAAATTAAGTTGGCAGTTACATAGGCCACCTTAAAGAAAATAAGAACATAGAGGTAGGGCATTAAATACACATGAAAAAAAGATTCAGCTGTGAAAACTATCTGTTATGAAGCCAAGTGTAAGGTTTTCATCAATTCACTGAAAATCCATTGTCTGTTAACTAGCTCAAATTTCAATAAAAATGTATTATGTTTCTTGCTACAAATAAGGGATATTGGAATATATTATAAATAAATTGGAAAAAAGTATGAGATGCTTGCCTATGCAAGTGTATATGCAGTGTATTTGCTTAGACACATTTTGAGATTGTGAGGCCTAAAATTATACCTACCTATGCTTTGGTTGTTGGGAGCTGGACACCTATAAACGATTTTTCTGCACTTGGTCCTGTTTGCATGCAGAATATTGAAAAGTACATGAATATGCACATTACATAGCAGAATAATCTGATTTTATTGGGGGAACTTCTATTATATGGTAGATGGCATGGATAGCTATAAGATATGACTGTACTTCATTCATGTGTGTCCATGTTCTTTTCAAGAGCCCTCAATTTTCTAGAGCGCATGCGCACACAGAAAAGTAGCACCTTGGGGGGAGGGGGGGTTGACAGGGCATTATTCTTGCTACTCTCATACCAGGAGACACATTTGCGGCTTGTGCATCTTATTTATTTTTTTTGCACTCATTTACATTAGAAGGTAAACAAACCCTGCTGTGTCCCATAGAATTGATTCAAGAAGCAAGATTCAACAAAGCATGTCCCAGCTTTAGAACCATTAATAGGAATACACTCCAAGTTCACAAACCTAAAAATCTAACAATCCTAATAGTCTGCTGCAGTTACATGCCTATACTCATGATGCTTTCTTGCTGAGGAAGCATGGAAACAATGTTAAGGAAACAAAAGCAGAAACTGAAAAATTGTTTTGCTTATGTTCAAAAATGACCACCTTTCTACAAAATAAGGCCCTTTCTCTTAGAAATATACAAACCCTGACCTTGTACCAAAAGACACCTCCAAAGCAGTCTGTATGACTTCTTGCTGTCTCAGGTCATAAGTAGATTTTTTTTTTTTTAAGAAACTAATATGTAAACAAAAGAACGTGAGGAACAGGTTGTTAAAGTTTTAAATTCAGAATATGATAGGACAAAAATAGATAAATTCAGGTGGTTAGGAAAAAAAAATTACTGAACTTTTAAGAGAGATCTGAAGGAGGACTGTGTTGGATGCTTAGTGCATCGTAACAGATGTCATTCCAGGTGAAGGGAAAGGGGGGGGGGGGAGAGAGAAAGATGCAAGAGTGGGAGGACTACGTAAACGGGGCAACAAGATCTTTGAGTGGACATGAAGACACAGAACGGGGAAAAAATAAAAAATGACCAAATGGTTACTAAATAGAAAGTTCTGGGCCCAGCAATCTAGCAATAGTGCAACTCCTATGCAATTCAGTAGGTGTGTCTTCATCGAGAATTTTACCATTGCAACTTGCATCAGTTTGATGGAACCAGAGCAAGCTGCAACCTTCTACAGCATACACTAGTCATCCAGTTTTAAGTCTCACACTTCAGAGTCCACATGGCAAAACTCCTTACAAGCAAGTAAAAGGCCTGTGGATTGCTTTACCTATCTCAAAATACTCTAATCTAAACAGTTCCCCATCTTGGCATGTACATATAATAAGCACAATATATATCATGGGTATATCTGGATTCTTCTTTTGCCTGTTCTGAAAGGTTCTGACTAGCATAAGGAGCCATGAATGTACTGGAAGGGGAAGCTAAACCTTCGCACTTCCAGAAGCCATGGCAAAGAGTCAGCAGCTGTCTCTGCACCTGCTAACAGACCAACTCTGGTCCTGGAGATCCAATACTAGAAGAGGAGTTTATAGCAATGCTGTGGTTATAACTACCAGTTTCCATTTTAAGTCCTCCTTTTTAGTTGCTTAAAAGTTTATCAAAATTTAACCATTTGACTAGACTTTTCCACAGTTGCTCTCTGCCTCAGGACTTTTATTTATTTTTAAGGTTTCATTGAAAACTCCTGTCACTTCTGAAAGTGATATTAGGTAGCTTTGCCAATTTTATCATGCACCCGTTGTGCACTCCCCTGTTCAAAGAGGTGTTTTTTGTTGTTGTTTTTTTAAGAGCTCCAGTTCTTCCAGGCTTTAGAGCAGGGGTCGGGGCAACCTGTGACACGCATGCCAAAGGTGGCACGTGAGCTGATTTTTAGTGGCACTCTGCTGCCAGCCGGGGTCCCGGCTGCCGGACCAGCCCACTGCCGGCCCCACTCAACCTGCTGCCAGTCTGGAGTTCTGTCCGCCAGCCCCTGTAAATGTAAAATGTATTACTGGCACGCAAAACCTTAAATTACAGTAAATGAACGAAGACTTGGCACATCACTTCTCAAAGGTTGCCAACCCCTGCTTTAGAGTGGAAACCTGAAATTTAGCAGGGGAATAGTCCTGGTGTCAGAGGAGCACTTTTTGCTATCCCCATGAAAACTGTCACATGCAGTAAAGCTTGAGCAGCTTACTACCAAAAGCCCCAAACATGACATCTGCACTGAACATGCTTCAACCCACAGAGTACCCTAGCTACCACCTGCATTGAGCATGCTCCAAATCACCACTGAGCCTGCGGCAGGCAAAGCAGAGCTATACCTCTGGAGGGTTTGGGGGATTTTTTCTGGGGAAGAGGGAGGAGAAGAAAGAAGAAATGAAGCAACCATCTCCCACTTTGGCAGAGAATAAGAGTCACAGGGTTGAGAAACCAGAAGATCATGAGTTCAGGTATGAGCTTCTCCAGACTGGTGTTAGTACTTTGTACTTGGCAAGCGTTATGGTATGGGTATGAGGTCTTGCCTGGTGGCAAACAAATAGCATACATTTATTTATAAGATGAGAGGGCACAGAGGTTTAACAGTCACTTCTAGCAGAGTGAGGACTAGACCCCAGATCTCTAATATGGCAAGTCTCACTTAACCTCACTGTCTTTTAGAATGAATGGGTCATGTCTGTGCTTGACTATGGTGTCCGTAACTACTAGCTCACACTACTCTAGTAAAGAAATTCTTAATTCCAAATATTCCTATACTGTCTAGCAAACAGTTATGCAAGTGTGTTTTGCATCCCACTCAAGTTGCTGATCCACATACAGGGCAACTACCTACAACAGGGCATACTAACTACTACCATCACCACCAGTTACTCAAGTGATGAAAGTATGCCATGGAGCTGGAGGTCCTATCTTTTAACTTAGTGGATAATCCATCCAGGGCCACTAATATGATTCAACATGATGGAGTTTGTTTTCCCAGTATACTTAAAACAAACAAAAACACATACACCATCCATCTAGGAAATCAAATACAAAAAACTACATTAAAAGAATTTGCCAAGTCAACTATTCAAGCCAGAATAAAGGTTACCAGCGCATCCTTAATTCAGCCATTTCACATTCAGGCATTGTGACACAGTGCTTAAGTAAATGATCACATACCAATTGTTCAACAGGATCCCTGCCTCATTCAGTGCACAGAATGAACAATGAATAAAGCAGAGGACTGTAAGAGAAAGCATGTTCTCTTGTGTCTAAAGTATTGGATTAGGGCCAATGAGAGCAGAGTTCTATACCTAACTCTGCCACAGACTTCCTATGGGATGTTGGGCAAGACTCTGCTAATGCCTATGCACAAAAGGGAGGAGAGGGAACAGTGCATGGACAACCTTAATTTTGGCTGTTCCTAAGTTAAGTGTACTTTGCAACCTTAATGTTTTTTTAACGTAATTTTTTTATGCAACTTTATCTCCAGCACGGCCACCTTTGATTTTGCTCTGAAACAGTGCCAACCAATCTCCTTATTGTTTCAATGTCTTCAATTATTTTCATTTTTTGTTCCTTCATTGTTTTGTTGGGAAAGGGAGTGACCTTTTTTTTGGTTAGGTAAAATTTCTCTTTCCTGTGTTCCACTCCAGGATCCAGAGGTCTGAGTGATTCAGGCCCAGGTCCTAAAACAGACCATCCCTCCGGGCTCCTCTATGCACACCACCCAGTTCCTCCCTTCACCTACTCTAATGGGGACACTGGAGAATGTACAATTTTGGGGGTGAAGAGAGAAAGAAGGCAGGTGTGTGCTTGAGCATCATGGTGTGTACTGTACTTGGGAGAAGGCAGCATGGAATAGCATGTGTCTCTCAGGTAATGAATGACCCCGTTCTCTCTTTCAGAGGTCTGGTGTTTGGGAGAAACGTGCCAGATTTCTCTAACCTAGAGAAGGCTCCTGATCATTCATTCAGCCTTTAGGAACAGAGAGTTGGGAATGGCTTGCTTTGCTTGCAAGTGTAACTATGACTCACTTAAGGGTTCTCCTTAAGCTGAGTCAGACTCTTTAGGTTGTAAGCAGCAAAGTCCATGGACCGAGGGGGGATTGTCTCCTCCTGAGTTGCTGAGGTATGGTTACCCAGCTGGTAGGGAGACTGCACCTTCCTTTTTGAGGCCTGTCAATTCCCTCAATTGAGTCCTGATCGTTTTTAAGGTGGAAGAATCTGTTCTCAACTGACTCTCTTAATTGGATCTAATTACCAGGGCAGCACCATAGAGACCTCAGCCTCTCTGGGACACCTGCCAGTAACACTTTCCTTTTTGGAGGTGGCCAATGAGGCTCTGCTGCCCTCTCCTTCAGGGTTGCGATAAGCATTAAACCCTGTAGTCAAGACCACACAATCCTATATGGCAAGGCTTTGAAAAGCCACCCTACAACCTTTCTGTTGAGAATGCCGGGATTCTGGCGTAGATGTTCTAAACAATCTCTTTTGTCCACTCTAGGATTGTCTGAAGTCTTGGGATTCATTGCCTCAGGCACTAAGAACTGGCCACTTAAAGCTGTTGGAATGGCAGACCCCACAAGAGCAGAGCCACTTCTCCGGCCAGTCCTCAAGACTGTTCACAGTGAGGTCACAGGCAATGGTGAAGAGCCTGAGCAGCTATGCTCAGGACTATGGAGACCTGATGACTTGATGGTGAGAGTCAAGTCTATGGGGCTGACCCAGTAATGGCTCGCTTCAAACTGTTGCCAAGGAAGAGTCTGCAGACATGATATCCTTGAGAGCAATGCCAGAACACATGGTCGGTGCATAAAAGCACTAGCAGAATTTTGACTAGAAGACTCGACTGCGAGTCACCAGCCCTTGAAACAGATCAGTAAATTCCTTTTACTGCTGGCTTAAGGTTCTGAACATACCTGTTCCAAGAAGTAATTTCCACTACATGAGTCTGACGAAGTGGGTATTCACCCACAAAAGCTTATGCTCCAACACGTCTGTTAGTCTATAAGGTGCCACAGGACACTATCGCTGTTCCAAGAGGTCGCTTTCCTCTTGCAATGTCCTTTTTTCCTACTGTCTCTTTTCCAATCTACCCCTAGTTTTTCCTAAGGAATCTCGCGATTATTACAACAATTCATGACAGCTCATATGGATGTAGGATATGGCAGGACTGGCCACCTTGGGCGACCAGACCCCGAATAACCCGAAAGAGAAACCCCTCTGGGTTTGTAAAAAATAGTCACTTTGGCCAACATTGCAAGAAGCATTGGCAGGCTCCAAAAGGATCCATTTCAAGCGCTATTTAGTTCAAGAGGGACTTATGAAACAAACCTCTAGAGGGGGGTATGAGAAAAGCCTTGAACTCAAAAAGGATATATGTTCTGAAAGCTAATGGAGGAGTAACACCTCTAAGACTTTACCACCACATTATATAAAGTTTATCCACTCCTGTCTGAAGCTTTACTACCACTTATTTTAAAGAAAAAAACCTCTTCACTGCCAAATTGAATGTTTCCAGTAAAGTCATCCATTAGATTCACATGCCCTCCCTATCCAACTATACTAAAAGGTGATAGCAATAGGGTAGAATTATGGTCTCAAGCTGTGGACTATGGAGTTCCTCTTGCAGTTTCACAGAAATTAAAAACTGTACAATAGGAGTGTTAAAAGAGGAGGTGGTCCACGAAAAGCTCTGAATCTCCCTTCACATAGGAGGTTGGTGTGTCTGGGGCAGCTTTGATATGGATATGGCTCTTTAGGTAGGTTTATTTTTGACAAAGGGTGTTAGCAAATCCTGGGAAATTCTGATGGCACTCCACGTTTCCCTAGCTCATGGCAAGAGTCAGAAAACAGGGGGAACCCTCCTGGCTTCTCTCCTGCCATCCCCACTGCTGAGGGGAAAAAAACACCCCGGAGTATCTTTGCTGGTGGAGAAAGGAACCAGGAATTGCAGAAGACAGGAAGCAAATGCCAAAATATAGGGCATTAAAGTGTCAGACTGGCTCTGCTAATGTCCATCCAGCTAATTGAAGGAGGCACACCCAGGAGTTGCAAACTGGTGTCAGTCAGCTGCGAAAATCTGTGCTATGAACTACATATATGAATTGGAGGCATTTAAAGTACAGTTTAGTTAGCAGGCTACATGGTGGTGGAAAAAATTCTTTATCCAGAGTGATATAGTTCCAACCATATTAGACAGAATTTAACTCTGCTCTCACAGCTATACTACCAGCTCTGATACAGTCTATTCAAGCACTGAATAAGCATACCAACTATTATGTATATAAGTAAATACAAACAGTCCACATTACTTTGGACATCTTTCCAACATCAGAAAGAATAGCAGCTTCAGAACTGAAGATTGGCATTAAACGTCAACTGGGGACTGAGTAAATCAATCTTCTGCCAGTTAAAACTCATCAGCACAATAAAACATAAGCAACTTGCTCTAATGGAAATGGGCCTGGAGATACTCAGTACATTCCAAAAGAAAGAGGAATAAGCTAACAAAATGAAAATTTTTGAGTCCTAGTTTCTAAAGTAGTTACAACAAAAACGAACACCCCCACCCCCAGAAATATGATTCACTCTTTGTTGGTTAGAAATACACCTTTCCTCTTGCTAAGCATGATTTGTACTTCTGATCTGCCAGGAAAAATATTGTTTCCTCTTGCTGAACTAAGCTGATTTTGAGGACACTCATTGTTGAATACTAATATTAGATGCTTTGACAGAGCCTTAATGAAAATGTCAGATTATACCAATAATGAATACCTGCAAGTGTCTTTATCACTCAGAATATTAAGACTTAAGCCACCTCATTTTTAGACATTTAGCAATTTTCTCAGGCTGTTAAAAGATCAAGATACAACACAGAAAGCAAATGTAAATAAATTCAACCTTCTTGGAAAAAAGATTAAATGTGCATTCATCACACAATTGGTTGAAATGCTTTTAAGCAGTCTGCGTGGCTCTGTAAGCATGTCAATACATGTTTAAATAGCCTGAGAAAGACTGACCTAACAATCTACTCTAGGACCAAGCCTACCAAACAGAGTGAGCACTAGCCCTGCCACCACTCTCCAAAAGCTATATGTATTTCATTTCCATCAACACATCTTCACTCACCAATTCCATACCTAAAAATCAGTTCTGTCCATTATCATCATCTCTTAGCAGCAGGAGAGCCTTGCAACCTCTATTCTCATTGCTCTCCTGGGCATGCCACAGGCCCCTCTACCTCCTGCACTCCTCCTCACCTGCATCCTTCCTCTTAGAGATGCAGCAGGCCAGAGATAATCCTGCTCTTTGCCAGTCCCCAACCCACCAGTCCCATTCTGGGAAGAGAGAAGTTACCCTGGGGCCACACTTCTTCCTGCCTTCCCCTTCCATTCGGTGACAAATATAGTGGCAGCGCTGCTCTGCTCCTTCCAGGGTCTTCCCATCCTCAAAAAGAACTGGCTCCAGAGGCTGATCGGCTCACTCGCTGCCTCCATTAAAGGAGCAGCGGCAGTTGGGTACTTTATATTCCCCCCACCTCCCCCGCCAGAAAAAGGGACAGTGATTCATCAGCCCAACTCAGCACACTCTTCATAATAAAGACTGCTATTTGCTCTGGGTGACCAAGGTTTCTCAAGGCCTGGTTCCAACAGTGTTTGATTTATGTAAAAATGCTTAATTTCAAAATTAAATCAAACACCTCTTAACCTTAGAGTGAGGTAAAGTAACAAAAAGCAAGGCTCAGATTTTAATGCCAGAAAGGATCATCATCTAATCTGATCTCCTATACAACACACAGGTCATAGAACTTCATGCAGTGACTCCTGCATTGAGCACAGAAACTTGTGGCTGAACTAGAGTAATACATGAATTTGAAGACATTATCAAGCGATGATGAAACTGCACCCAAACTAATTATTTAGCCAACATCATTAATTACCCTCACACTGTTCAAGTGTGCCCCTTATTTGACTTTTCCTAGTTTCAACTTCGAGACACTGAATCTTGTTTTGCATTTTCTTATTAGGTTAGACATCCCCAGTATCAAATCTCTTATTCCTTTGTAGTTTCTGTGATCAAGGTGTCTCAGTCGTCATACTGAGCTCCTCAGGTCTCTCAATAAATAAAGTTTGTTTTCCAAAACTTGAATTATTGTACCATTTTCTTGAACCCTCTCAAATATTTCAACATCCTTTTAAAAGTGCTGACATTGAAACTGGACACAATATTCTAGGAACAGTCTCACTAATAGCAGATACAGTAGTAACATCACCTCTCTGATCCTGTTTCAAGACTAAAATTCTGCCCTTAAAATATTATAAATTGTTGGCTTGCTAGTTGTGAAGCTCAAGTGCCAGGGTCTCTTTTCAAAGGCCAACTCACTTTCCTTCAAAATATCAAAAGATATACCCTGCAACTAATTTGCATTAACTTGAGGCCTCATCTCTGGCAACTGAGGATTCAGGTGTTTCAATTTTAAAGGCTGAATCATTTCAGGTCTGAGTAGCATGCTTACATAAGGCAATTAAAGTAGAGATCACTGGAAAAGTTAACACAAATAGGAGCAGAGACGCTTCTAGTACTCGTTATACAATTTAAAGTTCAGTTGCATTTCTCTACCCGACCCACTAATACAATGTCCTTCTTAAAACTTTATAGTAAAAGCCAGAGGGGAAGTGAGGTGTGAACTGCACTAAGAGCCTCATAGAAGCTGTGCTCCAATTAAAAGGTCTGTACACATTCCATTCCTTAGCCACAAAAAATACCATCTTAACACACAAAGTCATACCAGTATGGTATTACAAGCAGTTAACTGAACTCTTCCTCCAAAGCAAAGAAGAGGTAAGGAAACCATGTCAGGCCTTTAGATCAGAGGAAGGACATTAGATTATAGAGGCCATCCCCACAAAAATTTAGAACGTGTCTTGTTTAACTTGCTTAACCAGTTTCAAATTGAAGACAAGAATGATGGTCCTTTAGTTAAAGCATCGGGTGGGGATTCAGAAGATTTTGCCAGCTCTGGCACAGATTTCCAGTGTGCGACCTCAGGCAAGTCAACCTCTGTGTTTCTTTAGCTACAAAATAGAAATACTTCCGTAGCTCAAAAAGGTGTTGAGGCTAAATTCATTAATTATGAAGTGCTCAAATATCAGTGACAAATGCTATTTAAAAGCCACTAGATAGCAACATGTAGTTGTATAAAGACTACACACAGATCAACTTTTTAAAAAATGCAAAGCTTTTAGGTTAACATTGTAAATATGTTACAGTACATAGTGAAAGGGAGGTGGATAGCCAGAATGATAGCAACAGGACTACCAAATAGATGGTTTCTAAAAGCTTAGTGACTAACTTTACGTCTCTTCCTATTTGGAGGAAACATACTTTATAAGTTTGGGCAGTTCAATTTTAAATGGAAACAAGCTTTTTAAAACAATTGCTTGTGTCTTTTTTTTAATCTATTATCACAAGTGAAACTCAAGCTCACCATAAGCAAAAGACTGGAAATATAGTTCAGTACTTCACATATAACTTGATTAATTGAATTTACAAGTGAAACTAAGGGCTTGGCTACACTTGAAATGCTGCAGCGGCTACAGCTGTAGCGCTTCAGTGTAGACGCTACCTAGGCCGACGAGAGGCGCTTTCCCATTGGCAGAGGTAATCCACCTCCCCAAGAAGCAGTAGCTAGGTCAATGGAAGAATTCTTCCGTCTACACCGGGGGTCAGGTTGGCATAACTATTTCACTCAGGGGTGAGGGTTTCTCACACCCCTGAGCAACATAGCTGTGTCAGCCTAACTTTAGTGTAGACCAGGTCTTCACAGCAGAAGAGAGAAAAAATTAGAATAGAGAAATATGATTGTAATACCACAAAAATCAATAGGGTGGCCATAGGCAGATGTATATTTAAGACTACTTAGCTTTTTTTGTTTTAACTGAATAAATTTCAAGTTGACAATCCCCTCTGAAGCTACACTTTAAAGTAGGAGAAGGGAGTTCAAATCTCTGGATGCTCACTGCAGAATGGTTAATAGTAGATATAAAAGTACTGATGTACAGAATGAAGGCTCTAGTAAGAAGCAGAAACTAAAAAGGGAGATGTGCACACAAAAAAATCTTTATTGTGAAGCAGTTAGGTATGTTGTGTGTAGAACCCTAACAAAAGCAAGGAAATGAAAAGTCAGGTAGTTTAACAGTATATATCCTCTTCTCATTTAGCCACAGACTCATCTCTTACTACACCTCTACCCCTATAAAACGCTGTCCTCGGGAGCCAAAAAATCTTACCACATTATAGGTGAAACCACGTTATATCGAACTTGCTTTGATCTGCCGGAGTACGCAGCCCCGCCCGCCCGGAGCACTGCTTTACCGCGTTATATCCGAATTCGTGTTATATCGGGGTAGAGGTGTACCATAACTACAGTACACCACAGCCATGCACCCAAACCTTAACTCTGCCCCTCAGACTACCCTCCAGTACAAAACCCTTTACCGATCTACCATCACCTCACACTATCGGTTGTGAATGCTTGGCACAGTTGTGCAGGGATGAAATAACTTTGGAAAGGGGAGAAAAGGAAGGTTGGAGACCTTTGGGGAGCAGAGCTAAGCTTGCACTGCATGGTCTGTGGCATGCAGTAGTAGTGGTAATGCTAAGTTATGTGCCTGAAAGTAAAAGAAAAGAGGTTAAGTTAAGTTGCTGAACAGTACATTTCATTTTTTTGCCTTTGTGGATTTGAGTCAGGAACATGGTACAGGGCATCCCTACCTGTTTCACAAAGATTTTTGTATATTAAATTCCTTGGATTTTTGTTTTTTGAATGTTTAAGTGAGGGTTTGGTAATGCATGAAGATGGGGTAAATGGTGGATGTAAGTGCAACTCCCAATGAAGACTTTCTGCACCAACAGCTGCTATACATTAACCATTATTGCCATGTCTACATTACCAGCATTACAGCCCCATAGTGTAGACACTTCCTACAGCAACAGAAGGGGTTTTCACATAGCTGTAGGAACTCCAACTCCAAGCAGTGGCAGCTAGGTGACAGAAGCAATGTATACCCCTGGGGTTAAACATCAGCATGGCTACACTACTCAGTGGTGTGAATTTTTCTTAGCTATACCAACCTAACATTTAAGTGTAGACTAGGCCCACATGTCAACAGCTGCACTTAAAAACCTCCTGTTACACAACCATAGGGCACCCAGTAAAATTTTTGCAGAAGTTTCTCATCATTAACTGTTTGTACATAAATATTTTATTACAAATAACTGCCAAAAGTGACCAAAAATCCATTTAAAAAAAAATTTACATGTTGCACCAGTTCTATCTTCTAGAACCGGAGTCTCAAACACGTGGCCCGCGGGCTGCAGAGTTATTTGCTGTGGCCCGCCAAGCTCCCCTCACTCCCTGCCCCTCCTCGTCCCCAGCGCGCCGCGTCCCCGCTCCTCTGCCTACCTCCAGGCGCTTCCCGCCAGCAAACAGCTGTTTGGCAGCGCTTAGCGCTTTCCAGGAGGGAGGAGCCACGCACTCAGGGGAGGAGGCGGAGAAGAGGCGTGGCACGGGTGAGGATTTGGGGAAGGGGTTGGAATAGAGGCAGGGAAGGGGTGGGAAGAGGCAGGGCAGGCCTCATGGAAGGGGTGGAGTGGGGTCAGGGGGTCTTTTGTATTAGTCCTCATGTGGCCCTCGTGGTGATTGGAGTTTGAGATCCCTGTTCTAGAATATACCTGCCTCTAATTTTGTGTAGATACACGATCTTTTATCAACTGAATAAATGGACTGCAAGAAAAAATTTCAGACAGCCATATTTCAAATCCTTCCTATTAAGTTATGAAAAGAAACCAAACTGCATAAAAATTTCAAAGGGTTTAAAAATGTGATGTTTCACACCAAAAGGCTATCTACTTTTAGAGACAAGCAGGGATGTCATGTCATATTAGGCCCACTTTAGAAAGCAAACCCAACTATGGAATAGCTACTAGAGCTGTGTGAAACATTTTTGCTGAAATAAAATTTCACAAAAATATGCTATTTCCTCAAAATGATTCAGCTTTGAAAAGACACATTTGGTTCAAAGTTTACATCAGTAAGGTTGAAAGAGACGGACTTTCCTCAACCTCTATAGAGTAGCAGTATTGGCTTGGGATGCAAGAGACTCAGGTTCAGGTCCCCACTTTAATTTGATGAGATGAAAGACTTTGCTCTGAATCAAGTAGAGTGGAGACTTGAATCTGGCTCTCCCACATCTCAGGCCAGTGCCCTCACCAGGCTATAGATACATTCCCTATTTCCCAAATCAAAAAGCTCAGGTTTTGATCAGAAAAACAGGCTTTTGACAATTCCAGTTGTGATAACATTTGAAGTGTTTGGTTTTCATTCAAATGTGGAATGAAAGTATTTGCAAAATGGAATTTTCATCCTCCAGTCAGCTCTAGTCATTAGCAGAGTGCCTCCTCCACAATAAGGCAAATTCTTTTTTACAGTTAAACATTTCTAAAAAAAATGTCCTTTTGTCTTCACCTTGTATTATTTCAATTGAAGTCATTTTAAGTTATGTTGTTTACTCTTTGCCATTTATTTAGTTTCAACAATTAAAACAGACTAGTTAGTTTCAATTTGCAAAATACAGCAGGGAGTATGTAAATCTCCAAAATATTGTTTTTGCTAAAAAATTTAAATTCAGAGTCATTTCTATTGATCTTAAGATTCTGTAAAAACAGGGATTTACCAAAACTAAGTTTTTGGTCCAAATCAACCTGATTTCCCTAGTTTGTTTGTTTATTTTTGAAGATGACTATGCCCCCACAGAATTGCTTATACCAATTCCTCTCTCATAGGGATAGTGTACATCTTCCTCCAATGTAAAGGTGACCAGAAAAGGGTTGGGTTTGTGCCTTTGTGTTTTATTTTAATGTAGAAAGGACATCTGAAAGTATAGGGGGGTGGGAGTGTTGCCACAGAATATTACGCATTCAAATTTGATTTTCCTTAGTTTTGCTGGAAGAATTCTTTAGTGTTTACTGTGAGATTTCACATCTTAACTGAAGGAAAAAGGAGTGGAATCTTTAAACAAATTTCTTTCCTCCAATGACTTCAACAGATGTCAAAAGCTTTAAAGCTTTTAACATGGACAAAAAATCCCATCCCCTCTCAATTGCACAGCATTTAGTTCATCTCCAATTGTGATGTCAGTTTCACTATTCTCACCAGTTGCCATGAAGTCTTCCATGATTGACAAGACCTGATTTTCCAATGTGTTTAAAAAAAAAAAAAAATTTGGTTTGGTTTTTTTTCTTTTTTTGGGGGGGGGGGGGGGGGGGGGGAAGAGAACCTCTCAGTTCTTCTCTATAAATAACAAACAAGCAACAAAGGGTACAAACTTATTTTCTCCCTCCCTTTTCAAGTCACCTTCAGAAAGCCATGAGGACAAATGTCACCTGAGGACCAACAGCAAGAGAAAAATATAGGAGTTTATTGGGAAAGAACAAGTAGTTAACAGTTCTTCCTCCACATTTTTTTATTTGTCAGACACTTTCTGATGTGCACGGGGTTTTTCTTAAAATAGTAATATGGTTGGGCTCCCTAAGTACACTTTGATAACAGACATGTAAACTTTGGTGTCTCTCGTAACCAACAATGGAAACGTATATGCAGGTGGAGTTCCCCCTCTGCTCCAAGTAGAGTGTGCACACAGACACTGTACATATTCTAAATTTACTTAGTTCCTGGGATTTGGAAAGTTTATACATAAAACTATAAAATCAGTCTAAGCTCTATCAACACTGGCTGCTCCTAGGAGGTTGAGGTTTTATGGGGGGGGGGGGGGGGGGGGGGGGGGGGGGAGAGAGGAGAGGAAGCACCTCTCCATTCCTGTCCCTTATACCATTTACCTGAGAGAAGCACTTTCACCCCCTCTCATATTCAATCCATGTACATACCAAAGAAATGCACCAGCTGAACTAATCCAACTGTTTTTAAAATCTATTTAGTTAAACCAATGCATTTCTCTAGTACAGACAATGCCTTACATTGTAGCTAACTGGACATACCTGACCAAACTTCAGGGTCATTTAGCAAAAATACTTCTGCATTTCTACACAGACCTTAAGAACCTGACATCAGGATGACTCAACAGAAGAGTCCTGAATCCCTACATATGAACGGCCATACTGGGTCAGACCAAAGGTCCATGTAGTCCAGTATCCTGTCTTCCGACAGTGGCCAATGCCAGGCCAGGTGCCCCAGAGGGAATGAACAGAACAGGTAATCATCAAGTGATCCATCCCCTGTCGCCCATTCCCAGCTTCTGGCAAACAGAGGCTAGGGACATCATCCCTGCCCATCCTGGCTAACAGCCATTGATGGACCCATCCTCCATGAACTTATCTAGTTCTTTTTTGAACCCTATACAAGGGTTTAAGAATCTGTCACTGCTACAAAGTTTGTGGGCACTAGTGTTAAGACTATTACTACCATATTTCACAACCTTTTCTGTATCCTATGGAATTCCATCCATCCATCCACACATCTTTCCTCATTTCTCCCCTTTTGTATTCTCCCCCGTTTTCTTGCTTTTTGCTGTTTAATCCTTTTATTTTAATGCAGCATTTTACACATACAAAAGGACTCAAAAAAGAGAAATTGAGAGAAACTAGTCAGTTTTGTACCTGCAGCACCTTGCAGATAGAAGCTAATTAAATCCTGATCTACTTCCCTATGCAGGAGGGTCAAAGCACTTATTGCAATAAATGCTTCAGCTGCTGACTGTCTAGTTTCCAAGGTTCATCTAAGCTGTTAAACAAATAGGAGCTATTATATTTTTATGTACAGTGACAATATAAAGTGATTGAAAAAGGAGTTGAGTATATATTGGATACTGAAGGCAGTAGAGAACTGCCACGAATGCAGCAGTCAGCCTGCATATAACCGCCTCAGTAAGGGAAGGCAGCCAACTGTGGAGCTGTCCATGTGTATTATGAAAAAGAAACAAAGAGTCCGTAGCACCATTCCAATTCAGGCACCTCACTGTATGATAGTCAATGACTGATGTCACAATCACTGTCAAGCCAGACTAACGGCAAAGCATTACTATAAACTACAGTATTTTGTTACAGTATAATACTGTTGCACCATTTTATAACCCTAGTGCTCAATACAAACAGGCCTATCACAACTAATCCTCCCACAGAACATTAACTCAGATTACTAAAAATTAAACACAAAACAAGAATAGGAAACTCCAGAAGTCCATGAGGGATTTATCTATTGCCAATCTGTTCTATTCATATTTATTTTACATGGAAGGAACTCATTACGGTGACAGATAGTAGTGCAAAATCTTAAAGTAGATAAAAATCCAAACAAATCGCAAAGCAGGACATCTGCTCAACCTCCCCATATCATCACATTCACTGCATCCCATTAATCTGTTTGCATGTTGCCTCTTTAGGCCATGTCTAACGATAAAAGCTTACATATGTATAGCTTATTTGCTTACTGCAAGGGAAATAAGCTGTACGAGTATAAGACTCCTTTATAGCAATATGACTCCATTCCTAGGGCAGAGGTTCTCAAACTGTGGTCCGTGGACCATCAGTGGTCCACGAGTTCCATTCAGGTGGTTCACGGATAGTTCCCTCTAAGGTGCGCGCCTGGGCAGCTGCACACAAGAGAATGAAGGGCCACCTACCTAATTAGTGGAGCCACACAGGCGTGGCTCCACTAATTAGGTGCCTGGACCCTGGAGAAGACGCACACGTAAGGTGAGGTGGTGGCCTTGGGGGGAATAAGGGGGAGGTGGGAGGGGCCAGTGGGTGAAAAGAAGGGGTGGGGGAATTTCGGATATGTAGGGCTGCAGCGGCCAGAGAAAGAGGCGACTTTCCCCAGCTCCAGGACTGTAGCTGCCAGGGAGAGACGGGCCTCCTTCCCAGCCTCATCTCTGTGGCTGCTGTGGCGGGGGAGAGACCCCCCTCCTCTCAGCTCCGGGGCTGCTGCGGTTGGGAAGAGAGGGAGAGACCCCTGCCACGGCAGCCCTCGAGCTGGGACCAGAAAAGATAGGGGAGAAAGGGCACATCCATCGCATTATAAAGGTAAGACTAGTGATATTAAAATATGAGTTGTGTGCTTTTATTTGTTGAACAAAAAATTTTTTAATTATTATTGTTTGTTTTTTATATAGCGCGTTTATCCAAAGCGCTTTACAACAGTTAGCTAATGTACAAACAACATTTGGAAAGATCATTAAGTGGTCTGCCGAGACCCTCAGCAATTTTCAAGTGGTCTGTGGAAAAAAAAAAAGTTTGAGAACCACTGCCCATGGGGTTGTACCGGGATAGCTATATTGATAAAAATCCTACAGCCCTGATAGTTATACCAGTTCAATGAATGTGTTTAAACCAAGTGTTATAGTATAAATTCTTCAGGGCTTGGACCTCATCTTCATACCTATCTGCAAAGTGCTGCAGCCTAGTAAGTGCTATCAAAATTTTTAAAATATCTATATAGAAGAGGTACTGTAGTTGACCAGCATGGTGGCAGTTTTTAACCTTAGTAGGCCCTACCTACCTGTATGAATTTTGGTCGAAGTGCAATATCCCATCAAGAGATACAGTAAGTACAGGAGAGCTTCACACTATGTCCAGTACATATGCATGCAAAGCAGGATACTTAGCTCTCAAGTGAGATCATCCTGGGATCCTAAGTTAGGGGACAGTAGTGAAAAGAAAAGCTCTCCCGCTGCCAGCAACTAGGAAAGTGTAAAGAATGGAGTCAATTTACCAAGACTGAAGGGCACCCATCTATATACCAGACAGAACTAGGGTAGAACCATCCAGAGAAAGGGAAATCACTCCTCAGACAATGTCCCAGGGTGGAAAAGGGCTTGATTTCAATGAGAAAACCTGATCAAGAACAAGTTGTAGTAACACTGGAAATCAGTAGCTAGAAAAGCATTAGGGACTTTCCTATTACTATGCATTTTAAATGGAAGACACTTAGATACTACATTGATGGGCAGTAGTATGGAACCTATAGATAGGTAATTTAAGGAAACACCATCACTTATGGATGAATTTTTTTAACCAACTTGAAGCAATATAGTAATGCATTATTACAACTGAAAGATTTAAAAAAGGAATTTCTCCATTTTTTAGTTTGCTTACTTTATAAATTTACAGTACTTTGTGTATAGCCCATCTCACAAATTATCCTGTACAGGTCTGTCTCAGCTTACGTTGGGGTTACGTTCCGCAGTCAGCGCGTAAAGCGAAAATCGCCTATAGTCAAAATTACATTGAGTGTAATGGCGGGCGGAATCACCCGCACTACAGAAACAGTATTTAAATTGTTATTTTTCTCTTCTTTTTTTTTTTCTTGTTTTTGCCAACCGCGTAAAGCTGAAATTGCACATGTTAAATGCACCTAAGATGCGACAGACCTGTATAATCAATTAGCCCCCAGTCATTCAATGAACTCCACTATAAAAGAGAGCCATGAGTCAGTGTAGAGCCCAACTAACTTCAATGGGGTTCCTCACAGGCATAGGGATCTGCCCATGCAGAGCTTATTACAGGATCAGACCTTTAATCATTTTCTCATGATTGCACGAGTTAAGCAAAGGAGGAAAGAAACACTTAAGGAAAAGAAAAGAAAAAAAAATAGGAGAATGTGTTAAAAAAAATTTTTAAAAAAACCCACACACACACACAACTTGGCCATGGGATTTGAGAGTAGTTAGAACACCTGAAACTATCCCAGAACCATGACTAGAACATGGTAACCCTTTAATGATGGTGAACACAATATATTTTGATTCAGCAGAAGCCAAATAAGATGGCACTTCAGAATAAAACTCCTCACTCTATTCAGTATAAAGCTCCTCCAGCACTTAGGAGGCAGATGGAAAAGGGTAATTCCGATCACACAGGCACCTGAACACAGGCCCTCTGAAGTAGGCCTATTTAAAACAACATCTTTAATTCCTGGTCAAAATATCAGCATATAGAAAAGCAATTCCAATACAGTCACCTAGGCACAGCTTCACATTCATTTAAAATTGCTTGTACACAAGGCTTCCCTTCAAGACACTGCCCCAGATCCCATTTTAGAGCCCTCGAGGAGACTCAAAATTGGTATTAGCGAACACAAGTTTTGAAGAGCTTAAAGAGAAAATTATGAAAATATGGCCACTTCAGTAAAGGTGACAGACTACAAATAGTGCTTTAATTATTTAAACCTAGGTCAACATGATCTTTATGTATGAAATACAAGATTAAAGCTGAATAAAGTTACCACTGACTTTTCAACTAGGTTGTTTTGTCCATCTTAATTTTTTCTTGAGGCAGTAGTGGATCTGTTGAAAGCAAACCTGCAGAGAAATTAATTCAAAGTACTGCAGTAAATGTATTTACAATTAATAGGAAAACTGTTTCTTGTAATAAAGCTACCCCATGTTTCCGGTGAAAAAGAGGAACAATAATAAATTTAACAGTAAAAATGTGAAGTGGTGAATTAAGCAGCCTGTTGGTATCTAATGAATCACAAAAATCAAGGGAGCTTTCAGGAACTAGACAGGGTTAAAACCCATCACATTTCTCTGAATACAACTTAAAAAAGTCAGCCTGCTTAAACAGATGTTTTATCAAAACCTGAGCGTGGACAGGAACTACTGTCTCCACTCTTAATTCTTAACATACACTGCAGGAAATCAATTTAGCTACATAGCGCAAAATTGTGCAAGATCTTAAGCTTCTATCACTTCAAGCAACCTTATGAAAAGTTTCTATGCTGTAGTGTGTGTATTGAGAATTTCATTTTTTTCGATCTGTATGCTGCTCAATCAACTTAGTCAAAGGTATTAACTTCATGATGTTCAGGATACAATGTAAACAAAAAACACAGAATACCTAAAAATTCATGCAACAGCATACAGTTTAAAGCAAATCCTCAAAACCACATAAGATTTTCTCCAGTTAAAGCTATTTCTTCTTGCAACAGCTTCCAATATTTACAGAGACCTTGCTAGTTACTAAACACTGCAAGTGAAAATTGGACTGTGAGCTCATTTGAAGGCTTTCAAAAACAGCTTAACATTTACTGTGTGTGGGACATTATTTATGCCTCTACTGAGGGGATAGTTTATTCAAACGTATATTGATTCATGCACAGTACAATACTTACAAAATCCAAGACGACTGTACAAGGTGTTAGTTCAGTGTAATTTGTATTTTCCAGTTTGTTTTCCTTGAAATAATAGCCCAAGTCCTTGAAGATACTACATCAGTAGCTATTTGACAGAGTTCACCTCTTAGAAATCAGCTACCCATCCTTCTCGTTTACAGCCTTCACAAATCTATTTCCAAAATTTCTCAAGTCTGATTTAAGAAGCTTGTTCTATCTTTTTGCAGCCTCTTCTCTTTACTATTCCATGTACATCCCACTATAACGAGCATCAGCTCCTGATGAAATAAATATAACTTTTATGACACCAAGAGTAAAACTGAAAAGCCAAATTTCACATCTGAACTGAAGAACATTTCTAAGCTTCAGCTCATAGAGGCATTTGCAAACAATGGCTATCTGGATACCGCCATATTGATTGTTGGCAACATTATATCAAAAAACTCAAATAAAATATAAAAGAAAAAAGGAAAAGGAAAAACAAAGTTCTATTAGTCTCTTCATTTAGAAAATAGGTTTCATTGCAAAGTAAAAAAGGCTGTGTCAGAATATTTAAAAAATAAAATAAAGGTAAAAATATCTGCCATGAAACTCTTCAGCCGTGTTTAAACAGAACCAAGGATTACATTTAATGCAATCTAAAAGCAGTTGACAAAATTAGTTATGCATATGACTCAAACGTATCTTAGCCAGTGCCTGAAAATTTTTAATTCGAAGAAGAAAAAACCTTTAATTTTGACAGCAGAAGTATGCTGAGCTTAAGAAATTTAACCAATTATCCATTCCATGTGGACAAGTGTCCACGGATGAGGTGTGTCGTACTTTTGAGTAGAGAAATTCAAGACTTCACAAGCTTTCAATTTACTTCTTAGACGTCTTCTGACGGTTTCAGAAGCCTTTTGAGTAGGACTTGACTGAATAAATCATAATTCCAGGTCGATGTCCAGTTATTTTTTCCCCTCTTCAACTGAAGCAAAGGCTGCAGGTCAATGTCCACCTTCCTCCCCCTCCACAACAAACTGCAGGGAAAGGCTCTAAATATCCAGGATAGCCTTTATAATCCAAACTGCCTACAGGAGGGGGGGAAAAAAACAATCAGTTTTCCTTTCTGAAATTTCAATTACATACTGTATTTGCCTATAAAACTAATCTCACGTCTTTTAAAAAAATACAGTGTTCATAAGTGTCAATTCAACCTTCATTCACATGACAGGGAGAAGAGGAACGAGGAAGAAGCAGACATTTCCTAGTGAACAGAGCACAATATCAATAAATATGCTGTGCACGCTGAACTTTCTTCTTGCCCTAATACAAACAGACGTTTGCTTCCCCTCCTAAGAGAAACCAACCAGGACGGCATACAGATGTCTCATTTTCATAAATAAATGTGTTACACCAAAAGAGGAAGCTGCTGATCCCAGGTTATAAATGCCAAAAGAAAAAAAAACCTCTCCAGACGTTAGAGAGCTACCTGGGAAATCCCTCCAGCACTCCCACTAGGGAAGAGAAATAAACAGGAGTAACGAACGCACAGGCTGCAGTCGGGATTAGCTCACACACCAACGTGATAGCTTTGAATTGAATGCGTTTGTTTTTAAGGCAACGGTGGAAGCGTATTTACTGCCACCACCACCCCACAGAGACACACGCACAGTGGCAAGGAGACACTTTCCCGGAGGGATTCGCCTTGAGGCTTCGCACGCTGGATGTGTCTAGATGTTTAAAATCCTCGCTCGGGGTCTATTGCTGCCCCTCAGCCAAGCACTTACGGCTCAGCCAGCCCCCCCGCCAAAGCCCTGTGTTCAAACCCAGAGGCCACATGCGCCGCGGCTGCCCAGGCGTGGGGAGACAGACCACCAACAATGAGGCGCCCGAAAGGGGGGGCAGGAGAGAGCCTTCCCGTGCTAGGAAGCCCCCCCCCGCGGGACCCGCTCCCACTCGGGAGCCCCGCACCAGGCAGCAAGGGGATCATTCCTGCGCCTGTTACCTCTCAACACAGCCCCGCTCCCCTCCCCCATACCAGCCCCCTAGCCCTAGCTCCCCCTCCCCGCACGGAGCCGCCGGGCCCAGACCCCCTGCCCACCACCGCATGGAGGCCACTAGCCCCCTCCACAACGGGGATTCCCCTCCACGGAGCTCCCTGCCCCCGCCGCGAGCGGAGCCTAGAGCCCGCCTCCGTCCCCCTCCCGCAGCCCCTCGGGCCTGCCCCGGGCCGTACCCGGCTGGCTGGTCCCGGCGGCGGCAGGCAGAGAGCAGAGGGTCCCAGATTTGAAAGCTCCTTTTGCCGCTTCTCCACACACAGTCACACAACTCGCCTCGCTCCCAAAATGGCGCCGCTCCGAGCCGCAATGCTCTGCGCCCAAACCTCGCGAGAGTCAGCGCGCCCAGCCGACGCCGCGGGACGGGCCCCAGCAGGCCAGCCACCCGCAAGGCAAAAGGGGAGGAGTTTCAAGAGGCGCCAGCCCACGCCGTGGAGGAGTTTCAAGGAACCCCCGCCGTCTGCTCCGCCCCTCCCCCACCGCGCCACCTGAGCCAGCGGGGAGCCCTCCGTGCTGTGACGTCACCCGGAACAATCCCGAACGTTCTGAGAACAGCTGAGGGGGAATCCCCAGCGCGCGCCGCCTGCCTCTGATCCGGGAGTGCGGAGTCCCCGACCGCGGCTCACCCCAGTGGGGCGCAACAAGGAGAGTTTATTAATCCTAATTAATAGTATCCCTCGTGACCCCACTGTCTCTGGTGTTATAACACCTGGGGACTGCCGATCAGGAGCGGCCCATGTACGAGGCTGTGCAGTGTATTGCGCTGGCTATGGAGAACACAGATCGTTCTTACTCTGTGATTGAGGCACTGTGTTGAATTTGAGAGCAATCTTTAGTTCTCCATATAGTGGAATTTAGTTACAATGCACCTCTGCGGTGATAGACCTATTAGCGATGAGTGAGTTAAAGAGAAAACAGACTGCAGCTAGCAGTACAGGGTTTTGCTTTTATAATATATAACCAGTGGGCAAACATAGAGACCGCAAAGTGTTATTTTGTTAAAAATCTGATTATTTTAAACCAATCTCATGGGAGGGAGGGATGGGGAGTGCGCTTGACTTGAGTTGTGAACATTTGGAATTGGCAGTAGTGATCTGGGTCTGCCATCATGGCAAGCCAGCGGAGCCTAGTTATTGGAAACCACCAGGCTCAAAGACAACCAAAAGTGACAGCCTTGGAGAGAGTATGGAATCAGACTGGATGAGATATGTTGACTGAGTAACTCAAACAGTCCATCACTGGAGCCTCTGTGATATTCCAGCCACTATTTAAAGCTACCCTTCTTTGGCAGAACAGTAGTACTAAAGACTGTCTTTTCCCTGGGCAAATCCTCCCCCGCCATGCAGCTGCCCCTATGGGTGTAAGGGGTTGCAATTCGTCCATTGGTCATCCTGCATTTAATAGTCACGGGACATGTATGACAGTAATTAAAAATACAATCCTGCATTCCTTGCACATTCAGAATTCCCACTGAGTTTTGCAAGGGAGCATTGCTATGGCAAGCAGCTGATCCCTGCCTCCATTCCTCCCTGCTCTGGTTCCAAATACCCATGCATGGAGAACAAACCCCACAGAGCTGCAATAGAGGAGCTTCCATGTGGCTCCAGGGAGGCAGAGAGCATGACATGGAACTGGCATTTCTCCCCTCTCAGCCCGCTCCCAGTGGATTCTGATGGTCTGTATTCTCCTCAGCTTGAATTAGTGGAGGGAAGAATGTAGCCCTTAAGCAGAGACTGCCCATTGTACAGTAGTTCATTTTCATTTCATCCATCAGCACAATTTGCGGTGAAAGACAATGCACTACAGTAGAACCTCAGAGTTACGAACACCATTGATACGAACTGACCAGTCAACCACACACCTCATTTGGAACCAAAAATATACAATCAGAAGCAGAGATAAAAATAAATAAAGCAAATATAGTACAGTACTGTGCTAAACGTAAACTACTAAAACATAAAGGGAAAGCAACATTTTTCTTCTGCACAGTAAAGTTTCAAAGCAGTATTCAGTCAATGTTCAGTTGTAAACTTTTGAAAAAACAACCACAACATTTTGTTCAGTTACAAACATTTCAGAGTTACAAACAACCTCCATTCCAGAGGTGTTCGTAACTCTGAGGTTCTACTATAATTCACTCTGCCATATAAGCCCCTTTTAATTTTGTTTCCATCTATTTTTCTTCTTGTTGCTTTTCTTCAATAAGTTGCTCTGAAAAGTTTCTTCAATAAGTTGCTCTGAAAAGAATAAGATAGAAAGTGAAGGAAGCAATCATTGTCTTCTCCCATCCTGTTTAGTTATTCCTCATTAGGGCACAACATATTTTCTATCACTTCACTGCACACTTCTCAATCACAGCTTTGTGCACCATGCAGACTCCATGGATTCATTCATGAGATACTCTAACACAGAGGTGGGCAAACTACGACCCGTGGGACTGTCCTGCCCGACCCCTGAGCTCCTGGCCGGGGAGGCTACCTCCGGCCCCTCCCCTGCTGTCCCACGGGCAGTGCTCTGGGCGGCAGGGTTGCGCGCCCCTGCAGAGCAGCGCGGCAGCGTGTTTGGCTCTGGCCGGACAGCGCGGCTGCCAGACATGCTGCTCTGAGCAGCATGGTAAGGGGGCCGGGGCCCTGGGGTTGGATAAGGGGCGGAGGTTGGGGGGGGGCGGTCAGGGGACAGGGAACGGGGGTGTTGGATAAGCGTGGGAGTCCTGGGGAGCCTGTCAGGGGGCGGGGATGTGGATAGGGGTCAGGGGGCAGTCAGAGGACAGGGAACGGGGCAGTTGGATAGGGGGTGGGGCCCCAGGGGGCGGTTAGGGGTAGGGGGTCCTGGGAGGGGGCGGTTAGGGGACAAGGAGCAGGGGGTTTGGATGGGTCGGGGATTCTGAGGGGGGCAGTCAGGGGGTGGGAAGTGGGAGGGGGCAGATAGGGAGCGGGGGCCAGGCTGTTGGGGGAGGCACAGCTCTCCCTACCTGGCCCTCCATACAGTTTTGCAACCCCAATGTGGCCCTCGGGCCAAAAAGTTTGCCCAACCCTGCCCTAACACCTCCAATGCCCCTAAAGCAAAACCATACACCTGTCTTAGAACTCAGCTACAGTCATAAGAATTGCCATACTGGATCAGACAGTGGTCCACCTCTCCCAGTATCCCATCTTCCCACAGTGGCCAGAGCCAAATGCTTCAGATGGAATGAACAGAACAGGGCAATTAGCAAGTGATCCATCCGCTGTCATCCAGTCCCAGCTTCTCACAGTCAGAGCATAGGGTTGTATCCCTGACCAGCTTGGCTAATAACCATTGATAGACCTATCCTCCATTAACTTATCTAATTCTTTTTTTAACCCAATTATAGTTTTAGCCTTCACAACAGCCTCTGTCAACGAGCTCCATGGGCTGACTGTAGATTGTGTGAAGAAGTACTTCCTTCAAATACTTCCAGTCAAATACAAAGTTAGCAACATTCTTTCTTTGTTATATAGCCTGCTTGCCAAATATATTAGTCATTTTGTGGTCAAAAATGGGGCGTTCACAGTGTTTAGCTTAATGGTGCTAAAATTGGTCATCACTTGTAAAAACATGGATTAAGGAGGTAGCTACACAAATAAATTCATGGCATCCTGAAGTGGAGATCTACAGATGAATCAGTCCTAAACCTTTTCTTAAAGGTTATGATCAAACCTATATCTTCTCCCAGCTAGGGACCATAAGCATAAGAGGGAATTAAAGGCAATTCAGGAACTGAGCCTGCAAAGGCTTATGCATGTGCTTAACTATAGCCACATGAGTTAGTTGCATTTTGTTATTAAAGTTAAGCATGTACGTAAGTGTTTGCAGGATTGAGATCCCTACATCCTGGGATCCCATGGAAGCAGATCAGCTGCTTTAGGACCATACTAATTCTAACAAAGGTAGCAGGAGTTGTCAGGAAATTTAATCAGAGCTATTAAAGGCAATAGGGTGAGAAACCTGCACCAATTTCGATTTTGAGATTGGGAAAACAATATTTTAATTCTTGTGATTTAAATTTTAAAAAGCATTGAGAGGTTTCATTAGGTTTCCATAAATTAGATTAAAAATAGTTCAAATTTATATATGTATAGGAAAATGTGTTCAATTAATTTGAAATAATTTTACTTGTATCTATTTTAGAGCTATCGGTAACTTTCGCAACTGTAAAATTTCTGGTTCAACTTCTTGACACTTTGAAATCACATTTTTAGATAAAATGATTTCAATATAAGTCTGTGGAGATGAAAGTATGATGTAAGGAAAAGTAAAATGATTCTGCAGTTAATACAATGAAAAATTAAACAGAAAATTATGTGTAATTGTCATTAAAATAGATATTGGCAAGTATTTTTATCATTTGAATTTGATTCTATGTCTCCATTATTTGCAGTTCCTTTTATGAGCTTAAAATTGTTATAAGTTCCTATATTGTAGGCTAATTTTAAAATGTCTTCTAAATCCTGCCAAGTTACAAGTTTTTAAAACTTATTATGAAAAAGTACATGCTGCCAAAATAGATCATTTTTTATATTATTTGATAAAGTTATTATGTAAAAGAATAAAAACCAGAGAAAATTAGAAAGTGAAAAAAAATGTAAAGTGCTTTCTTCTCTTTAAACATTAGAAAAGCACCAGGCTCAGATGGCTATGCAGCTTAATTTTACTTCAAATCAATGCTGAGTAGTTAATCTCAATTTTATTAAAAGTCTTTAATTATTCTGTAGAGACACTTTCAATTCCATGTACATTGAGCTCTGCATTGATAGCTTTTGGGTCTCATGCTGCAATTCTTAGCTTAGCCAAAACTCCCGCTGTCATCAATGGAAGTATTGTCTGAGTAAGAGCTGCAGGATTGGGTCTTTTTTTTTTTTTTTTTAGTTATATCAAGCATCTTGAAAAACAGAGCTCTCGCTGTCCAGCAGGAATCACCCTGTGTTGTTGTTGTTGTTTTTTGAGGCCTTATACAAACTAACACATTCAGAGCCACACCCAGCACCCTCCTCACCCATGACCATTACACCCTCTCCCTTCCGGCTACCTCCCAACTTTCTGCAACCTCATTCCACTCCCACAAACTGTGAGATTATATAGGTCTTGGTGTTTGATTTTCAGCTACTAGTGCCATAAAAGTTCATCTTTCCAAATGGAAGATGAAAAGGCACTAAGGCAGGGGTCGGCAACCTATGGCACGCGTGCCAAAGACGGCACGCGAGCCAATTTTTAATGGCACGCTGCTGTCTGCCGGAGCAGCGTGCCATTAAAAATCCTGCCCAGCCGGCCCGCTTTTCTCCGCCTCCGCCTCCCCCACTGGGGCAGGGGGCCAATGGCCCCACTCTCCCGGTGCGGCAAGCCGTGGGGTCCGTGCTCCCAGGCCAGAGCGCCGGGCCGAGCGCAGCAAGCCGCCGGCCCCTCCCCTGCCTTCCTCCCTCCCTCCTCTGGAGCCATGTTGCCGCTGCGCGCGCAGCGCTCTGGGGGCCGGGTTGCGCGCTCCCGCGGGGCAGTGTTTGGCTCTGCGGGGAGGCAGACATGCTCCCCTCTCCCCTGGAGCCATGCCGCCCCGCGCGCAGCGCTCTGAGGGGCGGGGCTACCCGCTCCCATGGGGCAGCGCTAGAAGCCTCATGGTAAGGGGGCCGGGGGGGTTGGGTAAGGGGCCGGGGCAGTCAGGGGACGGGGGGGTTGGATAGGGGGTGGGATCCCGGGGGGTGGTTAGGGGCAGGGGAGGTCTCTGGAGGGGGCAGTCGGGGCAGAAGNCGGGGCAGTGTTTGGCTCCGCAGGGAGGCAGACACTCTCCCCTGGAGCCATGCCACCCCGCGGGCAGCGCTCTGAGGGGCGGGGCTACCCGCTCCCATGGGGCAGCGCTAGAAGCCTCATGGTAAGGGGGCCGGGGGGTTGGGTAAGGAGCCGGGGCAGTCAGGGGACGGGGGGGTTCGATAGGGGGTGGGATCCCGGGGGGTGGTTAGGGGCAGGGGAGGTCTCTGGAGGGGGCAGTCGGAGCAGAGGGGGCTGGAGGGGGCAGTCGGGGCAGAAGCGGGGGCAGGGCCTTGGGGAAGGGGTGGGTGGCACACACACACACACACACATTTCCACCTGCACCCCTCGCACCAAATGGGAGCTGCCCAGGTAAGTGCCCCACACCCAAACCTCCTGCCCCAACCCTGAGCCCCCTCCCTCATTCTAGCTCCTGGCCAGACCCTTCACCCCCAGCCCTGTGCTCAGTGCACTCCCACCCTCAGCTCAGTGCAGAGAGAGGAAGAGAATGGGCCAGAACCAGGGAGAAGGTACCCACTGTATGTGGGCAGGGCTGGGACCCCAGACCGGCAGCAGGCTGAGCGGATTCGGCAGCCGGGATCCCGGCTGGCAGGAGCCGGTGGATGGAACTCCTGAGTGGCAGTGGGCTGAGCCGCTCAGCCCACTGTTGGTCTGGGGTCCCAGCTGCCGGCCTCGCACAGCCCGCTGCCGGTCTGGGGTTCTGGCTGCCAGACCCTTGCCAGCCGGGGTCCCGGCTGCAGGCCCCACTCAGCCCGCTGCCGGCCTAGGTGAACAGAACCCCAGACCAGCAGCGGGCTGAGCGGGCCGGCGCCGTAAGATCAACATTTTAATTTTAAATGAAGCTTCTTAAACATTTTGAAAACCTTGTTTATTTTACAATACAACACTAGTTTCGTTATATAATATATAGACTTATAGAGAGACCTTCTAAAAAAACATTAAAATGTATTACCGGCACGCGAAACCTTAAATTAAATTGAATAAATGAAGACTCGGCACACCACTTCTGAAAGGTTGCCGACCCCTGCACTAAGGAATTCAGTCTCTTCTGTGGGCTGCTGTCACCAGAGTCTTAAAGAACCCATGGATTGGAATCAAGGATAGTGCTCTATCTGGCAGGTTGACTGTAAATCAGGAGTGGGGCCAGTAGTAGAGCAAAAATACAATGGCATACATTCCAATAGGCCTAAAGCTGGCACCACTCTTTAGTTTTGTTATTAAAAATATTTGTCAGCATTCAACATATAGGCTGAGCTGGAATGAATCTAACACATTAATTTGTATGGCAGTAGCACCTAGAGGCCCAAATCATGAGTCAAGACAATTGTGCTAAATGCTATACACACACATAAAAACAAGTACCTGCCCCCCAAGGAGTTTACAGTCTCAGCATATGACAACAGGGAGGAGGAGGAGAGCACAAAGTAACAGTAAAATTATACCCAGTAAAAGCAATAGTGTCAGCCCACCAAAGGTACATTTAAGTCAATGGGAATTTTTCTATTGATTTCAATGGGCTTTGGATCAGGTCTCGCCATTTTTGAGTGCTGTGTGGCTTTGCATGCATTGTGCAGTATGGATTTACCAAAAACAGAGACAGACAGCAAGAGGCTATGCATCTCTTCTAAATTAATCCTCCCACCAAATTAGTGTTTGCACCCTTTAACATATTGTTATTATATTTTCTGTGATTATGTTAATAATACTAACCATACAAAAAGCTTTTGATTGCCTGCAGTGGAAATTACTTTAGAAAATATTAAGAGGAAATTGTTTTGATTTATATTATATTAATTTGTAAAAACAAAATATGACATTTCTACTCTAGTGCAAACCAGGGCCCTAATCCTGCAACAACTTGGGGTTAGATCCTAGCCCTACTGAAGTCCATGACCAAACTTCCATTGACTTCAGTGGGGCCAGATTTCTCCTTTGATGTTTCATTTTATACATTGTGAGTACTCAACTAGTCCCATTGAAGTAATGGGACTACTCACAGTGCATATAGATTTGTGTAAAGGATCCAAAATGCAAACACAAATAGTTGCAGGTACAAAAAGTTGATGCTCAGTTAAGGTCAATCTGAAGCTACAGTATATACCATAGTGTGCATTAACTTTTTAAAAAGTTCGCTCAAAACTAGTGGTAAAACTGGCTATCTGCTTATACAGGAAAATTAAGAAAAAATACCACTGATGTGAAATTGCTAGAAATAACAATGACCCTAGCTTTTCCAACTCTCATGGGACCAGATTAATTCCTAGCATAACTCTTTTGCCCTCAGAGGAACTACACTAAACTAGGGATGAATTTGGCCTACTATGCCAGCAAATAATACATATTATAAAGCTAATTTGTGCAGTGAAAGGCTTTGAGGCAGAGCACTGACATGGGGAAAGAAATGAAAAACAATGTTTTACTATGTTACATTATTTAGACCAGGGGTGGCCGACCTGAGCCTGAGAAGGAGCCAGAATTTACCAATGAACATTGCCAAAGAGCCACAGTAATATGTCAGCAGCCCCCCATCAGCTCCACACACCTCCCTCCCCGCTGCTCCCAGCACCTCCCGCCCACCGGCAGCCCTGCCAATCTGCACCTCCCCTTCCCTCGCTGTACCTCCTGATCAGCTGTTTCGTTGTGCAGGAGGCTTTGGAGTGGGGAGGGGGAGGAGCGAGGGCACAGCAGGCTCAGGGGAGGGGGCGGGAAGGGGTAGAGTGGGGGCAAAGCCTGTGGCAGAGCCAGAGGTTGAGCAGTGAGCGCCCCCTGGCATATTAGAAAGTTGGCACCTGTAGCTCCAGCCCCGGAGTCGGTGCCAATACAAGGAGCCGCATATTAACTTCTAAAGAGCCGCATGTGGCTCCAGAGCCATAGGTTGGCCACCCCTGATTTAGATCTTTAAAATGCTATTATAAATCTTGAAAAACATATTTTGTTCTCCTGGCTCAACACTGTTTTACAGGGACATTCAGAAGCATGTGGAGTGTACAGGAAGGAGATAGATCAGAAAACGTCTTGGGCGAATAACATTTTCATGGATGGGCACACTTTTAAATACAAAGGCAGCACAGACAATTTCAACATATAAAGAGCATGGGGCAAATACTGTGCTTTCCCACTGTGGTCAAGGGAGAGGATAGGGACTGGGAACCTTGGGGTGGGTGTGTGCAGGCTAGGAGTACAGACAGTGAGAGAATACATCATCCCTCTCCAGTCCTAGGAAGGTTATCTGGAAGAGATCATACAACAGCTGGCTGTTATCTTTTCCCAGGGTCTCTGAAAGCAGCTGTGGCACTTTCTTGGTAGCATGGCTCCAATGGAATAGCACTGCCAGGAAGCAAGAGCTAGAAGGGGTATTAGGAACCAGAGTTGGTGCAGAGGCATTGGAACTTGTTTTAATGACCCTAACTCATCTTGGATGCCAGATATCTGCACAGATTTCTGGGGATCTGCCAAACTCAGGGGCAGGCCCCTTAGCCTTTTCTATACACCCAATGAAACAGTGTGTGGAGATTCTTGCCAGGGGATCTCTGCAGAGATTTTGTCCTGCAGGAAGATAATGATACAGGTCAAGGATTTATTTCCTTACTTTTGACCTTAACGTTTCTTAAAAAAGAAAACCCAAATCTCCCTTTCTTAAAATACTTTTTTTTAATTAATCTTTCAGGTGTCCTATAAGGTATGAAGTTTTAAAGGGACAATTTCATGTCTGGTATTTATTGAGAATAAGAATATATTTTTACATAGGTCATTGTATTTCCCTGATTAGATATTCTACATAGACTTTGCCTTATTTGTTTTCTGTTCTTGCCTCCAACACAGGCTTCATAGAATCATAGAATCATAGAATCTCAGGGTTGGAAGGGACCTCAGGAGGTCATCTAGTCCAACCCCCTGCTCAAAGCAGGACCAAACCCAACTAAATCAGCCCAGCCAGGGCTTTGTCAAGCCTGACCTTAAAAACCTCTAAGGAAGGAGATTCCACTACCTCCCTAGGTAACCCATTCCAGTTCTTCACCACCCTACTAGTGAAAAAGTTTTTCCTAATGTCCAACCTAAACCTCCCCCTCTGCAACTTGAGACCATTACTCCTTGTTCTGTCATCTTCTATCACTGAGAACAATAAATTAGAAGAGATAAATTGGCTTGAGTGGCATTGGATTACCCAGCAACAACAACAAAACAAAACAAAAACCAAGGTTGTTGTTTTTTAAACACACACACACTCAACTTCCAAATAAGTGTACATATGGAAATTAACCTATTTGTGAACAGTACTAAGAGGTATTTGATGACAAAGGACACAATTTCCATTAAATTAAAAAGTTATGAACTATTTTACCAGAAAAACAAAATAAAAATTAAAACTATCCTGTTACCTCATTCATTACACAGTGCATAGGTTTACCTTACATGTGTACAAATTAAAATAAGATAATGTGTATTAAACAGAAAACCTGGTCCCTATATGTCATTACTTTCACCTTACAAATCTGTATGTATAGATCTATACACCTGTTTACCTGGGTCTAAATAGAATTAATTCCTGTTTAAAATTGAAATCTCCTATTTCTTGTAATTTATATACAAACATTTAAAGGGTGCCTGTTTTAAATTGAGCTGCATAACTCCACCTAACTAGCCAAAATTGGCCAATCAAAAATTAACCTGAAAGGATTTAACACCCTCCTCATCACCCCAAAAATATCATTGCTCACACAGAACCCCCTCAACTGTGTTTTCATATTTTACTGTAGTGTTGATTTTTGTTATTTTATTGTGCTGTGGGATGGTTCTTCATGTGGATTGCAAACATAGGCCCCAAACATGCACATGCTTAATTTTACACATTGCAGGCCGTCCCATAGACTTCAATAGTACTACTCACAACGTCAGCACATGCATAAGTCTTTGTAGGATTGGGACCTTTATTGCTGTCAGGGCATCTATAGCTCTTATTTTGTTTTTGAGGTTTGTTTGTTTTTAACATTTAAATAGAAAGAAATCATAATAAATAGATGATGGATTTTGCAGCATGACCTGAAGATCAAGATATAGGCTATTTTGGACTAAAGTTATTGAGCGAGTTCCAAAACCAAACCCAAGGCCCATTCATGGAAAACAACCTACCAGCAGCCCTGTCGTGGGGAGCTGGCTGGCCCCTGGAGGAGTCAGACACCCAGCCTAACTGACAGGCTCCACTAAGGCAAATGAGCCAACCCAGTGAGACCCAAGAATCCCTTAATGTCAACTGGCAAGAGGGTTACAGTAATATCTTGATTCTGGTACCTACATTCTGGTTCACCAAAAATCTCATGTGAGATCTTAAATAAAAGCTGCAGCCACAGTGGTCATTAATGTTATTGTGAAATGTATGTATGGGAGCCTAGTGAAATATCTTTCCACATGGCAACTCGATTCATTCCCTCAAGGTAAATGTATTAAAAACACACACACAGAAGGAGGTTTAAGTTTTTACCTTTATTAAAGATGTTTACAATAATTACTCCTCAATAGCATACTTTATGCTATTGTTCATCCAGAAAGGCAACTGAAAGGTTTGCTGTTAGATAAAGTTTTACATATGTATCCGCGTGTCAAAGGTTACAATGATAATAGGCTTGATGTAGCACAGCACTGGCATGGGGTATGTAAGTGCAAAGTCAAAAGCAATGATCAGGCAAAGACCACTGCAGTCCCTGACCCGGATAGGTCTCAAAAAGTAACTGTAAGAGTAATTGAGCAGATCTGTTTGCACTGTGGTCCCGCAGGGATTGTTTCTTGGCTCTGTGCTGTTTAACATCTTTATTAATGACCTGGAAGCAGTGCTTAATTTGTAATGAAAGGTGCTGGGACTCAAGCAATTAGATGCCATGGCTCAAGCAACTTTTTTACTTTCATAAGTGATGCGGCAAGCCCAGAGGTGCTGGGGCTATAAACCACCAAGCCTAGAGGTGTCGGGGCTCATCCCTGGCAAGTTCTAGCTCAAATTAATCACTGCCTGGAAGAAAACAAAGTCATCACTGATAAAGTTTGCAGATGACACAAAAATTGGGGGAGTGGTAAAAAATGAAGAGGACAGGTCACTGATTCAGAACAATCTAGATTGCTTGGTAAACTGGGTACAAGCAGTGTGTTTTAATAAGGCTAAATGTAAATGTATACATCTGGGAACAAAGAATGTAGGCCCATACTTACAGGATGGGGGGATTCTATCCTGGGAGGTAGTGACTCTGAAAGAGATTTGGGTGTCATTATGGATAATCAGCTGAACATGAGCTACCAATCTGATGCTGTAGCCAAAAAAGCTAATGCGATCCTGGGATGCATAAACAGGGGAATCTTGAGTACTAGAGAGGTTATTTTACCTCTTTATTTGGTACTGGTGTGACCACTGCTGGAATACTGTGTCCAGTTCTGGGGCCCACAAGTCAAAGAGGATGTTGATAAATTGGAGAGGGTTCAGAGAAGAGCTACGAGAATGATTAAAGGATTAGAAAATGTGACTTATAGTGACAGATTGAAGGAGCTCAATCTATTTAGCTTAACAAAGAGAAGGTTACGGGGTGATTCGATTATAGGTACCTGTGACGGGTTGGTTCACAGAAACCCCCTTGGGAGCTGCCAGCTGATGTGCAAAGGCCACCTCTGTTTCTATTCTCCCCTGCCAGCTACTGGTGGTTCCAGGGCTCAGTTTTGCTGAAGCCAGACACACCTATCTGCTTCAGACACAGACCAGAGTCTGAACCACCTATCCCAAAGCTGCAGGGTTTACCTGAGAACAGCTCACAGAAGCCTGCTTGCCCTTAGCACTCAGATGTCCAATTCCCAATGGAGTCTAAACCCAAATAAATCCGTTTTACCCTGTATAAGCTTTATACAGAGTAAACTCATAAATTGTTCGCCCTCTATAACACTGATAGAGAGATATGCACAGCTGTTTGCTCCCCCAGGTATTAATACATACTCTGAGTTAATTAATAAGTAGAAAGTGATTTTATTAAATACAGATAGTAGGATTTAAGTGATTTCAAGTAGTAACAGACAGAACAAAAGAAGTTACCAAGCAAAATAAAATAAAATACGCAAATCTATGTCTAATTGCACTAAATACAGATAAGATCCTCACCAGTTCCAAAATGTTCCCTTTTACAGGCTAATCTTCTTTTAGCCTGGGTCCAGCAATCACTCACACCCCCTGTAGTTTTCAGTTTCCTTCAAGTGTCCTGTGGGGGTGGAGAGGCTCCTTCTTTAGCCAGCTGAAGACAAAATGGAGGGGTCTCCCACAGGTTTAAATAGACTGTCTCTTGTGGGTGGAGACCCCCTCCTCTCCCTCTGTAGAATCCAGTCACAGAATGGAGATTCGGAATCACATGGGCAGGTCACATGCCCATGCATGACTCAGGACTGCAGGTAGCAGCCATTACCCACATGCTGCCTTGAACGTCCTCAGGTAGACTTCTAATGTGGATTGGAATCTTCCAAGCTCTTTTGTCTGTTAAGTGCCCCCTGACTGAACACCTAATTTGCACATTCCTTTCCCAAGAAGTCACCAAATGTTCTAACTGAGGCCCCTTAGAAATCAAGCAATCATACAGCCAATGTTCATAACTTTGAACACACAAATGGTGCCTGCATACAACTAGGGTGAACATAACCAGTAGATCACAACCTTTACATAGATGTGTTACATGGCCTATGTAGTAAAACCCTATTCCAGTTATATTATACATACATTTATGAGCCCCTTTATGGGGTACACTGTCACAGTACCTACTTGGGGAAACAAACATTTAATAATAGGTTCTTCAATTTAGCAGACAAAGGTGTAACACGATCCAATGGCTAGAAGTTGAAGCTAAACAAATTCAGACTGGAAATAAAGGTAAATTGTTTCAATCAATAATTACTCATCAAAAATTTACGCAAGGGTCACAGCAGATTTGTCATCATTGGCAATTTTAAATCAAGACTAGCTGCTTTTCTAAAATCTTCTCTGGGAATTATTTTGTTGAAGTTCTATGGCCTGTGTTAGACAGGAGTTCAAACTAGATGACCACAATAGTCTCTTCTGGCCTTAGACTCTATTAATCCTGCAATAATGAGAGCATTGCCTTTTAGCAGGAGCAAGGGCAAAGAAAGGAGCATGTATCTAATTATTTGCATTGCAATTGCACCTGGAAGTCCCAGCCCCTTTGTACTAGGCACTGCAGACACATGTAACAATGAGATAGTTCCTGCCCAACAAGCACACATCCAAGCAGTAGTTGCATGCTGAGGCTCACACCTAAACCCTTTTCTCTCAGACATGTCCGTTCTTTGCCCACAAATTGTCCTTTTTAATTTGCACTCTTGGGAGTAAGGAGAGGGCATACAAAGAAAGGACATGGGACTGCCATTCGATTCAGGGATCTAACTGTACCTAGTGCTTAGTGTTTGCTGCACCATGTATACGCTCCAGTCGCACTTGCAATAGAGTGTAACTTTACTTCTAGAACGTAACATAAAATCTCCAAATCTTAGGCCTGAAAGCAATTTCCAGGCATTGAAGTTCTAAGGTCCTATTGTCCCAGGTCCTTGCACAGAAGCCTTCCACCTCCACAATCTGTAAAAGGGCCAGCAACAATCACAGTTCCTTCCCTGGAGGGGTACAGGGACTGCTCCCTCCATGCTTCCCTTGCCCCCAGGGATTCAGAGCAGGCTGAGAGCAGCAGGGACACAGGCTGCACTATCCCAAAGAATGGTACAGCCAGTGCACCCACGCTGCACACTGGGGAGTTTGAAGGGAGGGACTCTGTGAGCTCCACTGGGACAATGCAGCTCTGCACCATCCCCTACTTTCTCCTAAGGCACATGCTGGTCTTTACTGATCAGGTACTTCTTGTCACTAAGAAGATAATTTAGGGGGTGAACATGTTATGGGCATAATCCAGAACAGCAGACTTCAAATCTCCTAATCTTTTATGCAACGGTTGTGTTTAGCTGAGGTTCATTTTCAGTTACACTCTCCTGCTTTCGTGGCGGAGTTACTCTTGTATTGATTTACTTGCAGCTAAAACACATCACCTGGGGAAACGGCAAAGATTTAGCTCTTCATTTATTTCCATCTCTCTGGTGAAAGCCTCATCTCTGCTATGGTCCCTTTATGCGGGGTTAAAAGGCATAAAGGAGAACTAAAAGCCTCATACGAGGCTATAAGAAAGGTACTGTGGAAGCACTGTGAAAGATAGCCATAAGGCTGCCTTTGGTAAATCCTCACAAGCTCTGACAGAGGCCTCTTATGGGCACAGCACAGAATACCCCTGGTGTCTAAGGGCCTGATCCTGCAAGATCTGTGCCTCCTGAGAGGTGCTGAACACTCCAAATTCCCAGTTAATTCAGTGGAAGTTAACAGTAGTCATCCCTTTGCAGGAAGCATTTAGCAATTTGCAGGATCATGTCCAGGTCTATAGCTTGATAAGCAGGTGGGGATGTATATTTATTCTGAATGAGTACTTTTCATATTTGGTAGTTTCTTGACTGCATGTTAACATTTGTTTATAACCCGCAGAACACATGACAGTTTAGATAATAGATTGGGAAGTTTGGAAGGTTCCATGAAGACAGTGTATGGGAAATGTTTGCTCCTGGGTTTTGGATCATTTACAAATGTTTCAAATATATAAGGCAATGTCAATGTAAACAATTAAAGCAATACATTGGGAATTTCAAAGCAGTTATGTGCCCAAATCTCACTGAAAATCTCCCATCTTCCATTTTTTAAGAAAATAAGTATTAATCAGTATCCCAGAGCCTTCCTATTTAAGGGAGTAAAGTTCAGCCTACCAGTGTTCTGGGGTGCTATACTTTAGTATACATGGTAATAAAATGTTACATTCTTGTACAGAATAGAGCTTAGTTCCAAAATACTGTGTCCTAGCTACATAGATTGGTGATTTGACAGCAAAACATATATATGAGAAAATGTCTGGGAAACAGAAAAAGCACTTTAGTATCTTATTTTAATTTAGAAAAATAAAACTAGTAAAAGATCAGGCTCAATGTCATCTAAATCACAGTAATACTGAGAGAACTGAACATATTGGGCTATAAAATAAGTCTTAGTGCCATCACCACACAGATGTTATAATACATTGTGCTGACAAACAACTTGCCTTGAGCAATATACATTTAATAGCAGAGGCTCAAAACAAAGCACTAAAGTAATCTAAATAGAACAGAAACAGCTTTTGAAATTAGGTAGGCTGAACTGAACGTGATGTCTGTTGTGGAAAACTACTGTTTTAGGTTATAACAACAACCCTTCTGAGCAGGGCCGGCTCCAGTGTTTTTGCTGCCCCAAGCAGCGGAAAAAAAAGCAAAAAAAAAAAAAGCCGCGATCGGCACTTCTACCGCCGCTTCAGTCCGAGGGACTGAGGGACCCGCTGCTGAATTGCCGCTGAAGAGCCGGACGTGCCGCCCCTTTCCGTTGGCCACCCCAAGCACCTGCTTGCTGCACTGGTGCCTGGAGCCGGACCTGCTTCTGAGATTACATTTAGGTAATGAATGGATTTAGGAGAGGCGGTGATATCTTCTGTGAAGAGTTTTCTCCTGCTATGTTAGTGTTAAAGAATAAACCAAGATTTTTGCCACAGATGTTCAAATGCCTTTAAACACCCTTTCAACAAGTGATGATATGAGCAAGGGATAAGCCAGGGAGAATTTAGACAGACATTGAGATTTAAGAGTAATGCAAAGTATCCCATTTTTCAGAATGATTAGAAGAACTGTATATAATAATTTGGCTTTTTAAAAATGAATTAAAAATCATTGCAAGCGTATAACAATTTCCTTACATTTAGTATTCTAGAAACAGTGTATAATTTGAGGCTCAGTTTGGTTTTAGATATGACTAGAGACTTTAAGGGGAGTGATGAGATATAGAAATGAACCTATTCCAGGCTGAGGGATTGTCTCTCAGTAAATTTATAAATTAAAAATAAGGTAAAGAAAATATTGAAATACTGAAGCATAAGTGATAAACCAGGAATCCCTTAAAAAAACCCAATAAATTTAACAAAAATCCTAGAGTCAAACATTGCTTAATAAGAAAAGTATAGCATGAATTGGAAATTAAATTATTAAGAGTTCCACATTGGCCTATGTACAGAAGAGTGAGAACAAAGATTAAGAATGTGTTTTGGCAGGCAATTCAAACTTCTTAATCTTTCATTCATCTTGTGTGTACAATACCAGACACTTACACAGGAAAACTAGAAAGCAAAATAGCTCAGCTCTTAAACAAATAGTAAAAAAATATATATATATATTTTATACATTTGTAGAGAGATTGTCATTAAGGATCTAAGTGCCATACAATAAAGCTGGTGCAAAAAATGTATCTCAACTAAAGATCCAAGCAGCCTAAACACACAGTCAAGTTGAACCAAAGAATCTGGCACAAAGCCCTCAAGCCCAAGAGATGAAAAGGATTAATTCCCAGTTAATACAGGGCCTAATCCAGAAGGCGGCTGAGGCAAAGCTCCCAATGCTGAAGAATTAGGATGTTATTGCTTTGGCTGGTCATTTCAAAGCATTCATTTTAAGGTACATTCTACTTGTGTCAGGAATGGTAAAACAGACTGAAGAGTATTTCTACAATGGGGAACTAGTCACAGTTAGAGTCTCTGGGCACTACCATAATACAAATAGATAGTGCTCACTTCAAAGTTTTCATTAAGTTATCATCCAGCTCTATGTTCAAAATGTTAAACTGTTCAAGATAGAAACATGAAAACATTTAATTCCTATACACAGCAGTCACAATCCCAAAAGACATTAAGGGCATGTCTACACTGGCGGAGTTACAGCGCCGCTCAGAGCGTTGAAGGGAAACCACTGTTGTGTGTTCACACTGTCAGCTGCCTGCGCAATAGCGTGTTCACACTTGCAGCGGTATTTGGAGTGGTGCACTCTGGGCAGCCATCCCACGGAGCATCTCTTCCTCTTCTGCTGCTAAGAGTTGTGGGAAGGCAGAAGGGGTCACAGGGCATCCTGGGTCCTGTCCCAATGCCCCATGATGCATTGCTTCACATCCCAGCAATCCCTGTGCTTCCGTCCGCATTTGGCACCATCTTTCAATGGTTTGTGTACTGCGTGCCCTGCCTCTTCAGGCTGCAGAAATGGATCTCAAACTGTTGACCAGTATGCTGCTCACTCTGACTAACACGTCACGAGTGGCAGTGGTTATTCCTTAAACTACAAAGACATAAGGAGTGTGACATTAATCTCGCGACACGTAGTAGCTACGACACGAGATTGCTTGTGGCATTCACGGAGGTGCTGACCACAGTGGAACGCTGCTTTTGGGCTCAGGAAACAAGCACTGAGTGGTGGGATCACATCGTGATGCATGTCTGGGATGACGAGCAGTGGCTGCAGAACTTTTGGATGAGGAAAGCCACATTCATGTGTGATGAGCTCGCCCCAGCCCTGAAGCGCAAGGACATGAGTGTGACGTTGCACTCCATATGATTTTATGAAAATATGCTGAGTGTGAATATAATGTAACTGGAATATGCTTCATGCAAAAGGTCTTTTGTAATGTATCATTTAAAAGCTTATAATCTACTGAGTATGGTCATCCTACTTGTATAAATGTATCATTCTTGTATTTGAAACTAGAAATATGAAATATAACTCTGAGGTCCTATTGTAATTATGCAAAGTCTGGGCCATTAATGGTGGTTTGGAATCTTGATGGCTCCCATCAACTAGGACAATTGGTTGTAAATGGTTCTGTTTACTTGCAAGCCTTCCTATGAGTCAGGCCAGGAAGAATGAAGGCTTCGGATCTCACAGGACATGTGACCATGTCACCTGGTACAGGAATCCATCTTAAACCTGGTGCTTTTCCATTTAGAAGGAGGGGTGGGGACCCAGAGAGACAAAAGATTCCCGCCTTGGGCCAAAGCTATATAAGGGGGTGGAACAGAACAAAGTAGGTTCCAGTCATGAGAAATCCCCTAGTTACCACCTAAGCTGGAGCTAACAAGAACTATACCAGGGGAGAGGATTGGGTCCAGACTAGGAAGGAGTCCAGTCTGTGAAAGAAGCTTATTGGAACATTTCTGAGGGTGAGATTTATCTGTATTCAGTTTCCTAGTGTATTAGGCTTAGACTTGCGTGCTTTGTTTTATTTTGCTTGGTAACTTACTTTGTTCTGTCTGTTATTACTTGGAACCACTTAAATCCTACTTTTTATACTTAATAAAATCACTTTTGCTTATTAACTAACCCAGAGTAAGCAATTAATACCTGGGGGAGCAAACAGCTCTGCATATCTCTCTATCAGTGTTATAGAGGGCAGACAATTTATGAGTTTACCCTGTATAAGCTTTATACAGAGTAAAATGGATTTATTTGTGGTTTGGATCCCATTGGGAGCTGGGTGTCTGTGTGCTAGAGACAGGAACACTTGCTAAGCTGTTTTCAGTTAAGTATGCAGCTTTGGGGGCGTGGGTCAGAACCTGGGTCTGTGTTGCAGCAGATTAGCATATCTGGCTCAACAAGACAGGGTTCTGAAGTCCCAAGCTGGCAGGGAAAATGGGCTCGGAGGTAGTCTCAGCACATCAGGTGACAGTCCCAAGGGGGTCTCTGTGACCAAACCCATCACAACAAGAATGAGAACTGCCCTGCCATTGGAGAAGTGTGTGGCGATTGCACTGTGGAAGCTGGCTACTCCAGACTGCTACCGATCAGTCGCGAAACAGTTCCGAGTGGGAAAGTCAACCACTGAACTCGTGTTGACGGAAATCTGCATGGCCATTAATCGCATCCTGCTCTGAAAGACCATGACTCTGGGCAAAGTGCGTGATATTCTGGATTGCTTTGTACAAATGGGCTTCCCTAACTGCGGCAGGGCAATAGATGGCACACGTATTCCAATTCTGGCACCAGACCACCTAGCCACCGAGTACATTAATCACAAGGGGTATTTCTCAGTGGTTCTCCAGGCACTTGTGGATCACTGTGGGCATTTCACAGACATTAACGCAGGCTGGTCCAGAAAGGTGCATGACGCACGCATCTTTCGGAACACTGGCCTGTTCAGGAAGTTGCAAGCAGGGACTTTCTTCCCGGACCAGAAGATCATTGATGGGGAAGTCAAAATGCCCATTGTGATCCTGGGAGACCCCGCCTACCTCTTAATGCCGTGGCTTATGAAGCCATACATGGGGCATCTTGACAGCAGCAAGGAGCGGTTCAACAGGCTGAACAAGTGCAGAATGACTGTTGGGTGTGCTTTTGGCCATTTAAAAGCCTGCTGGCACTGCCTCTATGGGAAGCTGGACCTGGCCCATGACACTATTCCTATGCTTATAGCCGCGTGCTGTACGCTTCATAATATTTGTGAAGGGAATGGTGAAAGCTTCACTCAGGGCTGGACCACAGAGGCTCAGAGCCTGGAGGCTGAGTTTGAACAGCCAGAGACCAGGGCTATTAGAGGGGCACAGCACGGGACCATAAGGATCAGGGATGCCTTGAGGCAGCAATTTGAAGCTGAAAGCCACTAATATTCGTTGCTATGCTCGGGAGCGCAGTGCTTATAATGCTTGGAGGTGATTGGTGCAGACGATGAAATATGTGGGTTTAACATAATTGTATGTTGCTTTGCAGGGCTTTTTTTGCTTTCAATTAATAGAATAAAGATTGCTTTCAAACCAACACAATTATTTTATTAATAAACAACAACCAGAGGAGAGAGTTAAACAAAACAAAAACAAAAAAACATCAGCAGTGAGGGGGGATGGGGGACGGAAAGGTCCCAGGAGGAGGTGTGGTCCCCAGACAGCTAAAGATTTGTGTATGTCCAGAGATCATATCCAACCTTCTCCTTTGGAGTACAATGCAGCGGGTACTGTACTTCAGCAGGGCCAAACTGCAGAGGGATGGGTGTTGAGTATAATGGGTATTGGGAGTCCACAGTGGTGGACTGTGAGGGGGGAGGAGTGGAATGCTGTGGGTATAGACTGGAGCCAGGAGGTTGATAACAGTGTTGGCGGTGTCTGGGGGGAGCATGGGAAAGAGTTTTGCGACAGCGGCTGCAGGGGAGGGCAGGCGTGGAGCTGCTCAGTTTGCAGAGCTAGTATCATCTGGAGCGTGTCTACTTGGTGCTCCATAACCTTTAAGAGCTTCTCCGTGGCTTCATTCTGGCATGCTGCATTCTCCTTTCGGTACCCTCTTCTTGCTGTTCCACCACTCCTTCAATTCCTGTTTCTCAGCGGCGGAGTACATCATAACATCACGCAGAAAGTCCTCCTTAGTTCTAATTGGCCACTTTCTAATTCTGCGCAGTTGGTCAGCCGCCGATAACAAAGAGGGAGACTGGGCTCCCAAGGTCCTCTCTGTGAAGTTTAAACACAACATTTTACAGAAGCAGTACTGTTTGCAACACAGAGAACACTGATTCATTAATTTAAAACACACCCAGTACTCACACACTTGTCATTAGCTGGCTGACCCCAGGCAAGCACACGAGCCACAAGACCCCCAAAATGGTGAGTAGCCACAGGGGCAGGGGAAATCACTCTTCCTGGACCCTGCTGTACACTGGGCATGTGGCTCTTAGTCTTGGGGAGAGCCAGCACTATAGGGGGAAAGTGTGGAGACAGGAATGATTCTCCAAGACTGCGGCTTCCATCCTGGCCCCTATGCGGCTTGCCTGTGTGCGGCAATGGTTCCCCCCCACCCCCGGGAGGGCACAATGGTGCGGGAAAGTTACCGTTAATGGGGCAAGAAACAAAGCAGCTCTGCCGAAGAACCTGCGGCAGCGGATTGCCCAGTATCTCCACGAGAGTTTCCTGGAGATCTCTGAGGGAGATTCCCGTGAAGTGAGGGAGTCAATCAACAGCCTGTTCCGCCACTCAGACTAGGCAAAATCAAATCCACTTACCAGGGGCCTCCTCTCCTGTTTGCACTTCGCCAACATCCGACAGCTATGACTGGCTAGCCTCCTCCTGGCTGCATGCATCTCTGACCTCTGAGTCATCCTCTGCCTCTGGGTCTCCTCCCCCTCCACATCCTCGTCCAAGATTTCCTCCTCCTGGCTCGGTCCACTCTCGACTGGCATGCGAGCCACCGAAGTATCCGCAGTGGCCTTTGCAGTGGAGGTGGGGTCGCTGCCGAGTACCGTGTCCAGCTCTTTGTAGAACCAGCAGCTCGTGGGCGCAGCACTGGAGTGGCAGTTTGCCTCCCACGCCTTGTGACAGGCATTCCACAGGTCCTTCACTTTGACCCTGCACTGCAGTGTGTCCCGGTCATGGCCCCTTTCTGTCATGCATCGTGAAATCTGTCCGTAGGTATCATAATTCCTACGGCTGGAGCACAGCTGGGACTGGATATCCTCCTCTCCCCAAATGCTGATGAGGTCCAGCAGCTTAGCATTGCTCCAAGCAGGGGATCGCCTGTTGCATGGAGCAGGCATGGCCACCTGGAAAGATGGGCTGAGACCACTGCACGCATCACCGAGCAAACAGGAAGGGGACTTTCAAAATTCCAAAGGAATTTATGGGGCGGAGATGACGGTTGGTCACCTGAGGGCAGGGCAGTAGAGTTCAAACAGATGATGAGAGATTGCGAGATGCGAGAACAGGGATTGTGGGACACCTCCCGGAGGCCAATCACAGCGCTGTAATCGAACACGGTGTCTACACTGGCACCGCAGCACTGTAAACCCGGCGCAGAAAGCTGTATGCCTCTCGTTGGAGTGGTTTTTTTAAAGCACTGCAACTGTGCAGTTTCTGCGCACTAAGTGGCTTGGCAGTGTGTACACCTCATGAGTTACAGCGCAGAAAGCTGCTTTACTGTGCAGAAATTTGCCAGTGTAGACAGGGCCTAAGATACAATAGTAGGGTAATACATATATGTTATTATTTCTTGGGCCAGGAAGAAAGGACTATGGGCCAAATCCTGCAACTCTTACATGAGTAGTTCCATTGATATCAAAGGGTCTACTTACACAACTAGAGCAGGATTTGACCCTGTTAAAAAATGACCAATGTCATTTAAATCAAAGGGAAAGTAGCCACTAATGGCTAGATTTCAAAGGGGCTGAGCACCTGTAATTCCCATTGGCTTCAGTACACATGTGAGTGCTTAGAACAAAACAAAAACAGACCATAAGTATTGCACCTACAACATTTGCATGTTGATTGCACCTGCAGTTGAACTTGGGTATTTACACCTCCAACTACCTGGTTGCAAGTGCAAATTTTAAGAGGTGGAAATACCCAGACTTTCACCCACAATTCAACTAAAAATACACCACCAAGTATTAATTTTTCCTTTCCTATTAAAGTAGCCATTGCTAAGAGTGGGAGGCTCAGAAACACTAGCTTAGTTTAAAACAAACGTTATGTTGAAATACACTTAACAATTCATTTTGATTGAAAAGTGCTCCTTTCTATGCAAGCTATCTGGCTAGGTGAAGTGGGTGCCCTATAAATGTACCACGAATGAGTGATGCCTAAATCATTAACTCTGCTGAAGGATAAACTCATTTAGTGAACCTTCCCTAAGTTACTTTACATCAAAGATAAACAAAACAAAAACAGAAATAGGGCAAGTTCTGGAGCCCTTATTCTTGGTGTTCCTATTAAAGTCAATGAGACTACTTACGTAAGCAAGATCAGGCTTTCATTGTGCTTCATTCCTGTGTTGTTGTTCCAATTAGGGAACTGCAATGACCATAATGAATAGGAGAAAAGGTGGGTGAGGTAAAATCTTTTATTGGACCAACTTCTGTTGGTGAGAGAGACAAGCTTTTGAGCTTACACACAGCTCTTCTTCAGGTCTGGGACAAACACAAACACGGCCTAGAAAAATGAATACGCTATTTGAAATTTGAGGAAGAGAACCATCCTTTTTTTTTTTTTTTTTAAAGTGTTCCTAATAACAAACAGTAATTTATTAGTTCATGATCTATTTGTGCCTATCCTACCCTGATTAAGCTCTACTTCCAACGTATAATGGAATTTTTGTATTTTCCTTAAGTTATAGAGAGAAACTGACTGGGTTGCTAACTCAGGGCACATGAAGTTTACAGTAAACTGATTAGGTAGCGGATGGACTCTAATACATAAATGCTTTAACAAGAACAACTCATATTCTAACAAAGGTTCATTTCATAATCTCTTCTATTTATTCTTTAGCATTCATTTTAAATTTTGTTTACCTTATTTTTACAACTAGGTACATTTTGAAACATTTTACAGAAAGGCAAGAAGCAAAATGTGTCTTTGAAAAGTTTCAGGATACTCAGTATAGAAACTTCCAAGATTTTCTTTCATTTCTTGTATCTGTATATGTAGTTATTGTGGTGGCTTCCTTTGGGAAACCAGCTCAACCTAAGTGTCATTATAAAACCAGTGACATTCATTTTTGTATCGGTGTTAGAACCCTTGGTATTATTGCACATATAGTACGCTTTGGAAAACACTCACAGTTCTGACAGTCTCTGAGCTTTGTGCTACAACCCTAAAAAGAACTGGACTGTTAAGGCTGATGCAATAGCCTCAACTCAGCATTTTCTTGATTTTATTGCCCCATATCTCAGCTTAGAAGGACACTGTTTCATCACTTAGGGCCAAAGTATGACCCATCTAAAAATGTTTGCAAAAGGGTCCAAGAATACCTGCTTGTGTTGCAACTAGCAGGAAGCTAGCTCCCTACTTAAACTCCAAACAAAGGATTAAATCCACTCTCCCCACACAAAGCTCAAGTGTTCAGGGGCTATGCGGGTGTAATGAAGAGACTGGAAGGAGTGAAATCATCCCAGCATTCCCTCTTTCCATGGCTGCTATTTCAATCTATGGACTGAAAGGGCAACCAGAGCCTCTCCACATCTGTTGCTTGGGATGCTGTAATCCTGAATTCCACAATAAGCACCGGAAGAAAACAAAAATCAATGGACACCAAAGGCAGAGGACAAAACCAGGAGTGAAAGAAGTGTTCTTCTCTCTTTATTTTCTCCCTGAGGCCTAGTCAACACCTAAACCTGCGATCAACCTAGCTATTTATCTCAGGGATGTCAGAGAGACATAGTTAAGCCTTACCTAATCTCCAGTGTAGACAGTGCTGGCTCAATGGAAGACTTTTTCCATCAGCCTAGCTACTGCCTCTTAAGGGGGTTGATTTACTACTGTGACAGAAAAACCCCTTCCATCATTGTAGCGAATGTCTACACTGAAGCTGGAGGGTACACGTCTCCTGAGAGTCCTCTGTCAGAGCCTAATGAAGCCCTGTGGGCTAGTTCCCAAGTGCAATAGCAGTCCCTTTGGTCAGAGAAGGCATTCCACAGAGCCTGCTCAGATCAGGGGGAGGGGTGGTGTCAGCCCACCCCTCTTGTGTGAAGCCTATTCTGGAGACAAGGACCTTAATTCCCATCCCACTAGAGCACATGGACTTCCCCTTATGTTTGGCAGGGGTTATCTGGTCCTTGTCCTCAAGGGGTCTGGAACCCCCTTTGTCTGTTGAGGGATAGGTAGGTGAACCCAGGCCACCTAGTCCCCTGGGTTCCAGCTCAGGGCCCATAAGCCAGGCAGGTAGAATCAGTCCTCAACAATTCTCCTGCTATACCCTGAGCTCCTTCTTGCCTCCGTTGGTTCTGTAGGCTTCTGCAGTCTGTCGTGCTGGTCATTCCTGCTTTGGGCTGTTGTCACTCTAGGGCCTGGTCTACACTATGAGTTTAGGTTGAATTTAGCAGTGTTAAATCGAATTAACCCTGCACCCGTCCACACAACGAAGCCATTTAGTTTGATATAAAGGGCTCTTAATATCTATTTCTGTACTCCTCTCTGACAAGGGGAGTAGCGCTGAAATTGACATTGCCGGTTCGAATTAGGGTTAGTGTGGATGAATTTCGACGGTATTGGCCTCCGGGAGCTATCCCACAGTGCACCATTGTGACCGCTCTGGACATCAATCTGAACTCGGATGCACTGGCCAGGTAGACAGGAAAAGCCCCGCAAACTTTTGAATTTCATTTCCTGTTTGCCCAGCGTGGAGAGCACAGGTAACCACGCAGAGCTCATCAGCACAGGTAACCATGCAGTCCGAGAACCGAAAAAGAGCACCAGCATGGACCGTACGGGAGGGACTGGAACTGAATGCGATATGGGGAGAGGATTCCGTGCTAGCAGAACTACGTTCTAAAAGACGAAATGCCAAAACATTTGAAAAAGTCTCCAAGGGCATGATAGAGAGAGGCCACAATAGAGACTCACTACAGTGCCGCGTGAAAGTTAAGGAGCTCAGACAAGCGTACCAGAAAACCAAAGAAGCAAACGGACGGTCCAGTGCAGAGCCACAGACATGCCGCTTCTACGCTGAGCTGCATGCAATTCTAGGGGGGGCCACCACTGCCCCACCCCTGACTGTGAATTCTGATGAGGGGTTACTCTGAGTCATGCCCGAGGATTCTGCGGATGGGGAAGAGGAGGAGGAGGAGGAGGAGGATGAGGAGGACGAGCTTGCAGAGAGCACACAGCACTCCGTTCTCCCCAACAGCCAGAATCTTTTTCTCACCCTGACTGAAGTACCCTCCGAACCCTCCCAAGGCGGTATCGCAGACCCCCTGGAAGGGACCTCTGGTGAGTGTACCTTTGTAAATATAAAACATGGTTTAAAAGCAAGCGTTTTTTAATGATTAATTTGCCCTGAGGACTTGGGATGCATTCGCGGCCAGTACAGCTACTGGAAAAGTCTGTTAACGTGTCTGGGGATGGAGCGGAAATCCTCCAGGGACATCTCCATGAAACTCTCCTGGAGGTACTCCAAAGGCCTTTGCAGAAGGTTTCTGGGCAGTGCAGCCTTATTCCGTCCTCCATGGTAGGACACTTGACCACGCCATGCTAGTAGCAAGTAATCTGGTATCATTGCATAACAAAGCCTTGCAGCGTATGGTCCCAGTGTTTGCTGGCATTCAAGCAACATCCGTTCTTTATCTTGCTGTGTTATCCTCAGGAGAGTGATATCGTTCATGGTAACCTGGTTGAAATACGGGAATTTAATTAAGGGGACAGAGGTGGCCGTTCCTACTGGGCTGTTTGCCTGTGGCTGAAAACAAATCCTTCCCTGCAGTTAGCCAAGCAGTGGGCGGGGGGTGGGAGGGGGAATGGCGCTGAGCTTTTCGCGTTTGGCTAGCAGGGATCTTCCCTGATACCAACCATGCGGTGGGGGGGAGGGGTAAAGCGATCATCCCAGAGAATTGGATGGGTGGCGGTGGGGTTAAGTTTGGTTTCTGCTGCTGCACGTTAACAGGAAAACCGCAGCACTCAACGGCCTTTTCTTGGTATGGGAAAGGAGGGCGCTGCTTTTTATTAAGGTTGCAGAAGCCGAAAGACAGTGGCTTACCATGGTTGCATACAAGCCGAATTCTGTTGCCCGGCCCTGCGTCTGTGATCTCTAACACCAAAGCCGCAGGCACTCAATATAATGCAAAATGTGACCTTGTACCGAAATCACATGTGCTATGTAATGTGAATAATGTTGTTCACCGTGAAAGAGTATAAGCATTGTTCTGTAAAATGTATCTTTTTAAATACTTCTCTCCCTTTTTTCCCCTCCCTCCCGCAGCTGCAAATTTTTCAAGCCTCCCTCCTCCGTCCCGAAGTCTAACTCAGATAAGGCAGCGAAAAAAACGCACACGAGACGAGATGTTATCGGAAATCATGAAATTGACCCGTGATGAAAGAGCTCATCTGAATGAGTGGAAGGACACGGTGTCACAGTACAGGAAAGATACCAGTGAACGTGAGGACAGGAGGGACCAACGTGAGGACAGGAGGGACGCTCAAGATGAGAGGTGGCAGGCTGCAACGCTGGGGCTGCTGCATGATCACTCGGACATGCTCCGGCGTCTGGTGGAGCTTCAGGAACGGCAGCAGCAGGATCACAGAGTGCCGCTGCAGCCCCTCTATAATGCCCTCCCACCTCCCCAAGTTCCAGAGCCTCCTCACCCAGACGTGTAAGAACGCGGGGGGGGGGGCAGGAGGCTCTGTGCACCCTGCCACTCCACCCCAGTGGACAGCCCAAGCAAAAGGCTGTCATTATTTTGAACTTTTTTAGTGGCCTTTTCCTTCCCTCCTATCCTCTTCCCAAACCCCACCCGGGCTACCTTGTCAGTTCTCTCCCTATGTTTATAATCAATTAATAAAGAATACATGATTTTTAAACGATAGTGACTTTATTTCCTTTTAAAGCAAGCTGTGATCGAAGGGGGGAGGGTGGGTTGCTTACAGGGAATGAGTCAATCAAGGGGGCGGGTTTTCATCAACGAGAAACAAACAGAACTTTCACACTGTAGCCTGGCCAGTCATGAAACTTGTTTTCAAAGCTTCTCTGATGTGCACCACTTCCTGGTGTGCTCTTCTAATCGCCCTGGTGTCTAGCTGCGCGTAATCAGTGGCCAGGCAATTTGCCTCAGCCTCCCACCCCACCATAAACGTCTCCCCCTTACTCTCACAGAGATTGTGGAGCACACAGCAAGCAGCAATAACAATGGGAATGTTGGTTTGGCTGAGGTCTGAGTGAGTCAGTAACGTGCGCCAGCGACCCTTTAAACGTCCAAATGCACATTCTACCACCATTCTGCACTTGCTCAGCCTGTAGTTGAAGAGCTCCTGACTACTGTCCAGGCTGCCTGTGTATGGCTTCATGAGCCATGGCATTAAGGGGTAGGCTGGGTCCCCAAGGATAACGATGGGCATCTCAACATCCCCAATGGTTATTTTCCGGTCTGGGAAGTAAATCCCTTGCTGCAGCCGTTTAAACAGACTAGTGTTCCTGAAGATGCGAGCGTCATGAACCCTTCCCGGCCATCTCACATTGATGTTGGTGAAACGTCCCTTGTGATCCACCAGTGCTTGCCGCACCATTGAAAAGTACCCCTTTCGGTTTATGTACTGGCTGCCCTGGTGCTCCGGTGCCAAGATAGGGATATGGGTTCCATCTATCGCCCCACCACAGTTAGGGAATCCCATTGCAGCAAAGCCATCTACTATGACCTGCGCATTTCCCAGAGTCATTACCTTTGGTAGCAGCAGCTCAGCAATTGCTTTGGCTACTTGCTTCACAGCAGCCCCCACAGTAGATTTGCCCACTCCAAATTGATTACCGACTGACCGGTAGCTGTCTGGCTTTGCAAGCTTCCACAGGGCTATCGCCACTCGCTTCTCAACTGTGAGGGCTGCTCTCATCTTGGTATTCTGGCGCTGCAGGGCAGGGGAAAGCAAGTCAAAGTTCCATGAAAGTGTCCTTACGCATGCGAAAGTTTCGCAGCCACTGGGTCGTCCCACACCTGCAACACTATGCGGTCCCACCAGTCTGTGCTTGTTTCCCGGGCCCAGAATTGGCGTTCCACGGCTAGAACCTGCCCCATTAACAACATGATCTCCAAAGCGCCGGGGCCCGCGGTTATAGAGAATTCTGTGTCCATGTCCATGTCCTCATCACTCTCGTCGCCGTGCTGCCGTCGCCGCCTCCTCCTCGCCTGGTTTTGCAGGTTCTGGTTCAGCATAAACTGCACGATAATGCGCGAGATGTTTACAATGTTCATGACGGCTGTCTTGAGCTGAGCGGGATCCATGCTTGCCGTGGTATGGCGTCTGCACAGTTCACCCAGGAAAAAAGGCGCAAAATGGTTGTCTGCTGTTGCTTTCACAGAGTGAGGGGAAGGATGTACCCAGAACCACCCGCGACAATGTTTTTTGCCCCATCAGGCATTGGGATCTCAACCCAGAATTCCAATGGGCGGGGGAGACTGCGGGAACTATGGGATAGCTACCCACAGTGCAACGCTCCGGAAGTCGACGCTAGCCTCGGTACATGGACGCACACCGCCGAATTAATGTGCTTAGTGTGGCTGCATGCACTCAACTTTATACAATCGGTTGCCAAAAATCGAATTCTGTAAATTCGGAGTAATCCCATAGTGTAGACATATCCTAGGGCAGCATCTCACCAGCTTACAGGTAGGATCATTTTTCCCTAGCTTGCTTGCTCCTCTGGCAGTCATCCCACCACTCCGCTTCTGAGCTCTTTTATTCTCCCACCTGCTGAGGGGCTACCAATCAGTGCTGGCCAGCAATTGTTGCATTAATGCTTTGGTTGCCAGTTCTGCATGGATTCTATATACCCCATGATAGGCCAGTTATCCCCCACTTTACAAGCTCCCAAGCCTCTCCACTGCATGTTAGCCCAGAGGACATGGTGGAGGGCTAAAGCTGTGGTGGATCCCAATGGGAAACCAGCTCAACGTAAGTGTCATCATAATATCAGTGACACACTCTAAATAATAATGAACCAAATCCCAAAAGGAGAGGGTCACTGAGAAAACACTCACTGCAAAGTCTGATTCCCTGTGAGAGAGGAAACAGGTAGTTGATAAGTTGAAACCCAGATTGGATAACTCCCAGCTACAGCACCCAAATAAAAAGAAACCAGTTTAATTTTTTGTTTACAGATTACTTCAGGTAATACAGTAGAACAGTGGTCCCCAACCTTTTCCTTCTGGCGGGCGCCAAAAAAAACCGAGCGCTGCCGGCGGGTGCCAAAAAACAAACAAACAAACAAAAAAACCCGAGCGCTGCCGGCGGAGCAAAACCAAAAAAAACAAAGCCAAGAGCTCTGCGGGCGCACTTACACCGCGTTGGGGACCCCTGCAGTAGAACCTCACAGTTACAAAAGCCTCGGGAATGGAGGTTGTTTGTAATTCTTTCAAAAGTTTACAACTGAACATTGACTTAATACCGCTTTGAAACTTTACTATGCAGAAGAAAATGCTGCTTTTAACCATTTTAATTTAAATGAAACAAGCACAGAAACAGTTTCCTAACTTTGTCAATTTTTTAAAACTTTCCTTTTTTTTTTAAAAAACAAACAGTTTACATTTAACGCAGTACTGTATTATATTTGCTTCTGTTATTTATTTAGGTCTCTGCTGCTGCCTGATTGCATACTTCTGGTTCCAAACATGGAAGATACAAGCCCCTTAAAGTTTACATCAAAGAGAAAAAGACTCTCCACAAAACTTTGAAAAATGTGATATTTGTCAAGAAAAATCAAAAGAATGCAAAAAATGGTCAAAAGTTATCAGCTCTGGACAGAATTCCATGATGCTGGCAGCAGAAGCCAGGAGAAATAAATTGTACTGGTGGCTACTGGATGAGTTTTCTAATTTAGATGATGTGCCACCAATACTCTATCAGAGGGGTTGCTTTCAGCAATACACAAGCAAATCATATTTGGTACATGTCAGATTTGTATTGAACCCAGGAAAGAAAATAGACTCTGAATCCGATCAGAGAACATCACATTCACCTGCTTCTGTAGCTACCAGAGCAAGCACAACCTCTAGTCCTGGTCCTGTTGCATTGTTTGCTTGAGAAAAAACACACAAGAAAGATAAGAAACTTCATATAATAGAAACATTTGAGAGAGCAACCAATCTAATGGAGGTAGCACTTCAAAGAGCAGATGATGACATGTTGCATAAAATATCTGTGGAAGACTTGATTGCTAAGGATATAGTTTATCACTCAACATACCTTTCTACTTGAGAAAAACAAATCTCTTAAACCAAAGCCATCTAGTTACACTGCAACAATACAGTCACCTTAGGATACTGCATTTTATCAGCTGATTGAAGAGACAGACAATCTTATGTACAACAAGAAGGCTCTTCTGTTAAAACTGTGACAAAGATATAAAGCCCTACTTCCCTGAGACATAGAAACTGCAAGCTATTCCATTAGTAAATTACAGGCAAGATCAGAAAAACACTATGGTTCTGCAATTTCATTCCATGCATAGCATGGACTAAGCAAGTCCACCTTTGTTCTACGCAGTGCAATAAAAATAGTTGATACTATCTAAGCTGCTAGTTTCTGAAGCAGGAAGTTAAGTCATCCAAATGTTTTCTGGATATTCTTCTCGCGAATAAGCCTGATGAACAGCTTTCAAATAAATAAGTGGTTATCAGTGGTCTGAAATAGCCAAAATGAAAGCCTCAGAATATTATCCAAAGCCAGGTGATCGTAGTTTAAAGAGGTCAGCTATTTTTGTGCCCCATTGATGCAGGAGTTTGTCCTTTAATTGATAAAGCAGCATTTAATTCAGCCAGCAATGAGCATCATCTTTCAGGAGACATTCAGTGAAGGTGCCTCTGACTTGCAGAGGGCATAGTATTTAACAATTCCAAAATTATCACACTACTGCACACCTATGCCATGAATTTGGGTCTCGCAATTTAACTGACATACTACATACCTTCATGGATTCTGCATCAATTATGATGAGCTGAGAGGGTTCATTACTAGTGCTGCAAAACCTGAAATAGAAAGACTCCGGGGAGGAGAGTTCATTCCAAATGAAATTGTACTACTTCAAGCTCATGGAAATCCCATCCATGAAGGAGATGATAATATAGACAATAGTATATAGACCACTGATGGAAAGAATACATTTAATTCAATGGCTAGAATAGTATTTCAAGAAAAGTCTGAAGATATTTCTTCTGATGGTGGACTATCACTGAAGCATGGGAAAGAAAGGTCATTTACTCACCCCAGGCAATCAGAGTCTCTTACTCAGTGTTCAGCATTTGAAAAACTTAGAACACATCTAGAACCAACTCACCATGAAAAAGTACTTGAGAAAATACTCATCACCTAAATATGAACGCCGTTTGAGATCTCCCCTGGTGTCTTTTAAGACTACTACATGAGTTATTACCAATACCAAATTATGTCCACACTCAGGTGATTCCATTTTGGTTGATTTCAACCACAAGCTTGGAACTAAGAACTCCTCCAAAGCAATTGCATATGCATCTATTTGGATGCCAAATCAGTTGACATGGTCACAGTCTATACTATAATCCTGAAATGTAAGGAAAAGTCAGCAGCTCTAGGACCCCAGCATGTGGTTCAGACCATGGATTGGCAGCTGTATGGGGTGGAGGCGATGTGTGTGTGGTGTGGCTGGGTGCCCTCCCTGCAGAGCAGCTGAGCCGGGGAGCAGAGCAACAGGAGGGACCCGCACTTTAACTCTTCCAGGAGAGGCAGCGGAACAGCTAGGAGCTGCACAGAGGGGCTGTTGCTTTCCAGGAGGGGAGGGGCTGCAAGGGGGGGCATAACTTGAGCTGTTCCAGGGTTGTGCCTCCCCACTCTCAGCAGGTATGAGTTGTCTTTGGGTCACTGTACAGAGAGCTGCTCCCCCATCTGCCCACCCTTGTGCATCCAGACCCCCCCATATCCAGATGTCCGCAGTGAGCCTCAAGCCCCCGCACCCAAACTCCCCACCCCATCAAGCCTCACCCCCTGCATCCTGAGTCCCCTTGCACCCACCCCTGCCTAGCCTAGCCTCACCTCCTCCTGTATCGGGTCCCCACCCCTACACTCAGACCATCCCCGCTGAGTCCCCCACACTCAAATCCCCCCCCCCCCAACGAGCCTCACACTCCCTGCCCCTGGACCACCCTGATGAGCCCCCCCATACCCAGATCCCAATCCCACTGAGCCCCAACCAGCTTCACCTGAACTCCTACCCCACAAGCCCCCCACTTCCCCAGCACCCGAACCCCCTTGCCAAGTCCTATCTCCCCACTGCTAAGTCCAGATCCCCTTGCTAAGCCCCAACCACCTTCACCTGGACCCCTCTGCAGAGTCCCATTGCCCGTGCATCTGAAACACCCCAACAAGCCCCTGTGCATTCAGATCCCTCCCACACCTAGATGCCCCACAGAGCTGCCCACACCCAGATTGCCCCACACAGAACCCTCTCACCCCACACCTGGATTCCCCCCATACTAAGCCCCTCCACAGTTGGATGTTGCCAGGCTAAGCCTGCTGGCCCACACCTAGTGCATCTGGCATGGAGGGGCAGGGCCCCAGGGTGTTTCTGGGGAAGGCCTGGCCCTTGTGCTGTGTCATGGTCGGATGCAGCCTCACCACCAAGCCTGTGTCCCCAGAAAGGGGAGGCTGCAGGATGATCTCCCACCTCCATGCAGCCTGTGGCCTCTACTCCTCATTGCCATGCTGGAGCTGCCACATTTATTTATTGACAAATAAAACTTGCAGAATTTTAAAATATTGTGTGCAGAATTTTTATTTTTTTGGTGCAGAATCTCTGGAATAGAGCAGGGAGGAGGTACTCAGGTAATTCCAGCATGTATCTGACAAACATTGGCTGACACTCAAAAGGTGTTTGAGTTTGCAAACATCATTAAAGAGCTTAATGATGCTGTAACTCAGCATATGTTACCACTACTGGAGAAATTTCAAATATGGGGGTAGGTTTCAGAGGGGTAGACGTGTTAGTCTGTATCAGTAAAAACAACGAGGAGTCCTTGTGGCACCTTAGAGACTAACAAATGTATTTGTGCATAAGCTTATTTATAAGCTTATTTTATTTGTTGCATCTGATGAAGTGGGTTATATCCCACGAAAGCTTATGCCCAAATACATTTGTTAGTCTCTAAGGTGCCACAAGGACTCCAAATATGGGGGTATGTCCCATCTCCTACATTCAAGTTCTGGGATCATTTTTTCCAGGTTATCTAGATACTACTTCTAAACATCTGTGCAAAGTGAGAGGCTGATTGGAAAAAACACACACACACTCTCTCTCTCTCTCTCTTCCCCCCCCCCCCTACTTCTTTACTACAAACAGGACCAACTAAACCATGTAGATACCAGTCTACATTATTGACATGTTAAATCTCCCTGAAAAAGTACACAGTGCCTTCGAATCTGGGGAATTTGCTGATGATAACGATGTTGACTAAAAATGTCACCAGCGCTATTACATTTCAATGACACCTATATAAATTTATTATTAGATTTCGTTGTACCCTTTAGATTGTTGTGATGCTTTGAGGTCACAAAAAAATCCAATTTTATGTCTTGAAATGATACATGGAGTCATTACGTTAATAGCAAGGAATGCAAATAGTTGAAAGTGGTCATTTTAATGTGTTGATGGTGTCATTATTTCTTTTTCTATGGTAATGGCATCACTTTACAGCTCCACATCATATCTCATCTTAAAGTAGACTTAATAAGCTTTCAAATGATGTATGACGTGCGTGTGTGTAGAGAGGGTACATTAAATTGACCAAATTGGTGGTGTTTTCCGCTCACCTATATGCATCTCCTTCCCCCAAGCACATGCCCCTGAGCAGCATTCATTAGTGTTTGTGCTTTACCTAGGAAAAGTGTGAAGGAGACCTCGCTCAATGGATCACACAGTGGAAGACAGGAGGGCCGTTCTCTTTTCCGGATGGGAGAGGAGTGCCTGGGCAGCTTTCCTGCATATTGTGGATGGAAAGTGCCTTTTCTGAATGGGCTAGGGGGAATCTTGAAAGCCCTCTGTATTGTGGGGTGAAGAGCATTCTCTCAGGAGGGTCCCTGAGCAGCCCCCCTTGTGGGATGGATAGTGCTCAGCACCCTCTCAGGATGAGATACATGTTGCTGTGCAGGGCTCCTGTATTGTGGAATGCACTCTTGGAATGGGGTAGAAGTCTGGACAGCCCCCTGTGTTGTGGGGTGGGCAGCACCCAGCACCCTCTGGGGATGGGGCAGGGGAGTCCCAGGACAGCCCCCTGTATTGTGGGGTGGGGAGCACCCAGCATCCTCTGGGGATGGGGTGGGGGGGTTCCGGGACAGCTCCCTGTATTGTGGGGTGGGGAGTGCCCAGCGCCCTCTGGCGATGGGGCGGGGGGCGGTCCCGGGACAGCCCCCTGTATTGTGGGGTGGGGAGCGCCCTCTGGCGATGAGGCAGGGGAGTCCCAGGACAGCCCCATGTGTTGTGGGGTGCGGAGCGCCCAGCACCCTCTGGCGATGGGGTGGGGGGTCCCAGGACAGCCCCCTGTGTTGTGGGGTGGGGAGCGCCCAGCGCCCTCTGTGGCGGGGTGAGGGCAGTCCCTGGAGAGGACAGGAGGAGGGTCCCTGGGGGCTGCCCTCGGCTCTGCACCGCCTCCTCGCCGGCCTCCCCTCTCCCTCCCTGGCCGTCTGCGGCTCCAGCTCCGGCTCCGGCTGCCATTGGCTTAGCGGCCCCATCCGGGCACTTGGCGCAGCGCTACTGCTCAGCCCGAGCGGTCCCAATATGGCGGAGGTGAGCGGGGAAAGCGGGCAGGGGCGCTGGGGTCCGGCCGGCTCGCTGCGGGGCCCCGCCGCGGGGAGGCCGCTCGCGCTGGTCCCGCCGGCCCGGTAACCTTCCTCCGGAGACGGGAGGCCTGCAGCGGGGCTCCGGGGGCGGCATGAGGGCTGGCGGAGCCGTCCGCACCGGGGCAGCGGGAGCCTGCGCGACTAGGCCGCGGCCGCTCGCTCTGCGGAGCGGAGCGGGGTGCCGGGTCCCAGCCCCGGGGCGGCGGACAGGCCCCGGGCCCGGCCGGGGCGGGCTGGTTCCCTGGCCGGGGCGCGCAGAGGAGCCCAGCGGCTAGCGAGAGGGGCAGGGGGAATTGGCCGGTGGAAGGAGGAGGGAGACCCGGGCTAGGGTGCGCGGAGGAGGCGGCGGCCGGTCCGTCACTCCCTGCCCCTGTCACCTCCCGACCGGGCCGGGAGAGTTGGGGTGGCTGGACGGGGCTCCTTCTCCGGGGCCTCTCAGGAGACCGGGCCGGGGAGAGGGAAGAGAGGAGATGTGGCGGAGGAGAGAGCAAGCGAGAGACTGGGGCAGCGGGGATTGGGATGGAGGGACAGGACGGAGGGGACGGGAGAAAAGCGCTGAGGAGGAGAAATGAGGCGTCTACCCTAGGGGGATGGGGAGAGACAAGAGATAGAGAGGAGGAAGAAAACTGGGGGAAGGACAGAGAGCGATGCGGGGAGGCAGGGAACTTGAAATGATTGAGAAACCTACCTGTTATTTTAGCTGTAGGATTCCTTCCCTGATTTCTATTGGCAGCGCATCCATCTAACATCTCTGCCTCTTTCTCCTTTATATTCCAGGCTTCCTTTGGAAGTTCGAGCCCAGGTTTGTCCTGTTTACTTCATTCTATGGTCCCAACAGCTGGGTAGCGTTTGGTAGGGGCTGGGTTGCAGGTGATTCTGTGAAAGATCCACCACAAACTTTTTCTACTTCTTTACAAAGTTCCCCCTCCTTCCCCCCCAGTTAGTTCACTTTAAATGTTTTATTTCCATGTCTCCAGTTTGCTGCCTAATAACAGATGGAGTGTGCTGTAGAGCAGTTCTCTCACCAAATCTGTAGTCTCAACTAATTGCCCAATAATTTATCCTTGTGTAACTTGATTTTTTTTTTTTTAAACTTTTGGAAGTCAACTTCTTAGTAAAAATATGTAGACTTAAGAGAGTGACCACTTCACTGATATCCCTTAACTACAGGCTCCTAAAATTCTGATACTAGTTATTAACAAGTTTCAAACACTTTTCAGTTATTAGTCTTTCTTCTTAACCTTAATATTAAGTATTATTATTTATCCCCCATTTAAGGTCTCAATCCTGAACAAATGTATAAACATTTAACTTTACACATGCAGCTATTCCCACTAACTTTAATGGGACTGTTCATGTGTAAGATTAAGTTCATGTATAAGTGTTTTTAGGATCAGGACCTTATTTTGCTTTTGTTCCTGAACAATCGTCATTCTCCAGATGAGCTCAAATAGTAATTTATCTTTGATAACAAAAATTAGTCTTTACAATTTAATTGGCTGCATTTTAACTACATTTGTTAAACTTATTAATTTAAAATAAAATGTTTACATATCTGAATGAAAATACTTTGTCAGATCCATTATTGAATATTCCAAGTTAGTTAAGTAAATGGTATATTTTTGTTTAAAGACTGTAAATGGAATACACTTTCCACTTTAGTTATACAAACAAATGTAAAACAACACAGTGCAGTAATTGGCAAGTGTAGTTTTCAGAATATATAATGTACAGCATCTTATATTTGAAATTATTATTTAACAATTATGTATATGGATACTTCTTTAGAAGCTGTGGGAGCAATGTCTAAATAATGTAACTAAAACATTCAACATGTAAATGTAGTTGTTATAATTAAAAGGATATTATCAACTAGTTTTAGGCTCTCTAGATTTTGAGAGTTCTACAAGACCTAATATGAATTGTCAAGTTTTAATGGATGCTTTTTTTAAAATATAAAAGGAACAACTTTTGGTTTGAAATGTTTCCCTGCAGTGTTGTGAACTCAAACAATACTGTTCTAGTGAGAACTGGAAAATGAAATTGAGTGTTTGTTTTATTTCTGGATAATGAAAATAATGTTGAAAAAGAAAGTAATGTTTAAATCTAGGAAGTGAACAAGAAATTTAATGCTTTAAAAATCTTAAGTGTTAGCAATAAAGGGAAGGATCTTTTAAAAATGAGTATTATGAGACTTTGCCTTTGAACCCAGAAGTACGGTGTGCGTTTTTTATGAAACCTAGGACCAATATGGATGTTTCAATTAAATTTAAAATCAAAACCGCATATGGAAATCAGTTCCTACCAAAAATATTTCTGGGCACTTTCTGCGATCTAAAAGTTACAACATAGTGCTAGTGCAAAAGAACCTGAAAGTGAAACTGAATGGAAAAGAAAGTGTAACTGGCTAGTCTGTCTACCCTAGCTGAAAGAATGCAATAAGTAAATAGAATAGTGAACAGTTAAATTTTTAAGTTCTTTCTTTCAGTAATCTGTGATGTCTTGTGGTGTAGAATACTTATTTTTTTTTTAAATGTTTTAAATCTAGTGGTTTCCTTTCTAATATTGTCATAAAAATGTATTTAAATTAGAAAATGCAAAGCAACAGAATTGTTTAAAAAAAAAAAAAAAGACTGTAGATAGCCACTTAAATAATGTAGCAATTTCTGTTGGGCCAGATAGTTGTCACTTACATTATATTCCAAAGAAATTAATAAATGAACATAGTCTGTTTCTTGTTCTGTATCTTTCGTGTATCTTATTTGAGAATTAGAACTCCAGTGGAGTTTGTTCCTCCATTCTGAATAAACTACATAGAATGCAATTGAATTTTAATGAAACATCTCATTCATGGGACTAAATTCTTCTGACATAGGTGCTCAATTCTTATTTTGCTATTAGAAGAAAGTTGATTCATCAGAACAGCTTTGAAGCTAGGCTGGCTATTCTAACAGTGAAAAGATATGCTAGTCTCTTGTCAAAGACAGGCTCCACAAGCGACATTCTGCTTCTAGTTACAGCATCAAATCTAAGACCTTGTGTCAGAACTATATTTTACATTGTTATGCTCATTTTGGACATGTTTTTTAAGAATCTCGTGGTTCTTATCTTATACACAGTAAAATGTGTAGATATGACTAGACTTTCTGAAAATGACCTAATTTGATCACTTTCAACGTAATCTCTTTAGATCTCCAAGTGGCTCAAATTGCAGAGCACAAAATTGCACCTACAGTTTACAGGTACAAAAATGGAGGCCCAGTTAAAGCCACTTGAAAACTTGTTCCTTACTCTATATCTAGAGAATATTGACCTTTCATTTAAAAGAATGCATACAATCTTATTTTGATTATAGTATGGCTTGTATGTTGGAAAAGTGATTCATATTGTTTTTCTTGTAGTTGGTTCTTTATCTTCTGAGGATCATGATTTTGACCCTACTGCTGAAATGTTGGTACATGACTATGATGATGAGAGAACTCTTGAAGAGGAGGAAATGATGGAGGAGGGCAAAAACTTCAACTCTGAAATTGAAGATTTAGAAAAGGTAGGAGAGGGGCTTTTACCTTCTTTTCCTAATCATACAGCTACACTGTACTTACTTTAGTAAATACAAAGGACATTCTACCTTCTTTCATTTATCTCGTTTAAGTAAATTCCATTCAAACAATAGTAAATGCCTTTGCAGCCAATTTAAAATAGTCAGATTTAGCTATTGGATATATGCGGGTGGATCTTCAGTTGGAAGTTACCATAGAACTCAGTTGATCAGTTCCAAAGATTTCAGAGCTGTGTTAATTTAAAGTACTTCCCTTCTAATTAATATGACAATAGTGCTTTTGCTTTGGAACAGAAATTACTCACCCATGGAACAAGTTTGTCTTGTGTTTATAGTATTTGATACCACTGTATCCGTTCTTGTTTTTATTAAGTGGGAAATATATTAAAATCATACACCACAAATAGTATTTAATGAGGACTAGCTTCACTTCAAATCAGAACATTGATAAAGCACAGTATAAACTTTTATCATGGCCATGATTTCATTCTTACCGTCAATTGCTTTATTCCATAGCCTTGTTTAAGTATGATGGGCCAAATTAATGGTGGTTCTGAGGCATAAAATGGGTGTAAGTGAGTTTAGCTTGCATCAATTTGCCATTCTGTAAATGTGCAAAATAACTTGGCCCCCTCCTGCGTTATTTTACACTCTTCTGTTAGTTGCTTTTCCTGTTACACCCCATCTTCATCCTTGTCTGTGTGTCACCCATTTTGCACATCCACTGAATGCCAAATTGATGATAGTTATACTGCTGTTTGCTGAGCTGCTTATAGCACCATTCACATAGCTGCAGAATTTGGTCCAGTGATTTCCAGGGAGATGCACCTGGTAACCAGATCTGAAATTGGCTGTATATGTTTAATAGTGTAAGTTTGTATTTGCTGTATGTGGGACAACACTGCACATTGGTAGGCTTCCATACCACCAATTCTACACTTTAGAAATTACCAATTTTTGTTGTAGGTTTCATACATGCAGTTGTAAATCAGAAAAAACATGGTTTTAAAAACTACACTTGGTAAACTATTACTCCACAAAATTGCCTATTTGCTGCTATTTTGGAAGAGAAAGAATCAGTGCCAATAAATTAAAGGATATATTGTTTTAGGTCACAATCCTGCAAAAATTTAAGCATGTGCTTAAGTGTACTCACTGTGAGAAGTCTTTGCTGGGGCCTTAGATGACTACAAGAAAAAAAATCACTTAATCAGAATGTGAGTTCAACAAGAATTTTAAAACAATATTTATAAATACTTGAAAATATTTTCAAGTATCTCCATTGATATGAATCAGGCAACTGAATAATGCCTGGGAATTGCCACATTATTAATTGCAATAGGAAATACAGCCTGATGACGTGTAACAAGATGGGATTATCAAAAGCTGCTGGTATGCAGTTGCCCTCCCCAGTTCTTCCTCAGCTTACCCTCTTTGTCAGTCTCCCTATTTTCTCCTCCTCCTTACTTCCCCAAAACAAAAAAACTGGGAAGTCAGTATAAAAAGTATTTTTGGGGGTGGGTAGAAGCAAAAACTAACAATTGCTATGAAAATCTGTTGCTGGCTTCTTTGTGTGTCTCTGGCTGCAGCTGTGATTATAACATCTTGCCACATTGTAAGTCTTCAAGTTGATAATATGGTTGCTTCCTGCTTCACTATTTCATATTTTTTTTAATATATCTGGTATCATAAAGAAATGTTAGTCAATCATACTTTACACTGGATCAAATGATAAGAAACTGTTTTTATAGTCAGTTAATATTTACTTCTAAGCCTTCTCTTGTATATATCCAGTAAATAATTTTCAGAGAAATTTGAAACAGATTTTGAATGTGCCTTAAATACATGATGATGAGCCAAATTCAGCCATGTGTTAAAAAAATTTGAAATACATATTCAATTTTTTTCTAAAAAGGCAGTATTCTTCTTTTTGGAATTGGAGAGTTATAATCCTTTTAAATTCACTATTAAACTATTTCAAAATTAATCTTGTCCCTTTATGCTTGTATAACAATATGTAGTATTTGACAATATTAAAATGTTAAATATTTATAACTTTTCTTATATTAGGAAGGAAGCATGCCTTTAGAAGATTTACTGGCTTTCTATGGCTATGAACCTACAATTCCAGTTATAGCAGGTTCCAGTGCAGATAGCTCCCCAAGTGAACTTGCGGATGAACTGCCAGATATGACTCTGGACAAAGTAAGTCAAAAACATTTTTCTCTGTATTTAAGTTTAAAACTAGGAACCTGTGTGATCTTTGTCTCTCTCTAGGTATTACAAAAGTTATTGACACCTATTAGTCTGAATGCAAAGTATCCACACTAGTCGTCTTAATAGACATTGAGGATTTGCCTCTGATTTTACTTATTTACAGTACATTTGTAAATGAGGCACAATTTCATTAAAGTTATTGATGCTACACGAGTATAAAAGAAAGTAGAAGTTCTTGTCATTTGTAATGTTAAAGACTTAGTTTTATTTTGTTTAATATCACTTTTTAAAAAGTTAAATTTGGAACTTTCAGTAATGTGTGTGAAGCTGGGGACTAATATTTATGGCTTCAAATATATATACAGTGTATCAAAATTTCTGTGGATATACAGTTAATTTGAAAACTTGCTCCTGAATACTTTGGAGCGTACCCTTCAACTGAATATGAAAAGTATTAGATTTGTGGCAGGTGAGAGATAAACTTTCATATATGCAGAGACTGGGTGTATTATGCAACAAAGTATAAAACCTGAAACTTCAGTGTTTTAAATTGTGACTCTTGGAGATGATTTTCCCAGTTCTCCTTAACTTTTAAACTGACTGCTATGCACTTTAGAGTCCCATTAGGATGCACATTTCAGTGTTACCATATGGTTACAAAAAAATGTGGTCTGGATTGTTACCTGATGCATATCCAAATGCAGTTCTTCCTCTCCAACTTCTCTGTGTGGAAGAGGGAGGCTCAGACGCATCTACAAACTCTGTAGAAGTTGCTGTTCACTGTTAAGGGAAGGAGACTGAGTGGGGCAGGACCACAGGATTCACATCATCCTTTGTGCAGTCCTGCAGAGAACCCTAAGAAAAAGAAATATGGGTCTGGGCTGTATTAATTCTTCCAGAGAGTTCTGGGGGATGACATGGTCAGTGATCAGTTCCTGGTAGTGCAGCTCCAGTGGAGCTGTGATGCTAGGACTAGGGGAAACTCCAGATGGGCCAAGTTGATGCACAGCCACAGGGTCTTCAGAGATTTCTGGTTTGGGGGCAATCCCCAGTGGGCTTTTTCACTGAGGGCAACTCCGTCCCAACCCCCTCTCCTACCTCCCAGGGGTTTTAATGAGGTCAGGATGAAGAACCTCAGAGTCAACTCTGGAGTGAGTGGTAAAAAACCACTTTCACACTATTTTTGGTTTCTATACTTAAAAAATCTTAGGACTGTGATTCTGATTTTTTTGTGTTTAAGTTTTTGGGGAGTGTAGAAGAATAGAATAAATTTTGGTAAAAAGTTAGATAATGTATTTGCTAATAGAACCTCTAACTTGCTAGTTCCAAAGGCTCACCAACCTATACTTAGTACTAACTCTTTGATTTTTCTTTCTTTAATGATACAGGAGGAAATAGCTAAAGACCTCTTGTCAGGTGATGACGAAGAAACACAGTCTTCTGCTGATGACTTGACACCATCAGTTACTTCACATGAAGCTACAGACTTCTTTCCTCGACCATTAAGATGTAAGAAAACTAATGCTATAGTAGTGCCGAAACATTCTAAGCGCTGTATAGATATATAGAAAGATTGTCTAGTTACAAAATTAGGGCCCAATCCTGTGAGCTGCTGACACCATTGATTTCACTGGAAGTTGAGGAACACTGGCACTTTGCAGGATGTTCTAAGGGTATCATTTTTTGTTGACATTACTGATGATTCAACTATAGAATCTGATACTTTTCCATTGAGTTGTGATCACAGAAAAAATATGGTGGGTTAATTTCTTGACAAATACCCAATTATTAATTTGGCTTTTATTTGGAGTGCCCTCTTGTCCTTGTTTACAGGAAAGGGTAAAGAGGAGCACACAATCAAGTTTCTTTTAATCTACTATTCATTATTTTATATCTCTACCATATCTTCTCTCATACTTCTTTCCAAATTGATATATACTTGTTTAGCTCAATATTTTAAATGTCCCTGAAACAGTTGGATAACAGAATTTTAAATGGACAGTGTAGAGAACAGTTGCCTTTCAGATTACTTTGCTGTGGTAACTGGGGGTTAAATTGTAGTACTAGTATCTTCCTGTTGCTGTTCCCCAGACCTATACTTGCAGTGCCTTTGAGACAAATTATCTTATTTCCTTTGACAGTCAGCTATCCATTTCTAACGCACTCAGTTGCAGATATAGTACCTTCTACTGTTTAACTTTTCTGCTACAGGTCCACAGAAAAGTAAATTATTAAGAAGAGCTATTGACCATTGTCTCTAAATGAAAGCAGATGCTCTTTAGTTGTTTTAAAGTAAAGCAAAACAGATGCAATCGTAGTTCTATGTGCAAACTGTAAAATACTGCTAAGTAATACATTTTTTTTTTTTTTTTTTTGGTTTTGGTGCATATAAAGCAAACACTACGTATGATGGAGATAAGGAATCGGATGGTGAAGATGTTGAGGCAGACACTGGTAATTCATCTGAAGATTTGAGGAAGGTAACTAAAGTATTAATTACTTCCATATAATAAATCTCAGTGTAATTTTCTTACATAAAAAAAAAAATCTGAAATAAAAACAAATTGTATCTAAGACAGTGCTTTAACCCTGGAATCAAATGCATCTTGTATTGACATTTTTAATGCTCATATGTCTTTGAGTGTAAAGTTAAAGTGTGTGATTTTTGTTTTTGTTTTTTTGTTTTGTTTTTTGTTTTAAACCTTCAGGAAATAATGGTTGGTTCACAGTATCAGGCTGAAATACCACCTTACCTGGGCAAGTACAGTGATGATGAAAAGGGTAAGTTCTTCTGGTTTACTTCTACTTGGTTAAATAAAAATATTAAACATTACTTAAAAATCATGAGGTTAAAAAATTGACTTCAGAAGTTATAACAATAGTAACCAAGACAAAACAGTGCAACTAAATTATCTCATTGTAATATTTAATCCCAATGAATAACTTTGGGTATAAAATTCTCATAGAAAAGGAGAAATAAGAAAAATCAAATATTAAATCGGAAGGATAATAATACTAGACCATATCGTAAAATGGCTCCAGGAAGAGTTTGTTACCCACAGAAAATTCAAACTGCAATTGACCATGAGATCCATTATTCAGTGACCTTCAGAAAGAGCATCTTTGCTTCTCTTTTAGAGAGGTCAGGCACTTCAGCCATAATCAAAGAATATTATTGTATTGCCTTTAGAATGGCATAGTTTTGTGGGATACAAAACTGCTGCAGAAAAACATTAAGCAACAAACTCTCTGTTCTAAATAATTTCCTTTTACTGGTCAAGTAGTTTTGGAAAGAGAAATCCTGTGATCATTCTATAAATGTGCTTTTCTTTATTCCATTTGTTGCATGAGTCTGTCTCTATCTAAATTGAGGTAAAAATTTAGTTTCAGTAGGAAAAAAGAGTGGATTTATTCAGTTTAGATGAGATTTTTATCTGAATACCTTTCTGCCCCAACTTTCTGGATGGTAAACAGCTGTAGGATTCAGAAAAGGTAAGTATTAAAACTGAAACTTCCTCACTTCCAGATACATCTCTACCCCGATATAACATGAATTCGGATATAATGCGGTAAAGCAGCGCTCCGGGGGGGCGGGGCGGGGCTGTGCACTCCGGCAGATCAAAGCAAGTTCAATATAACGCGGTTTGACCTATAACGCAGTAAGATTTTTTGGCTCCCAAGGACAGCGTTCTATCGGGGTAGAGGTGTACATCAGGAAATCTTGGAACTGATTGTAGAGTGCATCAATAAATGGATGGTATTAATTTTTTTTCTGTACACTTTCAAAATTGTTTTGAATTACCTTTTTTACCTGTAAAATTCTATCAGAAAACAAATCTAATTAAACACAAGTCTGTGGGTGCTTTTGGTGTTTTCCGATTCCATTATGCCATTTGTCTATAACTCTATTTTTATTCCTCTGTTTCCTTTCTGGAGTCACTTTTAACAATTTAAAGTTAAATACAATGATAGGGAAATACAGCCTTCTTAAAACAGTTGAATATAGTGCTAAGTAGTTCGGCTGTTAGAGAAAAAATGACTTCTGGAAAAGGATAGGGTGTAGGAGAGAACAGCTGAGCGGTTTATACTGCTGTAATATTACAGTAGTCTTGTTATGGGTTTTTTGTTTTTAATAAAACTCCTGACCTTTCCTAAGATTTCATTTTAGAAATTAAAAGTACATGAAATGTACATCCTTGGTAACAGTGACAAAAGCAGCGGTGATTCTGGTGGCGTGGGCTTTGTGTTCCCTGGGACAGCTCTAAATTCAGTCTTGTAATGTTACTGTTTGTGAAAGCATCTTCTATTCTTGGGCAGCAACAGTATCTTATAAGGTGAAAAGGGTTGTTTTTTTAATTCCTCCTCATTGTAGGAGGTGCAGATCCTCCTCACTCTTTTGGCCTGTACCAGCCTTTGATTCCTTTGACTGTCTTGGATCAGATAATTTATCTAATTTTGCATTGTCTGCAGACTATATGACATGTTAAATGTAAAGTCAAAAATGTCTGGTCGTAATATTAAATATTTTAATAGCAGGGATTTAAATTTGAATGTTTGCTGCTAACGATAATTAATGTTCAAGTCATGTCTTTTGTTATTTGATATACGTAGAAGATATTTATAAAAGCCACTTACTTGCATATTAGATTTTTTCCAATGTGATTTGACAAAAGATGTAAAAATGCACAACCCAAACTCATTACAGAACATGTATGTCCCTTACGCTAGTAGTTGATGACTATTTGAGCCTGAAATCCCAATATTAGCATCAAGATCAGCACTTCTAATAATATATAGCAACAAGTTTTTTTGAAGACAGTGACTGCTTAGTCACCTGCTTTTTTCCAGCATGGAAAGTGTTTGAACTGACTGAGGAATAAATGTAGTGCTAGAATTCATATTTTTTACTGCTCATTTATTGGTTTATTCTCTTTTACTGTTTTCAAGGATTGTGTGCAACTCTAAGCAAACAGAGATGTGACTATATTCACTAGTTTATAAAACACCCAACTTTGTCATGTGTAAATATGCATAAATTTCTTGATTTGAATTCTCTAGTGGCCAGTAGATTTGATTTTTTTTTTTTAAATGACAGGTCCTTGTCCTTAGAATTCAGTCCCTTCCCTCCTTGTTCCAATATAGCCTGAATCTATTCACCTTTGTGGCACAGTGCAAGGCATATCTCTTTAGTGAGGTATATGGAAAGGGAGGGGGGTGTTATTTGTGTATGTGACAAGGTGCTGTCAATATGTTTGATTTGATTACCTCTAGCTACTTTCTTGTTTTCTATCTTTGGGGAAGCTGCTAATTTCTCATGTTGTAGTTCTAAAACATTTGTGCCAAAAACTAAAGTATATAAATTCACTGGGGCCATATAAATTTACATCTGCTGATATTTGGTCTACAGTATCAAAAACACGAGGATAGGTGTGCATGCTCTCTCACTCACACAACCTTATTTGTATCTCAATGGATTTTCCTCTTAACAGTGTATGAAAATGAAGATCAGTTACTTTGGAGACCTGAGGTGGTTTCAGAGATTAAGGTTAAAGAATACCTTTTTGAGACCTCGTTAAGAACTGGAAATGAAAAAAATATTGGAAGAATTCCTGAAGGAATACACACACGGGACAATGAACAAGTATGTTTTATATCCTATCAATTTGTGACACATTGCCTTCGAACTAGTGTGCGTTCTCTTTATGCGTATGTGCAACAGGTAACACAATATTCAAACATTTCTTTTTCACAGGAAGTGCAAAGTAAGACTCCGATCCTGTCAGTACTTAATTAAGCACGTGAATAAGGATTGGCAGGATTGGGGTCTATAATATCAATGTTTGTGATACAGCATGTGTATATGATTATGTTCTTAACAAACAGTTCTCAGTATAACGCACACCCAGCTATATCCACTTATATTTTCTTGTGAAACCTTATTTTAAGTGGTATATTTTTGTTTAAATTGTTTTTGTTTATGAAATTTTAATTTTATATGGTTAAAAATTAATTGACTGATATGCAGTTTGATCACTGAAGCTAGACACAGTACCTTAAACTGCTTAGCTACAAACTTTAAACGACTTGTTTTAAACAAAAATATTTCCTTAATTTCATAGGCACTCTATGAACTACTCAAATGTAACCATAATATAAAAGAAGCAATTGAGAAGTATTGCTCAAATGGAAAGGCATCTCAAGGTAAGAAATTTCTGAAATAGTAGGGAATACTTTAAGACTCTCTTCAAAGTTATAATGTACAGAAATACTGAGACCAGGTTCTCAGCCCTAGGTCATTACCCTTTTCACCACCTGAATGGAACAAAGTGGATGTAACATGACTGTAGCTGGCCAGTTTGGAATTTCTACTGGAGGAGTTCACAGCTGGTGCAAAGCTGGCAGAGCCAGTTCCTACACCACCAACAGTTTCACTCTTCCTTACTCTGATGGGGGTAGGGAGGAAGTGGAGCACAGCAACACTTTGCTCCCCTCTGGCATTTCTCAGCAGGTTTATAGAACTGCTGAGATCAGAGCCAGCTATTGTAAGTTAGAGCAGACTGCAGGCTGCTCTAACTCATGCCAAGGCTGCTTGAGAATCAAGAAACCATAGCTGGCTCTGTGATGTGGCCCCACCCTTTCCTGTACTGAACCCTGAATGTATTTCATCAGTACAGGATAGCTCCACTATATAGTAGGATAGGTTGGTTTCTGTTTTCCACCTCTTGTCCCCAGCCTTTATGCTTTCCTTAAAAGTTAGTAGAGCTGATCCATACAGATAACAGAGGGGTCGGTCTTTCACTCCCTGTAGTTCCCTTTCACCCTATGCACAGATGAAAGCAAAGGCAAACTTGGGGCTTGGTACTGCAGAAACATCTTCTGTATAGTGCTAATCTCGTTCAACTGCCATAGACTTAAAAAGAAGTTGAAAGCACTCAATACCATGCAGGGCTGAGCCCTAAAGTAGGCTGTGGAAATGCAGAAAAATGAAGTTAAAGGGATTTCGTTTTTAAAAAGACCCATTATAAGCAGTCCTGCTTCCTTAAAGTTTCAGATGAGGATGTTGTTTGGTCTGTGGAATGGCAAATTCAGGAGGTAGTCCCTGAAGTCAGCTAAGGCTTTTGGACAGTTTCAAAATACCGTTCTGATGACCCTAGCAAATATGGCATCCTTGCCAGGTTACATATTACTGCTCTAGTGCCCAATCTTGTAATGTGCCACGTTTGTAGTCCCACTAATTTTATTTGCCCTTACTATGTATTGTGCACTATATCATTTGAAATGAACAATTATTCCATCATTTATTTCAGTGAGACTTTTTAGCTAATAAGTATAATGTGAGAAATATGTAAAGAGTGTGGAAGGATAAAATGGTTGTTACGTCATGTGATAAAAGTATTCTGTGCATTACAGGCATTTTCACTGTAGTGTATGTGTTCACTACATATTGTTTCTGCATAAACTCCTATTAATTGGACTGCTTGCAGCCTAGATTTCAGTGAGGCTTTGCAAAGTAACACTAAAACCCAATAATGTGAAAAGATGCTGCATGGTAAGAAAGTTACACTTGTGGCAGCAGTTTGCGATCAGAGGAAAGTGTTCAGTCCATGGAACCAGGGTGGATTTGATTTAAATCAATTTGATTTAAATCACTAGTCAGGAAGACTCAATTTAATCATGGATTTCTACATAAAAGTGCATTCTTGTTGGTTGGTATAACCTTAATACATATTCTTCACAACTCTGAGATAGATGTAGGTTTCATTTTTAGGAGGTACACACTATAAATTTTTAAAGTGATGTTCCTTTCATCATCTTCAACGCAGCTTCCTCCTGAGAAGGAATACTTCTCATGATGTTGTTTCATTTGGGCAACCAGGCCTTGCATTTCTTTGTTGCACTGTTTGCATTTTGCACGCATGCCTGTCTTACCCACAGGTAGAGTAACATCATTAAAATATTCCCAAACTGGGTCTCTTTTATGGCCTGCTGCCATTATAGGTTTTCCATTCTAGTGAGAGAATGTTATGGTAGATCTCAAATCCATGAAGGCTACACTCAGACCTCAAGACTTGTGGAATATGCTGCTCAAACAGTTTCACTTTTGTTTCTACTGCCTGTCTCTCCCTTTTCACATTTATCTCCAGACTTCTTCTCCTTGTCCAGATCTATTCTGCCCCCAACAATCTTCTGTTCATTGAACTTTTTGAAACTTTGCACTTTTAGAGAGAGGTAAGGGATTGACTCTGTGTACACAAATTTGCAGAGGTACAATAGGGTTGAGGTCTGTTATTTCTCACCTCTATATATGATATTATTTAATTATTTAAAAATATATTTGCTGTTAACAAGCATGTTATCTCTGGAGACACAAATCCACAGTTTGAGAACTGCAAAACTAAGCATCTCTGATGGTATCTTCTAGACCAGGGGCGGGCAAACTTTTTGGCCTGAGGGCTGCATCGGGTTTCCAAAATTGTATGGAGGGCCGGTTAGCGGAGGCTGCGCCTCCCCAAACAGCCAGGCATGGCCCAGCCCTGCCCCCTATCTGACCCCTCCGCTTCTCGCCCCCTGATGGCCCCCCGGGGACTCCTGCCCCATCCAATCCCCCCTGTTCCCTGTCCCCTGACTGCCCCCCGCCACCCATCCAACCCCCCCTCTCATTCCTGACTGCCCCTCCACCCCCGGGACCCCTGTCCCATCCAACCATCCCTTCTCTCTGACCGCCCCCGGAACCCCTGCCCCTGACTGCCCCCTGCCGCCTCATCCAATCCCCCCTCTCATTCCTGACTGCCCCCTCCGGGACCCCTGCCCCCATTCAACCCCCCTGTTCCCCGCCCTCTGACCGGCCCAACCCCTATCCACACCCCCGACTACCACCCCGAACTCCCCTGCCCTCTATCCAACCCCCCCGCTCCCTGCCCCCTTACCGCGCTGCCTGGAGCACCAGTGGCTGGCGGTGCTACAGCCGCGCTGCCCAGAGCGCCAGGACAGGCAGCCGTGCTGCCCGTCTGGAGCCAGCCATGCCACCGTGCAGCACAGAGCACTGGGTCAGGCCGGGCTCTGCAGCTGCGCTGCCCCAGGAGCTCGCAGCCCCGCCGCCCAGAGCATTGCGCCGGCGGCAGAGTGAGCTGAGGCTGCGGGGGAGGGGCCGGGGGCTAGCCTCCTGGGGCAGGAGCAGGAGGGTCCCGCGGGCCGTAGTTTGCCCACCTCTTTTCTAGACGGAGCACTGAGTCCCATTGGGTAGATAGAAAGATTAACCTAAATAATCTGTACTGAAGCCCTGGAACCCCATAAGATTGGGTCCCTAATCCATGAACTATTGGAACTCATTTACAAAACTTTTCTTAAACATTACATGAATATATTGTCTCATACTATAGAATTCGAATTTATAATCCCTATTCCATGATGAGATCTTTTAGTTTTAATTAAGATACATTATAGCTATCTTTAGATAGGTTTTTTCCTCAAAAAGAGTATCAAACAAATCCAATTTTAAATAAAAGAACAATTTTGTTTTTGTTTTTTGTTTTTAAATCATTGATTTTTATCCACCCTGCATGAAACTCTCCCAGGGTCCTATAATGGGAATTTCAACCTACTGTATTGGGCTTGCTGGCAGGTTTCAGTGGCAGGTGGCAGTCAGGACATTCTCAGTGGAATGCCTGCACCCCTGGAATCTACTCCCTGCATTGTTCTGCCAGAATCCTGTTTTGGTGAGCTGCAGGACACGGTGTAAGAGTTCATTGATTGGTCAACTTTTTGAATAACTTAAGATTTCACTTAATAGGGAATTCTTGTTTTGGCAAAGAGATCATTTGTGTTGCCTGTAAGCTGAAAGGCTCTTGTTTTACTGTGTAACTGAATGATACAAAAAGGGCATTAAAAACAATAAGCAGTAATTACTACTATAACTGAGACTACCTCATAATAAATGTACAGATATGTGTTTTGCCTGCTACTATCTTGTTCCTTGATGAGGTAAATACATATCTCCTCTTTCAGTATACTTTAATGTGAAACAAAATCAAAACAAATTATGCCATAACAGGGAATGTCTGCTATTATATAGTGGTTTGAGTTGTGGGCGAATGGAGGTGAGAACCCAGGAATGTGATGATGGACACTGGTGTGGATTACTAAATCAGTTTTCTTTTAAACGATAGCAAACTATGCACTAAATACTAAGTAACAATAATATCAAACTTTGAAAAAGCAAGGGTAGTGGAGGCTAAAATGATCCTTATATAGAGTTTGAGCCACATGATCTTAAACTGTGTATTATAATACTAGGTTGAGGCACACAATAGAGAAAGATCTGAAACCCCATGGAAAACAGGTTTTTCCTTTGATCTGTGTGCGTGTGTTGAAAATGAACATTAACTTGCATTGTTACCAATTTGTAAAAAGAACGACAAGTTTTTTACAGAATTAAATGTATGGAAAAGCAGTTTCTCCTTTGCCTATTTTCCAAGGTCTGTTGTTCTTTGTACCCCTGCAAGAGTAGACACCTTTGAAACCAGTGCAGAAAAATATTCTGCTTCACATGCTGGTGGTGATTTCAAACCTTGGCAGATTTGGGCCCAGATCCACAAAGAAACATAGGCATTGCAACACATCGTATTTAGGCACCTTGTCACCCATTGGAATCCACAGCCCCAAGTTAGGTGCCCAGGCTCCCTGTACAATGCATGGGGTGAATTAGGTGGCTAAGAATGGGATCCACAAAAGCTAGCCCACTGAGTTGGAAGTCATCTAAACTAGCCAATAGGAAATGCTGAGGAGAGGAGTGAGGCCTAAGCCTCTCAGGTAGTTAGGCACCTATATCTGCGTGGTGTCTCAGCTGTGAACCCCTTCCTGGAGTTAGATGCCTAAGTGGCGTTTTTTTGTTTTTTGCAAGAAATGCAGGAGGTGGCAGTGGCCTCCCTTATAACTTCTCGCTCAGTAGTTCAGGTACTCAGGTGGGATATGGGAAACGCAGGTTCAGTTCCCCACCAAACCCTGCATGTCATGTGGAGAATGTATTTGAACTTGGATAAGCCACCTCTCAGATGCATGCGCTAATCACTGAACTATGGACTTTCTCTGGTCTGATGTCTATTTAATTATTTATATACAATGGGACAGATTGAGAGAGACCCATACCTGAATATCCCACAGTCCAGCGGTTAGGGCAGTCACACCTAAGAGGTGGAAAATCCAAGTGGGGGAAACGACGTTAAGCAGAGGGTTAATTGAACCTGTCTCCACATCTGAGGTGAGTGCCCTAACCACTGGGCTAAAGGTTATAAGGCTGGTCACCTCCATCCCCCCCAGCAATTTTGTCTGGGTTTAGGCATGCTCTGAAAATGCCTACTGGATTGGGCCCTGCAGGTGAGAAGATCCTCCTTGGGTTTAGGTGTGAGATAGGTGCTTAGACTGAGGCAGCTGTGTGCGTGCTCTCTGGCAGAAACTTAGGTGCCTAGGGAACTTTAATGGTGGAAACGCTGGCACCTAAGGATTTTAGGTGCCTCCAGGGTCACGCAGCAGCTAAGCAAGAGTTTTGGGGTTCTTGGTGGTGCCTAAATGTTGGATTTAGGTACTTAAAGGAGCAGTTAGGTGCCCAAGCCCTTTTGTGCACCTGGCCCTGGATGACGACTACAAATAAAAAAATAAAAAAAAATAAATGAAACTCTAACAATCCTTTATCATTCAGTGAACAGAGTAGTGCATCCAGAGTTGATGATTAGCAGATTGTCAGTTTTCTAACCAAGAGTATAATTAGAGGCTTCAGTGTATTAAGAATAAGACAAATTCTAAAGAATTTAGCAGTTGCTCTTCAAAGTGCATTTGGATTTTCATGAATGTTATCAGTACAAATGTTTGTAACTCAGTATCTGATGGAAATTATCTGAAAATAAGTGCTGTTCTTATTTTGGGAATCATCTAGAAGAGATGACAGCTTGGACAGAAGAAGAATGCAGAAACTTTGAACATGCACTTCTGATTTACGGGAAAGATTTTCATCTCATACAGAAAAATAAGGTAAGTGTTATATACTTAAATTGGATGGAGAGAATGGTAGTTTAGTCACTTAAAATCTATAAAAGCAACTAATTTAGCAGAAGCGTTCCTACAGTGAAATATGAGGCAATGTATTATAGCTGATATGTAATTTGCATGCTAACTTTACCACAAACGTCATTCAGCAGTCAACATTTTCAAGATCAGTCAACCTATTAGTCTCTGAAATAGTGTTGTATTCACATTGCATTCATTTATGCATTTATAATATAATTTTGTTGTGTTATACTCTATGCTGCTCTGGCTTTGCGCTGCCCTGGATTCATTCTCTGAGTCTAGACCAGGCAAAATAATAAAATACCTTAATTAACCTATCCATCTCATAGCCACCAGGGGCTTGGAGTTCTGCAGCCACACAGGACTCAGCCACTAAGGTGCTAGCAGGAAAGTGGAGTACTGTGCAGTTGTCATTCAACAGTCATTCTTTTGGCTAAGGAATGACGATGTGGACTGACTCAGCAAGGAGACCCATCTACTCCTCAAATGGAAGGATGGACGCTTCTGTAGGGGGATGGAGGGGAAGGAATAATTAATGGAATAAGAGCCTAGCTAGACTTAAGGATTGGTACTCTCAGAAACTGACCCGTCTTTGTATAAGGGGAAACAAGTGTATTTGAAGCCTCAAATTGCACAGTGCATGTAGATTCATGGATAATAGGGATAAAATGGATCTTTTGGATCATCTAGACCAGGGGTCAGCAACCTTTCAGAAGTGGTGTGCCGAGTCTTCATTTATTCACTTTAATTTAAGGTTTCGCGTGCCAGTAATACATTTTAACGTTTTTTAGAAGGTCTCTCTCTATAAGTCTATATTATATAACTAAACTATTGTTGTATGTAAAGTAAACAAGGTTTTCAAAATGTTTAAGAAGCTTCATTTAAAATTAAATTAAAATGCTGATCTTAAGCTGCCAGCCTGGGGTTCTGTTCACCTAGGCCTGCAGCGGGTTGAGCGCGGCCTGCGGCCGGGACGCCAGCTGGCATGGGGCTGGCAGCTGGGACCCCAGACCTGGGGGGGAG
>QXTE01000003.1:5602543-5613992 GCA_003942145.1 Platysternon megacephalum | reverse complement strand
AGGTGCAGGGTAGAAGGCTGGGTGTGGGCGGGGGGTTCAGGGGTGAGGGCAGAGGGCTGGGGGTGTGTGGAGGTGCAGGGTAGAAGGCTGGGTGTGTGTGAGGGGTTCAGGGGTGAGGGCAGAGGGCTGGGTGTGTGTGGAGGTGCAGGGTAGAAGGCTGTGTGTGTGTGAGGGGTTCAGGGGTGAGGGCAGAGGGCTGGGTGTGTGTGGAGGTGCAGGGTAGAAGGCTGGGTGTGGGGGGGGTTCAGGGGTGAAGGCTGGGGTGCTCGGCTTGTGGGGGTGCTCCCAGCCCCCTGCCCTGAGCGGCTCACGGCAGGGGCTGGAAGGGATATGCCCTGTTCCACCCGCTTCCCCAAGGCCCCGTCCCTACCTCTTCTCTGTCTCCTCTACAGAGCAGGGAGCACGCTGCGGCTCGGCTCCGCCCCCTTCCCCCCGGGGATCAGAAAGCACCACGCTGGGGGAAGAAGCGGGGGAGGGGGAAGCTTGGTTGCCGCAGGACCAAGCTTCTGCCTCCTGCCCCCGCAGGGGAGAGCGGTGGGCGGGGGGGCCGAGTGGGGCTGGGACTGGCAGGCAGCGGCGTGCCACCGAAAATAGGCTCGCGTGCCGTAGGTTGCCGACCCCTGATCTAGACCATCTCTCAGGACTACTTCCATTTTAATAGTCTAGTTTTGCACACACCTGTTGTCGGAGCCTGGGCAATCTCTGCTGACTAACCTTACAAAAAGGAGAGTTTCCATAATGCCTTACTTATTTTCCGTTTTAGCTTATTACTCTTCATACTGCTCTTAGCTTTCCTCCCTTTTTTCTTAACTTAACAATTTATGAAGAGTCAAAATATGCAGTTATGAACTGAGATTGAGACATTAATTTTTGTCCTGGATACTCTGTCTCAATGTAAAACTTAATTTTTAAAAAAGATTGGATTTTCTATAGCTGAGCATATTAAATTGCTTTATCGGGTGGATATAAAATAGTACATTTTCCAAATTTGTATTGTTAGAAGAATCTCCTCATCAAAAATGTACGATGGAGAGTACTACAAACCTGCCCCCTTCCACCCCTCCTCCCCCCCCCCCCTTTTTTTTAAACAAGCATGTTAATTCTTCCTGCCCCATTTTAGGTGAGAACTAGAACAGTTGCGGAATGTGTAGCATTCTACTACATGTGGAAGAAATCAGAACGTTATGATTACTTTGCTCAGCAAACAAGGTTTGGAAAGAAGAGGTACAACCATCATCCAGGGGTCACGTAAGTAGAGTGCTTGGAATATATCCTTTCTGTTGTCAGTTCTGCATCTAGAGTTTTTTCCAACTTTTATCAGGGTGGTGAAATGCTGCAGTGATGTTGGATTAAAGAAATCCATCTCCTAGTCACACACCCGTTTCTAATATAAGGATGTCTTTCTAGGGACTATATGGATCGGTTGGTAGATGAAGCAGAAGCCCTTGGTGGAGCAGTACATTCTTCAGCCTTAACTTCTAACAGCAGAACAGAGCCCATTCCTGATCAACAGCTCAGCATTCTGAACTCTATCACTGCCAATGACTTGACAGGTAAATCAAGAAAAATCAATATTTGAAGTTTAAAAGACTGTTTTCTGTTGTAACTGTACCTCAAGAAAGTCTATTTTTATTTAAATTGTGTGTTCATTTTTTTTTCCAGCATTGACCAATAGTGTAGCTACAGTCTGCCACTCTACAGATGTGAACTGCTTGGAAGATGCCTTTTCTCCTTTGGACAGCTTACCCCGAGCACCGGTTAATCATGTGCCTGTTGTAACAGAAGAGTTGCTTACCTTGCCTAATAATGGTGAAAGTGATTGTTTTAATTTATTTGAGACTGGATTTTATCACTCGGAGTTAAACCCAATGAACATGTGCAGTGAAGAGTCAGAGAGACCTGCCAAGAGATTAAAAATGGGGATTGCAGTCCCTGAATCCTTTATGAATGATGTTTCTGTAAATAACTTGGGTGTGGACTTTGAGAACCACACACATCATATTACCAGTGCCAAAATGGCTGTCTCAGTGGCTGACTTCAGCAGTCTATCTGCAAATGAGACAAATGGTTTCATCAGTGCCCACACTCTACACCAACATACTGCCCTTCACTCAGAATGATTCCAGTGGTGAACTACAAAAACAGTGGGTACTTAATGCAGCAGCAAACTTGATGGGAACTGTCAGGTTTGCTTAGTCTTTCACTGGAAGTTTGGACTTTATGACATCAGTGATGTCTTTGTATGTATAGAACTATATCTTGATTTATCAAGAATAATTTCATTTTTCAATCCATACGTGTGGAAATGTCATATGATGTTCGGCAGAGTTTGGGATTAAGAGAACTCTGGTGCAGCTTTAAGCTCTGCTTCAATTTTTTTTAAAGCCTGTAGACAGAGGTCACCATCTCAAAACCAGCACAGAAGTTGTGAACTGATTGAAGTGGCTTTTTAGTCTAAGTTACTTTTGCTGTAACAGATGCAGTGGAATAACAATGTTTACAGGTACAGATCCTGATTCCTGCTCAATGTAGCATTTTTTTTTTTTATAAAGGCAGGGATGGGTTTCTTTAATTTAAACTGCACAAACAAGGATGTTTTTTAATGGAACCTTCTCTCATGTGATACTAAACTAGGGCACTTCAGTTTACAAAACAGCGAGTTCATCTTGGTGGAAGCTAGCACAAGGGACTGTATGAGCAAAGTGTGAAGACATACACTTAGATGCTGTTGCAAAATTATAGGCCATGGCTACCTTACACAGAAGTAATTATACTGCCAGAAGGCTTCTGTGTACTTAAACTTATTGGCTAAACAAATGCATTTTAGAATATTGTATTCTGATGGGGTTTTGTCCACAACTTTTAAGAGTGTAATGTAATAAATAACACCAGTTATTTGTATCAACTTTTTTCTGAGGCAGCTGATGTATAAAGCCACAGTCTGCATGATTTAGGATTGACCACTAAATGGTTTACATTTGGGACACACTTAAATTGTTTGGAGCACTGCAGTTCATTTGAGGGACTATCTAGATTTTTTATATAGTGCAGTACAACCTTGAAGTATACATTTGAAAACTTCCTTTAGCATGGATTGTGTTTATTTCTTTTGGCAAGTCATTGTCTCAAAATGGCATTTCAATACTTTTCTCAAATGGGGATTGACAGAAGTACAAATGCATCTCATGCTCAAAATAATTGTTTATTCCAATCAATTTTTTGGTGACTATTCAGATGAAATTTTGGGTCACCATAAATTTTAATACCCTTTTATTTAAGTTGTGTTACAGATTCCAACAAAACATAGTATTGGTATGTGATATGCTTCCAGAGCATATAACTTTCAGGTTTGTGCTCTTTTTTTCATTTTTGTTTACAAGATTCTGAAGTTTAGCCCAGTACAATTGAATTGCAGTAGACTTTCCCACACACACTCAGACTTTTCTTTGCACTGTCTGTAATGCAGATTTAATTGCCACTAATTTGCTTGCATTTTTTTAAATGCTTAAGTTTGACTGCATTGGTAATATTTGTAGTAATTGCTTCAAGGTTATGCTGAGTAATTTAGTAGTAGAGACTTTGGGTAGTATTTGAAAGGGACGAGGGTATTTATTATATATACTGTGAACTGCATTGACATCCTGAGTTTTTGGATGCAGCGTACTCCCGAGTTTTCTTTACAGCATTGTAATGAAGATTGCTTTGAACTGTTTACGCAATAGCACATTTACCATAAAAATTAGTTTAGCACAGTGGACAAAAGTAGTTAGCGATAATTTGTTATCAATTCTTTAACTTAAACATCTGAAATATGTAATTCTAGTAAGTACACAGTAAATAACGGGTAGCCTTGGCTACAAATGTCAGAGTACAACACAGGGCCAAGTTGTCAGCTTCTTGTTGCTGTGTTTTGTGCTGAACTTTGTACCTTGTTTCTTTTGTTTATGAATCAACATATTTTATGTAATTTTGTAAAATACTGGCCATATTTTTTCATTGTTATACATTCAAGTTTAACTATGGGTTTACAGTGGCTGGTCTGTATAAAAATCATTACACAAAGATGACTGAATGCTTATACCAGTTGCACTTAAATGAACATGCCCATTCTCATTAGCTGATGCAGTAATATATTCAGTTTATCTATGCATTGCTGGAATCTTAATATAGACAGAGATTTGTCTAAAGTTTGGATTGTCGGCAAGTTGAATGGACACTTTAGTTATTTAATAAAGACTTTTGACCAAAATTCAGAAAGTGATATGAGAGAAAAATGATTTCCGGCTAGTCTAATAGATTTTTAAATTCTAATCTTATTTAGCCTCGTGGCTAGCTAGCTGGTAACGTTTACTTTTAATTCCTTGTTAAAATGAGGCAATAATTTGCAAGATTTGTAAATATGTACATTCTGCATATCTTTTTAGATATCTATTTCAATATTTTCTGACTACTTGTGTATAGTAACATTTTTGTGCATGCTTGATGTGACATTCATAAATTTGTACCACTATGACTTTATCCTTGTAAAATAGCTATTTATTGAATTTTTCTTTTAAAAGCTGGACTTACCTATTTTTCTCTCAGTTTAAACATTTAAATGGAGAACTTGTTACTGTTTATTAAAAGAATTGCGTTTTGAGGGTCAGCATGAAGATAACTGAATTGCAACCATATGAAGAAATTCTATTGCCTTGATTCTTGGATGGTGAAGCACAATTCTTGTAACAAACTGTGATGAATTCTTTGTCCTTTGCCACGTTTTTTTTCTTCATATGAACAAACCAAAAATCCAAATGGGCAATTGCAGTGTTGGTAGATGTCTCTTTTATGTACAGGGAATCTGAAGAGGATAGCTGATTCATTTAGAAGTGTAACTGGTGCTGTGATTATAGCAATACTTTTACTTTTGTTAGTCATGTCATCTTCTCATGCTAGATTTTTAAATGTTTAGTTTTCCTCTTGTCATGGTCAAACTGCTGAATTTACTTGAAGGATGTACATTACTGTTTGCAGAATACTAAATTGTGTACAATTAGGTCAATGAATTGTGCAATTGTTTCCTGTTTTTAATTTTTAAAACTGAGGGTCAAAAATGTGTGAAAACTTCAGATCCAGTAGAACATAGTAATACTACAGAATTTAACCAAAGTCTCTAGTGAATATTTCAACTTTGAATGTAAACTAATGGATAAACTGACCAACAGGGACACTATTTGCCCAGAGTTACAAGCACATTATCTACAAAGGGGAAACTAAATACAGTAATTTATGAAATGACAAGGTTACTATTTTTTAAATGTTTTTCACTTAAGGAAATTACCAATTATTGTTTAAAATAGTATAGGTCTGATTATGGCCCTCTTACATCACCAATGATTCCAGCCTTTCCCAGTTTGAAATAAGCACCCTGTGTATAATGACCTAAACCAGTGACAATCGGAACAAGTTTTAGTATCAGATGTTCAAGAGGAAGTCGCTATTGTTGCATTGGTTTTAATATTTGTACATAAACACTGATTTTTTTGAGCATTATTTTGTATTTGTTGTACTTTAATACCTGGTGTACAGTTCCAGAAATAAATGTCTGGAAACCTTTTTTCTTTTGTAAAATTGCTTTCATGCATCTGCAACACATTATTTATCACTTAGAATATCTCTTACTGTGTGAATGTTTTTTAAGATGTGTAGGACACTCACTTTGATAGTATGGCAATGTCTGATGTAGTTACTACATAGGGAAGAGAGATTCTTTGGACGTCTCTTGTAACAGAAAGGCACAAACAGTTATAGGTTTCACTTGATCTACTCATCTTGTAAACACTGTGGCGTCGGAACAGCACATTTTGGAGTATTCAATAGTAGTATCAATAAAATAGCACTTCTCAACTGCAGACCATTTTAAGAAGCCTTAACTCAGGGGTAGGCAACCTATGGCACGCGTGCCACAGACGGCACACGAGCTGATTTTCGGTGGCACTCACACAGCCCAGGTCCTGGCCACCGGTCCAGGGGGCTCTGCATTTTAATTTAATTTTAAATGAAGCTTCTTAAACATTTTAAAAACCTTATTTACTTTACATACAACAATAGTTTAGTTATATATTATAGACTTAGAAAGAGACCTTCTAAAAACGTTAAAATGTATTACTGGCACGCGAAACCTTAAATTAGAGTGAATAAATGAAGACTCGGCACACCACTTCTGAAAGGTTGCCGAGCCCTGCCTTAACTTCTCCTTGTGGGGAATGGGAATGTATCCTATCCCCCAATGTACGGTATATGGAAACTAAGTCGGAGCTAAAGTGACTTGCCCAAAACCATATGAGGAGGGTTAAACCAGATTAGAATTTTTAATTCTTGGCTTCCAGTGGTCAGACCATGCCTTCTCTTGAGCAAGTGTGTTTGAGCCATTAATTTGCAACTGAGTGTTTTTAATATCCTTGATGAGATCAAATCTAGGAGTAATACCATGATGCTGAACTTAATGTTGCTATGCTCAGCATTATAGCACCTACCCTCTGGGATCCTCAAGCCCAAGGTAGAGAGCCAGGCTCCCCACACACTGCATGGGGAGAGCTAGGTGCCTAAGAAAATGATCCTTGGAAGGCAGCAAGCTCAGCAGGGAGCAGCCTACAGTAGCCAGAAGTGAAAAGCAGAGGAAAGGTGGGGAGAGGAGAGTGGCTTAGGCACCTGACCTGGTGTACCTCACTGGTAGGCCAGAGAGAGGTGCCTCCCTCCATTCAGGATTCTCAGGCATCCATCTTCAGCTGGAGTAAGGCACATAAGGCAGGTCATCCATGCCCTAGCAGCTGAACGCTCCCTTCCCCTTGCTCATATTTAATAACTTTCTCACACTCTCCCTATTTTTCCCTGTGCTCCTGGCTATCTTTTGAGAGTGCTGGGTTCTGCTCCCCCCGTCCCATCCTCTTGGTGGCCTGCAGCAGCGTCCAACAGGTATCAGGTCCTAGACTTGCTCAGAGTAAATCTACAGGATCAGGCCTGGCTGGCACAATAGACCCTGCTTGGTGTGAGAGTGTCACTTTGGGACCTCTGGGACTTTGGCATATGCTAGGGCTCTGAGCAGCTCATTAACTGTAGGATGGCATCAGTGTTTAGGCAGCTGTGAATGCCAACTGGCAGAAACATATGACCTATGGTGTTAGGTAGCAGCTGAGTGGCAGTTTTGAGAATGTCAGTGAGGCTAAATGGTAGATCTAGGTGCCTTAAGAGTTAGGGCACTAGAGTACCTTTGAGGATCCAAGTGTCTGCTTCCCCTCACGGGCATGCTTGAGACAGTTTCTCAGTCTAATAAACACCCACAGCTTGCCAAACCAGCCCCTAGTCGCTGCATTTGCAGTCAGGGAAGCTATCAGCCCAGTTTAGCTTCTGATCAGGCCTTACCCTGCAGCTCATTACTTTAAGGGGTGGCTTCTACCGTTTCCAGTTATCTCACTACACAAAGTGACTTAACTGATCCCTCCTTTTAGCCTGAAAGAGGGTCCATCAGAGGAAATGCAAGTGCAGCTGCTGCCTAAACTTACTGTTGTATGGATGAAAAGAGGATCTTTTTGCTTCGCCCACTTTGACTCTTATGCTGGTCTGGTCTGAAAGAATAGAGGACTTCCTCCTTTCAGTTGCTTCCATTCTTTTATGTAAGCTGAATAAATGAGTAGTCACTACACATTCTTTTGTATATTACTATATAATTTCTGAGACCATAATTACAAAACAAAGCAACTAGACTACATAACTCCCTGATAGAATGAGTTCTAGGGTAAAGGTTGAATTTGAGAAACCACTATTTAGAGTATGCAAGACAGAGATCCTTTGTTACTAAGAATCAAGCTAATATCTATTTTAACCACAAACTTAAATACCAATCAGGGTGCATACAATTAATTATGCTTACAGCTATCAGAAACCAAGCAGGATACACCTAGAAGTGGAAAGGCAGTAATAAAGGAATTAAGAGAAAGTGAAGTGTTATAAGAAACAATGGTCAAAACTAGAATTATAGCTGCATATTTGATGTCCAAAAAGCATCCTATAAGAATCAAAATGGAAGACTTGTAAAGAAATTAAATTGGTTGTAAAGTTTGCCAGACTCTCTTCCCTAGGTTACCACCCAATTTGTAATCTATCACATATCAAATCTTACTTCTTAAATCAGATTTAAGACAGCAATCACTTCATGTCTGTCTTCAACAGGAAGTGCATCTATATGACAAACAATTATGGCAGAGTAGATACATTGTGCTTATTTTTGTATAACAAATTCTGCTCAGGATATGGAAAAGATTTGAACTAGTCAAATGTTCCTAATTAAGATTTTAGAATGTCATTGAAAGGTCAATTACTCACTGCCTTAGAAATATTAGATCTTTGTATGGGTAATTTGAAACTAAGTGCTTAAAGAGTTTCTAAAGAATTGTATTTACTCAATGTAATTCATGATGCTTGTTACGCATTGGTCCTAAATATATACATCATTTTTACTTGTGTGTTAGGAGCTGACTAACAGCCTGCTATTTGGGAAGAGGACTTTGCTGAACAAGGATGAGTAATTTAAAATGGTCTTACATTTTTAGTCTTTGCACTACTTTTCCTTTCCCTACACTACTACTAATGTACAAGGACTTAGAATTAATTAGCACAAGAATGCTCCAATTTTTGAGGGACTTCTACTTAAAATTAACCAGTCATCTTCACAGATTATACATCCAACAGAGACATTGTTTATTGTATTATTCATAGATTCCAAAGCCCAAAGAGAATATGGTGATCATCTAGTCTGACCTCCTGTATATAACAGGCCTAAGAACAACCCCAAAATAATTCTTAGAGCAGATCTTTTAGAAAAACACCCCTTCTTGCTTTAAAAATTGTCAGTGATGGAGAATTCTCCAACAACCCTTGGTAAATTGTTCCAATGGTTAATTAGTCTATCAAAAATGTACACTTTATGTCCATTCTGAATTTGTATAGCTTCAACTTTCAGCCACTGGATTATGTTTTTAGAAATCTGATTTGTTGTCATGCTGGTAATTAAGTTCCTAACAATTCTACATTATCTTCTCCTCTACTCCATTACCCTTTAAATAGCAGCATTTACTGAAACAATTATTAAGATTTTATAAAATAAGGTCCTGTGTTTTTGTGTAGCTAAGTAACAGAAAACTAAAGAATGCACAAGTTTGATTGTATGTAAAACCATTTCATGTCCTCCCACTTTACTGCATTGTTCTTGTATCTTTCTCCATCCCCTCATGTCTGCTTAACCTCAATACCACCATCACCTGCCCAGCTTCCCGCCACCTTGATTTACCTCCTGGGTGCGTCTGGTAGCTCATAGCTGTATCCTGCTGCTGGTTCTGCTCTCCTAAGGATAGTTTTTGGTTCTCTCCTGCTACCAGCAGGGAGATATTTGCTGCCACTGCCAGATCTAGTCCAGGTTCTTATGAGGCCTCTTGCTTCCTCTTACATAGGAGTAGGCCCTACGGAAGGCTGTTTAGCTGGTTTCTCATTTTCAGCAGCATTAACAAGGAGGAGCCAGCCCCATGTGTTCTGCTCATACTCTGCAGAATGCAGCTGAGGGCCTGCAGTCCTAAATTACCTTATAGCATTCAGAGCTAGTAGTGCTGGAATAAGGAAGCGGTTCGGAGTAAAACAGCAGTAAATGTGACCTCCATAGTTTTAAGATGAGTATACTTCAAATGATAATTTCTTAAAGCTATTAACATACAAGTAGGATTATGACAATTAATGGCTTTGGGTTGCATTGCTGCTTGGAGATTAAACATAGATAAGACCTGGTTCTTCTAAAATGCGAAGACTAGTAATGGCCCTATGGCTGTAAACTTCACTTTGTGCAAACACACGAGAAGATACAATAGCCACAGAGTCTGAGTGCTGCACTGGCTTCTTGGGGGTGAAAGAGAAGGCACCGGTTACTGTCCTTGGCAGTCAGACTCCTCTTGAGGAGATGGCCTTGCACTTAGCAATCTTCTGCTAAGGCTAGGCCCCTCTAAAGCAATTCATGATTCAGTCTCAGATGAGGTGAGAAGATCAAATGGCAAAGAAGGGAAGCGAGTTCCCAGGTTGGCCTCGGAAGAGGAGACTGGACACTAGTGAGAATAGCAGACCACCCGGCTTCCTGTTTAGCATTAGCACTGGGAAGGAACCAGGGCTGTGTTCTGACCCTACCCACAAAACAAAATGTGAGGTTTGCTTGCAGCTTTGGAATAAAGGCTGGGGGAATCATACATTGCTTCCCCAGACCTAAAGGCTGAAACATTCTCTAGAGTTTATGAAAATAGAATTTTCAAATAGTGCTTCAAAGAAATTGTATTGGTGAATGATCATGTTAGCAAAAATATTAGACACTTGCTTTCAAAAAGACACTTCACTGGCATAAGTTTAGTTAAACTATAGTTGAAAATAGTCTTTCGAAACACCAGGTGAAACATCACACCTCAGAAATGTGTAGAGAAAGCTACTGATATTAAAAAAAATAAAAAGGGGCTGTAAGAGTGGAACTTATTTTTCAAAATGTAATGTTCCATTAATATGATCTAATTGCACCAGCAATTATAAAAAATTGTGGTGTGCAGAGGATCCCATTAGAAACACAATTGAAGCAGACACCCTTTACTGAAAGGAGATGTTTTGTATAAATTATGTCCATTATAGCAGAACAGCAGAATGGGTTCGAGGTTTAAAATTGATGTGCATATAGACAAAACAGAAGATGAAATAGCATATTCAGAAACTAGATTTTAATTTAATGAGCTATTGTGCAGTAGTATTAGCATCGGTAAACTTAATGATGTAAACAGCTGCAAACCTCCACAACTGTATCAAAATTGAAGTAATATTTACATGAAAATATAGCTTTGTAGCCCATTTTTAATTGGAAAGCACAGCTCTCCATTACACAGAGATGCCAAGTGTACACACAAATATCTTAATGGCAAAGAATTCTTTAATCCATGGTTTCATTGATTCAGTTGACAATGGTGTAGTAATTAGAAAAAAGCTCTTCTCCTTGCTTAATCTCTCTGAGAGCAACAAGAACCACACACCTCAAGGGGCTGCAAAACAAGAAGTAAAAAGGGGCATTTCACCAATTTATTAAACTGATCATGGTAAGATGCTAAGACTAGTTATGGCTATATTAATTCTGGTTCACACAGAAGAACTGGAAATCCTTTGATACTGTACAAATATAAATGAAATATACATGTCTAATTATAGGCTATACTCATGTCCAATTTCAATCTTTAATAATAGAAAAGCACAGAAAACATTTACATGTAAATACTGTTACAAAGTAGACAGGCTGTATACGCAGACAAAAGACTATCATGATGTGAGGAAAAGATACTAAAGCAGACAGGGCAGGGGCTATGGCAAGGATGATCAAGCACAAGGGCATTGTTCTACACCAGGG
>QXTE01000003.1:5529231-5601856 GCA_003942145.1 Platysternon megacephalum | reverse complement strand
AGGGCTGGGGGTGTGTGGAGGTGCAGGGCAGAAGGCTGGGTGTGTGTGGGGGGGTTCAGGGCAGAGGGCTGGGTGTGTGTGGAGGTGCAGGGCAGAAGGCTGGGTGTGGGGGTGGTTCAGGGGGGAGGGCACAGGGCTGGGGGTGTGTGGAGGTGCAGGGCAGAAGGCTGGGTGTGTGTGGAGGTGCAGGGCAGAGGGCTGGGTGTGTGTGTGGGGGGGTGTTCAAGACAGAGGGCTGGGGTGCTCGGCTTGTGGGCGTGCTCCCAGTCCCCTGCCCTGAGCGGCTCACGGCAGGGGCTGGAAGGGATATGCCCTGTTCCACCCCCTTCCCCAAGGGCCCAACCCTACCTCTTCTCTGTCTCCTCTACGGAGCAGCGAGCACGCTGCGGCTCGGCTCCACCCCCCTTCCCCCGGGCGATTAGCTGGTCGTCGGGAGGGAGGGGCAGGAAAGCACCACGCTGGGGGAAGAAGCGGGGGAGGAGGGGAGCTTGGCTGCCGCAGGACCAAGCTTCTGCCTCCTGCCCCCGCAGGGGAGAGCGGTGGGCGGGGGGGGGCTTAGTGGGCCGGGACTGCGTGCCACCGTAAATTGGCTCGCGTGCTGTAGGTTGCCGACCCCTGTTCTACACACACCTACCACCAATTGCAGATAAACCTACACTCAGGCAAGCCACCCCTGGAGAGGAGACCAGTCAGCTGAAGTCCTTGTCCTACCAGGACATCTGACTAGAGTGGTAGCTTTTCCACAAGCCTTAGTTTATGGATCAAAAGCTGCTGTTGTGTTTAACATCGTGTCAGCTGGACATGCTGAACCCTAGGCTGAATCACAACTAGCTGGCACAATATTAAATGTGAGAGTCCTGTCTATGCTAAGTGCCAAGCAGTATTACTGTCACGTACATTATCTCAGCTCTTCAAGGGTTGTAAACAGGGGAGTTTGAGTGGGAGTTCTGTTGGAGGAGAAGGTATGTGTAGCTATTTGTATGTGTAGAGGCTGGTACGGGCAGTGTGCTGCGAGAGAAGCTGAGCCCTGATTAAGGGGCAGAGCTTCTCAAACTAGGGGTCCTATAAAGATAGTCAGGCAGCAGCACAGACAGCTACAGCGGCACAGGAGCCAGCAAACAGAGCTGTAAACGGGAGTTTGTGAGGGGAGTTTTGGGGGGAAGACTAAGAGGCAGGCAGAGGAACAGACAGGCTATTGAAGGGAGTGTGGTGGTCTGGCAGTGTTTTGGTGCTCGTTGGGGGTTTGTTTTGCTGTGGGTGGTGGTGTTTTGGTTTGGTTTGTGTTTCCCGGACTAACAGGACTTAGGTGAGAAAGCTATGACAGATACAGAGGCAGCAGTGGTAGTGACCCAAGCAGTGGAAGACACAGTGAAAATGACTGGATGTGGAAGCTGCGGCATGTACATGATCCTGGAGGGGGTACCTGAAAAAAGTTTCGTCTGCAGGAAGTGCTACTTGATAGAGCTGATGGAAGAAAAGATCCGAGGATTGGAGATGCAGGTGGAAACTCTGGTTGAGTTTAGAAGGGGGTTCGAGCAGATGATGGAGCAAAGACATGAGGCGGCTGAAGGGAAAAGCTCAGACTTGCAGATGGAAGCAGGACCAAAAAACTCTGAGGGGAGACTGCTGGGTGTGGAAAGTGAACAGTGGAAGCATGTGACTAAGAGAACCAGGCAGAGGAAAAGATGGGCTAGTGAAGGAGAAATAGAGCTCAGGAACAGGTTTGCGGAGTTGGAAAATGAAGAAGGGGCACAGCTGGTGGTCGCTGAAGGTGAGAGGGCAAGGAAGAAGAGAAGAGCAGCTAGTCCTATAGGAAGAGGGGAAGAGTCAATGGAGATAACACCACCAAATATGAGCCCCAGGAGGATATGGGATGGGTTGCAGAGGATTGCAAGGGAGAATAGGAATCGAGAGGACTTGCAGCCAGAGGGAACAGGGGATAGACCGGAGAATCGCACCATCACTAGGAAAAGGCAGGTCTACGTGATTGGGGACTCCTTACTGAGAAGAACAGACAGGCCTGTAACCAAAGCTGATCCGGAGAACAGAAGGGTGTGCTGTCTGCCGGGTGCTAAGATATGGGATGTGGACCTGAGGCTGAAGAGGATCCTAACGGGAGCGGGAAAGAATCCACTGATTGTCCTTCATGTGGGAACAAATGATACGGCTAGATTCTCGCTGGAACGTATCAAGGGAGACTATGCCAGGCTGGGGAAGATGCTTATGGAAATTGAGGCTCAGGTGATCTTCAGTGGGATTCTGCCTGTTCCTAGAGAAGGGCAACAAAGGTGTGACAAGATTATGATGATCAACAGATGGCTCAGACAGTGGTGCTATAAGGAGGGCTTTGGGATGTATGGCCACTGGGAGGCATTCATGGACTGAGGACTGTTCTCTCGGGATGGACTTCACCTGAGTAGGGAGGGAAATAGACTTCTAGGATGGAGGCTGGCGCAACTAATTAAGAGAGCTTTAAACTAGGAATTTGGGGGAGATGGTTGGGAGATGTCCAGGTAATCTCCACGCCGGATTTTAACATTGAGAGGGAAGAAAACAAAGTAAGAAAGGATACAGCCGTGGGTAGGAGAATGGACATAAGGAGGAAGGGTAGTGTAGATACCAGTCTAATAGGTGATACTGGCGGTAGAATGTCTGTGCCTAATCGGGTAAAGAAGGTGAGCGAAGCCAAACAGCAAAAATTAAGATGTTTGTACACCAATGCGAGGAGCCTAGGTAACAAAATGAAGAAACTAGAGTTACTGGTGCAGGAAGTGAAACCAGATATTATAGGGATAACAGAAACATGGTGGAATAGTAGTCATGACTGGAGTACAGGTATTGAAGGGTATGTGCTGTTTAGGAAAGACAGAAATAAAAGAAAAGGTGCTGGAGTAGCATTGTATATCAATGATGAGGTAGACTGTAAAGAAGTAAGAAGTGATGGAATGGATAAGAGTCTGTCTGGGCAAAAATCACATTGGGGAAGAAAGCTACTAGAGCCTCCCCTGGGATAGTTCTTGGGGTGTGCTATAGACCACCGGGATCTGATTTGGATATGGATAGAGACCTCGTTAATGAAGTAAATACTAATGGGAATTATGTGATCATGGGAGACTTTAACTTCCCAGATATAGACTGGAGGACAAGTGCTGGTAATAATAATAGGGCTCAGATTTTCCTGGATGCGATAGCTGATGGATTCCTTCACCAAGTAGTTGCTGAACCAACAAGAGGGGATGCCATTTTAGATTTGGTTTTGGTGAGTAGTGAGGACCTCATAGAAGAAATGGTTGTAGGGGACAACTTTGGTTCGAGCGATTATGAGCTAATTCAGTTCAAACTAAATGGAAGGATAAACAAAAATAGATCTGTGACTAGGGTTTTTGATTTCAAAAGGGCTAACTTTAAAAAATTAAGGAAATTAGTTAGGGAAGTGGATTGGACTGAAGAACTTGTGGATCTAAAGGCGGAGGAGGCCTGGAATTACTTCAAGTCAAAGTTGCAAAAACTATCAGAAGCCTGCATCCCAAGAAAGGCAGGAATTGTAGACCAAGCTGGATGAGCAAGCATCTCAGAGAGGTGATTAAGGAAAAGGCAGAAAGCCTACAAGGACTGGAAGATGGGAGGGATCAGCAAGGAAACCTACCTTATTGAGGTCAGAACAAGTAGGGATAAAATGAGAAAGGCCAAAAGCCATGTAGAGTTAGACCTTGCAAAGGGAATTAAAACCAATAGTAAAAGATTCTATAGACATATAAATAAGAAGAAAACAAAAAAAGAAGTGGGACCGCTAAACACTGAGGATGGAGTGGAGGTTAAGGATAATCTAGGCATGGCCCAATATCTAAACAAATACTTTGCCTCAGTCTTTAATGAGGAGCTTAGGGATAATGGTAGGATGAGAAATGGGAATGAAGATATGGAGGTAGATATTACCACATCCGAGGTAGAAGCCAAACTCGAACAGCTTAATGGGACTAAATCGGGGGGCCCAGATAATTTTCATCCAAGAATATTTAAAGGAACTGGCACATGAAATTGCAAGCCCATTAGCAAGAATTTTTAATGAATCTGTAAACTCAGGGGTTGTACAGTATGACTGGAGAATTGCTAACATAGTCCCTATTTTTAAGAAAGGAAAAAAAAGTGATCCGGGTAACTATAGGCCTGTTAGTTTGACATCTGTAGTATGCAAGGTCTTGGAAAAAATTTTGAAGGAGAAAGTAGTTAAGGACATTTAGGTCAATGGTAATTGGGACAAAATACAACATGGTTTTACAAAAGGTAGATCGTGCCAAACCAACCTGATCTCCTTCTTTGAGAAGGTAACAGATCTTTTAGACAAAGGAAACGCAGTGGATCTAATTTACCTCGATTTCAGTAAGGCATTTGATACGGTTCCACATGGGGAATTATTAGCTAAATTGGAAAAGATGGGGATCAATATGAAAATTGAAAGGTGGATAATGAACTGTTAAGGGGGAGACTACAACCGGTCATACTGAAAGGTGAACTGTTAGACTGGAGGGAGGTTACTAGCGGAGTTCCTCAGGGATCGGTTTTGGGACCAATCTTATTTAATCTTTTTATTACTGACCTTGGCACAAAATGTGCTAATAAAGTTTGCGGATGACACAAAGCTGGGAGGTATTGCCAATACAGAGAAGGACCGGGATATCATACAGGAAGATCTGGATGACCTTGTAGACTGGAGTAATAGTAATAGGATGAAATGTAATAGTGAAAAGTGCAAGGTCATGCATTTAGGGATTAATAACAAGAATTTTTGTTATAAGCTGGGGACTCATCATTTAGAAGTAACAGAGGAGGAGAAGGACCTGCTGATATTGGTTGATCACAGGATGACTATGAGCCACCAATGTGATATGGCTGTGAGAAAAAGCTAATGCGGTCTTGGGATGCATCAGGCAAGGTATTTCCAGTAGAGATAAGGAGGTGTTAGTACCGTTATACAAGGCACTGGTGAGACCTCATCTGGAATACTGTGTGCAGTTCTGGTCTCCCATGTTTAAGAAGGATGAATTCAAACTGGAACAGGTACAGAGAAGGGCTACTAGGATGATCTGAGGAATGGAAAACCTGTCTTATGAAAGGAGACTCAAAGAGCTTCGCTTGATTAGCCTAACCTAACCAAAAGAAGGCTGAGGGGAGATATGATTGCTCTCTATAAATATATCAGAGGGCTAAATACCAGGGAGGGAGAGGAATTATTTAAGATCAGTACCAATGAAGACACAAGAACAAATGGATATAAACTGGCCATCAGGAAGTTTAGACTTGAAATTAGACGAAGGTTTCTAACCATCAGAGGAGTGAAGTTCTGGAACAGCCTTCCAATGGGAGCAGTGGGGGCAAAAGACACATCTGGCTTCAAGACTAAGCTTGATAAGTTTATGGAGGGGATGGTATGATGGAATAGCCTAATTTTGGCAATTAATTGATCTTTGACTATTAGCGGTAAATATGCCTAATGGCCTGTGATGGGATGTTAGATGGGGTGGGATCTGAGTTACTACAGAGAATTCTTTCCTGGGTGTCTGGCTGGTGAGTCTTGCCCACATGCTCAGGGTTTAGCTGATCACCATATTTGGGATCAGGAAGGCATTTTCCTCCAGGGCAGATTGGCAGAGGCCCTGGGGGGTTTTCGCCTTCCTCTGCAGCGTGGGGCACGGGTCACTTGTTGGAGGATTCTCTGCACCTTGACGTCTTTAAACCACGATTTGAGGACTTCAATAGCTCAGACATAGGTCAGGGGTTTGATACAGGAGTGGGTGGGTGAGATTCTGTGGTCTGCGTTGTGCAGGAGGTCAGACTAGATGATCATTATGGTCCCTTCTGACCTTAAAGTCTATGATGTAGAATGATATTTTAAAAGTCACAGAAGGAATCTGGATTTAAAATTAATAGGAATTGGGGAGTCAAATCTCTGCTGTAATTTCCAACTGTAGATGAGCCCTAAGCAGGTAAATTTAAGGTAGGTTGGGTCTGTTTACGGTGAATTTCCACACTTGTCAAATATTTGGGTTTCTTGTATGTGTATCTTAACTTTGGGGACAAAAAGCCAAGAAATTCAATTACATTCTTTATTTACCCTTAAATTACTGATACATATTCTCAGCTTTAACTTTGCCTTAACTAAGTCTTTTGTCTGAGATTAGTGATACAGTCTCTTCCGTGATATTGTCAACCACTCTCTCCCCCCAAAAACCAGCATTCTGAAATAGCTCCAGAACCCCATGAAATATTTTAGCTGATCCACCTACAACTTTGAATTCTAGAATATATTTAAGTCTGAAGAAGGTGATAGGTTCTCCAATCTCTAAGATCAAGAAGCACTCGAGTCACTTGGTCAGATTAGCAGCTCACTGCATTCAAAAACAGAATTGATGCTGGAATCTATTCAGTTTTTCATCCTGCTGTGAATTCTCTCAGATTTCAAAAAATGAATGTTTCCAGATTCTTTGTAAAGAATAAATTTACAAGATCTCAGTTCATAGCCAGGATTTTGTGACTATTCAGCTACAGATCAATTGCTCTTTCTATCACAGTCTTTATTTTGCCAGCGTTTGTAACTCTAGTAGTTTCAAATTGCATCTGCCTGAATATAAAGATATTGTGGATTTCCTCTAGCAAACTCATCCACTTGCTCTCTTATCTAGAATGAATTGGAAGAGAGGGATATTAAGAGGATGATGCTAATCAGTTCAGACACCAAATATCCCCTACTTTAAAAGGGATATAATCCGATAAAGAATATTGCCCAAATTTTAAATTTACATTTGAATTAAAGTTAAAGGCACTCCTGTGACTGTCTACAATACAAGCAAAAATATAACTACTGTTTCAGTGGAATTCACAAATTGTTCCTTGGCAGCTCTAGTAGTAGCTTAACAAAATTCATCCCCAGAGCTATGCTGATAAATGCAGGTATAAAAGAGGTTCCCTTATAGAAGCTAACTCTTTCTTAACAGGGCTGTGTTTTTGGGTAGCTCACCTCAGCACGGATGAACTTTGTTCACTTACTAATTTGGCTTTTTGAATGTAATGAAAATGTATAAGTGTACTTACATAGGCATGTCATGGCTGTAGGTAATGTTCGGAAGATACTGTTTCAGTTCTATTGGAAAATATTCAGGCACATCAAACTCCTGATAACAGACATTGGCTGCCTTGTCTNGGGGGGGGGGGGGGGGGGGGGGAAAGAAATTCTTATACAGGACTGAGAAATTCATATGCAGTTTATATATGTAAATGCAAAGTATTCTTCTGAAAAAAGTAGTAGCTGTGCTCATTATGAGTGAAATCCACCCCTGTGGTGAGAGCCAGCACAATACCTATGCACCTCATAAGCCCCATTTAAACCCTATTTTGAGAGCTTAAGTGGTGCATAGGCCTTGTGTTGGCCCCCTGAGCAGGGGTCAAGTTCAGCCTAATTTAACTAAATAGTAGTTCTTGTTATCCACCACCAGGGTGCCCAGCTTGCATAGCTCAGAATGGAGCTTACAGCATCAATAATACCTAGTTCTATCTTTATGACCATTCACGCCTTAGCCTCTCTGGTCAGGATGCCTACATTGGTGGCACTTGTGTAGTGGTTTATTTATGATGTGGATACCTATTCCTGGGCAATGCACTGAGATCCCCACTCATTTCACAGGCAGAGTCTCTGGGGACCATGAAACACTTCCTATCTCACAACCAATCCCATGAGCGATCCAGTGTCTCAGAATTTTATAGTTCTATATTTTGTATTGAGGAAAGGCATTAGGGTAGGTTGCCCCACTCTCTGTATCCCACAGTGTAGTCATATTAATTAACAAAGAGGTTGCTGGACTCATCTATTGCATATAGACTTCTGAGACTTCCTTAATCAAAAAACCCTTTTATAGTCAGTAAGTGAACTGTGATGTAAAAAAACTTTCATTCAAAAATGTTTACCATGCATTGGGATTGCCAAATTAATTTTCAGAAGAATTATGTAGTAACAACATTATGCAATATAAGAGGTTCTCCAACTATTCCATTCTGTGGACCACTTCATAAGAGGGACCAATCCATGGATTTCCTTTCCCCTACAGTCCAAGTTTACTGCTTTTGTTTTCAAAATGTTGAATTCTGCAGACTAGCAGGACAGGACCACTAGGGATTAGCAGACCATACAAACGTGAGATTTTCAAAGCTGCCCTTGCAGATTTGGATACCCAATTCATGACTGGAAATTTCAGCCTGAGAACCTCTGCTACACCATCAAGTGTGTTTGGGCCTCTTTGAAAAGGTCACTGCTGGATGGAGTACCATTCTTTATCAATTACAGTGCTCCACCCCCAACAAAAGTCATTTCCACATTTAAAGTCAGCTTGGAGACTAGGAACTCTACCTTCCAACTTACTGTGTGAACAGTTGTTAACATACTGCCCTACTGCCAGTGGATTTTGCACAGCAGGTGTGAGCCAAGTGATGTCACTCATTTGAAAAGGACCAAGTTGATCCCTCTTGCTGCATGATCTGAAAGGAGTCACAATATTAACTAGAAATATAGGTTTCTTTTCTTGGCGCTTCTTTTGACCATTATTTCAACTTCTGGAAATACACACAAGTTAGCTTAGGTTTTCCCCAACAGCAACTGATTCATTAGAGTATAAAATTGGCATTCAGGCAATAGATTATTCAAAAGAGGTTGATCCTTTAAAAAGAGAATATTAAACAATATAGCTGTGTTATGCAGGAGGTCAAACTAGATTAACACAGTGGTCCCTTCCGGCTTTGGAATATATGGTTTCTATCAAAACCCCAAGGACTAAATAAAACAGAATCTACCAGAGAAGCTGAAATGAGGGCATTCTTACAATAAGCAAAAAATACCCCCAAACGCACCATCTTTAAAGAAATATCATTACATTTAATTTCTCTTTTGGGCTGTGTGGAGAAGGGCCACCACAAGGTAAGCCTCAGTCTTGTTCCCAGAACCCAAACTAGATACAAGGGGACTGTCCTTTCAGGTTGTTTCCTGGTCGTTATTGTTAATTCTGTTTTGGATGTGTGACGTTTACATTCTGCACAGATGTTGCTGTAAATTGAATTTCCCTGGAAACTAAAATTTGGTAAAGTGCATGTTAGCCCCTAGGCTACTCCAAGTACAGACTTACTCTTCTGCAGTCCTGCTTTATTCAATGCTTTTTAAAGGCAAGTTAGGGCTAGATAATATGCCCCTTGGTACCACAGAGTTCATGCGCCGTGACATGGAAAGATTTTCTTTTCTTTCCATCAACCAGATTTAATTAGAAACCTGAAAATATACTTTTACAACTTTATACGGAATCAGACCTAGATTTAAGCATATTTTCCTTATAAAAAATCACAGCTATTTAAGCATCAGTTTTCAGCAAAGTGCGTCTGGTCAAATGTACAGACTGGCACACGACATGATATTAATATATCACATCCAATAGCTTCCAGCCTCATTACCAGAGAATAGACTGACCGCACTGCATCTTATATCACAGTACGATACTTATTTTATTTTTTCCCATATGGTAAGTCAGATAAATCCAACTACTTTTGGTTTCAGATAACAGTGTGATTAGATAACCATAATACCTTTCAATACGTGAACTGATTTTTGTTCTATTTCTTTTGATTGCTTACCTGTACACCGCTTTTGATATTCCTTTATCATTTCCATCAATAAGTACACCATCTATGCATCTAAAAATAAATGGATTGCCAATGGATTGGAAAAAGATGGGCTCATACTTTTGATATATTGTACCTGTTGTAAGACAGACATGGATATTTTAGAAGGCAATAAATAAAAGTGTCAAAACGGGGTTAGTAGTCATGATCCAGCCTCCCAGACAGAGGTCAAAGGTGGCAGAGGGATAAGAAGATTATTCTTTCCTCAGTTCATAAACTGCCATTAATAATTTTGAAAGGACAAAACTTCACTGATCTGATGTTTCCCCAGTCCAGCAGTTGCCCTCTCATGGTACATCTGTGCCACCATCTTAGAGCTTAGAAGCTGCTCTAACTTAAGCTAACTGGCTATGGTCTCTTAGGTCAGGACGATAAACCAACTGAGACACAGAATAGGTGTAGCCCATGCATACTTCACTCTGCCCTGCTCCCCTTCCCTGTATCTCCACTGGGGGGAGCAGTTGGCTACAGAACTGGCTATACCACTTTATACCAGGCGAGAACTCCCCTACAGCAGGATAATTCTCAGCTACCCAGCTAAGTCCAGATTCCACCGTCAGAGAAGTACAAATGGTCCCAACAAGAGATTAAAATTTAGGCTGATGTTCCTAACTGCCAACTCAAACTCATCCTGGGATTCGATTGTCGATTTCTGCCTCTAACGTCACCAATCACAATAAATATTCTGCAATAAGAATTTAACTGGTGATTGTGTTGATGTTCACAGCAGAACAGAATTCAGCTTGCTCTCAGACAGCTGTACTGGCTCTGAAGTGCTAACAGAACTAAAAATGTTGTTAAGCAAAGTAAGCTAATGACACTCCAAGAGACAACGAGTCGGAGCAAAGTAAGAAGTCCCATTTTTCCCCTATTCTGGTCTTGTACATTCTACTTTCATTCTTAATTTTATAAATATATCTTTGTGCTGTGAAAATTTTCTATATTGCCCACTGATATCGATAGAGATTAATAGACTCAATCCTGCAAACACTTATGCATATGAACAACTTTATGAACATGAGTTAGTTCATTGAATTACATGGGATTGCTCAGATGCATAAAATTACTCATGTGCATTAGTGCTTACAGAAATCAGGGACAAATTTTCTACCAATTCAAACCAGATCTTGGGTACTCAGAGAACATGAAATATAATCTTTTTTCTTATCACCAAAAGCTCTCCAAATCAGTTTACACATGGAAATACCTTTACAAATATTAACCTGTGATTTTGGCAAGGTATTAAAGTTAAAATGCTAAAAAAGTTAAAATTGAGATACCAATTCAGTCATGCAATCAGTAACCACGTAGTTAGAAATCATGTTTAACTTATTTGGAAAAATGACAAAAAGTATTTCATTACCAGGATACATAGATACAACTGCCCCTTTTGGCACAAAACCTTTGGTAACAAAGACTCCTGTTCCAGCAGAAATCAGTGAACTCCGATCTCGAGTAATACTGAACCCTAATGTATTAAACAGAACTTCTTCTGGATTAAAGATATTTTGACTTGGATGGTTGTAACCAGTTGTTTTTGATCTCTTATACTGAATAGTCAGTAATTCCAGATATTTGGATTTAACTTCTGGAAGTAAGGCAAAGAAGTCCATTTGTCTACTAAAGTCATTTATGAACAGAGCTTTAAAGATTTTCAGCAGTGTTTCAATGACATCTTCATCAGAGATAATTTTGTCTTTGGACTTTTCTGGTACGTATCGGATGGTCCTGTGGCAGAAGAGAAAAAATATTCTAGCATCAAGTTTTCCTATAAGAACTGACAGTTAGAAATTTTATGGCAACAAAAAGCACTTGATTGCTTTTACGTTACATGGCTGAAACAAGCAATATAAAGGATATTCTTTCATGCATATGCAACCTTGAATTGTACATGCATTTTTGAAAATGCAGGCCGATGGCCTATACAAGCTTTGAATCTTAATAATACCTCATTACAATACATTGCTCATTATACCTGTGCTAAGTGGTGAAGAAAGTAACAGTTGCTGTGAAGATTAAACAGTGTGCTGATTAGTGAGGCTCTAATATATATTTCTTAGAACAACATTCAATTAGTTAATATCAAGTAATTTTACTATTAAAAAGAGGCCTGATTGATCTTGTTGAATTTAAAAAGAAATATTACTCATCTGGCTGCTTTTGTGCATTGGTTATAGCATTGTTAAAAAGACTGGTTTAAATTTTGATGCAAACGATGGGTAAAATTTTCAAAAATACCTAAATTATTAAGGAGCCTAAGTCCCATTTTCTAAAGAGACGTAGGTGCTTAGGAGCCTTAATCTCATTGAAAGTCAGGTTCCTAAGGGTGATATTCAAAAGAAGGACTTAGGCTGAGCATTTGCAGTACCTAGTGGCCCCCGCTGCCAAGTGGGATTCATAGCCCTGAGCGAGGTGGCCAGGCTCCCTATACAATGCATGGGGACAGGTAGGCACCTAAAAAGGAATTAACAGAAACCACTGTGCTAAACGGGGAGCCACCTAAAAGAGCCAGTAAGAAAAGCTATGGGGAGAGGTGTGGCCTACGGCCAGCCCCTCAAAGGGAGTTAGATGTCTAAGGTTATGTCTACACTACACAGCTTTTATTAGCCACTGTTTGTCGGCTCTCCTGCCGACAACACACTGTTCACACTGGCACTTGTTGCGACAAAACTTTTGTCTTTTGGAGGTGGGGGGGTTAACACCTCTGAAAGACAAAAGTTTTGTCGTTCAATTGCCACCGTAGACATAGCCTAACTCCGGGCTAAAGGAAGGCTCCTCTCTCCACTCGGGATTCACAGCCATGAACCCTCTTCTAGAGTCAGGTGTCTAAACCAGATAAGCCCTTTGTCACGAAAAACCATGGAAACTTCAGTGCCTACAGGGTTAGGCCACAGCTGAGGGTAGTTCTGAGGATCTAAATTTTGGATTTAGGAGCCTAAAGTGGCAGTGGACACTAAAGTCCACCTTGTGAATCTCACCTTAGGTGCCTAAGTCACTTTTGAAAATGGGACTTACCTGTCTAAGTCACTTGGGCACTTCTGAATCACTTGGGCACTTCTGAAAATTTTTGATGTCTCATTCTCATCTAGTCCCACCTGAACAGGCTGTTAAGAAAGAATTTTAGAGCATAAATAAAACCCAAGAACAACAATTTCCAAAGTTTTTCAACTATTATCCTATGCTAGGTTGAACACTTAAAATTGATGACACGAAAACTCTTGATTTCATAGTTACTTTTTGACTTTTATTTTACAAAGGTGTGAGAATAGCAAGATTAGAATCTACATTCTTACGCTTCTAGTTTCCGACTTTATTCAGAATTGGATTCTGTAATATGGTAAGATCAGTAAGACGTTGTTATAAAGCTACATTTTCTGCTAAGTTAAGACACCCTGCATAAGTATACAAGCATACAATAATATAGTGATTTTCAAACTTTTTTTCTCGCAACCCAGTTGAAGAAAATTGTTGATGCCCCTGACCCAACGGAGCTGGGGATGAGGGGTTTGGGAGGGACTCAGGGCTGGGGCAGAGGTTTGGGGATGAGAGCTGTGGGTTGTGGCCGGGAATGAGGGGTTCTGGGTGTGGGAGGGGGCTCGGGGTTGGGGTGTGGGAGGGGGTCAATGGGAGTGTTGAGCCAGTGTTCGGGGCGGGGGCAGTGTGTGGAGCCCCATGGCCCCCCCGCCTAGGAGCCACACCTGCTGCTGGCCACTTCTGGGGCGCAGAGCAGTGTCAGAATAGGTAGGGACTAGCCTGCCTTAGACAGACAGCATCGCGGACAGGACTTTTAACGTCCCGGTTGGTGGTGCTGACCAGAGCCACCGCAACCCAGTGCCTTCCATTCTGCGACCCGCACTTTGAAAACCACTGCAATAATAGACAGCCCAGGAATGATTGTAAGGACGTGATTCATTAGAAGAGCTCTGCTGAGATCATTAAATGACAAGAACTTGGCTTGAGATACTTATTAGTTCCATCAGATAATCAATTTAATGTTGTATTCACTCCAGGGCTTCTGTTGTTTATTACAAAAATTAGAAGACCTATTTGACCATCTAATCCAAACTCCCGCCATTGCAGAATTGTTCCTTACAGTACATTCTCAAATGCTTTCTTCACTCGAGATTTAATGGCTCAAACAAAGCTACCACTTCCCTTGGAAGACTATTCCAGAGTTTGATGCTATACTTCTTTGAAAGTATATTCCTTGATTTTTAAAATGTGTAGGGGACACATGGAGAAGAGGGTAAGATGTAAGATCTCAGAGCAGCAGACTGAGGTAAATAGCATGTGGCAATATTGGTAGTAAACAATGTGATCAAGCAGACAGAAGAAAGGAAAAAGAACATAACTTCTTAGTGCATTGAACATATGGATCAGAGGACAGATAATTTAGCTATCAGTATAATCGTGTCACGCTCACTATATAAAAAATTAAGACAAGAAACTTTTCAAAACCACCTAAGTGACTTTGAAGGCCAAATCTCATTTTAAAAAATGGACTTGGGCACTTAAGAACCTAAGTCCCCTAAGTCACCTTGAAAAGGAGACTTGAGGTCCTAAATCACTTAGGGCTGGTCCACACTAGGGGCGGGATCGAACTAAGGTACTTCGACTTCAGCTACGCGAATAGCGTAGCTGAAGTCGAAGTACCTTAGTTCGAACTAACGCGACTTACCTCGCGTCCGCGATCGAAGTTCGCGGCTCCCACTTTGACTCCAGTAACTCCGCTCGCCCTGCAGGAGTACCGGAGTTCGAAGTAGCGCGTTCGGGGATCGATTTATCGCGTCCAGACAAGACGCGATAATTCGATCCCCGATACTTCGATGGCTACCCGCCGATTTCGGCGGGTAGTGTAGACGGGGCCTTAGATACTTTTGAAAATGTTACTCTAAGCTTCTGTTTGGATCATTGGGTAGGCATCAAGACCTGGATCTTGTATAGTCCTTAAAACGCAGCTCTACCCTGAAAAGCTAATATGGAAAAAGAAACTTACTAGTTAAGGGTCCTGCTCTGTGTGTGAAATCTTGCTATTAAAATCAAAGGAAATTTTGCCACTGTTTTCAATGGGGGCAGGATTTCAGCCTCTATGTATTCAGCTTTATATTTGTTACAGAGTAAAATATACTCTTACTACATTTTATTCCTGTCACCGCTGCAGAACTAAGGGCTTGGCTACACTTGTGAATTACAGTGCATTAAAGGAGCCCCGGGTGCACTAGCAAGGCACGTAGAGCGCTCTGACTCCACGGCTAGAGCGCTCCTGGTACTGCACCTTGGCAAGTAGAATAATGTTTGATGCGCCCCCGCTGGAGCGCCCCAGCATCAGTGTGAACGAGGTGTTGCATTACTGCGCTCTGATCAGCCTCCGGAAATGTCCCATAATCCCCTTAAGTCAAGTGGCCACTCTTGTCATTGTTTTGGATATGCCCTTTGACAGCTCCATTTGACAGCCGGCTGCTTATCTGCTCCGAGACAAAGCAACCATTACTGTGGAATGCTGTGTGTGTGAGAGAGGCGCAGGGGCGAGGGGGAGGGCTGCTGCTGTCTGAACTTACAAGACAGCATGCTGACATGCTCTCAGCCCCCCCAAAACCCACACTCTCTCCCCCCACATACACACAACACACTCCCTGTCACACTCCACCCTCCCCCCCATTTGAAAAGCACGTTGCGGCCACTTGCATGCTGGGATAGCTACCACAATGCACTGCTCTCTGTGGCCATTGCAAGAGCTGCTAATGTGGCCATGCCAGTGCGGACAGACTGCAGCGCTTTCCCTACTGCGCTCTACGAAGGCTGGTTTAACTCAAAGTGCTCTACATCGGCAAGTGTTGCCATGCCCTAAGAAAGCTACAGGCGGGGGAGCTGGAATCTCCAATGCTGATGCCTGCAGTGACATAGGGACTGAGTTCCTATTGCCTTGTCCCCCTGCTTATTATTGGCGACGCTGCCTAGAAGCAATGAAACCAGTTCTTGTGCTGATACCACATTTGCTGGGATGACAAAGCAGATTGAATCTGAAAATAGCTGAGGCATAAACTCAGAGCCCACCCGCACTTTTATGATGTCGATTTGGGGGGAGGCAAGAGAAGCCGATCCCCGCGTTTACCTCCACACAGCCCGGGCTGGGAATGGGATCTGATGGGATCAGGTGGCGGTTAGCAGCAGCCGAGAGGCTTACGGGCCCTCTAGCACCACCGGACACTCCCTTCCCTGCGGTTACGGCGGGCTGCTCGGGGCAGGCTCCCGCTCCTGCGTTTGGGTCGCGCGCTCTGCCGCCCAGGGGCCGGTTTGTTTCCACTGCAGGCGGTTTCCCGGGGCCGAGCTCCCCCCTCGCTCCCGGGGCGCTGGGCCTGGCTGGGTAGTGCGTGCCCCCGGCCCCCTCACCTGCGCTTGTGGCGGAGGTGGAGCGCGATCCAGGGCACGAAGCGGTACCGATAGGACGCCCAGCGCCGCAGCAGGGCCCGCAGCATGGCGACCCCGCCGGGAAGGGCAGCCGCAAGAGAGCCCAGGGCCGCCCCTTGCCCCCCTGAGCTGGGCCGGGCCTGCGTCCCGCAGGAGTCACGTCCCCGGCGAACTCTCGCGGCAGCTCCGCGCACTGCCCCCGCTGGCGTCCAGCCGCTGCCCCAGCTCCCAGCGCGACGCCTCCCCCGTCTGGGGTGAGTCCCGCAGCGCCCAGGCCACGCTTCTTCCCCCGATCGGGGAGGGGGAGCTGCCAGACTCTCCCCGGAGTTCCCAAGGCTGGCAGCCTTGTGCGCAGGCGTAGCTAAAGTCATAGACTATCGTTGAGATCAACGCGGATTCGCGCTGAGACTATAGTTACTTATAGCCCCGGTCGGCTCAGGTAACTTTAGTGGAGTCCCTGATGACGTCAGAGGTAGCGCAGCCAATCCCCCACCTTTGCTGTACTGCTTATTTGCATGAGGGAGTTCGATTGGTTGGAATGACTCTGGTCTGAGTTTGATCGGACACATGCATTAACAGTTCCTCCCTATCCCTACGTTATTTGGCTCAACTGTTACGGCTGGGTAAAGATTTGGCTGCCTGCTTGCTTGTGCATGGAGCCCGCACTGGTGGGGAAACTGAGGTAGGAATGCAGGTGGAGTCCTTAAAACACAGGCAGTAAGAGGAGGGTGACCAAGTAGCAAGTGTGAGAAATCGGGACTTTTTTTGAGGGGAAGGGATATAGTTGGGTGTATAAGAGAAAGACCCTAATATCAGGACATCTTGTCACCCTAATTGAGACTCAGAAACTGTTCTCCCCAAAAGGGCTGGTCTCAGTAAAACAGCCCTCTAAAACAGTAGGTCAATTATGAATTAAGGTTCAGAGGCACCAGTGCACTTTGCTCAGGTGGTGCAAAGGAGGTGGTGAACCCAGTTTTACTCTCGTATTTTCATTCTGCTTTGAAAATGTAGTTTAATTATATAGTGGATAATATCTGGACAGGGATGGATTGAATAATAGACTAAGGAAGAAAGTAATGCAGAGATACAAAAATGATTATAGGTATGGAACAGCTGCCATATAAGGAGAGATTAATAAGACTGGGACTTTTCAGGATGGAAAAGAGATGACTAAGGGGAGATATGATAGAGGTCTATAAAATCATGGCTGGTGTGGAGAAAGTAAATAAGGAAGTGTCATTTGCTCCTCATAACACAAGAACTGGGGGTCACCAAATTAATAGGCGGCAGGTTAAAACAAACAAAAGGAAGTATTTTTTCACACAACGCACAGTCAACTTGTGGAACTCTTTGCCAGAGGATGTGGTGAAGGCCAAGACGATAACAGGGTTCAAAAAAGAACTAGATAAATTCGTGGAGGATAGGTCCATCAATGGCTGTTAGCCAGGATGGGCAGGGATAGTGTCCCTAGCCTCTGTTTGCCAAAAGCTGGGAATGGGCAACAGGACATGCATCACTTGATGATTACCTGTTCTGTTCATTCTCTCTGGGGCACCTGGCATTGGCCACTATCGGAAGACAGGATACTAGGCTGGATAGACCTTTGGTCTGACCCACTATGGCCATTCTTATGTTCTTATGATTTCCAATGTCCTCCTCTGCTAGAGTCATATACTTTTAAGGGCTTTGGGTCTTTTAAAAAAATATAACAAATAAATAAGAGGTTTAGTGGCCAAGTGGTAGCATCATGCACTGCAGTGGTGAGATCTGAGTTCCAGACCCAAGCTCAGTCACTTTACTTTGTTGTGAGTAATAGTGATCATACCTCTCAGCCAGGGAGACTGAAGTTCTCCATTTGTCTACTGAATGATAGGTACCCCTTCCCCACAACACCAAAATGGCTCAGACCCTCAGCTGGAAGAACCATATTTAGCAGTGAGACGAGACTGTAGTCTCCATGGCTATGAATCCATTGGCCTTTGTGCTGAGACAATCCATAAGGTTGTCAACCAAGTTCTCTGTCAGGTTTTGTAAAGTGGAGAGTCATAAACAGAGGATAGTGTGGATGTTACCCCGTTCATTTACCATTGGCTGCCAAAGAACCATCAGATGGTGGTAGGTTACCAATCAGTGATCTAGAGGGGAGAGAGACAATATCCCATTTTAATTATTTCTCCCACAAAGCCCCCTCCCACTTCCCATTTTTGTCAGATCCAAGACTGTCCATCTAATGATATGACAACAAATAATAAAACCGTGCATTTAATAGGCCTTTGCTGCAGGTAGAACAGATGGAGGGTGACACAAACATGAGTTTAGAACAGAGGTGGGCAAACTACGACCCGCGGGCCACATCCGGTCCGTGTAGGGTGACCAGACAGCAAATGTGAAAAATCAGGACGGGGGTGGGGGGTAATAGAAGCCTATATAAGAAAAAGACCCAAAAATCGGGACTGTCCCTATAAAATCGGGACATCTGGTCACCCTAGGTCCGTGGGACCGTCCTGCTTGGCCCTTGAGCTCCCGGCCAGGGAGGCTAGCCCCCGGCCCCTCCCCCGTTGTCCCACATCCCCTGCAGCCATGCCGCCGCGTGGGCAGCGCTCTGGGTGGTGGGGCTGCATGCTCCTGCTGAGCAGAGCGGCAGCGTGTCTGGCTCCGGCCAGGTGGCACGGCTGCCAGACATGCTGTTCTGAGCGGCATGGTAAGGGGGCTGGGGCCGGGGGGTTGGATAAGGGGTGGGAGGTTCCGGGGGGCAGTCAGGGAGCAGGGCGAGGTTGGATGGGGCAGAGGTTCTGGGGAGCGGTCAGGGGAGGGGGGGGGTTGGATAAGCGTGGGCACAGCCTTCCCTACCCGGTCCTCCATACAGTTTTGCAACTCCAATGTGGCCCTCGGGCCAAAAAGTTTGCCCACCCCTGGTTTAGAACTACATCTCCCTTTTGGGACTGCTTGATGATACTGGCTTTTGATTTCTACTCAGATCAGAGAGCTAGTGCATAGTGCTGTAACACATTCAAACTACTCTGAGAAATACTTTAAAAATCATTTCAATTGCTGTTCAAAGATGGCAAAATAATAATGGGCTGGTAGTAACACAAAACTAACAACCCTAAAAATGTGAACACCAAATAGTGCCTCAAACAAAACAATGTGCGTTTCAAGTCTTCATTGTCCCAGCAGAGATCGGTAGTGTCAATGTCATGAAACACTTTTCCAGGTTTTGAACACAAACAAAAACCACCTATGCTCCAAATCTGGCTGCACCAGATATAGGGCAAGAATGATCTCATCTGGAATGGGTGAAGCATGTTGACAGTTCAAGCCTCCCTGCAGAGAAGTTAGAATGTTACTGCTGGGTATTTATACTGAGTAATTTTTAGAAGTTTTAAAATAAACCTATTAAACTGTAGAAAAAATTACAGTTATGAAAGACACTCCAAGTACGAAAACACCCCTTACCTCCCTTTTTTCTTTAACATTCTCTTCTTTATTATTCTAGCTACACACTTTTTTTTCAAGAACAGGCTGACATCCCTATCTAAAAGTTGGGGATGATGCTGTTACTTCACTCTTCTGGCTCTATCCAAACACATTTGACATCTGTTATATACTAACAACATTTTCCTCTTCAAAATGGAGTTGCGCTTGGTTTTTAAAGAGATTTACTTGTAGGGGGAATTCAGGGAAATTCTCCCCCCCCCCTTCTCCTCTTCGAACCTCTCTAAACTGTTTGCTGGCAGCCTGGCACTAACGATCCAGCACTTTAGGGGAGCCAGTCACAAAGCAGCTAAAGTCTGTCGTGTGTAGGGGCAGGATTTTATAATTGTACTATGAGAATTAATGTATGATTTGATTTCATCCTGCCAGCCACCCTTTTTGAATAGCAGAAAGGAATGACAGACCAGAACAATCCTTATGACTGATTATGGTCACCCTTTTGTTTTAGGATAAGCTATAATGTCTACTATGGTTTCCTATATGTATTACAAATTAGGCGCTCTAGTTAAATATACATTTCTTTGTTTTAAGGTTTAGAAAGTAAGAGACAGGATCTTGTATTGTGTCTATGTTAAGGAGAATAGAGGAACGTTGAAGGCCTGGGCCCCAATGTAAATTGTTTTGATTATAGGATTTAGGAAGGCTTAATTTACAATGACTTTTCTTGCTCAACATAAAAACTGCTGTATACCTTTGAAGGTCTCTGTAAAGATTGTTTGTGTGAATGAGGAATGTATGCATCAGGAAAAGATAAGGTGTGAAGGCCATTGTTATAGCCAAATGGTCAAGGAAGGAGGAGTGAAGAGACTTAACTACACCAGAGAACCATCAATGCACATCCATAATGAAGGAAGGGCAGATTGACGACCCTGAGGTAAGGCTGGCACCCCTAAGGACAAAACAAATTAATTTAATCGAAACCAGGACAGGATGACCCTCTCGGAGGTGTATTGGAATGTTTACATCAGAAGATAACAGAGACTGACACAGCAAAATCCATAGACTTCAACAGAGAAAAAAGACTATAAGAACAGGGTGCTTTGCCATGGGACTTTGGGTTCATCTTGCCACACTCCAGGAGCATTGGATCGCAACCAACAGAGCCCGGCCCCCCTCTGCGACCAATCTGGCTGGCCACTAGATTGATCCAGACTCTGGATTGGTAACTATAAACATCAACTGTCAGGACTCTGTGTGTATGTATGTGTGTGTGCATGTGTATGACTGAAAAGCATATGCTAACTGCTATATTCTCAATAAATGCGGTATTTTTGCCTTCTCCTCTATAAAAGATCCCATGTGCTTTGTATAGCATAACATGTGGATGGGACCGTCAACAGTTTTGGAACTGGGTTGTCTCTGGTCAGGGAACAACCATATTGTAACTGGGTACCCCAAAACCCAACAAAGTTATACTTGTAGTGTAGACAGAGCATAAATGTTAAATAACTTTCCTGTCCCTTGGAACAGATTCTTCTGTATTTCTCTCTCTCTCGTGTATAGATTTTTCAATGGATTTGCAAAATATGGTCTTGATCCTGCACTATTAAGGTTAGTGGGAGTTTTTCAAACAACTTGAGGGGGAGAAGGCTCAAGCCTTATTGATCTTTATATATTGTGACTATGACATTATTTTTGGTCCACAGCGTCACAATCCTTCATGTGGATTCTCCAATATGCTTCTCAGGAATTTTCCAAATAAATCATTGGTTTTAATTGACTATATGTTTTTCCTTGACACAGGTAATATTTGAGCATAGTTATATATATATTACAGATCTGCAATAGTTTCCATCCACAGACTGACCCACTCTAATGCGGCTTAACTCGTGAGGTACAGGAAGAACACAGGACACGACAGTACAGCTGCAGACCAGTGTCCTAAAACCCTCTTAGCACCTGTGTAGCTAATTCATATTTAACTGCAGTTCACAGTGTCACATTTTAAAGGGCCAGTACTCCATATTTGGGCCTTTGCATGTGAACTTAATGACTATAGACTCAATTCTACATTCACCCTGGGAAAGTGTGATCCTTTTAATAAAGGGATGGGGTGGGGGTCCAATGATGGAAGAAGTTGGTGTGTGTATCTGTGCATATTAGTATTATGGTAGTGCTCAAAGGCCCCTCTTTGAATTAAGTGCTGTACAAACACAGACAACAGGAAAACGTCAAGTACTTTGGACAAATTCTGTAGTTTCAGGAATTACACCCGCAACAAAAGGGAACATCTTGGAGAAAGAGATGAAATTACATTAGGGATAAACTGGGGAAAGTTTTCATAAATGAGAAGTTAACTGATTTGCCAATGGTCTCAGAAGTCTGTTCATAGTAAACTTAGATTGGTGCTGGGGATGATAAAAAGAATGGTAGTGAACCTGAATGTGTGCACATATTGTTGAATTTTAATATTGATTTTAACTGACTTCTAATCTTGTCTTGAAAGCATCAGAGACAGATTAGAGTGGTTTCTTTAGTGATTCCTACAAGGAGGTTATGAAAATAATAGTAACATGAAACTGGGTGGAGGAAAGTATTATTTTGCTGCCATCTTCTGGATTGTCTATGTAACGACACCCAATTTCCAAATCTTTAAGCTTTCACAATTATCAAACTTAAAAGCTGAACTCCTAAGCTTTAATATACAAATAAAAGTACATTTAAGATACCAAATCAGTAACAAAATACCGGCCTGGACTTATATCACAGGACATATAAGCCCCCATCACAGTCTCCTGTCCCTGCAGAGGAGGCCTGTGTAAGATTCCTGACTTAACTGCACCAGGAACAGAGAAACCCAACAATGACAGAATGTAGCTGGCTTTATTAGGGAAATACTTCTACTTGGGAGGAAACTGAGCTAAGGGAAATTAACAACTCCATTGGGCAATTAGGTATGTAAGTTGAAAACGATTTGAGAGCTGTTCTTCCATGGAGCTCTGATACCAAGAACTGATATCCAGTGAGCATAAAAAGATGTAATTAAAATAATTTGTTTGCTAAATTATAACTGAGGACCTTTTATCATGAGCGTAGGCCTGGCTTGACATGATTAATTGGACATTCATTTCTGGGGAGACAGCATTAGGGAGGTAAATGGATCAGCAGGCTGGAAACACAATGTCTGGGCTAACTAAAGGCTAATTTACACTGCGCTGCTGTAGCACATCTGGTGAAGATGCTCTGTGCTGCGGGAGAGAGCTCTCCCATTGGCATAATAAAACTACCTCTGCGAGAGGCGGTAGCTATGTCAGCGGGAGAAGCTCTACGACATAGACATAGCGCTGTGGATACCAGTGCTTAGGTCGCTGTAACTTGTGTTGCTCAGTGAGGTGGCTTATTCTCACCCCAGAGCAATATAAATTATACCAACCTTTAAGTAGCAGTGTGTACAAGCCCTAAGATAGGTAAATGGGTCAGTAGGCTTGGAGACAGGATGTCTGTATTAGCTAAGGTAAGGGGAAACACCTAGGGACAAGATAATTGATGAGGTAAGCCTGGACTGTAAGATGCGGAAAAGAGTAAGTTGTGCATGGAGACTGCATGCGGTACAGGAATTGGTTCCTACAAAGTGAGCAAGCCAATCCCAAAACATGTGATGCAATGTATAGCAAATGTAATGTGTAAATGTATATAAAAAGGTTTGCTATGTAACTTTAGACGTGCGGTACGCCCTATACTTACCCCCCATGCTTGAATCTGACAACTCAGTATAACTTTTTGCATGTCAAATAAAGGAACCTGAGTGTCAAACTGAGTTCTTGAGGACCCAAGTGGAAAAGGTCTTGGGGGAGCCCCAACAATGAGGAATACTTTAGGGCAGTGGTCCCCAACCTTTTTCGTCTGGTGGGTGCCAGACGACGAACCATGGAGGACCGTGGCGGCGGACGAGCATCCGCCGAAATGCCGCGGACAAGTGGCAACGTCAATAGGCATCACCGCCAAAATGCCGCCAACAAGCAGCGTCATCCAGAGGCGTTGCCGCCAAAATGCTGCTGAAAATCGGTGGCATTTCGGCGGCGACGCCTCTGGATGCTGCTGCTTGTCGGCGGCATTTCGGCGGATGCTCGTCCACCGGCCAGTACGCGGGCGCATTTAGACGCCCCCGCGGGAACCGCGTTGGGGACCCCTGCTTTAGGGCAAGGTCTTTTGTACAACTAACCCATCACAAGGAAAAGTAAAACTACTGTTTGCTCATTCACATAGAGCAGAATATAGGTGAATTTTAGACCAAAGTATTTCTTTAGCACAGGGGTGGGCAAACTACGGCCCACATCCAGCCCGAGCTCCTGGCCCAGGAGGCTTGCCCCCGGCCCCTCCCCTGCTGCTCCCTCTCCCCCACAGCCTCAGCATGCCACGCCGCCGGCGCAATGCTCTGGGCAGCGCAGCTGCAGAGCCATGGCCTGAGCCAGTGCTCTGGCCGGCGCGGCTGTAGCGCTGCCAGCCACTGGTGCTCCAGGCAGTGCGGTATGAGGGCAGGGGAGTTCGTGGTGGTGGTCAGGGGTGTGGATAGGGGTTGGGGCGGTCAGAGGGTAAGGAGGGTTGAATGGGGTCAGGGGTCCCGGGGGGGCAGTCAGGAAGGAGGGGGGGTTGGACGGGATGGCAGGGGGGCAGTCAGCGGCAGGGGAGAGGGAGCAGGGGGTGGTGGATGGGGCAGGAGTCCCAGGGGGCTGTCAGGGGACAGGGAACGGGGGCGTTGGATGGCGTAGGAGTCCCAGGGAGGCTGTCAGGGAGCAAGAAGCGGGGGGGGGGGGGAAGGGGGGAAATCGATCAGATAGGGGTCGGGGGCCGGGCCACACCTGGCTGTTTGGGGAGGCACAGCTTCCCCTAACCGGCCCTCCATTCAATTTTGGAAACCCGATGTGGCCCTCAGGCCAAAAAGTTTGCCCGCCCCTGCTTTAGCAAATGGAGAAATTTAAGCATTCATATTGTGTATTGTACATTTATGCTTTAAAACAGAGCCTGTAATACGATAAATTCTCCCAGTCCTGTGGATTTTAATAGTGTATATAATAAATCAAATGAGGGAGATAAGATCTTTTTGAATTTAACTCTAATTCTTGTCTTGTGTATTTTTTTTTCTATTCAGACTCCAGTCTATTTTTTCAGCTTGTTTTGCCCATTAATATTGGGGTTTTTCTGGTTGAATTGAGGATGGCTGTTGACAAGTTCTGTCTGCTGGTGTTCCCATGATATTGCTATGGGGAATATAAATACATGAATATTTGTACATTAAAAATATGGTTTACAATATCCGCATCAAATGTATTTCAGACAGGTTTAAATGTAAATATTGTATTTGATTTTACTTTAATTTTCACTTTTAAAATAATGAGCTGTTTCCAAGGAAGTAACTAGAACAAGCCTTAAGGATACATATTTTCAGATGACTTGAGTATGAAGAGAAGTTTGACATGATTACTACTTTAATGCAGAAACAACAAATTGCATTGTAGCTCTAGCAAGCAGAGCTGATTAATTTTCCTTTCACTAGAGACACACCATAATAGCCCAGAACTGATTTACTAATTTCTACTCACCTGATTTGACAATGAAGAGCTTTATTTTTTGTAGTAATACAAACTCATACAAGCACTTTTTAAAGAATTGTTGCCACTCTGTTTACATGCACCAATACACCTTAAATGTATCAATATGTAAAATAGTAGCTCAAATTTAGGAGAGTGATTTTATATTTAAAAAACAAAGGAAAAGGGAAAGAAATAATGGAAGAACCTAAATATTTCCCAATATAAGACCCATAATATAGGCCTTGATTCATCAAAGCACTTAAACCTATGCATACGACATCACCGTAAGTAACTGCTGAACAGAGAGACTGAAACACATGGGAAGTGCTTTTTTGGATGAGGGTCATGATGAGCAGAGCAGTATTTCAATGATTTTTTTTTTTTAATGACAGGCACAGTCATTGAATCAGATTGAAAAACTTCCTATGTTTGGATATTTTTGAAAATATAAAAAGTTAACAGAGTCATGGAATGGTGAGATAAGTGAAAAAGATAATAGTGATGCTGATTAGCTGGACTGTTCAATTCTTTGTCAAATAGCTGAGGAAAGTATAAGACCCTTTCCTGAGGAGTCTGAAGTCTCTGTTTGCCTCACAGCGGCAGCAGGTGCTGTATACATCTGTGTATAAACAATGAAAATGTGCCAGAAGTGTTTGATTCAAAACAGCTGCATTATGATAAAGAGCAACAACATTTGTTCAAAATCTTTTATTTACTATAAAGACAAAAACACCAAAATAGGTACAAATTATACTATAAAATTGGTTCAACGGGGTAAAAACTTTTAATTAAAATATCTTGATATATTTAAAATAACAAAGGATACAACGAAGCCAAATTTTCTTAACCCAGAGATTTCTGTAAAATTTGCTTGCACAGTAAGGTGCTAATAGAAGTTAGCCCTTAAGCCCTGGAAGTCTTAGGAATCAGTCACATAGCAAATATAATTTCATTGTGAAAGTGAACTTTGGTAGAAGAAAATCTATAGGACACCTGAGGTAGTAGAAATTGGAATAAACAGCAGTAGACGTTATTTACAACTTAAGTACCAAATAACATTAAGAACACAAAAATAATTACACAAAATACAATTTTCAGTCCAGCTTTGATCCAAAGAAAATAAGAATATTACATCACATCTGCATTTTAAAAACACCACAATTACCAGCAAGCCGAGGGAAATGCAAACAAACTCAAACAATATGCATTTGGACATCTAGAGGCAGTCTGAGTCTGAAATGTGGTAGGCATGGTGATCTACAAAGTAATACTGATTAGCTGAGGTTCATCAGTGTATACAGTTTACATTTCTGCCAGAAAAAGTACTAATCTGACAACTGATCTTCCAGTACATGAATTGGCAAGAGTGCATCCTTTAAAGCTTGCACATAAGAAAGACTTGGAAACAATCTTATTAGAATAATGAAGAATTCTAAGCGGTTAAAAAAAATGAAAGAAAAAGTCAAGTACAATACAGTTAGAGCTACCAAACTTCACATTTCGGTATTTGTTTTTTAACTCTTCAAAGTTTGCCAATTTTCCAAAACAAAGGAATGTAAAATTTCAAAAAGAAATACACATTCATGTCTAATGAAACTGTTTTATTAGCATGAGCACTATTATTCCTGTAAACTTATCTTAAACTTGTTTTACTTCCAATTTATGTTTTGTGTACATTTTTAATGTACTATAGCTTATTTAGTTTGTCCTGAGTCTTTGAAAATAACCAATTCGATTTCAGTCCAGCAATTCAACTGGCTTCTGAAGAGTTAAAACTTGAACAGTTATTAAAAAAATAAAGAAAAAGGATTAAACACAATCAGTACTTGATTTAAAAAGACCCCCACCCATTAAAAAGCAAAAGAACAGCTGCCATTTTCCTTCAGAATTACATGCATCAGAATCTAAAAACCTGCCTTTAAAACCATTAAAAGACCATTTTAAAAAAAGAAAACACCAGTTTAAAAAACTCAAGTTTTGTACTACAGGTGAAGCTTTACATTAAATTTTGTCTTAACTTGCTTTTCATGTCCAAGTTCATTTCTTGTTAAAATCAAGACTTTTTATTACGGTAAGCTCATATTTTTAACAGATTTTCAAATTACATAATCAGTTACCACTGTAAATAGATGATGTATAGCAGAAGGAAAACAGCAGGTAAAACTTAATATCAGTGGTGTTACACAGTAAGAGACTTGAATCCAGAGCCTGGTCCTCCTCCCATTTAAGTCAAAGGCAAAAACTTCCACAGACTTTAATGGGAGCTACGGGCAGGGCTCTTGACATGAAACTTATCTACACAGTTTACCAAAAGAAATTGTTACATGAAAATAGGCTCAAAAACTAACATTTAACATGATCTGGGGTTACAAGTTGTTTTTATGCACAGAAATCTTCCTTTTTAAAAAAAATACCTGCACTATGAGAGCCTGAAACTATCAGTTTTTTATTCCAGATTTCAACTAAACCTGTATTCTTCAATCAGCAAGATATTCAGTGACATCTAGTCTGCACCTAGTTCTGAAGATTGTTTGTTTTAAAGATCACCTTTCCCTGAATGTAAAATAAAATGAAAGTATAGAACCATAACTTCAAAAAGGAAATTACAGGGCCAGCAGTAAATGCACAGTGAATCACAGCTGCCTTGTCACATTTTTAATGAAGGCAGAATATGGTTTTAAAAGTATTCATCCATGTTTGTATTTATGACTCCACTAAGAGAACATACTTTGTGAAATAAAAGGAACATATACAGAATTTCCTTTTTAGCCAGTGATGAAAAACTGAATGGAATTGTAGAACCCTCTGCTTATGATCACAATGTGAAATGGAACAGTGATTGCAATATTAAAATAGATCCTGAGCCCCTCAGCTGCTAATATTGCTGAAAAAGTGCTCCAAAAGAAAATAAAATCACTTATCTGCTAAACAATCATGCAGATTTAAAGAAAAATGTTTTCTTGTTCACCTTGAGCCAGATCTTTGAAAAGGCACAGTTCACATATTTCTTCACAAGTTGTGAAAGGTTGCATACTGAGCTTAGGTAAAGATCTCGATTTGTCAATCACATACTTAGGTAAGGATCCTCCACTGGCCTTAAATCCTTGATGTATAATTAAGACCAGTAGAATAATACATGCTGCGGTGCTAAACTGCACTGCAAGATGGGCATTGTTCTATATTCAGTAGCATCTTCAGTAAAATCATAATTTTTACATAATTAGCTACCATGTAGTACGGAAGACTGGGTGTTTCAGCAGTTCCCGTGATGGGGGTCTGTCCTGAGGTTGAAGTTCTAAACACCGAAGGGTCACGTCTCTTAAACCAGGAGACAGATGTGAGGGGATTGACGGAGCAGTAGTTGCGCTAGCAATCTACAGACAGAAGTAAAAATGTTTTTAGAAGTTATCAACAGTTTTGATTTTTTTGACTACATTTACTCCACTAGATGCTGGCTGACTGGACAACTCCTCATTTCCAAAACCAGTTTCTCTACAGATTATGCAAGTGATTACATTATAGAAAATAATGCTTTGGCCCTGACCTCACTTTGGGATTTTCCTGACCTCAGTTAGCTGTGATGTCTGCTTTCCCAATATACATGCCCTCTGCTGCTACTCTTAGTCTCAGTTCTCTCCTTGCATCCTCTTAGAATTCTGTTTCTAGGACAAGACTCCCTCGTACCCATCAGCTCAAAGAACTGGGAAATTCTCCTGCCATGCTTATACCGTATAAGCATTATTCTGGCACACCACTTATCTGTGTTTAACTGGCATAATGCAAGGAAGCCTATGGATCTGGTGAGGGTTGGGTATCTGTAGTATACCCTCCCTCACAGTGCTTTGCCAGTGCATTTCAACCATAACTTTGAAGCAGAACCACTAAGTCTGAAGTGTAGTTCACTCTCTTGATTCAATCCATATCCTCTCTATATGAATGCCAATTAGGGTTAACTAAGACGATGGTTGTGTTTATGTAGACCCATAGCTATCATTAACTAGACTGAGACCACCAACCAATTCAAGTATGCCCTTGAACAACAGAGGTAATATTTTATTCTAATCAGACCCCGGTAAATTGTAATCTGCGCATGATTACTGTTGTACTGGCTCATATTTTATAGAAGTATTTTATTCTTTCATTTATGCATGCTATTCAACTAGATTATTTCTATTAAGATTTTTAGAGGGTTTTTTTGAAAACTGAATAAGAATTCTGATTGCCAAAAAAAGTGGTCTAGAGAAAAGGGTTAATATCCTTTATCAATACTCTGAGATTGCCAGTCCATCAAAATGATGCCTATTTTATTCTAGTCCTCTGGGGCTGGAGCCCTGAATGCTAAATATCAATTTTTAGTTAAGGATATTCTTCCCCAAGTTATAAAATATTAATGTACCCAATTTTATGATTTGTACTACAGTGATATAACAAACAGGAAAATAGGAAACAATGATCTATGTCAGTGACATCACACATCACTCCTGCTTTGCTCCCCTAACTTATGGGTGTATTCATATCTTAGTACAGTGCTCCTCTCTAGAGGCTATTCTTGGGGGTGAATCGTTTTTCAAAAAAACCCAGGGGAAATAATTTGTAGCTAGAATGTAGCAGATTTACATTAGTGTAGTATTTGTAATAAAAAGCCTTATATAAAATGGAAGCATTGTAATTATTATTCACTGTGTAACTTATTTCTTCCTAAAACCTACACTGTTATACATGAAATCAAGCACTGAAGTGCCAACATTTGCTTAACTTATTTATAATACAACAAGGTATCTCACCTTAAATATCAAAGCAAGGTGATTGGAGTGCTTCTCAGCATTCCACGGTGGTTTAGCACAAGCCATTTCAATAATAGCACAGCCAACGCTCCATACATCACAGCTCCTACCATATTGCTGGCCCCGCAGTACCTACAAAAGAAAGACACATCAGGGCTTAAGCTAATTAATTCCATGCCACTAACACTACACATGCATTATTCTATACACACAGAAGCCAAATCAAGTGCATTTTAATTATAATTTTGGGTTAAGTGAGTTAACAAGGATGTAAATATTGACAAGTTTTATCCGTGTGTGAAGTACAAATACAACAATTAAACAAGACATTAGTGTCCTGTAATTAAGAATGTAGTGGCCATTTGCATGAAGGAACAATATGTCAAGATGTGGTCCATCTCAGAGTAACTGGAACAACCATCTGGGAAGGGAAAACCAAGATAGCAATAAAACATGATATATTTACATAATTCAATTTTTTTTTGACAATGAAGTTATATGAAGCTCTGCTTCACTTATGGATACTGTTTCAAAGAGTTTTCTGTTATCATTTGGCTAAATTAATTATTTGCACAAATCTCTACCACACATCCCGCCCCCCCGCCCCCTCCAAAATTTTCAAAGTGGCTTCTTACCTCTGGTGCCATAAATGCAATAGTTCCCAACAACTGTCCCTGAAACTCTCCAGCACCAGTTCCCTTTGACGCCAACCTGGCTGCAGCTCCAAAATCAGCAATTCTTAATCTATGACCTGTGCTGTCAATTAGCAAATTGGCACCTGTCAACAGCATAACAAAAACACTGCTAGTTGGCTGTCTGTCAAAAACACGATGAGATACTTATCTGAATTAAAAAAGTACTAAGGGTCTGACAAACCCATGAAAGCAAGGAGATGAGGAGCTAAGAACGGAATACTGCCCAGAACTGTCTAATAGTGGTTGATCTGTCTCCATTATGCTTAGATAACATTACACACAGTGGCCTGAGAATATGTGAGATAAAAGATTTTGAGAAGCAGCATGAAGTCTCAGAAGTGGGGCAAATGTAAGAGTAGGAAGCACAGTACAGCCCTGGAAGATGGCAGTGACTAGAACTTAGTGAAGGCCTTATATAGCTACAGTAACTCCTCACTTAACATTGTAGTTATGTTCCTGAAAAATGCCACTTTATGCTAAATGATGTTAAGTGAATTCAATTTCCCAATAAGAATTAATGTAAATAGGGGGGGTTAGGTTCCAGGGAAATTTTTTTCGCCAGACAAAAGACGTTATATACATATACAGTATAAGTTTTAAACAGTTTTAAACAAACAGTTTAAAATTGTACACAGCAATGAATGACTGTGAAGCCTGGTTGAGGTGGTGGAGTAAGAGGGTGGAATATTTCCCAGGGAATGCCTTGCTGCTAAATGATGAACTAGCACTTGGCTGAGCCCTCAAGGGTAAATACGCTGTTGTTAATGTAGCCTCACACTCTACAAGGCAGCATGAACTGAGGCAGGAGGGAGGAAACACAATTGGTGCAGGGCAGTAGCTGCAAACACTTCCCTGCAAAAACTGAACATGATGATGATCCCACGCTATCCAGCTGGAGCCCACCACTCCCTCCTCCTGACAGCACATGCATGGCTGCACAGGTGCTGACTCTCCAAAGTGCTGGGGGGTGCATACATATGAGAGAGAGAGAGACGTGCATTGCCCCTTAAAGTACGCTGACCCCACTTCAAGTACGTTGCCCTTTTAAGCAGATCAGACAGGAAGCAACAGCTTCCAGCAAGCTCCCTCCTTTCTGTCCCTCTCCTCCCCTTTGTGGAGAGGGGGTACAGAATGGGGGTGGGGAGCAGGGGGACATCCTGATATCAGCACCCCTCTCCTCCACCCTCCCAGCAAGTAGGAATCTCTGGGGAGCAGCTCCAAGGCAGAGGGCAGGGCAGGAGCAGCACAGCAGTGGAGGGCAGCTGCAGAGCCACATACCTTACAGGGAATTTAGGGGAGCTGATGGGGGGTGGGAGGGGAAAGGCTGCCGGCCCCCCCAGTTCTAATCCCCACAAGGCGGGGCTGCTCTTCCAGAGATTCCTGCAAACAGTGGACAAAGCAGGCAGCTGCCAAAGGACATTATAAGGGAGCATTGTGCAACTTTAAACGAGCTTGTTCCCTAATAGATCAGCAATGTAACAACGTTAACCAGGACAACGTTAAGTGAGGAGTTACTGTACCTATATAAGATCTCCTATAAACCTTACATCCTTTTATCTGAATGTAAGTGGCTCACATCCACTTGAAAATAACTCCAGAAAGAGGGGGCCAAAGAAAGCATTCCCTTGAAATTTGTTCTCATATCTTAAGTGTGAATATAAACTGCCACAAGTAAGCCTGAAATCAGAGACCGGGGTGTTCCTACTGGATCTTTACTGTACAGTTATATCAACATTAGTTGTAAGCAAAATTCCATAGGTTTGGCGGTTTTCCTTATCATAAGGACCAAAAATTTAGATGTTCGTCTGAATCCCTTACACCTACAAAATTAAGCGGAGACCAAGAGCTCAAATACTAGGATGTCTCGGGGCCAAATAAATATCTAGAAAACAAACTGGTGACCAATAATGAAAAATGGAGAAAAGCTATCTGAACATTTCTGAACCTTCAAAAAGATTTGAGTTTGGTTTGATTTGCTTATGTTAGCTGAACCAATTTGCTCATCCCTAAATCAACCTTTTGCATCAGCAACTGTCTCCAATGTGTAAGGAGGTATATTTCTCTAAGCACTATATGAATGTTTGGATGTAGTTTAGTAGCTTCAAGGTTCCTAAATACAACTAGGCAAATCAAGCATAGATCTCATCTCCAATAAGAGTGAGACACGGATAATAACTGCCCTCAAACAAAGAAGCTTTCTGAATTCTAATAATTAGACAAGAGTTCTTACCTTTGACATCCCTGTGAATAATCTGATTCTCATGGAGGTAAGAAAGGCCACGCAGCAGTTGTTCTGTGTAGTTAATAACAACTGATTCTTTGAAGGCTCCATATTTACTTAACAAATGAGCAACTGATCCCCCTGGAAAATAAATTGTTTATATTTTTAATCCAATATTTATACTCATGCTTAGCAGTAGGTAGCTTTGGCTGCCATAATTGCACTAATTTTTTCTATGATTTTATTGGACACTAGTGACTCAATTTTTCAAAATGTGTGCTGCACTGTATAAGCAAAGAAATCTACCATGAGCACAGCTGTGTAGTTTCCAACTGCAACTCAGCACACATTTTAAAACGATTTGCCTTAAATATCCCTTTAAAAAGAAAAACTGAAAAAACCTTATAAAAGTTAGTGAGTTCTGTTGCTGATGGAAAGTAACCTACAGATATTAATTCAATTTACTGTACTAAGTTTCTCAAGAAGAGCAACAGTTTTAAAATACTGTTATTGTAAATGGCGATGTTAGAACATAAACAAGCCTCGTATTTAGTGTTCCTCAGTGGACCTTAATTTTCTCTTTTTCTTACCATTTATATATCTGTATTTAAATATTTAATATGCAACAATTACATTTTTTTAATTTAACAGGAAAAACGCAAAAAGGCAATTTTTTCTCATTTTTGTTTTCTAAAGACAATATTTGCATGTCTCAAGTGTTCCTCTATCTACTTTTGATTACAATTACTCCTGGGGAAATTCTGCGCCACTGTGCATGCGCACAATTCGTGTGTCCCGCAGAATTTAATTTTTTTCTGCAGAAAATATTCTGCCCCAGAAGTGTTGCAGTTCTACCTTTCGCCCACCAGAGGCCACTGTGGTGCCAGAACAGACAACAGCATGAATGCAACAGTCTGTTCTGGTGCCACAGCGGCCTGTGGTGGTCAAGAGGTAGAACTGCAGCACCTCTGGGGCAGAACGTATTTTCTGTGGGGAAAAATTCTGTGTGTGTGCAGTGGCAAAGAATTCCCCCAGAAGCAGGGGCGGCTCTAGGCACCAGCTAAACAAGCTGGTGCCTAGGGCGGCAAAATGTATGGGGCGGCAAAATGCTGCCGCCCTGGGGGGGAAATGGCCGCTGCCCGCAGGAGATCAGCGCAAACAAGCTGAGGAGCGGCCCGTCCTCTGCCGCCGGGGCAGGACCGCGCTACCGGCTCCGCCTGGGGGGTGGGCGCTGACAGCGGGAGAGCGGCGGGACCCGGTAGCGCGGCCCTGCCCCGGTTGCAGAGGACGGGCCGCCCCTCGGCTTGTTCACCCCGCCCTCCCGCAGGCAGCGGGAATTGGCCCCCCCCCCCTCCGCAGGCGCCGGTAGCGCGGCCCTGCCGCGGCTTGAGAGGACAGGCCGCTCCTCAGCTTGCTCATGCCCGCGGGAAGCGGGAAGCGGCCACCACCCGGCAGGCAACGGTAGCACGGCCCTGCCGCGGCTTCAGAGGACGGGCCGCTCTCCCGCGCACAGTGGCCTCCCCTTCCCCCCCTCAGGCGGGAGCCGGTAGCACGGCCCTGCTCCGGCTGCAGAGGACGGGGGAACATGGTGCCCGGGCGATCCGCTCCTCCTCGGCTTGCCCCGCCTCTGCCTCCTCCTCTCTGCGCCGCCTCCTGCCAGGAGAGGGGAGCGGAGCGGCAGCCCGGGCTGAGCCCAGCTCGTGCCAGGGCCAAGGCGAAGCCCAAGGATGAGCAGGGCTGGGATCCAGCAGCAGCCCCAACCCCTGGCCCTGGGAGCGGCGGTGACCAGAGATGACTCCACCTCAGGCCAGATCCGCAGCAAGGTAAGAGTCGGGCCAGGCGGGAGGGTCCCCAGGACCCCTGGGGAGCTTCTGCCTGCTGGAGCCCCAGAGGCTGCTGCCTCCCTCCCCAGCCCCTCACAGCACTCCAGTGCCTGGAGTCTCCTTCTGCCTCCCCTCCTGCAGGGGCGAGCGCCCTGGCAGAGAGGGGCAGCATCTGTCCAGCAAGCCCAGCACCTCTTCACAGAGCTCTCTCCATTGCATGCCCCTCGGGCTCCCAGCTGGGCGGCCTCAGCGCTGGGAAAACGCCAGCAGGGCTGGGTCCAGTGTGTATCCGAGCTCGTGGGGAGCTCTCTCGCCCCAATGACTAGCGCCTTATCTACGGCAAGTACAGTAGTGCAATAGGAGTGTGACATGAAAAATATCATGTCATGTGACACGGTCACTCAAATCACGATGTCGTGTGTGTACTGTGCTGCCCTATCGGTGCCATTCGCGCTAATTTCCGTTTCGCGTTACGCATTCTTTTAACATTACCAGTATCAGTGGCTTCTGGTGAGCGCAGTTTCTCAAAATTGAAATTACTAAAAAATTATTTGAGGTCCACCATGTCTCAAAATTGTATGTCAGGACTGGCATTAATTTCAATTGAAAGTACTTTTGCAAAAAATTTAGATTTCACTGACTTATTAAAAGACTACGCAAGTATAAAAACCAGAAAAATTCAGTTCATATAAATTCTTTTAATTTATGAGAAACTGGAAGACACTAAAGTTTTTCATTACAGTGTATAGTTGAACTCAAATTGTTTGTTATTGTGTTTTTGTTAAAATTAAATGTTAAAATTACACTAGTAGGAAATTGTTTTATTTCACTAACTACAAATTCTCTGTTTTCATTTTTTTTTAAATTTTAAACAGTCAAAACAAAACTGCAAAGTGCAAACATGTGTAAAAGCCAAAAAAAAGTGTGCGGGGGGGGGGGGGGAGAGCCAAAAATTTTTTTGCTTGGGGCAGCAAAAAACCTAGAGCCGGCCCTGCCCAGAAGTAGAAGTTCATCATAGCACCTGGCCCGTGGAGCCAAGTTAGGACAGAGTGGGGCACATAGGGCTGCTGGGGGGGTCACAGACTGGGGTTCAGAATTGCTAGTGGGGGAGACAGACTGGGCCTGGGCTCAGGAGCTAGTTGGGTCACAGCGTTGAGCCAGGGGCTGAATGGGAGTGGGGGTGCCTGGGGACAGGGAAGGGGGGCTGCAGGGACCCATCAGGATAGGGTAGCGGGGAAAGGGACTCAATGGGAGATTCTTGGGATCAGCCAGGGTCTGCAGGGGGAGGCTCCCAACTCCCTAACAATCCTGCCCCTCTCCCTTCCCTCCCCTCCCGTTCCATATTTTCCCCACCCACACCCTAAAAACCTCCAGATTCACTCCAGGCTCCTTCCCTCTCCCTCAGCTCCTCCATTATCCCTGACACCCCCAAACCTTTGCACTGCTTCTGATGGGTGCAGGAAATACAGTTGTGTATTGTAATTTAAATGAATTATTCAAAGTTCTGTATTAATATGCCTAATCCATTTGTCAAAAAAATTACCAGAATCTTTTTTTTGGTCTGTATTGTTACAGATATACTTACTGATAGATATTTTGAAATAAATTACCAAAATAATTGAAGCTGGCATGATTATATTATGGTATTTTAACAAAAAATATGCAGAATTTTAAAATATTGTGCGCAGAATTTTTAGGCGCAGAATTCCCCCAGGAGTATATTATTACCTGGACATAAGTAAAATGTGAGGACCATTCCTGACATTANGTGGTGCCCAGAACCTGCCCCCCCACAACTCCGCCCCCACCTGCCTAAGGCTTTGGGTGGGGGGAGTGGGGGTCTGAGGTGCAGGCTCTGGGATGGAGTTTGGGTGCAGGCTCCGGGCTGGGGCAGGGGGTGGGGGTGCAGGCTCTGGGATGGAGTTTGGGTGCAGGCTCCAGGCTGGGGCAGGGGGTGGGGGTGCAGGCTCTGGGATGGAGTTTGGGGATAGGAGGGGGTGCAGGGGTGAGGGCTATGGGGCTGGGTATGAGGGGCTCGGGGCATTGGAGAAGCTCAGGACTAGGGCAGAAGGGCAGGGGAAGGGCAGCCTGCCCTGGCCTTGTGGTGGGAGGGCACTAGGACCCTGCAGCAGCAGGTGATGCCAGAAGCCGGCAGAGCGGAGAAGAGTCAGCCTGAGCTGCAGGCTCAGGGGCGGTGAGGGGGCAGCAAGTGAGGCTGGGGGACCCTCGGGGGAGGCAGCAGGTGGGGCCGGGGGAGAGACCCGGCCCCAAACATTGAGGAGCAGCACGCAGGGAGTTTAGCTGCCACATAAAGTAACTCGGGAGGGGGGGGGGAGAGTTTGGCAGCGACAGGAAGTAACTGGGGGGAGGGGCGCAGGGAGCTCCGCGGGCCACGTGTTTGAGACCCCTGATCTATACTATATATTACATTTTCATAAAATCAAACTTTTTAGACTTGAGAGCTCTTCTTCTCTTGCATTTTTTTCACTCTGCTGGTGTTTCAGGAAAGTGTTTTCTGCGCCATTACATTCAGTGATACCCACTTGAGGTTTGCATGTTAGATGGCTGATAATACGGAGTAGTCTACCAGGATACATAATTGTTGAAGAAGATACAATGCTCTCTTTCATGGTCTCCTTATTTGTCATTAAAGATACCACTCCATAAGTGTTTGGATTTTGAATAACTACAAGACACGTTTCTACTGAACTGTACTGGTAAACCCCTATTTTAAAAAACTCACTTTAACCTAAACTGTCTTTGGGGCCCTCTCCAGCCTGGTAGTGGGTTACTGTATTTTTCCTGATTGAAACATAGTTTTATAAAAATGTTGAGCATCCCAAGCAGCTCTAGCAAAGATTTTTTTTTAAAATAATTCGCTCTGAATTTGATGCTACACGGTTGAGAATAAAATATTTTAAACTGCATCAAACTAAGGTAATGTAAATGGAGAATTACATTACCGGAGCACATAACTTCTCCCCAGTTTGAGCAGCTGAACAACAGATCTTTCCTTGATATAGCCACCTCATGATTTTTTGAGATGTGATGTGCAGTGTTTAAGGTTTAATACACCTTTTTTGCATGCAATTTCCCAGTCTAATTTTTTTTTTTTGGAGGGTGGGGAGAGGGAGGAGAGAGTACATGGAGATTAAAAAAAGAAAATCTGAAACTATTCAGCCCACAGAATTTATAAGTCTCTTGAACTAACAACTGTGCTCTTAAACTGTGCACATGTGCTTGGCACACGTGTTGAAGTGCTCACCTGTGAGCATCAAGACAGTTTCTATTGCATATTCTTAATATGGAATTTTCAAATGTATATTTGTTAAATCAGCAGTTCTCAAACTGTGAGTCAGGGCTTCAAAGTGGGTCACGATCCCATTTTAATGGGGTTGCCAGGGCTGGCGTTCGATTGCTGGGACACAGGGCTGAAGCCGAAGCCCAAAGGCTTCAGCTTTGGCCTCCCTACCCAGGGCAGGGAGGCTCAAACTCCCCTCCCCCCCACACTCCTGGCCAGCAGGGCTCGGGTGAGCTCAGACTTCGGTCCCCTCTCCTGGGGTCGTGTAGTAAATTTTGTTGTTAGAAGAGGGTCACAGTGAAGTTTGAGAACCACTGTATTAAATCAAACCCACTCTTTCCCCTAAAACGAAAACAGAATAGTTGTCTCAGTGAGGACTACGTCACTACTAACTTACAAACTTCATCTGCTTTAGCCCCATTCATAAAGTGTGGGTAGAATTTTTTCACAGCAAGAAATCCCTCCCCACCTACACATGCACTCCTGTAATTCAGGAACAGGTGAAAGGATTTTTGCTCAAACTTCCCAAATAAAATTCACCTTAAACATGGAAAAGTTCAGGTAAAAAAAAGTGAGTATTTTGGAAAGATACCAGTACGATCACTTGACGACACAAGAGTTATATTGTTTTGCAACCTAAAATACTGCTGGCTACTGGTGCCTACAACTATACTAATAAATGTGCAAAGTGCAGTCATTCTTTAAAATATATTAGTGCGGAAAGACACAAAATCGTAACTCATTTAACACAGTGAAAACCCTGGAAAATGGAGAATTACTTTCTTCCTAGAAGAGGAACAGATGTGCATTTGCTTTTTATTCCAGAAGTTTGGTTACCCTTTTGCTATGTAAAGAATGCTGTTTACCTGCCATCCATTCTATAAAGAGATTATAGTTGCTCTTTTCACATGTAGCACCCAACATTCGAATGATATTAGGATGGTTCAGATGATTCATCATCCTTATCTCTTCTCTCAGTGCTTCGACTACCTCTTCCTGCTCAGATGATGTGTTCCTGACATACGTCACCTATTTCACAAAAACATTTAAATTTTATCTTAGATAATAGTTTTGAATTTAATGTCAGTTTCATGGAATCATAGAAGATTAGGTTTGGAAGAGACCTCAGGAGGTCATCTATAGTCCAACCCCCTCCTCAAAGGACCAACCCCAACTAAATCATCCCAGCCAGGGCTTTGTCAAGCTGGGCCTTAAAAACCTCTAAGGAAGGAGATTCCACCACCTCCCTAGGTAACCCATTCCAATGCTTCACCACCCTCCTAGTGAAATCATTTTTCCTAATATCCAACCTAGACCTCCCCACTACAGCTGAGCTCCATCCTCTTTGGAACCCCCCTTCAGGTAGTTGAAGGTTGCTATCAAATCCCTCCTCTCTTCTCTTCTGCAGACTAAATAAGGCCAATTCCTTCAGCCTCTCCTCATAAGTCATGTGCCCCAGCCCCCTAATCATTTTCGTTGCCCTCTGCTGGACTCTCTCCAATTTGTCCACATCATTTCTGTAGTGGGGGGCCCAAAACTGGATGCAATCCTCCAGATGTGGCCTCACCAGTGCCAAATAGAGGGGAATAATCACTTCCCTCGATCTGCTGGCAATGCTCCTACTACTGCAGCCCAATATGCGTTAGCCTTCTTGGCAACAAGGGCACACCGTTGACTCATATCCAGCTTCTTGTCCACTGTTATCCCCAGGTCCTTTTCTGCACAACTGCCGCTTAGCTAGTCGGTCCCCAGCCTGTAGCAGTGCATGGGATTCTTCTGTCCTAAGTGCAGGACTTTGTATTTGTTCTTGTTGAACCTCATCAGATTTCTTTTGGCCCAATCCTCCAATTTATCTAGGTCACTCTGGATCCTATCCCTACCCTCAAGCATATCTACATCTCCCCCCAGCTTAGTATCATCCGTGAACTTGCTGAGGGTGCAATCCATCCCATCATCCAGATCACTACTGAAGATGTTGAACAAAACCAGCCCCAGGACCGACCCCTGGGGCACTCCTCTTGATACCGTTTGCATTTCCTTAACTGTTAATTTGGTTTTGGCATCTTAGATCCACCAGATTAATGGGTTTGCATGCCTCATTCTGTAGAGTCTCAAATATTGATGCCTTTCTGCTTCTACTCACTGTCCAGAACTCTGCAAGTTGTGTGTCTTAAATCTTTTGAGTCCCTTTTGGTGGCAAGATCTGTAGGGATATAACTCCAAGGCTGCTTGCAGCAATCATTCTCCTGGTATCTTTTCACATTAAACTCATTTAAACTATTCTGACTACAAAAAGAAGCCCAGACCATTCTGAATTCTTGGGAATCACAAAGCAACATTACAGACCTTTAACTCACTCTGAGTGGACAGAACAAATGCTGCTACAGTAAAAAGAAAATAAAAAAAGTCTCTCTCTCTACATTAACACAGCGAAAATTGAAAAACAGGGTTGGTGAGGGCTGAGTCTACTTTTAGTTTGTAGATTCCTTTCAAAACAGATAAAATTAAGGTGTCATTTATGGGCAGCACTTCCCTCTCCAGCCAAGTTCAGGTGGGAAAATGCCAGTAACAGGAGTTCTCCACAAGCAGAACCCTTGTGATGGAGTAGTCATGCAGCATGCCTTGTGAATTCTCACCAATGTGGAGCAGTTAATAATAGTTGGGGCCACACCTCCCCAATGAATCGTAGGATCACATCTGCCTTTTTCATGGTGGCTCAGTCATCCTGTAATTCATTAATACAACCAGGTCTTTCTCCTCTGTTGTTTCAAACTGATGAGACCCCATTTTACAGCAAAAAGAACAGGAGTACTTGTGGCACCTTAGAGACTAACAAATACATTTACTCAAGTACCACAAGTACTCCTGTTCTTTTTGCTGATACAGACTAACACGGCTGCTACTCTGAAACCTGTCATTTTACAGCAGAGATTCTTGTTCATTAGTCCTGAAGGATCATATTTTCAAAGGCACCTAAAGATGCAGATAGGTGCTTTTGAAAATCCCAGTGGTTGCCTGTCATTGATTTCAATGGGAGTTAGGCACCTAACCTACTTAGGTGCTTTCAAAAATCCCGTTAGGCGCCTATCTGCATCTCTCGGTGCCTAAATACCTTTGAAAATTTGGCCCTAAGTGCATGACCTTGCACTTTGGATTATATTTCATCCCATTTCTATTACTCCAGTCCTCAAGGTCATCCAATTCTTCCTGTATCATATTCTGCACATCCTCTGTGTTGATGCTTTCTAACTTTGTGAGCCAATGCCGAGGTAAAAAGAGGGGAATCTATAAGCAATTGGGAACATGAAACATAATTTCAAGTACAATGCTTGGAGCTGTGGTTGTTGGACATAGACTGTCTCAACAATTAACTGCTCTAAAGTGCTTACAGGACTCCGGAGTCTCAGAATGTAAATGCTACAAAGTGAAGCACTGCAGAGACCACAGCAAATTAAGTATCTTTATAAAAGAGGCATTGTAGTCTATTTGGTTGACCACTGGACTAGGATATTGGGAGAGATGGGTTTTAGCCTTGGCTCTGTCACTAACTGTGTGACCTTGTGCACGTCACTTGTGACATGGGCTTCAGAAGTGCTGAGCATTTCAGCTCCAATTGAAGTCATTTCTGCAGATTAGGCCTTAAACTCTGTTAGTCTCCCCTCCTCTGTGAAATGGTACACGTAACTACCATCTTTCCACATCAGTTTATTTTAAGGATTAATTAATGTTTGCAATGTGCCTTACAGGAAACTATTCAAATTTTCAGTATTAGTACTATTGACTGTGTCAGGAAAAGGGCAAGAGTCAGAGGGAATCATTTGGTTTTGATAGAATCTGGAAGTGGTGGTCTAGATTTAGAAAGCGGGTTATTTAAAGATATAAATCAAGAGAAACATCTACATAAACCTGAGTGGGGTGAGAAGGGAACAAGATGAGAAAACCAGGAAAGACTTCCTGGGTTCTCCCTGAATGGATTCTGAGTAATGAAAGGTTACTTACCAGTAACTGTTGTTTAAATATATTGTGTCTGCAGATCAACAATGCAGGAGTCTTAGAACCCTTTCAAAGGAGTAAACTCTTGAGGACATATGTGAATGCTTCTTGAATCCACAACTCTGGAAGGGAGGGTATGAAAGCCCCCATCTCCTCCTCCTCCTCCTCTTTCTCCAATTCCAGAAACATCTTTTTAATCTCTGAAGAAGTAGGAGGAGGGAAGACCTAAGGCTCTGAAGACTATGCTGGTATTTAAGTCCTGACTACTGCAGTAAAAGTAACCTGCTATTTCAGATCCATGGAGAGGCCCTATTACCCTAGGACACTCTGGAATCAGAGTAGGCCACATGTGCTGGGACATGACTGAAATTGATCCTCGGTTCTCAATCCTTACTAGATTTGAAAGGACAGTATCTTGCAAGGAAGTCTCCCTATGCCGTCGCTTCCTCTTTGTTCTCTAAGAGGAGTTGCACAGGAGTTGAAGGATTTAGAGCCCTTCACAGACCTGACATCCACTCAGAAGAGAGAGATCTGAGGACACTGGATCTGAAGACTTGAAAGTCCTTGAACCTGTATGTCTTAGATTATTCTCTGACTGATCTCAGAATTTAAGAGTCAGAGTTTATGGCCAAAAGGGATGACCAGATCATCTTGTCTGACCTTCCGTATATCATAGACCACTAACCACCACCTAGCCACCTTCATATCAAGCCTGACACACAAACTTTAAAGTCTCGCAGACCTGAAACACCTTAAGCAGAAGATCTCTGCTGAGGTCTAGCAGCTCCTAAATCCTTCTCTATAAAGGAGCTCTTGCATTTGTGGCTCCTCTCTCATACAGATTGTCATCCAAGCATTTTCCATATTGAGGATGCTGGTCCAACCCAGATAACTCTGTGGGGTATAAGAATCACCTCTTAAACAACATAATCTTCTCCATAGCATACGAATCCTTTGTGGGCAAAATCCTAACCGCTAGAGAAAGAATAGTTCAACAATTATACTAACAACTATCCAGTGAATACGGCCTGGACTGGGAGTCGAGATCTGGGTTCCATTCTCAATTCTGTCACTGACTTGCTGAGTGAACTTGGTCGAGGCACAAAAGTATTTAAAGATCTACAGAAGAAAAGAGCTATATAAATTCAAACTATTAATTTTTCTTTTAAGTGAGGAAGAACCCATCTAAATGTAACACTCACACCATACAGAGAAAGGGGTGGGTTCTGTGACCACACCCGAAGATAGGGACGATTTGGAGAACTGGGCAACTTTTAATTTTCTGGATTCTAGAACAAAGCATCAGAAAGAGCAAGCAATGGCTCACGATACAGGGCATTGTGGATCTGCAGAGAATATCACGAAGGGCAAACATTATTACAAACTGCTCCAAGTAAATACATCTTTATTCAATTTCTTTCCCTCTGTTTATTCAGTCATTAAACTTCTAGAAAATACTCACTGAAGTAGAGCATATACCTGTTTCACCGCCATTAATGTCCCAGTTCCTACATCTTGAGCTTGATAACAGGATGAAAATGCTCCAAGGCCTATTTGCTGACCTTTGAGCCATTCTGCATCTTCTCTGTAATGGTGTTTTGCTTTGGTATGTCCAGGCAGTGTTTCCGGTGTCTGCAAATTGAATTAAGAATTAAGATTAACTAGCTAAAAACTTCAAGTGCCTATATGAAAACTACGACTTTTAAAGTTAATTAGGGACAACAGTCTGATCCTTTGTCAATCAATGCATTTTCCTAAATCACCCTTAAGCTTGAGATCACTAAACCAGACAGCATGGGATTACTAATGCCAAACATGGGAATGGCCCTTGTTTAGGAATAGAATCTCTCAACTGCAAAGAGAAAACACATTCTTAAGTATTCAGAAAACTAGTCAGCTTATACAGAGATGGTAGATGACTATAACACTACAAACTGCAAGAACCCACTTCCAGTATATTCCAGTAAGTGTCTTTTTGAAAAGTAAATTAAATTATCTATTTTTAAATGTTAATTTGTTTTCAAACCAATTCTGTTTTTAATAAAATGCATCTTAAAATTTAGACACAAGCTGAGAGAAAGGGCCTGAAATACTCAAATTCATACACTACTCTTCCCTCATTATTATTACATAGCACTTAGAAGCCCCATTTCAGATTGGATGCCATTATGCTAGGTGCCATACCAACACATAGTAAGAGTCCCTACCCCAAAGACCTTACAATCTAAACATACAAGACAGAGTAGGAGGGAAAACAGGGGCACAGAAAGTGGAAGTGATCTTTCCATCTATATTTTATCTTTATTTGACCTCATCTGCTCTCAAAGTTTCAATTAACTTGATGAGACCTAAATCTACCTCTCTACGCTAACCTCTGCTCATTTCGTATTTCTGACATCTTATACTGGATGTGTCACCAACTCTCATTCAATGTGGCAAAAACTGAAGTGTGTTTTCTTTTCCTCACAACCCCCCAAACCTTTTGTCCCCTCCAACAATTCAACTATCCTTTCCACTAAGGCTTCCAAACTGTGTCAAACTCCTCTTTTCCCCTCCATAAATAGGTTCTCATCAAATCACGTCAGCTCTTCCTCTAAAATATCTAGAAAAATATGCTTTTCCCCTCCATTCCTATTTCTAAAGCTCTTATCTATTGCTTGAGTAATGAATGTATTCTTCTCTACTCTGGCCTCCGTATATCTCACCTAGCTCCTCTCCCCACATATACTGCTGTTAAAATTCTTTTTCACTCCTGCTGCCTGCTTGTGTCACTGAGTTTCCCCCCTCAACTTCTGCATCAAGTTCAACCTCATTGTCAAACACCTGGCACAACTCTGTTCCTCCTTAAATCTAAGTTCTCACTTCTGCTTACTCCACCTTTCTTTCCCTTTGTTCTCCTCTAATTGCTTTGTACCCTTCTCCCATTCTTGTCTTCAAACTTTCTTCTGTCACCTTATGCCTGGAAATCTCCTTGGTGCAGCAGATTGTGTCTTTCCTCCAAAAAATATTATCAAAACATTTCAACAATGACCTCCACAAGATTCTATCAGTACTTCAAACTCACACTGGAAGCTGCTTGTCTGTATCTGTATTTGATTTGAATTCCTAGGAACTGTGTCCTCCTTATGTCTGTGCACTGTTGAGAACACACTACATGTTCATTAAATAATGGCAGTGAACTGAAACATGGCCTTATTACAGAACTAAAAAACAACCCTCCCTCCTCCCCCAAAAGACCCCACCCAACCACAGTATACTCACATCCTGCTGAATAATTATGATATCTTCCCCATTTTCAACCTGTAGTTGGGGAACTATTGGTAGGGCATCTTGAGACGCTGACATTGCCATGGCAATAGCTAAAGCCTCCTCTTCTTCGGCTTCCATCTTTTCCTTGCATTTTTGATTATGATTTACATCATCTTTGTAAGTGTCATCGTTTTCCACCCGTTCAGGAGAAAGAACTGCAACTTCCGACTTGAATGTAACCGTGCCATCGCTTGTAGGCATAGAGGCCTCAAGTAAGTCCTCAATACTGGAATTGAGCTCTGCATTGACATCCAGTTGACTTCTCTTCTCCTCTACTGGTGTGAACACGGTCTCTTCACTTGGTATAACTGCGTTACTACAACTGCTACTGCTGTCACACTGTAAAATATCATTCAGATCAAGTGTCATATTGGTTTTTGAGGCTTCTCCTTGCCTGCTCACATCACCTGGAGTAGGTCGAGATGGCTTTGGCCTGTGTATATGACTGGATGGCATAGCTCTGGCGTGTGTAAAAACTGGGGAAAGTTTCTCTGGTTCTTTATTTTCAGAACAGTTTCTTTCAATGTGTAGAGAAAGTTTCCGTTGCGTTTGAGGAGAAGTTGAGGGTATTTTGCAGGGAATGAATCCCTGAGGTCTGACTTTAGACATATCTGTTACAGGGCCAACTGGTACAGACGGGGTTGAGGGAGAGGGCAGTATTGGGAGTAATGACTGGGAATGACTGGATGAGGGAGAAAAGTTCAAACACTGACTATGGGGTCTGCCTTTTGTTTGAATGGCTGGCTTTGGTTGCTCAGTGGTTACTGATGAAACAGGAAGTCCTAAAGAAATGCCAGCCAGTGTCTCAGAAATGTCCTCTGGACTGGCACTCAATTTTTTATCACCCAATCCTCTTCCACTTTTCCCTGATAACTGGACAGTATTGTTAGGAGTATTACTTTGTGTTGTTTCTGGAGAGTTATCTGGGGCAGATAGCTGCATAAAGTCATCACATCTGCATTCCACAGAATGCACCTCTTCCATGCCTAGCTGGATGGCTTCTGCAATCTCCATTTCATCTGCTATTGCCAACAATCGTCGACGCATCCTTGTGTAATGAGTTGAGCTGGTCACACTCAACATTTCTAATAGTTTTACGAACACATGGGGTACTCTTGCAACCATTCTTGCAGCACTCAAAAATACCCTCCGGGACAATTTACCCACCATTGAGTGGGAATTATCAATTGACTGCAAGGCAAAATTCAAGAGGGACAGCAGCTTCTTATACCTAAAAATAAATAAATAAATAATATTATATATGTGTGCGCGTGCATGCGCATGTATTTGTATATATATTATAAAATATAAATAATACTCTTAAAGCTCATATGTACTAATTACTATTGTAGAAGCAATCTACACAATACATATCAACAATAGATCAGTACATTGACAGCTAATATATTAATTACCGTATGAGTGTTTAAGTATATGTTTTCAGTAGGAAAGGCAAATTTTCAAAGCTGGCAACTAGCTGTTTAAATTGTGCATCCAGAACTTCTGTAGTCATTTGTGTATGCAAAAGTCAACCCTTTGCCTTGGATAACTTAGGCAGCCATTTTTGAAGACCTGGCCAACAATTCAGTTACAGAGAAGAAGAAATGAAATAATTAAGAAATACCTGTCTACTACAGTGTCAGCCTGTAAAACATCCCCACTGACAATGTGAGGATAAAATTCACCAGGGAATTCCAATAAAAGTCTGTCTATAAGACAAAGACGTCCAAGTAGGGCTTGCCAGTTCGATTCAGTCTGGGTTCCAAGAATACAATTTAAGATGTAATCAACACCACCAATACCAATGGATCCTATGAAAAAATAGTTTATAAGATCAGAGTTAAACCTATGCCCAATCGAGATTCTATGAAATTCTGATAGATCAAATCCTAGCTTATTGAAAGGTAAAGACAGCATGGTTATAAAGTACATAGAAACAAAACAGTTTTGTCAGAAAATTGAATAAAAAGTAGAAAGTTCTCGAAGTAACACAGTTCCCTTTACAATACTGACTTTTGATACATTCTTCAATATACACCTCTACCCCGATATAACACGAATTCGGATATAACGCGGTAAAGCTGCGCTCCAGGGGGGAGGGGCTGCGTGCTCCGGCGGATCAAAACAAGTTCAATATAATGCGGTTTCACCTATAATGCGGTAAGATTTTTTGGCTCCCAAGGACAGCGTTATATCGGGGTAGAGGTGTAGTTAAAATGATTCATGATATTTGCTTACAGACAAAACGTGACGATAATTGTATATGTATAATAAAGCGGTTATTACCAGATTTAAGTATTTCTCTACCAACTGCCAGCTCTCCTGCTTGGCCTTTACACATCTCCAACAGCGTTGAAACTGAAAGTTGACTTGTGCGGCTATGGGAAATAAAAACCAAAAGTAAATCCCACATCTTATATTTTTAATTAACAACATTTTCATCATTAACATTTCTGGAATTGATATATCAATAGACTGGAGATTATTTGATATTCTTCACTAATGATGCACAAATTATTCTGACTGATTTCACATAATTTTCTCCCTTTATATCTTAAAAATGTTTTGGCATTGTTCACCTAGAATCATGCACTGCCTAAAAATCTACTGTAAAAATCTAATACCACCCATTCTCTTGCCTACATTATTAAAATCTAACAGTTTCTGAACTTTTATGTCTTCTGGAGAGAATCCTTTTAGTATAAAAAAACAACAACAATCTGATGATACAACCTCGCCCACCTACATGAGTGGCCAAATCTAGGAATACAACACTACTCTGTTTAAAAAAAAAAAAAAAAAAAGTAAATGAATGCTTATTTCACCTGATGTCATTCCTTTACATTTTTCAGATCAACACTTACTCTGTAACTAGACCAATAAAAGATTACCATTCCAAAAGACATCTCTATTAATATGCAATTATAAGTGCCACATACTAATAACATAATGAAGCAGATATGTATGGTGTTTTGTCACAATGGCCAATCTTGTGTGTGTGTACATATTTAAATACCTATGGCTTGATATTATAGAATCATAGGACTGGAAGGGACCTCGAGAGGGCATTATGGAACTTTTGCTTTCTAGTATGTACAAAGGTGGAGAATTGAGCCTGAACCATTATATTAGTATGTGTTATTTTTAGGGCCATCGATTAATCGCAGTTAACTCACGCGATTAACTCAAAAAAATTAACTGTGATTAAAAAAATTAATCAATAGAATACCAATTGAAATTTATTAAATATTTGGGATGTTTTTCTACATTTTCAAATATATTGATTTCTATTGCAACACAGAATACAAAGTGTACAGTGCTCACTTTATATTATTTTTGATCATCTTTACAGTGCAAATATTTGTAATCAAAAGAAACAGTATTTTTCAATTCACCTCATACAAGTACTATAGTGCAATCTCGATCGTGAAAGTGTAACTTACAAATGTAGATATTTGTTACATAACTGCACTCAAAAATAAAACAATGTAAAACTTCAGACCCTACACGCTCACTCGGTCCTACTTCTTGTTCAGCCAATTGCTCAGACAAACAAGTTTGTTTACATTTACAGGAGATACTGCTGCCTGCTTCTTATTTACGTCACCTGAAAATGAGAACAGGTGTTCGCATGGCACTTTTGTAGCCGGCGTTGCAAGATATTTACGTGCCAGATATACTAAACATTCGTATGCCCCTTCATGGTTCAGCCACCATTCCGGAGGACATGCTTCCATGCCGATGTTTGTTTGTTAAAAAAATAGTGCGTTAATTAAATTTGTGACCTAACTCCTCGGGGGAGAACTGTATGTCCCCTGCTCTGTTTTACTCATATTCTGCCATATATTTCATGTTATAGCAGTCTCGGATGATGACCCAGCACATGTTGTTTGTTTTACGAACACTGTACTGTCACTGCAGATTTGACAAAATGCAAAGAAGGTACCAATGTGAAATTTCTAACAATAGCTACAGCACTTGACCCAAGATTTAAGAATCTGAAGTGCCGTCCAAAATCTGAGAGGAACGATGTGTGGAACAAGCTTTCAGAAGTCTTAAAAGAGCAACACTCCGATGCGGAAACTACAGAACCCGAACCACCAAAAAAGAAAATCAGCCTTCTGTTGGTGGCATCTGACTCAGATGATGAAAATGAACATGCATTGGTCTGCTCTGCTTTGGATCGTTATCGAGCAGAACCCATCATCAGCAGGGACGCATATCCTCTGGAATGGTGGTTGAAGCATGAAGGGACATGAGAATATTTAGCGCATCTGACACAAATATCTTGCGACACTGGTTACAACAGTGCCATGCCTACGCCTGTTCTCACTTTCAGGTGACATTGTAAACAAGAAGCGGGCAGCATTATCTCTTGCAAATGTAACCAAACTTGTTTGTCTGAGAGATTGGCTGAAGTAGGACTGAGTGGACTTGAAGGCTCTAAAATTTTACATTGTTTTATTTTTGAATTCAAATTTTTTTGTACATAATTCGACATCTGTAAGTTCAACTTTCATGATAAAGAGATTGCATTACAGTACTTATATTAAGTGAACTGTAAATACTATTTCTTTTGTTTTTTACAGTACAAATATTTGTAATAAAAAATAAATACAAAGTGAGCACTATACACTTTGTATTGTGTTGTAATTGAAATCAATATATTTGAAAATGTAGAAAACATCCAAAAATATATAAATAAATGGTATTCTATTATTGTTTAACAGTGCGATTAATCGCGCATTTAATCGCAATTAATTTTTAATCACGCAATCAATCGTAATTAATTTTTTTAATCGCTTGACAGCCCTAGTTATTTTGTATTACAGCAATGCCTGGAGGTCCCAATCAAGAATCAGTTCCCAACTTTACTGTCCACTGTACAAACAGATAAAACAGTCCATGTTCCAGAGGCCACAATCTAGAATTATTACAATACTGAGTCCTGAAAGAATGGTGCATAGTACTACAGAGGAGTAAATAGAGAGGAATAATACTAGAGGAACATTAAGAACCAGACTAATAAAAGAGACTCAATGGGAATCCCAAGCACTAGGTCAGGGCAATACAAGATAACCAAGAGTATAAAGAAGGATGGTGAGAACATACACCCAAAATTTCAAGTCAACATTTGTTGAGAAAGAAAAGATAGACCCCATAAAGTCAATAAAAAGAACGCTGCATTCGTTAAGTATTTCACGTACTGAAAAAATATTATGAGGTGCCTCCAAAACACACCTAGAGCTCTGTCAAGGTAATTTGAATACTACAAAATAATTTCTCCAAAAGGACTTCCAGGACCTATAACAACATATATTTATAGCCCTACTTGTGATAAACACCTCAATCTATAGCCACCAAGAGTCTGCATACTCTCTGCTTCTACATGAAATAAAAGTTCTGAATGTAGTTTTAAAAGATTATTGAAAACTTGAAGACCTATTGAATCAACCACCATACCTGTTGGCATCTGCACATTTAACTAATATAGTCTCTACAACTGGCTTGAGAAGTCGCTGTAGTTTTGTCCTTTCTGCCAAACTATGACAAGGAGTATAAACCAGCATGGCTCTTAATGTTTTCTAAGAAAGGGAAAAAAAGAAATATGAAGTCAGGTCAACTACACTTCAGCTTATTATAAAAACATTTATAAATATGTTTATATAACACACATGAAACAGAGTGCTTATCAGTGTGAAAAAGGGTTAATACCTTACTATCGTATATACTTAGTGTTAGAATTACTCAATCTGAAATCTGGTTGTATGAACATTGTAAGTATGATCAACACCCTAACTCACTGTACCAGGCATCTTGAATATATTTGGCCAGATCCTCAGCTAGTGAAGTCAGTGAAGCCATGCCAATTTACATCTGCTGAAGATCTCATCTATTCCCTTCTCAGACAATGCTTAAGAGCTAAATAGTGTCTGACTTTCAGCTGTGATGAGCACTCACAATTCCCACTGACTTTTCTGGGAGCTGAGTGCGCCTATTAGTTCTAAAAATCAGTCTCCAAGCTACTTCACAAAAATGTCAAAATATGGTAAGTAAACAACTACTTACTAAAGCAGCAACATACACTTTGTAGACAGGGTCAGCACAGACCATGGACAGCACACTGCAGCAGAATTCCACTACAACATCTCCTGAGATACCGGTCTGAGATGATCCACTAGCTGCTCCCAGAGCTCCAGCACTTGTGTTGTTTCCATTGCTGCTTCCAGAATTTCCAGTGCTTTCACCATTAGCCAGTAACAGAGCACCACTAACATCATGGGAAAGACGTCTAAGTGCCATCTCCCGTATATTCCAGTTTCGAGAAAACAAGCAGCCAACTAACTCCATTCCAAATACCTAATAAAAGTAAACATATTCCATTTGACTTGGTTGCAAAACATAACATTTCAAGCTTAAGTATTTAAGTACTGTATTTCAGGAAATGTCAAAAAAGGTTTAAAGGGAAAATCCTGTCTTAAACTTTTATGACAGAAAATATACCAGCAGTATCAGTTTTAAATATGCAGCCTGTCATATAAAATGAAATACTATGAATGGTAATGCATAGATCCTTCAAAGACTTAGCTATATTTCTGAAAATAATTATCTTCTCCCATTACATTTTTAAAAAATTCATTAAATTCTGAAGCCAATTACAAACTGGTAGTGAGCTTTACAGGGAGTAGTTCCCTTTGCTTCCTTCCTGTATTCAGTGGGAAAATCCTTTCTGCATGAAAAGTCAGATTGGTAGTTCTGCTGACAAAGACCCTCTATCCACAGAATAGGTACAGACGGGGGACACTGGTAGTTCCCACGCACAGCCTTCCTAAAGTGCCTCATCCATGTTCAGCTGGTCCCCTCTTTAGAGGTAAGAGAGTAGTTCATCTTCCATGGCATTTAGTACTTGGCATCTCAGTTATTGCTACCAACAAGAGGGTCTATTAGTGCTAATTATGTTTGTGATGTGACACCTGTCCACTAGGAATTAGGACCAAAAACACCAACTCTTTTTCACTGAACAGGGTTGTGATATTCTCCAACCTGAAAAATCCCAAAGGGAAAAACAAGATTGGGGGTGGAAAAAGTTTCCGGATTTAAAAAATTTTTTTTTTAACCGATGTGGTTCAGAATAATTTGTGGAGTACCATAATGTGCTTTAGGATTGTGTCAGGAACTCCAAACATCCATATATTTCTAATTTATAATGAGTGCACTTCAGAATTTTTTCATCTTTTTCATACTGTTTTCATTGCATGAGCATAAGACCTCTGTCATACTTTTCTTAATATTCTTGGGTAGCCTACTTAGTAACTTGAACACAATACTCTGTGGTATTCTTTCAGGCAGACTCAACAGAATTATGCAGGAACTCACTTTTTGCTATATGGATGCTTGTAGCTATTATCAGGTGATTTCTCATATTATATTTTAAAAATGAGTACGCAGGAGGTGCATAACAAAATGGAGCTTTGAAAGAATTTGGAACAGGAAGACCAAAGCTCCGCTCTTGAGCTTGCATTAAAATCAAACGAGGGGCAATACATTTCCAAAGCATCTGCTTGCTGGCCAATATGTACAATGACAGTGGCTTCTTTGGAGGAAGAAACAAGACCTGGCATAAGTGGTTTTGCACAGGCAACTACTAGGATGACCTTACCTTAAAAAAAACAAAAAAACAGGGAAAATCCCACCTCAAAATGATAAACTGTTTTAATTTGAAATTCACTTCGTAAGTTAAACCATTACCTGAATCCATGGCTCAGCTAAATCTTTATAGGTGGAAGGGATCTGCTGAACCCCATAATGAGTAAGGTTAAAATTACTATCTTGTGTTCTCCTTTGCGATCCACCTGTAGGCTGCTGCTGATTTTGCTGTTGAAACACTCGGAGAACTGAAGGAGAATCCACAGGGCTTGGCAATTCATGACTACAAATAAACAATAAATATTTAATATGGATGAAAAAATTAAATATTTACACACTTTAAAGCTCTATACTTTAACTACAGATCCAGAAATGTGAGATTCAATCTGTTCAGAAAACGGAATGCTTACCTATAGAAATCATGAGATCTCCACTTAGATCTACAAAGAGGGCATATAAGTGGCTCTCTGTTTCTTCTACATTCTTCTGCCCCTGAAATGCAGTAACCACAAAATAACATGATGCCTAAAGCATATTATAGACTTATGGGAATGTAAAAACAAATGTATGGTTATAAAAATCAACAAATTAAATAGTAAATTTTACTTTAAATTAGAATATATCCTTTTCCTGATAAGGTAAATGTAGTTCTGAATTCAGCTGTCTACATCATACTGTATGGTTTACAAGACAATCGAGGCATATTGGACCAACTTCTGTTGGTGAAAGAGACAAGCTTTCAAGCTTACACAGAGCTCTTCCTCAGGTCTGGGAATGGTACTCAAAGTGTCACAGCTAAATACAAGGTGGAACAGATTGTTAAGCATAAGGAATTAATGTATGTTGCAAAAGACCATTCAAGATGAAGTGGGCAGTTAACACTCCTTTGTCCTATCACTGCAGTGGTGTTAAGTGGCTTACAGATTGCTGTAATAAGCCATAAACCTATACAGTGTATCATTAGACAATTACAACCCATACTCATGAGGATCACATCCTGAAGGAAATCTTACCAGAGCCCCCTCTTCTGCCTGCAAACAACCCTCCAACCTTGCCAAAGTCATAATCAGAAGCAAGCTCCCCACATACCAGAACACACCAACTCAAAGCAATACCTGATCCAGCCACAACAGATGCAAAACCTGCAGCAATATCTCCCCTGCTCCAATGAGCAGTTACCCCACCCCCAATACACCTACATATGCTTATCACAACACACGGTTACCTCATCCTGTGCACTAAATGCTCCAACCATCACTATATGTGGGTGAAACCAGACAATTACCATGGTCCTAAATGAACTCGCACAGAAAAGTGATAAAAGACAAAAATACTCTATCAGTCATGGTCAAAAACTTTTCACAAAACCATCACCCCGTAAGAGTACCTCTCGATCCTCGTCCTCAAAGGAAACTCCTTCAAAAGACAAGCCTGGGACCTAAAATTCATAACTTTACTAAACACTAAAAATCATGGACTCAAAGACACTGGATTTATGGCTCATTATAACAATCTGTAACCCACTAAGCCTCCTTTGTCCTACAACTGTAGAGGTGTTAGCTGCCCACTTCACCTTAAATGGTCTCTTGCAACGTGTTAACTCTTTATGCTTAACAAATTTGTTCCACCTTGTATTTAGCTGTGACACTTCTGAGTACCATTCCCAGACCTGAAAAAGTACTCTGTGTAAGCTTAAAAGCTTGTTTCTTTCACCAACAGAAGTTGGTCCAATAAAAGATACTATCTCACCCATCTTTTGTCTCTAATATCCCGGGACCAATACGGCTACAACTATACTGTAAATTTTAACCACACTTTAATTGCGCTGCTTCTCCTAAGGCAACATTGTTCATTTACATTAATCACGATATTCCACATTAATATCCACTAGTTGATAGAGTTTCAGTAAGTTCTCCACAAGCAACACAATGAAATATAGAGCTTCACATTCATCTTTCAGGTCTGTACACTTTTAATATAAAACTGTTAAGCTTTGATGCATTCTTGTTTCATTAACTTGCATTTCAAAGAATGGGTATCATGCTATACTACAGTTTGTTTATGTATTTAAAGTCACCAGTAATAAATGTAAATAAAACAATGACATACAAATTGACATGCAGTGATGATGTAACTTATTCCTGCAGCCATCTTCACACACAGTCAGGCTCTCTTCATCCAGCATGCCTAACAAACAAATGGGGCACATCTGTTCTTCTTCATCCTTCATACTATAAAAAAACCCAGACATTAGCAATATGAAAAATTGCACAGATCAGAATCTAATATAGGTATTAAGTCAAATATTGATTAATGATCAATGCTAGTTATCATAATACTCTATAACCAGTATATCACATTTAAAACAGTTAGGAGCCTCAGTGAGTGGCATAATTTTCAGAAGTGCTGAGCACTCAGCAGCTTTTGTTGCAATCAATGGGATCTGCATGGCGTTCGGCACTCAGGAAAATCAGGCCACACAGCTAAAAAATGACTTAGGAGCATAACTTTAGGGAAAGACACAATTTTGAAAATCTTGTCCTAAAGAAATCTACTTTGCTGTTTACTCAATATTTATGATTGGAATGATTAAGGAATTATTAGTAATTTATACATTGAAACAAAACATATTTCTTCCTTGTCACACTTCATCCATAACTCAAGACATTTGTTCAAAAGTTGCTCTTTAGACCATCACAGCAGGTCTTGAATACTATTTGATGAACATGTGTAAAATTCAAAAAGCAAATGTAAAATAAATATAGCTGCTCTATATTTTTGCTGCAAGCAGGTGTAAATATTTATAGCATTCTCGTATGCAACAATATACTAATTAGAACTATTTTATTTATATCAAAACACCAAATTTTTATCAGCTAAATTTTAGATGTACTTTCATTTTGTTTTCTACCATTAAACAATTACCTTAATTTCAAACTAATAATCTGAGACTACAGAGAGTTTATGACTGTATTTAAATTACACTGACAACGTATAATGAAAATAGCTGAAATTTACCCATCATAACACATTTTTGCAAATGGGCACAAAGATATATTTTAATTATAATCATTAAAAGACAGAAATGGAAAGAACGTGCTTGCAACAAAATGGAACGGTGTGGTGTCGGCTTGCGTTCGTGGAGGGACGGACAAGGACAAGCCGGACAAAGGTGATTAAAAGACATCTTATCAGTTATGCCATTGTATACACAAGGGGTATACACTGATTTTCAGTGGCACTCACACTGCCCAGGTCCTGGCCACTGGTCCGGGGGGCTCTGCATTTTAATTTAAATTTTAAATGAAGCTTCTTAAACATTTTAAAAATCTTATTTACTTTACATACAATAGTTTAGTTATATATTGTAGACTTATAGACTTCTAAAAAGGTTAAAATGTATTACTGGCACACAAAACCTTAAATCAGAGTGAATAAATGAAGACTCGGCACACCACTTCTGAAAGGTTGCCAACCTCTGGTATACACCTACATAACTTGAAAAAAACAACCTACATTTGTCTGGCAACAGTGAATTAAGTTATGACTGTAGAATTGTATATATTTATGTTTTATTTGTGCATTCATTGTGCCTTACGCAATCACTTTTCTTTTCTAAAAAGTTTTTAAATAATTGAGATTTTTTGCAGATCTGAAAAATCCACAGAAGTAAATTTACAGTGAAAATGTTCAATTCTACAGTATCCTAAAAATACAAATTTCAGTGTGGTCATAACTGTATTATACTTTTTACTTTCAAGAATTAGTAGTAAACCATAAATTTAAATGAAGTACAACAGAAACATCAAGACTGTGTAAACTTATCTCTAATGAAATGGAAATAAAGTAATACAGTGACTGTTATATATATTATAACATGCCAAAATGGCTTCACTATAAAACGATTGCAATACATTTTGCTATATCAACAGCTGCGTGGGTTTTCTTCAGGTGTACCCTAAAAATGCAAAATAATGCAACAATGTAATGTAATAAATCAGAAAGTTATTCCTATAACAAGTCTTCCCAGACATATATCTAACTAAAGGAATTAATCTGTCAGAAGAATAATTTCAGGGAAACAATTGTAGGCATTTAACAGGTCTGTATGTGTTTATACATAAATATGTATTTATAAGGAAACAGTCTGACAGTTAGAAAAATATATAAACACAAGGCAACAGGAAACCATGGTCATGATCTAAAAGCCCAAACTGAAAACATGCCTAAATATATTAATTTTTCCAGATGGACACTGTAGTCTAAAGTAATGTACCAAGATTATTTGTTAACATAAGGTTCCATTTTATGCTAAGGTAAGAAAGTGTCATTTTTGGTTTTCTTCTAAGCATCCTCTGAGGAGCATCCACCTTAGTTTATTCAACCAATGTATATACATTCACAGAAAACATTTAAAAAAAATTAAGAACATAAGACTAATACAATTAATTAGGCAGTGACCATGAGATGGTCGAGTTCAGGATCCTGACACAAAGAAGAAAGGAGAGCAGCAGAATACGGACCCTGGACTTCAGAAAAGCAGACTGACTCCTTCAAGGAACTGATGGGCAGGATCCCCTGTGAGAATAACATGAGGGGGAAAGGAGTCCAGGAGAGCTGGCTGTATTTTAAAGAATCCTTATTGAGGTTGCAGGAAAAAAACATCCCGATGTGTAGAAAGAACAGTAAATATGGCAGGCGACCAGCTTGGCTAAACAGTGAAATCCTTGCTGATCTTAAACACAAAAAAGAAGCTTACAAGAAGTGGAAGATTGGACAAATGACCAGGGAGGAGTATAAAAATATTGCTCAGGCATGCAGGAGTGAAATCAGGAAGGCCAAATCACACTTGGAGTTGCAGCTAGCAAGAGATGTTAAGAGTAACAAGAAGGGTTTCTTCAGGTATGTTAGCAACAAGAAGAAAGTCAAGGAAAGTGTGGGCCCCTTACTGAATGAGGGAGGCAACCTAGTGACCGAGGATGTGGAAAAAGCTAATGTACTCAATGCTTTTTTTGCCTCTGTCTTCACGAACAAGGTCAGCTCCCAGACTGCTGCACTGGGCAGCACAGTATGGGGAGAAGGTGACCAGCCCTCTGTGGAGAAAGAAGTGGTTCGGGACTATTTAGAAAAACTGGACGAGCACAAGTCCATGGGGCCGGATGCGCTGCATCCGAGGGTGCTAAAGGAGTTGGCGGATGTGATTGCAGAGCCATTGGCCATTATCTTTGAAAACTCATGGCGATCGGGGGAGGTCCCGGATGACTGGAAAAAGGCTAATGTAGTGCCCATCTTTAAAAAAGGGAAGAAGGAGGATCCGGGGAACTACAGGCCAGTCAGCCTCACCTCAGTCCCTGGAAAAATCATGGAGCAGGTCCTCAAGGAATCAATTCTGAAGCACTTAGAGGAGAGGAAAGTGATCAGGAACAGTCAGCATGGATTCACCAAGGGCAAGTCATGCCTGACTAACCTAATTGCCTTCTATGAGGAGATAACTGGGTCTGTGGATGAGGGGAAAGCAGTGGATGTGTTATTCCTTGACTTTAGCAAAGCTTTTGATACGGTCTCCCACAGTATTCTTGCCGGCAAGTTAAAGAAGTATGGGCTGGATGAATGGACTATAAGGTGGATAGAAAGCTGGCTAGATCGTCGGGCTCAACGGGTAGTGATCAACGGCTCCATGTCTAGTTGGCAGCCGGTTTCAAGCGGAGTGCCCCAAGGGTCGGTCCTGGGGCCGGTTTTGTTCAATATCTTCATTAATGATCTGGAGGATGGCGTGGACTGCACTCTCAGCAAATTTGCAGATGACACTAAACTGGGAGGAGTGGTAGATACGCTGGAGGGTAGGGATAGGATACAGAGGGACCTAGACAAATTAGAGGATTGGGCCAAAAGAAACCTGATGAGGTTCAACAAGGACAAGTGCAGAGTCCTGCACTTAGGACGGAAGAATCCCATTCACTGTTACAGACTAGGGACCGAGTGGCTAGGCAGCAGTTCTGCAGAAAAGGACCTAGGGGTTACGGTGGACGAGAAGCTGGATATGAGTCAACAGTGTGCCCTTGTTGCCAAGAAGGCTAACGGCATTTTGGGCTGTATAAGTAGGGGCATTGCCAGCAGATCGAGGGAAGTGATCGTTCCCCTCTATTCGACATTGGTGAGGCCTCACCTGGAGTACTGTGTCCAGTTTTGGGCCTCACACTACAAGAAGGATGTGGAAAAATTGGAAAGAGTCCAGTGGAGGGCAACAAAAATGATTAGGGGGCTGGAGCACATGACTTATGAGGAGAGGCTGAGGGAACTGGGATTGTTTAGTCTGCAGAAGAGAAGAATGAGGGGGGATTTGATAGCTGCTTTCAACTACCTGGAAAGGGGATTCCAAAGAGGATGGATCTAGACTGTTCTCAGTGGTACCAGATGACAGAACAAGGAGTAATGGTCTCAAGTTGCAGTGGGGGAGGTTTAGATTGGATATTAGGAAAACCTTTTTCACTAGGAGAGTGGTGAAGCACTGGAATGGGTTACCTAGGGAGGTGGTGGTATCTCCTTCCTTAGAGGTTTTTAAGGTCAGGCTTGACAAAGCCCTGGCTGGGATGATTTAGTTGGGATTAGGTCCTGCTTTGAGCAGGGGGTTGGACTAGATGACCTCCTGAGGTCCCTTCCAACCCTGATATTCTATGATTCTATGATTTTAGCCCCTAACAAATTTACAAGCTCCGTTAAGCAAAAACAATGAAGTAAAAATAAAAATTTGAAAAAGCTTTTCAAAGAATCATTAACTTTACTAAGCTTAAGTACTGGAAACATCATAAATATGCTTCTAATATGGTATGTGCCAGAATGAGCCAGATTGAAAAAGAAAATAAAAAAATCCTTTTAAAATAATTTAGTTACTCAATGTATATATGTGGCTCAAAAGTGAATTTGAGTATATATATATACACACACACACACACACACACACACACACACACACAGTCACTTACAAATTCACAAAGCTTATATATGTGTGTGTGTATATACACACACACATACACGGAGTATACTTACTTGGAACTTGCAAGCATATGACTGTTGCTTCTAAGTGATACAGCTTGCTTTCAAAATTATTTGCACAGGAAAAAAAATGAGATTTCTACATTTGTGAACATTTGCATGCATGCTGCATATGAACACATGCACACACACAAATATGTCAGTTTTGGGAGCTAATGTGTACTCCAGTCTTAAAAATGACTGCATACTTTTTTTTTAAATTTTCACTTTGAACAAGGAACAAAGGAATAGATTCTTTGCAAAACAACAGTATCTAACACATTTTTCAAACAGGTCTTGTAAATTCAATATGCCTATGTTGGTATCAAGATGACCAATGTAAACTTGATTGATTTTTTTTTTGCATACACAAAATTATTTTATGTGACTTAAAATGGAAGCAGCTTTAAATAGATTAAAATAAAATGTAAGTGTATCTAAACCTCCAAAACTGGGGGGAGAATGCTACAGAACAAAGCTTTTTAATTCCTTTAGAAAAATACTAACCTGTTTTCTGAACTAGATGTAGAAGTACTAGATGATGACAATGTATGAGAATTTGACATGCGTGAGACAAACTTCTGGATGGTGTTACGAGATGGAGCTTTGATCCTTGAGCTACGCCTACTGTGATATTTCTGGAACAAACTCTCAACCTAACATTGGGAAAAGATAGTAACAGTAGTATTTATGCTAGAAATACCTCACACAAAGAGATGTTCTTGAGATTTCAATATTGATAATGAAATATATTTATCTATATGTTTATAACACATTATTATTATTAAATTGTAATTGCAGCTGCAACAGCAGGGATTTCACTACTGTCTTGAGAATAAAATGGGTTGCAAGGAACAAACTAATTTACATAAAAATCATCAGCTCCATTTTTCTTTACTTTGTACAAAGATTGTGTGGCAGAAACTTGCTCAGTTTAATAATTTACTATTGAGAAAACAGATAAATGATACACTACAGATGCTGATGAAAATATAAATTTAAATTAAGTGGAAAAGAAAGTTTTATAGGATATTCACTGAACCAAAGATTTCTACTTTTCAGTTGCTCCTTTTATTGCAAAAATATTTTTCTAATATTTACATAGTTTTTGAAACTAACACTGAGAAACACTGGCTAAATTCAAAACTTGTAACTCTATTCCTTTAAAACTTGGTACTGTCTTCAGCCATTTTAAAAACATGCCCTAAAAATGCTGTAACGTTGTGTGTATACTCACATCTGCTATTAAATACATCAGGAATTAATTACCTCAAAATTCTTCAAGGTCTTTCTCCAAAGCATTGGGTCTGAGGGTTCTAACTGGAACACTCGAAGCATGACAAACAGCAAATGAATACAAAATGTTCCACGCCCGCAACTGCATGTCTACAAAGAAACATATAGCAGGTTTAGGGCCCTACTATGGCTTGATACATACACATGTGCACATTCTTCATTTAAGCACCTACACTGTCTAGTACTTTGCCCAGACAGTGAAAATACAAGACCATGGAATGGATGTAGAGTGAAATTAAACTTCTGAAAGGTGACTAATGCTTCTGTTCTTCGGCAAGAAAGAAAGAAATGGGAAACAGCAAATTATGCTACTTTTCTCCTGACATTTTTCCTCTCAGAGGTTGTAGTTACCATTCATGTCAACCTTATGCACCTGATCCTCATATCACCCAGTATGAAGGCAATCAAGAAATTTTCTTCTGCCATTTATAGGCCTTTGCACCCTGTTCCAAGAACACACAAGTCTAGTTGTTCCCTACTGAATAGTCACACCATCATTAGGAGGGTTTATGTGGAGAAGATCCCATAGCAGGTATTCAGAGAGCTTTCATATGCATTTGTTCTACATTTACCAGTAAACAGTGTGTATATATATATCCAGGAAGTGTAGACCATAAGACATAGCTATAAGAAATTAAAAGTGCCTCCTTGTAGTGGAAGGTGGAGCAAAACAGAAAGTGGCAAAATTTCAGCCAAAATACTAGTTAGAAATGAATATCACATCCACTGAGGGAGTGTAAAATGGGTGAAAAATAAATGTGAAACACTAAATTTGCACATTATCAATGATTCCTCAGCTAAATTAAATGGATTTTAAAAGAAAAGTGTTTGCTACAGACAACCTAATGTTTGAAGTATAATTGGCACAATCATAATATGTACACAATACACCTTTTAAATGCTATTTCATAGGATAGCTAAATATCTAACTTTGGTTTATGAATTTATAACTTCATCTAACTTGGTTCTATACAATTTCCAAACTCTGTAAATAAAAAATATTGTAGGCATGCTAGGTGATTCCTACCTGAGGCCCAATGAACACCCTATACTTGTTATCAGGGCTGTCTCCTCCAATTAAGAAAGAATTAGGTCCTATCTGCTGCAACAGGTACAATCTGGCTCGCATAACTTTGTTGACACGACGATTTGTTTCCTCAGGGCTATATGGTGAGAAGCCATCTGGAGACGGAGCTCTCCGAGGTGGTGTTATTCTCCCACTTTGAAACTGCAACAAAATTGTTTCCAATATCAACTAAGAAATTCTTACATAAGACTATTATTTGTTTGTTAAGCGACAGCAATAAGCTCAGCAATGCTCTCAGCACTGACCAGAATGCAAAATGAGAAAAAGTCCCTACCTTAAAGGGACTACAAGGATTATATCAAGGTGCATTTATTTTCTTCCATGCTCAAATCCAGCAGACATCAGATGCAGCAAACATATGAAGTTTTAAACAAGCTTGTTGAAATATTAACAGAGGAAGTAAAAATCCAGTAGCTGGCTTTTATTTTTCTTGAAATTTTTGTTCATTGATTTTATTGCACTATTTTACCTGAGTAATTAGAATTGAGAGACCATTGTGGACTTGTGAAGGGCAACACTGAATAATGGTTCTGTGAGATGAAATTTCTTCATTTATAAAGTATATTAGCACTTTTAAATTCTAGCCATTGAAGAATAAGAGAGTTTAAAAGAAATTTTCAAAGGAAGATATCAGATAAAAGATGAAATGCCTTTCTCTTGTCTTAACTACGTAAACAGATTTCTCACTTAGGCCTCTATATTTTTTATTCTAAAAGAAATGACCCACGTAGTATCAAAGTGCATTTGTCTTCACTTGAATTTCTCTAACATATTAAGATTTTTTAATACTTTTTCTAATGTTAAACTTAATATTGCCACTGAATGGTTGGAATCCAATTGGAATTTCAAATAGTGAAGTAGAAGATTGTAAGTGAACCATTCTGGTTAGCCATTAATTCTAACATGGACTAAACCAGAGGTTCTCAATCTTTTTCTTGCTGTGGCCCCCCTTAACATGCTATAAAAATGCCAGGGCCCAGTGGGGGCAAGAGGGGAGAAGTCGGGGCTCCGGGCCAGAGGGGACACCCTTGGGCATAGGCATAGTTTGACTTCTATTTGGGGGAGCAAGGGCTGGCGAGGCACGAGCCAGCTCCACACAGTGGGGTCCAGGGAGGGAGCGTCACCTCCACCCCAACTCACTCAGGAGGCCACTGAGCCTGTCTGGGCTGTGTGGGGACACAACCAAAAAAATATAAACTCTAAGGGGGGACTCAGCTCAAAAAGTTTGAAAACTGCTCAGGGTGCAGGGAGGGAATAGCTAGGTGCTGTGTGAAGTGAGGGGTGTAGCTCAGGGTACAGGGGGTAGGGTGACCAGACACCCAAGTATGAAAAATAAGNGGGGGGGGGGGGGGGGGGGGGGGGGGGGGGGGGGGGGGGGGGGGGATAGCTAGGGGCTGTGTGAAGTGAAGGGTGTAGCTCAGGGTGCAGGGAGGGTGAAGCTAGGGGCTGGGTGCAGGCAGGGGAGTAGCTCAGGGTCAAGCAGGGGGTAGCTAGGCAAGCAGGGGAGTAGCTCAGCCTCAGGGTGCAGGCAGGGGGTTGCTAGGGGCTGTGTTGGGGGGGCTCCCAGTGCGGCGGGGGCTGGAGCTCCTGACTTCAGTGCTGGGGCTCGGGGCACTGGGTTTCAGTTGCAGGGCTCCACGGCCCCCCTGAAAGGGCTCATGGACCCCCAGGAACCACTGGACTAAACTTTACTTTTAAATTAACTTTATTTCCAGTGACAAAAAATTACGAAAACTCATTCAATGGAAAAAAGTCCATTAGCTACAAATGGAGGAAAGGCAAAATTGATTTTCTTAATTGTAATCTTGGTCTCTCCTAGCATGGTGCCACTGTTCCCAATGGAAGTTACAACTCATGGCATTTCTGACCAATCAGTAGAAAGGAAGCAGAGCGCTCTTCTTGGAAACTGAAAGTCTACAGCAGTAGAACTATCACGGGAAAAAGAAAAGTAAACTGCACGCACTGTACCTCGTGCTCGGATATATTGCTGTTTTCTGTAGCAACCCCATGTGCTTCGGCCAAGATTTTCAGAAGTGGGAACCTAAAGTCAGACTTCTTAATAAGTCAGGCCACTTATTTAGGAGCCTAAATTGGGATCCAAGAGCTTAACTTTAGGTATAGTTGCTATTTTGCCAAGTGGTAGCAGATGTCCAGGGGCCCGTGCAGGTTGGCTTCTCAGTGACAGAGAAATCAGTGAAATGGAGTCTAAGTATTCTATACTTATTCTAAGTAAAGCTTGTTTTATTTGTACACATACACCAGTTCTGGAACAGAGGTGTTCACAAACAGCATATAGGCAATTGCTTCTTTTAGAAATCTCAACCCAAAAACCAAGACCTGGTTCCCAGGGACCACCTCTGCTTCAAGAATTGACTCCACTCAAAGATCCAGGAAGAGAGCAAACTCTGCCACCAGAACTTTACATAAGCAAACTAACACACAGCATGTGTCTTTCCAACACTGGATATTTTCTCATGTGCTAAGAAAAAGAACTTGGAAGACTATGGGTACAGCACCATCTGGTGACACCTGCCATAACCGATTCTATTTTTGAAAATCTTGATCCAGATTTATTTGCTACAAAAACAACAGATCAAATCAACCAAGGAATCGCATCCTTCACATTTAGTTTCCTAACAACTATGAATGTAATATTTATTAGGCATACCACACGTTTCATTATCCTAAGTAAAATCACAAGTGGGAAACCCCTTTGAACATGCATCTTCTCTCCAAAACCAGTAGTTGGAGATAGCCTTTTGTTTACAGTTCAGAAGTACCAAATTTTGACATGTGTATAGCAATACCCCCCTCTTCCCTAAACGGTGACATCTCAAAATAAAGTCAAAACCATAATTATATTACATTTTCCAACTTACAGGCACTGGAGATACCCTTTTTCTTCTAACACCTGGTGATTCTGATTTAACAGTTCTAGAAGATGAGGATGAGGAGCTACTAGGAGAAGGGCTACGTCTTCCTTTCTGAGTTGCAGAAGCATTGCTTTGCCCTTCAACTTGAGGTTCTATTGATAATTTGTTGCTTTCAGAGCCATCACCTTTCACTGGGATTGGTTTTACCACCTTGTAGGAAATAAGTCACATAGTTTGTGGTTAGTAAAATGATCATCTTCTAAATAAAGCAACAGAACACACTAACTTGAAGTCTGTTTTGGAAACATATGTACAATATTTATATTTATTTGTTTCGCATCTGATATATTCCCTTTATACTGAGACTATTAGCTATTCCCCAATTGTTTTAGTGATCAGTGTTTGAGAGTCACATTGGCATTTCAAATGTGTGTGTATTATTAGATTAATTCCCATTTTGCTTTTCTTAGCAATCATATGTCCAAAATTAACATTCATTCATGTCTATAATGTTAACAGTTTCTGCATGACTTATTTGCCACCTTTGGTTCTTCCAGGTTATAGCTGAAACTATTTATTTAGCATTCTGAAGTCAAGAAGAAGTGGCCAAGTTCTTTATTGTAAATAATTATGCTTTTGATCTTGCTCTTTTGCATGCATCTTTCAATGTTATTAGGACAAAACCAATCACAAGCCATCTTGCAGAAGAAGAGCAAAATGAACTCCTTGCATTTTGGTTTACGTAAAGAATTTATCATGGAAAATGTTTTTTTCTGGTGATAATCACCTGTGCTAGACAAATAGGGGATTAATACATCAGAGTTTTAAGGTGGTGAATTTTTTTAAAATTAGAAAAATTTTGGGGGGGTTTTGACTGAGAAAAAGAAGAGAAAATGGTTTAAAGTTTTATTCTGTAAACACAGCTACTTTGGATGTCAACAGAGGGCAGTGTTGTCACAATAATATTTGTAAGCAAAACAATATCAGTTGAGCTATTTGACTTTCTAAGTACCAAAAACATTACAGACCTGTAAACTATACAGAATTAGCAACAATTCTTCAAACAGCCCATAAAAGTGAACAAAGGGATCATAACTAAGTGTCAGCAATCATAACTAAGATACAGAGTAGTGGGGTTTTAAGAACAAATATTTATTAAGCCGTCTTGGCACTTTTCACAATTGTAAATAATCAGTAAAAAAAATCAAATTATTATTACTCTTTCTTGAACACTACTTACCACAGGGCCTCTCCTGCTTCTCCTTTCCAGCCATTCATGCTTCCAGGCTGGCATACATGTTACCTTGAGTTTCTCCCTGATCATGCGCTCTTCTGGGCGGTCATCCATTTTCTGCAACCCCCTGAGGGTTTCTTTATTCTCCATGTCACGACTAAAATAAAGAAAAAAAAAATCATAAGTGTGATTGTCTTTAATTAAAATTAAAGACAACACTGTGGTATTCTTAAACCTTGTACCATCATACATTTCTCTCTCTCTCCTTACAATATAATTACCAAAACATTAATTCCAACTGGCTGGAGCAAGCCACTTAAGCATTACTGTGAACAATTTGCTACCCTGCTATTTGGAGCATAACTGCTTTGAGGCATATTTACTTGAAATGTGTACAAGTCTGGGTATTAGACATCCAATAAGAAAGGCTTCTTTATGAAATACTAATTTGAACCAAAACAAAAACCCCACATCAACCAATCCCCTGCCTCCAGAACCTCCCATAAAAAGCTCAGAAGTTTAAGGTTGCTCATATACCTATAGACACATGAAGGCTTGCAGTGTCATGTATTTTAAGACAATTTATAACACGAATAGTGTAGAAGATTTAGAAAGAGGAAGGTATAGTATAATATGTCATGCCACAAGTCATTTGTGTAAAGAAAAGCTTAGTGAAAGCACTTAACACTTAATTTGTTTAAATTAGAAAGGGAAATCATAAAAGTAAGGATTAGTTAAGAGCTGCTTTCTGGACTACTTTTGACTCAAAAGCATTCCCAGTCAGCTATCATCATAACAAAATATGTAGTCCGCTAATATCACTAAAATGAATGCTTATATGATTTTGACCTACAGCAAAGTAATTGCCTGTGTTTACAGGCAACAAAAATACTCAAATACTTAAGTACACATGAGAACAGTCAGAAGGATTACCTGATTCTATTGAGCTATCTGCTAAATCACCAAGAAAACCACATTCCTAGCCACAACACATGATCCCTTGCCATGTTCTAGAAGTTAGTTAATTTAAAAGAAAATAAAATGTATTTTTTCAAAAAGCAAATTTATCACCTAAACCCAATTAGACTGTCAATCTGAATGGATGCTTATCAAAAATATTTAAAAAAATCAAATTAATGTGGAAAAAATAGGGCTTTTAATAATTTGTCTACACAGAACAAATAATTTGTATATGACGCCGTTTCATATATACACACACAATACCATCTTCACCTTCTGAAATGTTTATCTTAGTTATGCAGATAGAACTTCACTACTATTCATTGTCTTCTGTGAGTTTTTTGTAAGTAGTATTACTATTAGACAATCTACAATACATAAATTATCTTTCCTGTGATAAAAATAAATTAAAAATGTCTCTTCTGTGCAACAATCCATATCTAATGGTGAAAAAGTGATTGTAAAGAATGAAAAAAAAATACTTTGATCAAATGTTTTTGTTGGCCCAAAACAGCATTGATCAATGTTACAAGAATTTTTTTCTCTCATTGTAGAGACAAAGGAAACAAACTATCTAGAAACAGGAAATATCTTTTTCCTGTTCAGTGCAGAAGTGCCATACACAGATGGACACGAGAAAACAAAATATTTTCTTTTCTTTCAAGCAACATCCTCTAAACATACTGCTAATATGAGTTTGATTTTAGTTGTTTTATTGAAAGTGGCCGATTAATCCTAAATTTCTAAATACAATAAAAATTCCATCCAAATAAGTAAACCATTTTAAACTCTGAAAAAGTCAGGCCCAATCTGAGTCATCAAGGAGATCAAATATATATTTAAACAAACCCAAAATTGGGATATTCATCTCTGCTGCATGAAAAAAGTGTCTGAATCCTAATATAAACAACAACAAATTATTCAATATCGTGAAAGACAGAATATTATTTGTGTTTCTGTAGTAGTCAGAGTTCCAATCAAGAATGGGGCTCCACTGGGCTGAGGGCTACACAAGAATATACCAAATCACTCCCTAGCTTATATAGGGCCTTATTTATATTTCTTCCTTATTCAGCCAAAGCACCCCAGACGACTATGGGAGCTTTACCTGAATAAGAACTGGGTCCATATAATGGTACAGCCACAAAAATCTAGGTGAGAATTTGCCTTAGATATTTTAAATTACTTAAACATCTAAAATATACTGTAGCTGTAATTTCTGTAATTTCATGATACTAGCCATTTCAAAAGCATGAATACTTTGTATACAAGACAGAAAAACTATGCAAGCAATAAGAGAATGAAGCATACTATTTCATCTGTTCACATAACCATGATTAACTTCCCAACTGATATAAAAAAGTCTTAGTGGCCCTTGAACTTGAATTCATGAACAATGTAATACAACAGTGAAGGCTTCACAATCTGTACTTGTTCTCTAAAAAGCAGAAGCAACTATCTTGTTCTCTCATGTGACAGTAAAACCAATGTACTCTTACTTACAAAGAACTGTTGTTTTTAAATGTAGGTGGGATAGACCAGCTGAGTCTGAAAGTGTTCTCTCTAGTAATCTAAAATAAGTTCTGCAATATGGTATTCTGCAATTAAGTATCATATATTACCACAGAACACTGTTTTGGAAAATAAATTAAAAGATTTTATGTCACTGAACTCAAATATAGTTTTAAGTGAAGTGCATTATTAAGAATTCTTGTACTGAGCATTTAAGACAATCCCCTCCCCCAATGTGTGCATGGAATATACTTGTATCTTGCAACGTATTTTATAAACTGAGTTTATCCACAGTTGGGCCTCATCTTCATAACTAAGGCAAGACTCCCACTGACTAAAATGGGCAATGGCAATTTTGAGTCATGTTAGCAAGATTGGTTCCTATATTACTCCACTTTAAAATCCTCACAACAATAAAAATAGCTTTTGATGGATTTTGTGGACTGCACCACTTCCAACAAATCATCAAGCGCCTGATCTTGCAAGGTGCTGAAGACTAACTCTGATCCAGAAAAGTTTTTAGGCATAAACTCAACTTTTAAGCATGGCAGTACTCCCAACTGAAGATTAACACTAATCATGTGCTTAAGTGCTTTGCTAGAGCAAATGGAGAGCACCTGGCTGAATTTTAACGTTAGATCTCTGCGAATAAAACTACTGCAATATTGCTAGCGGAATATAATAATCAGTAATTTTGTGTGTACACACACACACACACACACACTTCAGTTCACTTTTAACCAAATATACTTATAAAAGCCACACTTTTGCCACAGGTCATTTTTAGGACTACTACATAAAAGTATTCATATAATAAAAGATACAAATACAAGCTTAGGCAGTTTATTAATATTTGGAAGTTCACAGATAATTAGGAAGAATTATTTCTGATACACATTTTATGACCAACTGCTACAATGACATGAACTACTACTGGACCTACTTCTTATATTAAGTGTTTGAGATTCAAATACCGGAATATATAAAACTTTTATAACCTAAAATTAAATACCAAATGTTCAAAAACAAAATGGAAATTAGTTTCCAGTTGCTGTTCCTGAATAACTTCACTACCACCACCTGAAGAATGTCAAATTTATTAAATTATCCATCTATTCAATACACATTTTATAATCTGTCATTATAGCTAATTCTTTCCATTGCATCAGGTGGCCATGTATTCAAGTCACAAACTAGATTCAGATTTATACTTAATGCAGATGGCAGGACCTCAGAGAGAAAAAAGGTTACATTCCTTTGTCTGAGGGGTTAAACAGATGTTCCCTATCTGCACATGCAGTTAGAAATTAGATAACATCTCAGCACTATAAAAGTACAGTGCCATGTAAGTAAATTACATACAAAAGTCTATGTTAAAATAACATTAATTTAGGTTGCAAGGTCAAGCACTGGAAAAACATGAAATATCAGAATTAAGGTTGCCAGTGCAACTGTATCATCTGAGCATTTCACAAACCCACAGATTGCATTTCAAATCAGAGTATTATCCTCATTTTACAGATGGGCTAATGGAGACGAAAACTTGTCTGAGGCCTCACAGTGAATTACTGGCAGAACCTCATGACTTTCAACATTGAGCTCATTCCTTCAGATCATGCTGCTTTACTGCCAAAGTGCAGAGCATCCACAGCTCCTACTCACTTCAGTTGTAGTAGTGAGTGCTCAGTACTTCTGCAAATCAGACCCCAGGCATTCAAGCTGGGTACACAGAACTGAGGAACAGACAATTAGTGGCCACCTGCCAAAATTTGTGTTTAAGTGACTTGCTCAGCATCACACAGGAAGACTGTGGCAGATGCATGAATAGAACTGACTTTTTCTGCCTTAAACACCAGAATATTTTCTCTTCCTGAAACACACTGCCTATCTCATTCTCTACACATTCTAACTTCTACAGCAGGAAAGGAAGGATTCCTAAAAACAACAGCCACATTTAGTACACTGCCCTGATTCATTCCTTGAGCCCCATCCATTCTGTGCACTGAATGTGGCAGGAGTCCTTTGGAAAAATGGTATGTGATCACATAAATTACATATTCTAGCACAATGCATATACACAAGAGGGAAGAATTAGGGTTGCATGGGCAGGCAACACAGCTTTCAAGAGCCATGACCTTACAACCTAAATGACTTGCTTTTAACATTTTTTACATGTAATTTCCTAAATTTATTTTTAAAGGTAAAAATAAATTATATTATGCAATTGTAATAACCCCGCATAATGCATCATCAGGCATTGAGAGACTAAGGGTAGGTCTATGCTGCAATTAAACTCCTGTGGCTGGCCCACATCATTTGACCTGGCTCGCAGGGCTCACGCTGCAGGGCTGTAAAATTTCAGCATAGACATCCAGGCTTGGGCTTGAGCCTGAGATCCTGTGAGGGGGGAGGGTCCCAGAGCCTGGGCTCCAGCCCAAGTCCAAACACCTACGCTACAATTTTACAGCTCCGCAGATCCCTGCGAGCCCTAGTCAGCTGGGTATTTAACTGCAGTGTAGACATAAGTGACTTGTACTGGGTGTGTGGGCTGGACAGAACAAGCTTGACACTTCCCCCACCCAACTAAAGGTGCTCTGGCAGGAGCTGGTCTGCCTCTGCTCTCTGAAAATCCCAGGCAGCAGTGTGCTGCTGTTACACTGATAGCAAGAGACTTGGCTCTTCAGAATATTGGCTTGCTGCCAAAATTATTATGAGAAATGCAAACCAAAAATGAGAAGTGTTGATTTTCAACTTCTGATAGCTCAGCCAAACCTGAGTGGAATTTCATGGAGCAAGCAAAAGGCATGTTCCTAGCCCCAAGGCTTTCTCCCTGATGAATTTCAAAAGTCTTCTCCAGACAATGCAGGTAGTAGAGCTTCTCAAAAAGATTACAAGAATCTTCTATTATAGAAAGTTTTAGGCAACCTAAATACAGAGGATGTTGCCAGCTCCTCATATAATAATGAAGTGAAAGACTCCATAGAACAGGGGTCTCAAACATGTGGCCCGCGGGGTTCTTTCGTGCGGCCCGCCAAGCTCTCCGTGCCCCCCCGCCCCTCTGCCTACCCCGTGGTGCCACGAGCCCCGCGCCGCTCACTGAAGCGGCTGGAACTATGGCCCTGCAGCCCCGGGGGCGGGGGGGAGTAGAGGGCTCCGTGCTCTTACTTCCAGGCACCGCCCCCCGCAGCTCCCATTGGCCGGGAATGGGGAACCGCGGCCAATGGGAGCTTTGGGGGAGGTACCTGGAGGAGCAGCAAGAGCAGCACATGGCGCCGTTTCCTCCTCCACCCCCCGGGTCTCCGGCTGCTTCCTGAAGTGGAGCAGAGCAGAACGGAGCGGGGCCAGGTGCCGGAGCGGGCGGGCAGGCAGGCAGGGAGCTGGCGCTAGGTAAGCGGCGCTGGGCCGGAGGCCACACCCCGCACCCTCCCGCACCCCAACCCCCTGTCCGGAGCCCCCTGGCACATCCCACACACCCCTTCTGCACCCCAACCCCCTGCCCTGAGCCCCCTGCCACACCCTGCACCCCAACCCCCTGCTGCACCCCTCACCCCTCCTGCACCGCTCACCCCAACTCCCTGCCCTGAGCCCCCTGCCGCACCCTGCACCCCGAGCCCCCTGCTGTACCCCTCACCTCTCCTGCACCCCACACCCCAACTCCCTGCCCTGAGCCCCCTGCTGCACCATGCACACCTCCTGCACTCCCTGCCCTG
>QXTE01000003.1:5507388-5528005 GCA_003942145.1 Platysternon megacephalum | reverse complement strand
CTCCCTGCCCTGAGCCCCCTGCTGCACCATGCACACCTCCTGCACTCCCTGCCCTGAGCCCCCTGCCACACCCTGCACCCCGACCCCCCTGCCGTACCCCTCACCTCTCCTGCACCCCACCCCAACTCCCTGCCCTGAGCCCCCTGCCGCACCCTGCACCCCGACCCCCTGCCGCACCCCTCCTGCACCCCAAACCTCAACTCCCTGCCCTGAGCCCCCGATGCACCCTGCACACCTCCTGCTCCCTGCCCTGAGCCCCCTGCCACACCCTGCACCTCAACTCCCTGCTCTGAGCCCCCGCCACACCCCGCACCCCTCCTGCACCCCCTGGGGACAGGGAGGGGGCAGAGTTGGGGTGAGGACTTCAGGGAAGGGGTTGGAATGGGGGCAGGGAAGAGGCAGAGCGGGGCCTCATGGAAGGGGTGGAGTGGGGGTGGGGCCAGGGGCAGCAAGGGGTGGGTGTCAGTGATGTGGCCCTTGGGCCAATGCACTAGTCCTCATGCGGCCCTTGTGGTCATTTGAGTTTGAGACCCCTGCCATAGAAGTTTCCTAAAAAGTAGGTTTCTGAATCGGTGTTCATAACAGTGAAACAGAGAGAGTGTCCACAGCTTTGTGAAACTATTGCTTTTCACATGACTGTCTCACTCACCTAGTAGGAGCATTGCACTGCCAATTTTGAATAACTATTTAACCTCAAATATATAAAAGTTCAATAGGACCAATGCATTATATTAATAGTCTATGTTAAAGACAAGTTTTATATAACATTGTGGAACGCAGATGATTTTTTTAATTATTATTTTTCTAAAAAAATTTTTTTTTAAATTTGATGGTTTGTTATGTATCTATTTTGTACTGCTTTGTAAGGCCTGTTTTTCTAAAACACAGTATTACCCTTCAATGACAATTTTAACAAAAGCATAGGGTGCATAAACTACATTATTTCTTTTTAACAAAATAATGTTGCCTATTTTAAATGGCATGTAAGCAGTCCAAAGCAAATTTTATTTTTTGAAAGTTCAATGTACTTAATACTGATTTTCTAGTAATAAAGTACTATTTTTCATTAAACCAAGGGCAGCTCTAATCCATCTGTCTGTGTCTCTCAACAATTGCAAACTATTAAGAAAGAAAACAAGGCATGTAACTAGCTTCTTCAGATAAGTAGTTTATTTAGTATACAGGTAAATTGATTTTTCCCATTAGTAGTAGAAAAACTAGGCGAAAAAAAAGCCCCGCAACTTCTGAAAACAGGTAAGAGCAAATTCACTAGTAAAGAAAAGCTCTGTCTGCCCTATCCATAAATACCTAGTTGTAAGAAAAAAATCTAATTAGTAACTGTCCTAGTAACTTCTGTTTACATTTATGTGTCCACCTCAAGAAAGTTAGCATGTTTGACATGTGGGATCCTTAAAAGCAAACAATCTATTCTTTAGATCCTATCTTCTGGTCGCTAACATTCAGTAATACTTTCAATGTTTTTTCTCTTTTGTGTCTAAAATATTATTCTTTATTACCACCAGGATTTTTTTAAAAAGGAAACTAGCTTGCTCAGAGTATGAAAATATGGAAGAAAGGAGAATTGCCCATTATTCGTCCCTAAATCCTTAACCTAGATCTACTGTCTTTTCTACATTGGTAATGCTTACGCTGCATCTGGAATGGACTTTATCCTGTGAGAGAGAACCTTAAAGGTTCTCTGCCTTCTCTCCCCAAACAGTCATCTACCCATGAAGAGAACTACAAACACACACATTTATGGAAGTTTGATATGCTAATGACATGATAGTCAGAGGGGACATCTGGCTATATATAATAAAGAATGAAATATTCAGAAGCTCTAACTAGACAAGTAGAATCATAATGAAATTTATTAAAACTCTGTAAGGAGGTAGTGAATGAGAAAGAAACCCTTGTTCTTCCAGAAGTAGAAGCTAAGACCAAAATCTTGAAAGCTGGATGCCTAATATTAGGTACCTAAATAATTGCACCTGATATTAGGTACCTGAATTGCAGAGGTGCTGAACATGGAGCTACTGTTCCTCAGCACCTCTGAAATTCACGCCGTTTATTTAGGTAACTAAATATGGGTTACACTACTCATTTTGAATTACTTATTTTGTACCTTAGGCACACAAATTCATGTAGCTATTTAAGAAGAGCACTCCTGAATAAGCAGAATAATAAATACTGACTTATGCTGCAAGACAGTGCTTGCAAAATGGTTGATGAAATGGGCTTATCTCCTTAAAATAGAAAGCAAATAATCACATAAAAAAGGAATACAACAACAGATCCTAGATCTATTTAATCTGCCTTTCAGGACTGCTATGCCAATTTATATGTATTGCAGTACACAAATTCTATGAAGCAGATACAAGTGTTTTTAAAAAAGTAGAACTATCAATTCTTTCAGAATATGAGAATCTCTGGGCATAGATTCAAAGGGCTATTAATAGGTGAAGTTTGGGGAAAACCTAGTATTCTCTGTCTATACAGCCCAATTCTTTAAAACTTTTGGGCAAGAACTTGTTCCTTTATTAAGGAGAGTGCTGAAATGCTAGACAACAGTAGTCTCATAGAAAGTATACACCAGAGCCCCCCCCCAAACTATGGGGTGCACGGAGGAACATTCAGGGGGGCATAGCTGGGGCCCGGGCCAGCCCCTACGTGGCATTAGCCACTGACTGAAGACAGGATACTGGGCTAGATGGACCATTGGTCTGATCCAGTATGGACATTCTTATGTTCTTATCTATATACGTATACATCTAGATATAAAAATTATTCTAAAATATTGGCAACAAGAGGTTTATCAAACAATTCACACAAAAATTCAACAGGTTTATTACTGGAAGGTAATCTTCAGATAATCTAGGATGTACTCAACTAAATCTACTATGCCTGATCTAAGAAACTGGAATCTGCTTTATCATCTCAATTCAATGAAGGCCTTCAACTGGGTTGAGAGGCTATTGTTGGTTACTAACTTTTAAAAACAATATCGACAGTATAACTTATTTTCTTACACAGGTATCAAGAGAGAAAGGTAATTACAAATTTAAACACCAAGTGCATGTCTTGTAAGAGCAGAGTTTAGGTAAATGACTCCCTCCCAGAAATAATGCCACTAAAAAGGGGAATGAGATAAGGATGTGTTTGAACAACAGAACTGTCTACTGGGGGGAGGAAGGAGGGGAAACTAACATGAATGTTACAAGACCCAAAATTGAAACCACAGAAAAAGACTACCCCTCTGTGTAGATAACATAAGAACGGCCATACTGGGTCAGACCAATGGTCCATCCAGCCCAGTATCCTGTCCTCCGACAGTGGCCAATGCCAAATGCTTCAGAGGGAATGAACAGAACAGGCAATCATCGAGTGAACCATCACAGCTTCTGGCAAACAGAGGGTAATATATGGAGATATACCTATCTCAGAGAGCTGGAAGGGACCCTGAAGGGTCATCGAGTCCAACCCCCTGCCTTCACTAGCAGGACCAATTTTGCCCCAGATCCCTAGGTGGCACCCTCAAGGATTGAACTCACAACCCTGGGTTTAGCAGGCCAATGCTCAAACCACTGAGCTATCCCTCCCCCCCTGCCGGGGACACTCAGAGCATGGGACTGCATCCCGGACCATCTTGGCTAATCACTATTGACACACCTATCCTCTAGGAACGTATCTAGTTCTTTTTGAATCCTGTTATAGTTTTGGCCTTCACAACATCATCTCCTGGCAACGACTTCCACAGGTTGACTGTGCGCTACGTGAAGAAGTACTTCCTCCTTTTGTTTGTTTTAAACCTGCTGTCTATTAATTTCATTGGGTGATCCCTGGTTCTAGTGTTATGTGAAAAATAAATAACACTTCCTTATTGACTGGTGAGGAGAAAGTGAAGATTTTATAGGCCTCTATCATATTCCCTCCACCCCCCGCCCCAAACACCCTTAGTTTTCTCTTTTCCAAGCTGAAAAGTCCCAGTCTTTTTAATCTCTCCTCATACAGAAGTTGTTCCATACCCCTAATAATTTTTGTTGTCCTTCTCTGTACCTTTTCCAATTCTAATACATCTTTTTTGAGATTGGGTGACCAGAAATGCATGCAGTATTCAAGGCATTGGCATACCCTGGATTTATATAGAGGCATTATGACATATTATTGCATCTTATTCAATCCTCATCTTTTGTGCCGGCAGTTCTCCAAGAGCTAACTAGCTTTAGCCAAGTCTTGGGCTACAAAGTAAATATTTTAAAAAGTTAGTGTATATACTACTGAAACAAGAAAATATAGTAAAGCCCAAAACTTCATGTTTTCTCTAACGGATCTCTCTCTCTCTCTCTCTCTCTCTCTCTCTCTCTCTATATATATATATGCAAGTGAAACTCATTTTATAAAACTAACTTCCCTTATCTTCTGCAAAAATTTCAGAAGGAAGCCAAAGCCTGAAATAAACAATACAAGTAGATTAGGGGTTCTCAAACTTCACTGCACCGTGACCCCCATCTGACAACAAAAATTACGCCACAACCCCAGGAGGAGGGACCAAAGCCTGAGCCTGCCAGAGCCCTACTCCCCTGGGGTGTGGGGGGGGGGGCGTGGGGTAAAGCCTGAGCCTCACCACTCAGGGCAGTGGGGGCCAAAGCTGAAGCTCAAGGGCTTCAGCCCTAGGCAGGGGGCTTGCAACCTGAGCCCCGCCGTCCAGGGCTGAAGTCACTTAACCTTTCCATACTCAATGCTTATAAAACAGAAGTTACTGTATTTATTTATTTTACTACCAATTATAAAGGGGCACTGAGGCCTTAATTAGTCGTTGTAAAGTTCTTTACAATCTTTGGATGGAATCCAGTGAAAAGTTTGGGAATCCAAAAAAGAACCACAATCAGGTATACATTACAACTGCTTTCAAGAAAAATCCAATGAACAAGAAGTAGGTAGCCATGTCATTAAGGGGGACTGCTCAAAGGTGGGAGTCTTCTTTTTAATATCCAAAGGGTTTTTTATTCAAAATTCAAATCAGTAAACCAAGAAATGTTTTTTTGCAATATTTTTGCAAAATTTCTTCAGCCATTGCTTTTCCTGTAATCCATATTGAATTCTCTGGAAAGAATTTGTAGGTAAAGATGCCTTTGAGTATTAGTGCATCTTTAGCAACTATTTAGAGTATGTCTATGCGTACAGTGCTGCAGCACATCTGGTGAAGACACTCTATGCTGGCGGGGAGAGAGAGCTCTCCTGTGGACATAAAAGAAACTACCTTCATGAGTGGCATAAACTATGTCGGTGGGTGCACATCAACACTTGTGTCGATGTAATTTATGTTGCTCGGGTGTGGGGGTGTGGAACATTCACACCCCTAGGCGACATAAGTTTTGCTGACATAAGCTGTAGTGTAGACATAGCCTTAGACTTCTCACTTTTGTGTTTGAGAGTTACTGTGACTTTTCCAGGAGCCTGAATTTGGTAGAGCATGCTGTGCCTCAATAGATAAGAAAGGAAAATGATTCTGCCTATTTATTTCTCTAGGCTATTTTGAAAGGAAAAGCTGCTATCCAACATGACCGTGGGCTTCAATTGTCCACAATCTATCCTCAAATACTGTAGAAATTAGTCTGTTTAATACACGTTGTATTTCAGCTGCCTCTGAGCAGTATGCTTTGATGGTAACTAAATATAATCAAGCTATTGGTGTGTGTGTTATATGTTCTAAACTGGCATAGTTTGCCAGATAAATGTAGTTTTATTTGGACCTTTTATTGATAGATGGCTATTGTTAGTAAACTGCCACATTTCCTGGGTACTTGTTAAAGATAAAGGAGAATAGAATCATAGAAGATTAGGGTTGGAAGGGACCTCAGGAGGTCATCTAGTCCAACCCCCTGCTCAAAGCAGGACCTAATCCCAACTAAATCATCCCAGCCAGGGCTTTGTCAAGCCTGACCTTAAAAACCTCTAAGGAAGGAGATTCCACCACCTCCCTAGGTAACCCATTCCAGTGCTTCACCACCCTCCTAGTGAAAAAGTTTTTCCTAATATCCAATCTAAACCTCCCCCACTGCAACTTGGTCTAAGGTGTCAGGATCCCTGGAGGGAATGAATACTGAAACTGACTGCAAGGCCTTTTGTTATCAAATTCTATTTACATGGAATTTGCTGTCTGCAACTCTTAAGATCATTGGAGTTGCAAAGTTGGAGCTTTAGTAGAATGGGATTTCCTTGATATTCTGCTCACATATTTCTCTTGTATTAATTTGTGGTTTTGCAATTTATTTTAGATTAATGTTTTTGAAAATACTGATTATGTCCCCCTCTCCTTTCCCACCAGAACCTCCTTTCAAAAGAGGTAGAAAGTTAGTGGGTTTTCACGAACTATCAAAATAATGAATTAGATAAATCAAGTGGCCATATCCCAAAGTACACTGCATTAGAGGAGTATACTGCAGGGACAGTACACATATTACATACTGGAAGTTGTAAAGTACATAGAAGCATAAGCAGGATAGGAGTACAAAGTTTATTTTTATTTCAGGGCCAGGAACACATGTAGGGGGCACAGGAGAAATCATACCCTGAATCAGTAGTAGACTATATGCTCAACAGATTCTAATTCATCCGTATATTCTGTTTTGGTTGTTTGGGCTTTTTACAACCATTTTGATTTTAGGTTGCCTCACTAAAGAGTCAGTCTTTATCAGGCAGTATTTTGGGGCCATTCACCTTCTCAACACACTCTGGATAAAATTAGCTCTCTGATTTAGGAGTCAGTCTATCAGATGAAACCATCATCATCATTTTTAGCCATGCGCTCTTGAAATTCTTGATGGCATTCACTTTTTTCTGGCCTCTCTCTTCAGAGTGTATCATGTCACACTATTTCCCCACACACACACACCCTGCCAATCTCCACCCTCAGTTCCCCCTGCAAACAAATCTGTTCTCACTATTAGCCCAGAAATTGAGCTATATTTACCTTGCCTCCAACATGTAACCAGATTAAATTTACTCAGCAGCAACTTGCTTTGTTGAATTGGAGTATAGCTTTTGCAAAATAGACTTCTTTGTTTCATTGGATATCTTTTGTGTTTTGTACAGCATGGAGTACACTGTGTTTAACAAATAATGGAGATCTATTCTTGGAAATGAAGATCCTCAATTCTATTCTTGATGGAGGTGCATGGGGTTTAGCTGGCAGCAGTTGCTTGTGCCTAAGGCTTCATTTTGAAAGTGTACCGTAGATAGGGTGCATGCTCCATTCATAGTGGAGCATGCACAATCAATGAAGCATCTACCATCCTTTTGTCCTGGCCCCACCACAAGTGTGTGGCCACAATTAGTGGCTCTAGGGGGCTCTGTCTGCTCCTGCGCGCCCCCCTCCACCCCCGCCCCAATTAGATGTTTGCTCAGTAACAGGCTTTTCGGAAGCTTTGGGCCGGGCCAGTTTATTTACCTGCCACGTCCGCAGGTTCGGCCGATTGTGGCTCCCAGTGGCCGCGGTTCACTGCTCTAGACCAATGGGAGCTGCTGGGCCGAGGGACGTACTGGCTGCCACTTCCAGCAGCTCCCATTGACCTGGAGCAGCGAACCACGGCCACTGGGAGCCGCGATTGGCCGAACCTGCGGACGCGGCAGGTAAACAAACCGGCCCGGCCCGCCAGGGGCTTTCCCTGCACAAGCGGCGGAACAAGTTTGGGAACTACTGCTCTAGGCACTATTATAATACAAATAACTAATAGTAATAGGTTTCAGTAATTCACATTAGATTCTGCCAACTAATCCTGTTCCTTTGCAGAACTTTCAACAGGTTCATAGGCGCTCTCAAAGTGTTCTTCCAAGATCAGTGTAGAGGAATTTTCCAGTAGTCTTGCAGAAGAAGGCTTTCCCTGTGTTATGTGACTCAATATAATGAATTCTAATTAATAATTCCAATAAAATTACACTTAAATGCTATAAAGTCATTACACAGTATTGATGTTAGTAGTAATCTAGCCCTTCTGGAAGTGCCAGGCTGCAAAACATCATCTGTGTGTACAGTATTGAGTGCTCCATCCAAGTCTTAGGACTCCATAGAGTCCTCTGTGCCTGGAATACCCTCTTCTCACCTGGATCTTGCTCTTCTTAAAGTCATTCTTTAAAAAAATACTTATTATACAAAGCGTATAAAATCATAGTCCTCCCCTTAAAGAAGAATAAGCATATACACTGGAGGCACTTTAAACTAGAAGTATCTTTCAGAATGGTAAAAGATATTCCCTATATATAAAATGGGAATACCTTCAGAACCAGTAAAACTATTAGAAGTGTAGTTCATCTATTGTTTTAAATCAGAATTCTAAACAACCCTAGTCACTTAATCATGGAACTACAAAGACATGTGGATGGGGCATACAAGCCCCACAGTAACCTGAAATGGATTAATAAAATGCAGTGACCGCAACCAGTCCCTCCCTTCTACACCTGTGCTAGGTGTCAGACCTGAAAGGAGATAAAAAGGTGGGAGCACATTTTAGCTGGGGGATGATGGAGAAGGAGAGCAGATTAGCAACTTCCAGGTTGTATGCGAAACTTGGCTGAGGCTAAGAGTTAACTGAACACTACAGTCTGCCAGAGCCTCCCTTAGGGAGGGTAGGCCTGACACAAACAGTGAGCTTGACTGATAACCAGACTCTATTGCCCATGTGTTAAAATTTAAAACAAACACCTTCAGGCTTTCTCCCCTGCTGCACCACATACTTGGGAGACTCATCATAAGTTACCTCATCATCCACCTTCAAACTCCTCAAAACTCTCCTTTGCCGTGACATCTACATAAAACTCTACAGTGAGACTGTTGGTGTGCTAAGACCACTGCCTATCACGCTGACCAATATTGTCTCATTGTTTCCTTGTACTGTCTGTATGTACTATCTGTCTGTATCCATCTGTTGTATTATACTTGCATTGTAAGCCACTTGGGCTAGGGAGTCATGTGGTGTCAGATCTTTCTCTAAAAAAATAGTTGCTATTTCGACAGGATGCAGAATGTTGCAACGTGTAGATAGTAAATTTATGTAATATGTTCAACCACTCAATAAGCAACCAATATTTCAATTTAAACTCAAATTCACACAGCATCATTCCAACACACAATGGATTATTGAAATGGCATCTTTGAGACCTCAAATTTTAATTATAAAATACTAATTGTGAATATTAGAAGTTACTAGTTCAAGTAACAACCTCAACCATGACTGTTGGTGAAGTCACACAGGTCAATTTGCCATTGTTCATTGTCAGAGGGTGGAGATGGATGGCAGGAGAGAGATCACTTGATCATTGCCTGTTAGATTCACTCCCTCTGGGGCACCTGGCATTGGCCACTGTCGGTAGACAGGATACTGGGCTAGATGGACCTTTGGTCTGACCCGGTACGGCCGTTCTTATGTTCTTATGTTATGTTCTTATACCATTATTGGCATCTTTTCCATTCTTAATTTCTCATATCCAGCTACTACTTCCTCCTGTCTTCTTTGAACTCCAGCCTAACATTCTTCTTCCCTAAACTGTCTCCATCTCTTTTGTAGATAGTCAAAATATTCCAGCTGCCTCTTCTTGATTTCCCCATCTTGTCTCTTCATAGAATGTCATACTGCTCATGGTAGTAACATGAGACTTCCAAAGAATATCTACTTGTCTTCACACTCAGATAATCAGACAAGTCTGAATTACATTGTCACCAGTACTCTTCTTCCTCTCCAAATGTTTTCAATTTCAAACCACACAGTGGTAGGAAGTGGAGATATTTATAAGCACTTCATATTGGTGGTTCTAGTCCACTGGGGCAAAGGAGCATCAGTCATTGCCTCTTATTTAGTTTCACCCAATGGAAACACCTGGGATTTTGTAATAGGACAATAAACCCTGACTGATAGAATTTTTACCCTTTACTCTATTTGGTTAGCCAGTGTTTTTCAAATTATTGTGTGTACCACTTTAACTTATTTCCAAAGTATAAATCCTTTCTCCGGAGTACAATGCTTCTTGATTTTGCAATACCAAGTCTGACATTTATTGGGTTCATTATGCCCTAGACATTATACCAAATCCTAGTGATTCATTTGCTCACTCCTAGGATATGCACTCTTTAAACTTTTAATTGAAACAAAGATCTATTAATAGAGAAATATTCTTGATCCATATACCACTTGATGGTAATTAGAAGTGTTTTACCTGATCATTTGCATTTTGAGATTTGGACTTTCAACATCCAGATTGAGGGTTCCTGACATCCCTGTGTGCTGCTAATCAGGCAGAGACATCAGCCATAATTTAAGAATTCTGGTGCCAATTTTTCTTTCAATCATACCTGACCTATTCATTCTCAATTCTGAAGCCCCAAGAGCACATTTAAAAGACTTGAAAACAGAAGCATTCCCACAACCCCTTCATACTGAACATAATCATGGGCGGGTCTTTGAAATAGCAGCTCAAAATCAGACAGCCTGAATTACCAGGTAAAGTTTACTTCCAAGAAATGGAATGCAGCCAATCCAGACTGTTAGAGCCCATAAATTTAGAGATAGGAAACTAAATCATTAACTACTCCTGCAATGTCCCTGAAGACTAAGCTTAGTTCAGGTGGATGCATCCGTTGAGGTCTGTAGATCCAAAGAGAATAGTGGAAATTGCTTCAGAGTTTTAGAAATTTGACCCGTTTTAGTCCAAGAGGCAGTGCTGTATGCTTGCTTCTGCTGACTAACTACATAATCTCATTTTCCAAACTTCCTCGGTCCACTCTTTTGTAGCTTACTCTGTACATCAAGTCTGAAATTTAATTGGAAGCTCTGTGGGATTGGGACAATATTGTCTTATTTGACCTGAGAGGCGCCTCACACACTTTTCGGTGCTATGAAATAAAATAAAATAAAATAAAAACTCCCTCTCTACTTAAATATTCCCTACCTCCAAGAAGAATATGAGCTATTCCAATCTTTGGGCTCCCTAATACACAAGCATTCAGATATAACACATCAAGAGGCATCTTAGCTTCTGAGGTTTCATACAAAAAAAGTGAATTGCATTTTTTTAAGGCTCACATCCAATCAAAATATTTATGCACTCTGCACATTCGAGTCCCACTTGGACAATCTAAGGGAGAAGAAAAACTAGACAAAGAAAATCTAACGTCACTTTAAGCACAAAACTGTTCTAATTTATCTTTGGAAACTCTGAGTTGCCTTTTACTTGAATTTTATAAAAACAAAATGAAAGCACTGTGCATTATACCAACAAAGTGTTCAAATATTGTAACATTAAGTCCACTAACAAGATCAAGTTATATGTTAAGATCAATTCTATCTAAAGGGAGAGTGGTCAAATAGGACAAAAACTGAAATCTATTCAAAGCAAAAATATTGTCTCAAGTCATCGTTCATTCAGTTGTGTGCATATGCAAGATAGAAACAAGAGGATCACACAATTCCCCAAAGTAATTATTCACAATACAGATTTAAGAGATGAGGTATTTATATAAAATACTACATACTTAAAAAGAATATAAATTTGCACACCCTCAGGGTAACATTGTTCTACAGTTCTATGTAAAGGGTAATTTTGCTTTTTCAGTGCATTGAAATAAGGTTACTCAAAGCTACCTAAATTTTTAAAAGGTTTCTTTTTTCTCATTGATATAGAGTAATAAGATAATTAATATTCCATTATCAGTGTCTACCTTTCTGTTAATGATGCTTTCTAGCACAAAGTTCGTTCTTTAGAAACTAACTATCTGACTGGCTACTGTGGCTGCATTTTATTCATATCTACTTAAGCATTTTTAAACCTCATTGAACAAGAAAAGGTCTACTGCCAAAAGATCCAACTGAAGGTACTCTCTGGTTGTACAGACTTTCTTTTTTCCACAGTTTCAACTGTGAACATATATGCCCAATTGCCATTGTCCTGAACACAAGAGATGTTCCATATTAGAGCTATTCCACTGTGGCAAGAAATGCACAGTTGAGGTGGAGGCATTGTGTCTCTTAATACTTCTCAATTTTGACTCTATTATTTCCCTGGAGCCAAAAAACAAAATAAAAAAATGGCTAAAAATGTATGATGAAAAGCAAAGAAACGGGCTGAGCAATATTGGGAAGCTAACACCTAGACTGATCTAAATAGGCAAAGCTATAATGATAGATTAACAGGCCACAGACTGAGAACACATTAGTCTACACTGGTGACAGTCTGAATCAGAGGAAAGAATGATAACATTTATTCTTAAATCTATTTAAACAAGTAACATGCCAGACAGAATTATGGGGGGAAAGGGGGTGTCTTGAAAAGTATAAATTTTACCTCTGATTATTCTTGTACTTTAAAAAATACATACAAAATAAATAAAAATCCTATTGCTTTGAATCTGAGTTTCATATTTGTTACCTTGGTTTATTAAATGAAATTTATACCGAAATTATCTTAACTCTTAAAGGGAAAACTAATATGAACCACAAAAATTCCAGTTTGTCCGTGGAGGTCGTGGTAAAGAAAAAGTATATATAAGCACTCTCAAATTTTTGTTCCATCATCAATACATTACATTATTTCAGATACTTCGCAGTATTTAAAAAACAATTATACTTCATCTTTCTGCCCATGTATGTGGCACCGTCTTCATACTTCTACCAAGTTCCACAAGCCAGAGATCCTGCCTTTGGCTGAAAGGTACTGGATGTTATACCACGTCCACAGTCAGAATGAATGCTGCTTAATGTATACATTTGACTATTAAACCTCCCTGGGCACACACTGCTACAGGTCAACCAATGTCAATCTTACCAAGTTTAAATCATTTGAAAGGAAGAAAGATTTCTCAAGTCTCACATTACATCCAAATACATTACTTATTCATGATCAACATTGTCATTCATGTTCTGTGTATAGCTGGACTAAAGATGGGTAGGCATATTCTGTTCAATAATGTCACCTTTCTACTTTAAGACTTGTATGGAAATTGTTCAATTTGCTGTGCATAAGGAAAACAAGAAAAAAGAAAAGTAATGGATCATTTACTCCTAAGTATGTATCCAACAGCCACTTGTTGTTAAAAACAATTTTCTTTCCATCTGGACCCTTAATTTAACAGTGCATTAAAGATTGCCCACTGAGTAGTTCAGTCTAAAGTAAAGTTATTTTGCATTAACACTTCTGAAGACAATGTTCAAATTAAACAAATTTAATGAAATAAATCTGCATGAATATTAACTAAAAGACCCTGCATATACTTTTGAAAAAAATCTTAATATAAAAACATTGTTAGCCTGATTTATGCCCAAAATACATAATTTTATCTTTTTAGTTTATTTTTTAAAAAGAAAACACTACATTCAATTGAATTATTTCCATTTGTCTTTTCAAATTTCCAAAAAAGTGAAACTGAAAAGTCTGTTTTCAATGCTCAAGCTAAAGGAAGTGAAAACAGCATAAAAAAAGTGAAATAAATTAGATAAGTAACATTGTTTTAGTAAGGTATGGTGTTAAAAAAAAAAAAAAAAAAAAGAAGCCTTCCCTAGGTTTTAAGTATGATTTTTTTAAACTGGGTCAATCTGTCTTCTATGTATCACAGTTATGTTCACTCATCCAACATAACAAATTCTCATTTGAATTTTACCAATACAGTCAATAGGAAATAATAGTATTAGACTTTTGCAATGGTTAGCATAAGGAAAACTAAAAACACATCTTTCTTTAAAAAACCTATGTTCAGATCAAATAAATCTGATTAAGTTAGATATCTATGCAGGTAAGAAAAACATCAGTACAGATAGCCCCCATGATGGGGGCTGAATTCACCATGGGCCAACTTCAGCCCTGGAGGAAAAAAGGTACAACTCCTATATACACCAATAGTAACGCACCTGTTTACACCTAATTTGATCCTAAAGCAACGAATCAGAAAAGCTGTCTTCCCTTGCACACAAGTTAGCTCACAGATTACTACAGGCTACAAGAAAGTTCTAAAGGTTTCCAAACTACTTGCAGTATGTGACAGAGGTGTCCAATTACTGTAACACTATAATGTGGTCTTTAAAATAAGCTGAATTGAATCCCAGGGTGAAATTCCTTGCAGAGTTTGGAGTTTCTCTTACTAAAATAGGTTTTTACAAGATGCTGTCAAACTGAAGGTCATATACTGCACTGGCAAACATGAAAGTCCAATTCAAAGATCAACTCTAAAACATAGCTTAGGGGATGATACAAAAATTAAACTTGCAATTTAATTTTAAAGTTTATTTTTAGTTTGCTAGATTGATTTTTGTAGTTTATGAGATAAAGTGAAATTAAGGACTAACCCTATAAGGCTAAAAAGGTCAAAGGCTATAGAAACCCTGAAGCCATCTTTTCAAGGTTGCAAGTAACTATATTAAATGTTATGGTGGAGATTTTACATATAAGCCAGCCAGCCAAAGTCATAGGTCTCACCGCTGTTATAATTTGGTCCCTGGCATATTTAAATTTTGAAATATTCCAAATGCTGCGAAGGCATTAAAGTTAACACCATATTTAGTAATACAAATAGTGCCAAATTGTGGCTGCTGTGGGAACTTTAAATTTCCTGACTTGTTCACTGGGGACAATCTCTATTATAAACACTGCATTAACAACTTTATAAGCATTTAAGTTTTGTGGTTAAAAGAAAAAATGTGACACAAGTACTGTGTGTTTATATGAATGTTTTCAAATATAAATGGAATGACACACTAGGTGCTTTTAGTTCAGTGAGTAGATATTCATCAATGCAATAGGCATATGCAATATCTGTTTTAGGGTGTGAATGTCCACGTATAAACTCTGATCACCTGAGTCAGCCACAACATGGCAATGAATGTACAAAGACTTGAGGACTGACAGACAATTTACTCTCCTAGTAGCTGGATAAAGAACTATGTTGCAGTTTCTGAGGAACAGGAACCTCTTTATATTCCCAGCCCCAGGATAACTCCAGCAATCACAGCTACTGCTATCAGAGGTAGAAGAAAAATATGAAAGCGTTACTTTTTAGAGTGTGGAGGAACAGGGGTGTTTATGAAGTGTACAGCCAATTCACACCTCATCTAGCCACTACTGATGGGCTAATTTCTTGTTGGTATGCCAGAAGTGAGCCTTAAGAAGCTATGTGAATGAGCAGAGGGTAGTAGCTTTGCAAATCAGTATTTTAACATTTTTTTTATTTTTTCTTCCTATAATTTATATGAACTAAATGAAAGGTAGTTTATCACTAACTTTATATTTAAATTATTTGTTCCAAGCTACATAGTCTAGAGGGGCAAGCCCAACCCTCCCAGCAGAAGGCTCTGTATGTGTTTGGGAGTCCCTGTCAGTCTTGGATACAGTGGCAGGAAAACATGCCTCACTCTCACACATAGAGCCCTCTTGTTGGTGGGGTGGAGTTGGTGTAGGCCTCACATACAAGAGCCATCCACTGGGGAGACAGGCAGGGAGACTGCCACCACTGGTCTTCTGGATAATTAGAGCCTTCCCAGCTCCTCAAGCCACAGTCTGGTTTAGGATGAAGGAAATCTCAGCTGTCCCACCCTCCCTGCAGAGGACTGTGCGCATGCCAACATAGTCTGATTTATTGTGGGGACAGCAGGAGTATTCCTTCATTTTTGGGTTACGTAGAAGGAGACATTGATACATTTGGTGAGTGTGTGGAGGGAGCAGTATTAATTGGGATGCAGAGAGCAGTTAGCGGGAGACAGGGTGACAGCATGCAGGTTGAGACACTGGCCTATTTCAGTCTAGTAAGCAGGCTTAGTCACTGAGTTAGTATATGTTGGGTAGGTCCTGCATGTCCAAGAATTTAAAACACAGTCCAGGTTGTTTTACAAGTCAGAAAATAAGTATTTGCTTCACAGAAGTAAGAATTTCACCACAAATTAATCATTTCATGTATTTCAGAAATACATGACCACAGAAGACTTTGAAATTCTTTAAATCATTAGTTTACTTTGCAACATAATATATGAATATAATGCAAAAGCTGTTAAAATACAGGTCACAGTGCAAATGGAACATACAGCTCTGCAGAGGTATGTAATATGGTTTATATTTTAAGGCCACCAATATACAAAGCATAGTATATCCCTCTCAAATGAAGAGTTACATAGTGAATTATTCATGCCAGATATTTTACAGACAGTCTCACAAGCAATAATAGTCATATTCCAATTGCATTTGCACCAAAGAAAATAATGGAAGTTGAAATGTAAAGAGTGTCTCAAATGGAACATGTTCATTGTGCGCTCTATTAACTGTTTTGGAAAAGATCCGTGATTTTTTGGTACACATGAGTCCTTAGTTTTCCTCTTCCCCATACTGAAGGGGACAGGGACATCACTTGCTTCTGTTGGACTGGAGGACGGGGTACGTGGTGGGCAGGCTAGATTGTGGGGGCAATTAATATTGCTTTCTCATTGCTCTCTCCAGCAGAGATCCTTCAGAAATTAATTACATTTCCACTACTTCCCATCCATGGTGGGAAAACACCCTTTTTTAAGCCAAAGGCTCCTTTGGGGACAGCTGTGGCCAAAAATTCCAACAGCGTGGCTCCAATGAAGCCCTGCCAGCAGGGAGCAGTCGGAGCAGTCAGAGCAGCAGGGGACTACAGTTGCTGTGGATTCACAGAGCTTCCACATGGATGGTTCTGCGACCCTGCAGGATCTTGGGGTATCTGCTGGATTTGTGTGCAGACCCCACCCCTGACCACAGAATGTACAGGAAACTCCACAGGAGAGGAAACTCCATTAGGTGCCTCAGTGTGCCATTTAGCCCTTAGCTACATGAAAGACTTCAAAATACGAAGTTAGAAAATAATCCATGCTGCTCTCGTGATGGAAAGATGTCAGTTATCTTGTATATAGCATTGCTGAACAAAGACAGAGCTAACCAAAGAAGATTTTATAAAAGAGGATTTTTAAAGTCAGAGCTGAGATTATTCATTCATTTTTGCACCCCAAAAATATGCTAGATACTTCATAGAAACAAGTAAATGAACAGTCCTTTCCCTGAAACAGTTTATGATCTAAATTCACACAGGGCAACAAATGAGGGTGAGGGACACAAAAATAAATAAATAAAATCAAAAACAGGAGGGGAGAGAAGAGGAAAGGCAAAGGATACAATAAGATCAAAATGTTACTAAGCAACGCACCAACATGTCTTGATAGTTCCATTACAATTTTTTTTTAATTGTTTCAGGTTTTCTCCACTGTAATTATCGTAAGGGACATGGCAGAAACGTGTTTTTAGGAGGATGCCTGGTGAACAAGTATATCTCTTGGACTGTTTATCCCTTATAGCTGCTATTCTTCAAGTGCACTTGAATATAGAAAGATTTTTGAACTGTACCTTTTATATATTTCAATAGTACTAGAGAGAAATTTGTGGCAGCTAGTAAGCAGAGAGCTTCAATTGCTTTGCTTTCCTAGTGACATGCTATAAATAATTTTGGTAAAAAGATCATTGTCAACGTCACATTAAAAAAATCACGTCCTTCTTGATTACATGCTAACACTGCCATGCTGTGAGACTGCTATAACAGTTAAATAGAGTAATGGTTTAATAAGAAAACCAAGTATCCATTTTGGATGCTCAGATAATCTTGGGCCAGAGATTCTAACAAATAAAACTGTACTCAAACTACATAAGGGGAACATTCTCCCACCACTACACATTGAAAACTCCAGTTGACATTACTAGGAGTGCTGCATATCCAGTGATCTAAAAACAGATCCCTTAAATTGGTAAACTTTTAAATGTAACAATAGGATATTTTTAAAAGTTGTAGAAGAGAGCCATTCAGCCACAAAAGCCTCATTCCCTGAATGATACTTTATTGTCACATAAAGTTTTATTTTTGATGATTATCTTTGTATTATAGTATATCTTTAGCAATGCTATGTTTTGGATGAAGATGATCTTTTCAGGAGCCATGTTTTGAGACATAACATTCTGAAAAAGTTGCCAACTGAACTGAAGTTTTCCTGGCATTTTTATCCCAAAGATTAGCATGTGAGGGAGAGTAAGATATGGTACAGTTGCATTTGATCATTTTTTACATGAGAGTAAAACATCAGACTTTTCCACAATGGTAACTCATTAATGTGAACAGGTCCCTTTGTCACATTTGAAGAAGCTTGGGTTTAGAAATGGTTAGGTGTTGTGAAAAATGTGTACTGTGCAAAAAAAGATTCTGGTAATTTTTTTTTTTTGACAAATAGATTCCTTACTAGGCATATTAATATAGAACTCTGAATAATTCATTTAAATTATAATACACAACTATATTTCCTGCACCCGTCAGAAACTAAGCAAAGGCTTCGGAGTGTCAGGGATAATGGAGGAGCTGAGGGAGAGGGAAGGAGCCTGGAGTGAACCTGGAGGGTTTTAGGGCATGGGTGGGAGAAGTATGGAACAGGGTGGTTTTTTGGGGGGGGGGGGCAGGATTGTTAGGGAGTTGGGGAGCCTCCCCCATGCAGACCCTGGATGATACCAAGCCTCTCCCATTCAGTCAGGCACATCTTCCCCGTCTCTGCACTCCGTCATCCCAATGGGTCCCTGCAGCTCCCCTCCCCTGTCCCCATGTGGCCATGCACCCACGTTCCCATTCAGCCTCTGGCTCAACACTGTCACCCAACTAGCTCCTGAGCCCATACCCCAGCCTGTCCCCCCCACTAACCATTCTGAACCCCAGTCTGTGACACCCCCCCAGCATCCCCATCTTCCCCACTCTGTCCTAACTTGGCTCCACGGGCCAGGTGCTGTAATGAACTTCTACTTCTGAGGGAATTCTGTGCCACTGTGCACACAGAATTCCGCCCCCCCCCCCGAAAATACATTCTGCCCCAGAAGTGCTGCAGTTCCTCCTTTTGTCCACCAGAGGCCGCTGTGGCACCAGAACAGCCTGCTGCATTCATGCTGTTGTCTCTTCTGGCGCCACAGTGGCCTCTGGTGGGCAAACGGCGGAACTGCAGCACTTCTGGGGGAAAATGTGTTTTCTGCGGAAAAATATAAAATTCTGCGTGACACATGAATTCTGCGAATGCACAGTGGTGCAGATTGCCCCCAGAAGTAAAAGCATATGGCATATGCATTCCAATGAATATACACTGATAACACATTCAAATGCAGTGCTCAAATTATGGGTGTAATTGTGGGCCGCCTTACTACTTTGGCATTGTCAATACAAATTCTGTTACACTTTCTTGTAAGAGGAAAATAAGATCAACTCAATCAGAAAATAAGTTTTAAATTCTCAACTGTAACACTGCATTCATTTTGGGGGCTGAATTCTATATTTTTGATTTGCCTTAAAAATTCCAACCTAAAGTGCATTCAAATTGGATATTCAACTGTAGTGCAGACTTGTGCAAGTCTCATCACTTACACAAATACACCTGCCAGGTCACAAGTGGCAAAGATTGAAGTATTTTCTATACCAAAGTTTTTTCACTTGCGCAGCTACACTAGCGTAGCTGCACTGATGCAAAGCCCTGCTGTAAGTGAACTGCACTGATGTGAAACATGTCTTGCAGTACTGTGGCTTATAAATGGTGCAACTCTGGTGTAAATGGAATTAAGTGTGTTCACACAAGTGTTTGTGCCAATTTAACTAAAGTGGTTTAAAAACACAGTTTTAATTAAACCTATGGAACTTTGAATACAGGCATGGCCTATGACATGGCTGCTCCTGTCCAAAAGGTGTTTTCACCATGAGTTTGTAGCTATCTTTCATTTTGCCAGGATCACACCAGTTTCTGTTTACTGTTGCTCTGGAGGTACATATACAACAGGGGTCGGCAACCTTTCAGAAGTGGTGTGCCGAGTCTTCATTTATTCACTTTAATTTAAGGTTTCGCGTGCTGGTAATACATTGTAACGTTTTTTAGAAGGTCTCTCTATAAGTCTATATATAATATAACTAAACTACTGTTGTATGTAAAGTAAACAAGGTTTTCAAAATGTTTAAGAAGCTTCATTTAAAATTAAATTAAAATGCTGATCTTAAGCCGCCGGCCTGCTCAGCCCGCTGCCACCCTGGGGTTCCGTTCACCTAGGCCGGCAGCGGGCTGAGCGGGGCCTGCGGCCGGAACCCGGCAAGGGGCTGGCAGCCAGAACCCCAGCCCGGCGGCGGGCTGAGCGGGGCCGGGACCCCAGCCCGGCGGCGGGCTGAGCGGCTCAGTCCACTGGCTCCTGCCAGCCAGGGTCCCGGCTGCCGGCCCCGCTCAGCCTGCTGCCGGTCTGGGGTTCTGGCTGCTGGCTCCTTGCCAGCTGGGGTCCCAGCCGCTGGCGCTCAGCCCGCTGCCAACCTGGTGCTCAGGGTGGGGATGTGGGGGGTGCAAGAGTCAGGGCATGGGGGGTGGGGGGGCGGGCGTGGTGGCGGGGGGGGGGGGCGGGGTGGGGGGGGGGAGGGGCCGGGGGAGGGGGGGGGCGGGGGTGAGGGGAGGGGGCGGGGGTGGGGGGGGCGGGGGGCATGTGAGGGGGTGCAGGAGTCAGGGCATGGGGTGTGGGGGAGCTGGGTATGTGTGGAGGGTGCAGGAGTCAGGAATGGGGTCGTGGGGGGATGCAGGGAGCTGGGGTG
>QXTE01000003.1:5434277-5507340 GCA_003942145.1 Platysternon megacephalum | reverse complement strand
GCACGCTGCTGCCTGCCGGGGTCTGGCTCAGCCCGCTGCCGGGGTTCGGCAGCGGGCTGAGCAGGACCCCGGCAGGCAGCAGCGTGCCATTAAAAATCGGCTCGCGTGCCGTGCCATAGGTTGCCGACCCCTGATATACAATCTGAAGTTTGAAACTATTCCATTAGGACAAATTCCTCTCCCTTTTCCTCATCATAGTTCTGTGAGTATTCTGTTACATTGCTACAGCAACTTTTCTTGTTCAGTTCAGAACACATGGTAATCTAGCACAACCATAGGGAGTTAAAGGAAAAGTAAGGGAATACTAAGAGAATCAAATAGGTCAAAAAGCAACAAGGCTGCAAATATTAAAAGAATTGGATAGCAGAGCTGATCACATCAAAAATTCCCTAGAGGCCTGGCTTAATAGAGGAAACAAAAGGAAAAACCGCTTACTGACCTAAATACATTACTTAAACAGAAGGAAGAATGGAAAGAGTGAACTGCTTGAAATGGATAAAGGTCTAGTCAAGTCTACTACTGTACAGGAGAAATTATGGAATAGTCATGTTATAATATGCTACATGGGCTATAAACTGCCAAATTCTTTGAAGATCAATAAAATACTTTCTTCACAAAGCGATTAAGCTAAAACAGAAGCTAAAAATAATGAGATACTGTTTTGGAATACATTGTTAGGAATCTTAGCAATTCTTCCTGCTTTAAGCATCACAGTTTCTGACTCAGCCCAAGCAAGAGAGTCTGCAATTTCCTGACTTGCACAATCACCAAAAAGAGTCTTAAATTAGTAAACATTTGGACACTGAACAGGTGGACTGAAATGGATGGCCCTACATAGATGAAAGTGTCAGTATGTTTGAGTACCAAGATGAAAATGGTGCTTCATCCATATCTGAAGGGAAACTCATGTCTTGTCAAAATTAGGCCTCAACAGAAAACAGGCAGCTATTCATTAAGAAGCCTCACAGTTCTTTCCCAACAATCGTAACACAGGAATAGCAAATAATGAGAGTTGTAACAATTTATTTTAAGAGTAATACAATTACAATGAAGCTACAAACATGTACTACTACAGGCGAAAGACAGCTTCATGGCTCAGGAGTGGAATCCTTTCCATACTGAAGATACTGAAAACAGAAAGTCACTCCGCACCGAGAAGCAACTGCCGTTTTCAAAGGCAATGTAACAATACAGTATTCATACAGCCGTCTTAAAGTGGCTAAGAGAAGTAAAACCTCTCCTTTCTATGGAACAAATAGACAAAATAACCCTCTTGACAATTTTACAAGCAGCCAGTAAAATAATTATAATGTTTTTGTGTTATTTTAACCATGTACATTCTGATGGTTACAAATATATATTTTTAGTGAAGTGATTACTTTCATATGGACCATTACTTTTTAAAATTACGTTAGGGCAATACAGAGGGCAATTTCAGTTTGTTACATGAATGGTATACATTATTTTTATAAAGGAAAAGACGTAAACTCTATTAGAACCCATTCTATGCTCTGAGTACTCATTACGTAGATTACCGTGCAATAATTATATAATCTAGTATAATAAAAAGGATTGCTCTTCCCACCGTATATATGGTATGGGAATGTACGGTATGTTTAATTTATTTCATGCATCTTTGTACCATGATGATAGACACAGATATGCAGCATTCTAATATGCCTATACGTAATAAACTGCTCGCACTACTACATGCAGCACTCCAGTTTCTCTTTAGATGATTCATCTAAATATTAAACCACCTTCGTTTGAGACAGGTCTCAAGATTACAGCTTGCGGTGGCATGGTTGAAGAGCAACACCTCTTCTCTCTGTACCATATAAATTCGTAGAGTGAGGGAAATTTTTGTACCAAGCACTCTAAAACCAGGATGATGAGAGAGAGTGTGAACACACAATGCCTGGGGTTAACCAAAGATTCCTTCTTACTACCAGAAGTAACTGCTCAAGTTTGAGACTACTCATGTATTGCCTGTAGTATGTCAACAGCATGACATTTGATTGGGCGATACAGTTTGGTTGCACAGTAATTTTTGAAGAAATCAGTATTCCAGTTTTGCAAGCTGTATACTATTTTTCTCTGGAAAGCCAATTCAGTGGAAGACAATTTAGGTGTCATTCTGTTGTGATATGCAACGTATAGCTGGAGTGGAAAATGATATGAAAGAAATAGAAAAGAGCATTACATATAGAGTAAAAAGCTACTAACTTATACAGCAACCAGCTGATTGAAATAGCACAACAGAAATGCTATTTGAGTACCTATACAGTAAATTATTAAAATATTTATGTTTGTGTATATAGCAGCATACATTCTGCCTCAACATGCAATAACCTGATAACTCAGAATAGAGATGTCCTCATATGAATTTACTGTAAACTTAAAAACAACATTCTGACTAAAAAGAAAGCACAGCATGCAACTTATCTCATGCATGAAGGATCTGCCAACAAAAATTAAATCACGATGCTAGTTATCTAGAAATCTTATTAGAATTTATCAAACAAAAATATGTGTAGTCTGTTTCTTCCTTTTAAAGGACAATACAATATAATTGTATGTAGTGGTTATTAAGACATCTGAGGTATGTATTGTATATGTATATTTAACAATGATGGCATCCGAAAAATCTTCATACACAATTCTTTTTACTTGGATGGATACTCTGATCATTATAGTAAAAGCAGAGAGTTATAATACTTCATTATACACATTTGCCCAGGTTCATAAATAGTGGTCAAAGCACTTCATGTTTCTAGCATAAAAGTAGTATTGTTAACTTTATGCCCAAAATTTGCAACAGTGTCACAAGAGTCTCCAATGCTATATTGGGTATTAACAGTAATCTCACAAGTGACACAAGTAAATTAATTCTGCTTGAACACAGGACTGTTTAGGCCTAAACTGAAGTAGTGTATTTATTACTGGACACCACTACCGAAAATGCACAGAGAAAGGCAACAAAAATAAAAAAGGTTTGGAAACTAATACGAATGAGGAAACATCAAAGGGAGACTGGCCATTTATTAATCAGGGTTTTCCCAAAAGACAAAAGGCTGCATATACCGCCATGCATTCTCTGTCCTGAAATCACTCACTCTCTCTCTTAATCTAAAGTAATATAAAAACAATTTAAACTGCTTGTTAAAGTATTCAAACCTCATAAATGTCACTTGTACTATATAAGTATATGCCTGAGTTTGACTGTAAACTCCCTGACTACTAGCAAGCAATGGAACAAGCTGCCATAAGAGACTACAGAACTGCCTTCACATGAGCTATGCAAGGCTAGACATGACAATAATCTGTCCGTATTGTTCAGGATTATGCTGAAATAGAAGTCTCAATGCAAGTATACTATACAATTTCTGATGCATAATGATAGTTTGTTTTACAATTCCCTGCACTCCCATTAGTTGTGGATGTCTGATTTACATAATTACTGTTAGTTCTTTTTTACCTATACTGTGAGTATGCAAAGTTTCTTTACTCTGATTGGTTACAAGATTCTCTCTGCTGTGACTGGCTCATGTACTAAGAATTGTCAAGCTGTTTGCAAGGAAAAAAATGACTGCCTCAGCTTTTTTCTCCCTTCAGTTGAAGCAGAAACTTTCAAAAATACATGAAAACAAAACAAAAAAAGAAAATGAGGCTGCCAAACTGTTGTAAAGTATGTAAGATAAAACTCCCTGACTTGTTTCTCACATTCCTTTATCTCTTTCTCTTTAGAGGCCAACAAAGCTCTTATCCCCAGAATAATGAGTGTGTTTGTGTTTACATTGATAATACCAGGACATCCTCCCAATTCAGTTTGGGAAGACAATGTAAACAATTAAAAGTATTCTATAGAAAACTGATTTGGGCTGGAACTCTTGCAATCCCAAACTTCAGCTGCTTGAAATTCAGTTTTTGTTGTTTTTTCCTTTCTAATACTAATAATCTCTGATATATTATCAGTTTCTGAACAGTAAGCACACTCGAGTTTAAATTTAATCACTCTTCCCTTTATGAATAATCAAATCCTCTGTCTATTGGTTGATTTCATTATCCATTTGAGGTCCACTCCAGTTCCTTCAATTCTATGGTTTTAAGAAAATATTGCAGAAAAATCACAAAGAGAATAGTATTTGGCAGTGCCTCATCTTTAGTAATCATTGTTAAAAAATTTCTACTAATCAATTTTTAAGTTTGTGTTTGGCTTAAACAAAACACAACGTCAGAGTTAAAGCTGAAATCTTGTACTTAATATACCCAAATGAGCATCTACCTGCACTTGACATCCATCTGTACATATTTAGGTCTATTAACCTCAAGTCACTGATTCCAGAAGAAGTTATTTTCACTGCTTTGAATTATATTCAAGTACATAGAAAATAATTTTAGTTAACCATTAGTCTTGCAAGAGTTGATTACGTAACTTTCTTTCATAGGGTGGTTCTTAGACTGTAAGCTCTTTGGGGCAGGGACTGTGTCTTAGTGTTTTTTACCACACCTTGCATTGATCCTGACCGCAGGCCTCTGGGTGCTCCAGTAATCTAAATATTAAATAATGTTTGTGGGCACCTCATTCTTAACTGCAATACCAGGTCTGATGATGGATCTAGCTGAGAACAATTATCAAAAGCCAGCAAATATGGTTTATCAATTACAAACTAAAGAAGCTGAGTTTATAAATGACAAGCTTGACTCAGTTCAGAAGTTCAATGGAACCCAGACCCATTTGTTTTGCTCTCCACATTTGACATCCCAATCTCAGATTCATCCTTCAGAGTCTGTTGAATCTTGAATACGAGTACCCACTCTGTTTCTTTAAAACAAACAAGGAAATTAAATGGTCCTGTGCTTTCAAAAACGTTGGGTTCAATTTCAGAAAGCAAAAACATTTTAATTCACCAGTTTATGGGTTTTTAATGAGGCATTAAACCCACTAGTATTGGTTGAATTGTACTTCTATTCAAAATCATGTCATGCTTGCTTAATGCAATAATAAACACAGGTTTTTGTAAGATGTACTGCTATGCAAAGTAAACTAGAGGGGCAGGTCACAAGCCTTCTGTTGGTACCTGAAAGGTCTAATGCTGTGTGTACTAACAAAACTAAATGTACATGCTTTATTAGGAAAAAACCAAATGCTTGAAAAGTTTTGGCAACCACAGAAGGTTTTTAGTCACATACAACCACATATTAATCACACACACAAATGTCATGTCATGCACAGTAATCCATTCAAAGAACAGTGCAAGCTGCACCCTGATAGAGCACTGACTGGTAATCACTGTCCCTCCCACTGCAAAAACACAGGAGAAGTACAACAAGCTTAGTTATATATTATTTGCAGACAGCAGCAAAATGAGGACAGACACATGGATAGTTTTGAAGTGACAGGCCACAACTTTTATTAAATGTAACCACAGGAGGCGCACTACCCGCCCATCACCATACTCTCCTATAGTAGGTATGTAAGTGGTTCCAGTGTGTGTGTTCCAGTGTGTGGCGGTGTGTTCCAGTATGTGTGTGTGTGTGTGTGTGTGTGTTCCAGTGTGTAGGGGTGGGCTAAAGGGCTCCTATCACATACCCTGGAAGATAGGTTAGGCTCCCTTCAGCCTACCCCCCAGGACCTCAGCTTGTTCTGAACTCTCCCACCCCCAACAAGGAGGGGCACAGTGGGTGCAGAAAAGTGTAAACCTTGGTCTGCAAGGGTCACAAGGTCTGACCCTATCCCATGAGCCCAAGGCCCATCAGCAAAATCCCAGGTCTTTTACCTCTGGGAACCGTTCATCTTATCCCTTTAACTGCGCTGGAAAATGTAGGTGCCAAAAATAGACTTAGGAGCCAAACTCTAGGCACCTCTGGTTGAAATCTGGTCTTAAGCTTTTTGCATTACTGAAAATAGTAATTTAAAAAAATAAGCAGGAAAAGAGTGATAAGTTCTCACAACTTCAGGAAACCTTCAAAAATTACAGTTAAGTATTACTAGAAGGAAAATGTACCAACTATCAATTTAAAATGATTTTAAAAGCAGGTTTAAGCATTTTCCATTTTATTAAGTGCTTTATAAAGTTTGAAAGTTTGGCTACAATGATCTATTTATTTCTTTTTCTATTGATCTGGTTTCTAAGAACGGTGGTTTTCTTTTAAACTCCAATATTCTAAATATTGTACACAACAGATAACCAAGGGATTAAGTTAAAAAACAGGAACAGTAAAAAGTGAAATACAGTGAACGTGAATCAAAATGAAAATTAAATATTGTATGCAGGAGCCACCTGGTTTATCAAAAAATGCAGCAAAACAAGCCATTAAGAGTAAGAGTGCCTGTATGAGACAAAAATGTTTGGTTCTTATTGGTTGCTACCTATATGAGGTGGAGAGGAAAGATTACCACCAGTCTGCAGTGATAGCAAAAAAGTCACAGAAAGGAAGTTTATCTTCTAATACTAGTGCTGAGGAGAGGCATTGTCTGGTGCTTATAACAAAGGCCTAGGAGTCAGGATTTCAAGATCTAATCCTGGTTCTGATGCTTACATACTCTGTGGCCTTAGCCATGTCACCACCTCTGCCTCAGTTTCCCATTCTGTAAGACAAAGCTCATTCATTCTTCAATGGGGTGTTTATGCAGTTAAAGCTGGCAAAGCACTCTGAAGATGAAGAGGAGTGCTATGCATTATTAGTCTCCATATTTGTTATTTTAAATAATTTTCCATTGATTAAATTCTCTCCTCCCACTGAAGTTGCTGCATCAGTTTTGTAGAAAACAGAGTATTTGGCTCACCACAAGGTTCTCTTTTGTATGGTTTCTATTGCTATATAAATATTGGCATATCGATAACATTTGGTGAAGCCTGTCTCACTCATTCCCTTTTATCTACATATTATGGATTTGATGATTCCCAATTTATTTGCTTATGCTATCATTGATGCCTTTGCTTTTGTACGCACTCCAATTATGCAATAGCAACTTCAGCAAGTTGCAAATCTTGCACAACATGATATGAACCTACTGTTTTGGAGTCCCATCCCCCCCTACCAAATCTTCCGCTCCCAAGTTACTGCTGCTAAGCCTTATGAAAGTGGCCATTTTAAGAGCACAAATGTTTTGTTAGATATCTTACTTTATATAACCAAAATCAACAGCCAATCTTGAATCAGCTTTCAGTAGTTTAAAAATGTAGAGTTAATGATTCTTGTCTTCACATAAAATGCTAGTTCTTATTTGGAAAGAATCTAAAATACAGGACCAACATTTTCAGTCCGGCCTTAACTAAGCCTCCATCTTTGGACTCAAAATTTCACTGCTATCTTAGCATACAATTTATTCTGCATATGAGATATATCAATGACTAAGATATATGTAGATAGATAGAGAGAGAGAGAGAGATATTGTCCACACTTTGAGGGTGCAAAAATGGAAGCCAGCTGAAAAATCTGTCCCACTCAAAACTAAACAATAACAAACTTTGCATGAAGGAAATTGTGAAGGGAAGAAATATGTAGAAATGACACAGCAAGAGTTGTGGTATATATATGTAGACCAGGGGTAAGCAACCTGTGGCACGCGAGTTGATTTTCAGTGGCACTCACACTGCCCGGGTCCTGGCCACCGGTCCGGGAGGCTCTGCATTTTATTTTAATTTTAAATGAAGCGTCAAACATTTTAAAAACCTTATTTACTTTACATACAACAATAGTTTAGTTATATATTATAAACTTATAGAAAGAGACCTTCTAAAAACGTTAAAATGTATTACTGGCATGCGAAACCTTAAATTAGAGTGAATAAATGAAGACTCGGCACACCACTTCTGAAAGGTTGCCGACCCCTGATGTAGACAATATGGAAGAGGGTTGCTGACAAGTTTCTTTAGGCTCTAAAACTTGGATTTGGTTTCTATCCATTAACATCAAGAGAAAACAGGATGATGAAAAAATTGTTGAAATAAAAACTATTCAACCACTACACTGGAATATAGTATTATGTAACAAAACTACATTAACAGGATTCAATTAGAGCATGGAGCAGAGAAGAGCAAAGGTTGGCTACTGTTCATCTTTTCATAAGCAGTGAATTGAGCTGTAGTTTAAGAATAAACTTCCTTTACAGAAGAACAGATATTTAAATGTCCTATTTTTGATTAGACAATTACTATATCTAAATTTTTAAAAATGCCTAAAAGCCCAGACATTGACTTGCTTAAAATAAAAACAATGAAGCACAGTAGGAAGGATTCAATACCATGTCATGCCTTTTAGAAAATAAAGAGAAGGAACAAGATTTTTCACTTTTTTCTACCTTAAAGATTACATAAAATCAACACTAAATCAGATTTCTGCTACAAAAAACAACTGGAAAGAAAGGCAAACAAGACACCTGGCGACAGCAGCCCCAAAGTAGAAAAGACTACAAGACAGACACTATGACAGGTGAGAAAAAGAATGAATTGCATTTAAATACCATTCATGCACTCAATCTGCATATTTCTTGATCTATCACAGGAACTTACAGATCATTAACTTTTTATGGACAAATGACTTCTTAAGAAAACTCTCTTACAAAATGCATTTTTTTCCTGTGCAAAGTTAAGATTTGCTATGAAGGCCATTCTTTCTTGTCTGGAGGATGCAGACACATTTTTGAAGGCAGATATCCAGTAGATGTCTGACAGCAGACTCAAGGTTAAGTGGAAATACTACAGTTTGTTTGTAACAGTGGAACCCATGCAGATTGTCTTAACATTTTGATTTTCCATTAGGGTAAAAAACAAAAGAAGTGCTGGGATCCCCCAAACTATTTTTTATTCAAAACTTATATTGACATGTGCCTAGTTAACATGCTAAATGAGAAAATCATATGGTTCTCAGACCATTTTTGGGGCTGTGATGGTTTGTAGGCTCTCCTTGTGGGCACCTTGAACAGCTGCGATTCTCCTATAGATGGACTTTTCAACCTCAGTAGAAATCCAGCCCCCTGCTTTTGTGTTAATGTCTGTTGCAATAAGAAATACCTCACATATTTTCTAAGATTTCCCTTAGCTGTTATAAATTCATTCCCTGGTTTCTTCTTGCCTCCGTTCCAAGATCTGATGAAAACTGAATATAAAATAGAAAAAGAATAGGTCTCTTGTAAGTTTGGAAAATGCTTAAATTCCATATTTACTTAAACTGCAGCAGTTCCTTTTACACTCTCTCCATATGCCCTGGCAAGGTATGTTTAGAAGCTTTCTAAATCATTTTTCCCCCAGGTGAGTTTAGTGGTCCTGAAAGGAGCCAGACAGACAGCCTCAAGGATTCAGAGACTTCCAGATATGTACTTGTTATTCACCAGATTGTACAAAAACAGTACTTTGTAACCTTCAGGTTTTGGAAACAATAGTACGATGTAACCCCTTCCAAAAAAACATTTTTTTTTAAGGAACTTGAGGTCTAGACTGTCAGTGGTAAGAACTCTAAAAAAGATATTTATTGTAACTTCTGCAGATGGACAACTCATCTTGCTAAACTTTTTTGTGTAACATTCTAAAAAAAAAAAAAAAAATGTACTGAGCAAACATTTCTAAGCAAAAAAGATTGATTTTTCCATCTTTTTCTCAACAAAAAAAACCACACACACACACACACAGTCTGACATTTTCAAACTGTGTATAAGTAAATCCATCTGCCTTCCTGTTTGACAGTTGCACTTGATTCCCAGTAATACGGATGTCCAAAGTGATTTTTGCCAGAAGAGACTAGAGACCCTTCTATTGTGACATTAAGGGCATGTTTCAAAAATACAGACCTGATAGAGGACTTTGTGACACCTTGAGCAGTGTTCTGGTACAAATCTAAAGCAAGAGGATGGCTTTGATTGATTTGGTAATTTTAAGTGACAAGGAGAACTTAAGTTAAAAATGTTGATCTCACCTTGACCGAATTTGTATTGTGGACCACCTCCTCCCAATTCATGATTTTGCAGACCACCTCCGCACCCATTCACAATCACACGTCCCTACTTCCTTCAATTCACTATCACAACATCTCTATGAAGACTAATGTAATTGCTTACATGGGAAAGGAACAGTAGGGAAGTATTTAATGTATTCTTAGCTGTTTTTATGACATTTGACTGCAGGAGATAATGAAGAAAGTCAACCCAATGTGACCAACCAACTCTCTATGGATCACCAGCAGTCCATGGAAGACAGTTTGAAAACCTCTGTACAGCATTTGTTAACTTCCAGTAAGCAACAGGTTTTCACAGACAAGTTATTTCATCTACAGTGCTCACTACTGTAGCATGTAAGTGTCCAAGATTAAAGCTGCATCATTTATCTATAGAAGGCAGAAAAAGGTTACTTACTAGTAACTGTAGTTTAAGCAATAATCTGGGATGCTCAGGTACAAGTCCCAACCTGCTGAGCATTTTATAACAGGGCTGTTTAGGGAAATGCTTGTTTGAACAGGTGCATCTTGCAGCATGCCCTAATCGTAGCTGAAAACTGACCATCAACAGACTCACCATCTCCCTGAGTTTAGAGGCAGCAGGGAGCACAGACTGTTACTGTGGTAACTGGGCCCTATGCATATCCAGAGATAGGAACATGAGGACCTTAACATGGACCCTGAGTAGGATTGACAGCTGATGCAGAGTCCTGTCTGAAGGTGGCAAACACATAGAACTCTGTCACTAAAATCTGCACTAGAAAGGAAAGGACAGTTATTGTGCCAGGTGAAGACGACAGAAAACAGAGCTACCTACAAATACCATCCAGATGCTGAGGAGCAGACTGAGACAGTGTATCACTTTAATCACCAAAGAAAGGACAAGCACCTTCAATGAGTGGTAGCCTTTTTAGCTACTTCCTCACCAGCTTAAATATTAAATATTCACCAGTTCATCTATTATATAACTAGAGGAAATTGGAGTCTGCATTTGTTGAAATGGTGATATAAAGATACTGTAAAGCTGGAGTGGCACAGTCCTTCAATATTAATACAGGGACTGCTGGTTTTGGACAGCTGTCGTACTAAGTGCTGGCTAAACAACAGGATTATTCATAAAAGCCATGCACTAAAATAATTTAAAATGAAGTATACAACAACTTAATAGGTCCCTGTGTTCACTCACCAGAAGTGGTTATGGTGTTGCTGTGCTGAAGGGAGAAAAGAGCTATGCCGGATGCTTCCTCCATGCATAACCACCTTTTCTCCTTCTTATAAAAACATGCCTTATAACTAAACATGGGAAGGGAGTAACAAGGTTATGACCCATATTGTGTCATTCCCCATTTCCTTTTAGGTAACAAAATATAAACCAGCCTGTGCAAAGCTCAGGAAGGTAGTGAAGCAGACACAGGGTCTTCAAAGGAAAATCTCCGAGCTGCTGGGTCCCCAGAAAATGCTTGGGAATGCAGAGGAAACCAGTATGAGTCTGGCTGTGGAGCAGCCTGAGAAAAAATTGCTGGCTGCAGACCTGTAGTGGCTGGTCAGGGACATGTTGAGTGAGTTAAGGGAAAGACTCTCACAGGCAACTGAGGGCCTGACTCCTGCAGGCTCCAGAAGCAGCCTGGGCTAATAGCTATCATGGCTGTACTCAAAATATTGATTCTGTGTCTTTCCTTGCTGCATTATTAAATTCTTTGTGGTTGTAAACAAAAGATCTTGCCTTCAAGATCCATGAACCTGTCGCATACCTCCACAAAATAATATCCATGTATGTCACCACATAAGCTTCAAAGAAAAAGAACAAATGGATATAAACTGGCCATCAACAAGTTTAGGCTTGAAATTAGACAATGGTGTCTAACCATCAGAGGAGTGACATTCTGGGACAGCCTACTAAAGGGAGCAGTGGGAGTAAAAACTGCTTTCATGACTGAGCTTGATAAGTTTATGGAGGGGAAGGTATGAAGAGATTGCCTACAATAGCATGTGTCCCATCTGCAACCACTAGTAGCAAATATCCCCAATGACAGGAGATGGGCACTAGATGGGGAGGGCTCCAAGTTACTACAGCAAATTCTTTACCAGGTATCTGGCTGACAGACCCTGAACATGTTCATGAGACCTAACAGATCGCCATGTTTGGAGCTGGGAAGGAATTTTCCCCCAGGTTCCCCTGGGGGTTCTCTGCCTTCCTCTGCAGCATGGGAGATGGGTTGCTTTCTCGTTTGAACTAGAGTAAATGGTGAATTCTCTGTAACTTGAAGTCTTGAAATAACTATTTGAGGACTTCAGTAGCTCAGCCAGAGGTTATTAGTCTATAATAGGAGTAAGTGGGTGAGGTTCTGCACATCACAGGCTACAGGAAGTCAGATTAGATTATCACGATTGTCCCTTCTGGCCTTAAAGTCTATGAGACCCAGGGGACAGCTGTTTGCTCTCCTCAAAGAAGATCCTCAGTAAAAATCATGCCAAGTTAATGCTTTCAGCAGCAGTAACTCTCACTCCTCATGCTGTGATCCTCCCCACACAGGGGTCAAAACACAGCTGACCCCATCACTATGGCTCATGGGAGATAGGACAGAGGATCCCTATGCACAGCTGGCCAGCATCCAGAGGTTTGAAGGCCTAGATACCAAACCTGTGGAAACAACCTCCACTTCATTTTTTTTGGCCCTGTCCCCCACCCATTCTACATGTCAGTCTTGCAAATCAGGGGAGAACACAAGAACGCCCACACGGGATCAGACCAATGGTCCATCAAGCCCACTATCCTGTCTGTCAACAATGGCCAGAGCCAGATGCTTCAGAGGCAATGAACAGAACAGAGCAATATTGAGTAATCTATTCCCTCTTGTCTAGTCCAATCTTCTGGCAGTCAGAGGTTTAGGGACACCCAATGTATGGAGTTGCATCCCTGACCATCTTGGCTAATAACTGATTGGACCCATCTTCCATGAATTTATCTAATTCCTTTTGAACCCAGTTATACTTTTGCCTTCACAACTTCCCCTAGCAACAAGTTCCATAGGTTGACTGTATTGCGTAAAGTAGTACTCCCTTATGTTTGTTTTAAACCTGCTGCCTATTAATTTCATTGGGAGGCCCCTGGTTCTTGCATTACATGATGCGGTAAATAATACTTCACTTTCTCCACACCATTCATGTATTTATAGACCTCAATCATATTGCTCCATAGTTGTCTCTTTTTCTAAGATGAACAGTGCCAATCTCTTTTAATCTCTCTTCATATGGAAGCTGTTCATACCCCTAATTATTTTCGTTGTCCTTCTCTGTACCTTTTACAATTCTAATATAAAACTTTCTTGAGATGGGGCAACCAGTATTCAAGGTGTAGGTTTACCATGGACTTAAATAGTGGCATTATGATATTTTCGGTCTTATTATCTATCCCTTTCCTAATGGTATCTAACATTTTAACTTTTTTGACTGCCGCTGCACATTGAGCTGATGCTTCCGGAAAACTATTGCAATGACTCCATGATCGCCTTCTTGAGTTGCAACAGCTAATTTAGACCCCATCATTTTCTATGTACAGTTGGGATTATTTTTTCCAATGTACATTACTTTGTACGTATCAACGTTGAATATCTGCCATTTTGTTGCTTTGTCACCCAATTTTGTGAGATCCCTTTGTAACTCTTCAGTCAGCTTTTGACTTAACTATCTTGAATAATTTTATATCATTTGCAAACTGTCATCTCACTATTCACCCTTTTTCCAGAACATTTATTAATATGTTGAACAGCATGGGCACCAGTACAGATCCTTCGAGGACCCCACTATGTACCTCTTTCCATTGTGAAAACTAACCATTTTACCTTCCCCTTGGTTTCCTATATTTTAACCAGTTACTGATCCATGACTGAACTTTCCCTCTTATCCCATGACAGCTTATTTTGCTTAAGAGTCTTTCATGTGGGAACTCAAAGGCTTTCAGAAAGTCCAAGTACACAATATCGACTGGATCATCTTTGTCCACATACTTTTTGACACCTTCAAAGAATTCCAATAGATTAGTGAGGCATAATTTCCTTTTACAAAAGTCATGTTGACTCTTCCCCCAACATATTGGGTGTGATAACTCTGTTCTTCACTATAGTTTCAACCAATTTGCCTGGTACTGAATTTAGGCTTACCAGCCTGTAAGGATCAGCTCTCAAGATTTTTTTAAAAATCATCATTACATTAGCTATCTTCCAGTCATCTGTTACAGAGGATGATTTAAGTGATAGGTTACATAGCACAGTTAGTAGTTCTGCAATTTCATGGCTAAGTTCCTTCAGAACTCTTGGGTGAATACCTTCTGGTCCTGGTGACTTATGACTGTTTAATTTATCAGTTTGTTCCAAAATCTCCTCTACCGAACCTCAGCCTGGGACAGTTCCTTAGATTTGTCACCTAAAAAGAATGGCTGAGGTGTGGGAATTTCCCTCGCATTCTCTGCAGTGAAGATCGATGCAAAGAATTCATTCAGTTGCTCCGCAATGACCTTGTCTCCCTTGATTGCTCCTTTACTGCCTTGATCATTGCGTGGCCCCACCGACTGTTTGGCAGGCTTCCTGATGTATTTAAAAAAAAAATTGCTGTTAGTTTGTGTCTTTTGCTAGTTGCTCTTCAAAGTCCATTTTGGCCTGCCTAATTATACTTTTACATTTGTCTTGCCAGAGTTTATGCTCTTTTTTATTTCCCTCAGTAGGATTTTACTTCCAATTTTTAACAGATGCCTTTTTGCCTCTAACCATCTCTTCTACCCTGCTATTTAGCCAGGGTGGCTTTTTTTGGGTCCTCTTATTGGTTTGTTGTTTTTTTATTCAGGGTACACATTTAGTTTGAGCTTCTACTATGGTGTTTTAAAATAGTTTCCATAAAACTTGCAGGCATTTCACTCTTCCTTGCAGGTATTTTACTCTTCCTTTACATTTTCATTGAACTAGCTTCTTCATTTTTGTCGTTCCCCTTTTGAGGTTAAATGCTACTGTGGTGTGTTTCTTTTTTATCCGCCCTCCCTCCCCCCGCACTACACGGATGTTAAATTTAATTACATTATTGTTGCTATTACTGAGTGGTTCAGCTATATTCACCTCTTTGACCAAATCCTGTGCTCCATTGAGGACAAAATCAAGAACTGCCTCTCCCTTGGGTGTTCCAGAACTAGTTGCTCCAAGAAGCAGTCATTAATGATGTCTAGAAATTTTATATCTGCACCCCGTCCTGAGATTATATGTACCCATTCAATATGGGGATAGTTGAAATCCTCCATTTTTACTGGGTTTTCTGTTTTTTTTTTAGCCTCTCTAATCTCCCTGATCATTTCACAATCACTGTCACCATCCCCATAAGGTGGTCAGTAATATATTCCTACTACTATACTCTTATTATTCAAGCATGGAATTTCTATCCACAGAGATTCTATGGTACAGTTAGAGTGAAATATAGTATAAATCTTTCACATATGGTGCCACTCCCTCACCAACATGACCTACTCTGCCATTCCTATATATTTTGTACCCTGGCATTACCATATCCCATTGATTAGCATCCTCCCACTAAGTTTTTGATATGCCTATTATATCAATATCCTCATTTAATACCAGGCACTCAAGTTCACCCGTGTTAGTATACAAATGCTAGAAGTCTAAATACAAGCACTTATAAAACCTGTCAATATTTAGCTTTCTGCCTTCATGTGATGTAACTGAATTGGACTCCTGTTTGACTGTTTCTCTTCAGTTCCTATCTGCACTTTATCAATTTCTATCCATTCCTCTTTACTAGGATATAGAGTATCCCCTTTAATAAATCCTCCCCTAAGGCATGTCTATGTCTGAACTGCAAGCACCGCTGCACCTGTTAGTTTTCCCTCAGTCCTTAGTTTAAAAACTCCTCTACAACGTTTTTAATTTTACATGCCAGCAATGTGGTTGTGTTTCGGTTTAGGTGGAGCCCATTCTTTCTGTATAGGCTCCTCCTTTCCCAAAAGGTTCCCTAGTTCCTAATAAACCTAAATCCCTCCTCCCAATAACATCATTTCATCCACACATTGAGACCCTCCAATTCTGCCTAACTGGCCTATGCATGGAACCAGAAGAATTTCAGAGAATGCTACCATAGAGGTCCTGGACTTTGACCCAGGTTGCCTGCACGTTGAAGATAAAAGTTTGATTTAACTTGGTTTTGGATGGATTTAACTCCATGTATATTTCTGCACAAAGAATTTGTTAGCTAGTCTCAAGGTTATGAACAAACACTGGAATAAAACTGAATAGGTTTCACAAATAAGTAAAAAGGAAAAGTGAAAACTTGTTATTAATCAGAATCCTACAGCCAAGATTTTTTTAAACTTTGTTTTACTAATGTTAGAGATCTTAAATACACTATAGGATGAGAAGAGTAGATATAGGTTTACACTTTAAATTTAATTTTTGACATTTCCCATGATTCAGCTAGATCACAGGGTGTTAGTATTTTAAATCCTTTCACATTCTGAAACTAGGGTTTTAATCCAGATGAGTCACTAATGAAAATCTAAAATTCTGTCCACTTCACAAATCACCATATAACTCAGCACAACTGGCAATCTCTGTACAAGAGAAGCCCAGGAATGTTAAAGATCAGAATCAACATGCACTGGCACACACACGGAGAATCTTTACAGAGACTAGGAGTACTTGTGGCACCTTGGAGACTAACAAATTTATTGTAGCATAAGCTTTCGTGGGCTACAGCTCACTTCATCGGATGCATGGAGTGGAAAATACAGAAGGAAGATATATATACACACATGAAACAATGGGTGTTACCATACACATTATAAGGAGAGTGATCAATTGTCAGCAGGAGAGAAAAATAAAAGTGTTTGTAGTGGTAATGAAAATGGCCCATTTCCAGCACTTGACAAGGAGATATAAGGAACTGTAAGGGGGGGGGAGGGGGAGATAAGCATGAGTTTTACTTTGTGTAATGGCCCATCCACTCCCAGTCTTTATTCAAACCTAATTTAATGGTGTCCAATTTGCAAATTAATTCCAATTCAGCAGTCTCTCGTTGGAGTCTGTTTTTGAAGTTTTTTTGTTGTAATATTGCGACTTTTAGGTCTGTAATCAAGTGGCCAGGGAGGTTGAAGTGTTCTCCGACTGGTTTTTGAATGTTATAATTCTTGATGTCTGATTTGTGTCCATTTATTCTTTTACGTAGAGACTGTCCGGTTTGGCCAATGTACATGGCAGAGGGGTATTGCTGGCACACGATGGCATATATCACATTGGTAGATGTGCAGGTGAACGAGCATCTGATAGTGTGGCTGATGTGATTAGGTCCTATGATGGTATCCCCTGAATAGATATGTGGACAGAGTTGGCAACGGGCTTTGTTGCAAGGATAGCTTCCTGGGTTAGTGTTTTTGTTGTGTGGTTGCTGGTGAGTATTTGCTTCAGGTTTGGGGGCTGTCTGTAAGCAAGGACTGGCCTGTCTCCCAAGATCTGTGAGAGTGATGGATCATCCTTCTTTCCCCATGCTTATCTCTCTCCCCGCCCCCACCACACACACGGTTTCTTATATCTCCTTGTCAAGTGCTGGAAATGGGCCATTTTCATTACCACTACAAACACTTATTTCTCTCTCCTGCTGACAACTGATCACTCTCCTTATAATGTGTATGGTAACACCCATTGTTTCATGTGTATATATATATCTTCCTTCTGTATTTTCCACTCCGTGCATCCGATGAAGTGAGCTGTAGCTCACGAAAGCTTATGCTACAATACATTTGTTAGTCTCGGAGGCGCCACAAGTACTCCTATTCTTTTTGCAGATACAGACTAACACGGCTATTACTCTGAAACTTTACAGAGACTGTTAGTACTAGGGAGTCAGACACTTTGCAGCTTCTGTAGGCAGAGAACATTGCACCCACAAGGGGCTTCTTGCATTCTTCCCTTCCCTCCACAAGCTCCCTTTGTGTTACTTCAGGGGCTCCCTGCAACTCACTCTCACCCACCCCCACTATACTTAGGGTCCCCCATTTGCACCCACATGGTACAGTCTCTTTGTGCCCTGCCATTATCCTCTACTCCCTATTACAGGTCTCTGCGGTCTCCATTTCCCCTTCCCAAGTCCCACCCATCTAGTTTCCCCCTCCCCTCTTCACTACCGCTTCTCCCCCCCCACCCCCCATTCCCTTGCCAGTGCCTGGGTGGCCCTCCACCCATTCCCTCCCCCCAGGTCCCTGCTTACCCTCCATTGTGAAACCTACTCTCTGCCTGGATCCCAGCTTTCCTCACCACCAGTCCTGCCCCCCTCTGTCCCAGGCCCCTGTTTTCTACCCCTCCAAAGTTCCTATTTCTCCCACCACTGCAGTCCCACCCCTCCATTCCCTGCTGCTTTCCCTCCTACAAATCCCCCCTCTAAGGCTCTCTTATTTCTATTAGAGTCCATGCTACTGACAATGTTCACACACAGCTTTAAGCTTCTGCTTCTGATATGTGTAGGCAGCAGCAGAGAGTTCCTCTACTTGCAGCACCAAGCAATGTTGGGGTCCTGATTTTCCTGGGAACCAGGCTTTTCCAGTATGGTGATTTGCACTAAAATCAATAGATCAGACAAATGCCATCAAGCTGAGTGTTAGGCCTTTGCTCCACTCGGGCAACTATGGCCCCAGTCCTGCAATCAGATCCTCACTTGCACCCACAGAAGTCAACAGGGCTCTACATTCACACAGGGCTCTGCCCACACAAATCTAATGGCAAGATTGGAAGCTATGTCTTTATTTAGGCCCCAATCCTGCAGGCACTTATGGATAAACTTAAATAAGCATGTAAGTAGTCTTATTAAAAACACTGTGCTTGAAGATAAGCAAGTGTATACATGTTTTCTAACAAAGTCTAGTTGAGATGAACAGTTGTTTACTTCCATGAGTGCCAAATTCACCCAGAAATTAAAACTGGAGCTAGATTAGAGCTGGTTGGAAAAAATTTTTTATCCGACTTTGCCAACAATCAATAAGCTACCCGGAGACAGTCTGATTTTGACAAAGTTTCTTCTGTGCCTTGCCTGACTCCTCAGCAACCCACCTACTCTTTCTCCATCTAGCTCTACTGAAGATCTTTGCTAATAGCAGAACTGTAAAACATTGCCACATACCCATGGTTCAACACAGCAAGTTACAACATATCAACAATACAGCATACAAAATTTTTTTTTGCTGATGTACAGTATTAAGGATATTTACCTGGATAATAAAATGCTATACTATTGCATCTGAACATGCTGAAGCTGAACTGTACTTTAGAAAGAAAACCTGAAGATATCACAATAATCTGTATCTTACCACATATATGTAACAATTTTAAAAGATATACTAGACTAATGTGATTTAAAGACCAAACAGGGAACTATTCGTAGGACCTAACATTGTAGACAGACAATTTCACTCCATCAAACCAAACTGTTTTAGAAGCATGACCTTTAGAACACTTGGAAAATAGGTTGGAAATGAAAATTCTAACACTGGATTTGATAGTCTGTTCTGTAGAAACCTTTTCAAATCTTAACAGAACTCTTATTTCTGAACAAGTGAGGATTCAACTTGTTTTAAACTTACAATTTAAAGAAAAAATGTACCTCCACATTTTTAATTTATATTTTTATTGTGGATTTAGAATTTATCCACAAAAATCTCACATAATTCTGAAGATTTAGAACTAGCAGTGTAAAGTAAGCAAACAGCACAATATAGTGACCTAAGATATGAATATATTTCATGGTAGGAGGATAAAGCAAAGAGAGCCTTCCAATTACTTGGAAAAATACACATATGACAAACTGACCGTACTATAGAACTACTTTTAATAAAAAACCATCTTTTTTTGTTAAATAAAAAGTAGTTAGTTTTTAAATATATTTAAGAAGGTTAAGTAAGGCTACTTCTGTCTGCCCAAACCAGAACAAAAATATTACAAGTTACTTAGAAAATTAGCTTAGATGCCATTAGCATCAGAAAGAATATGGGCTGAAAATGAGTTTCCCTATTTAAATATTTGGTGCCAGAAGTCTGAAATATGATATAACACATCAACATTTGACAATGGCTAGGTAAATGGCAAGCTAAAACATCTGCTTATTATGCTAAATTTCATTTGTTTTATTGTTACCTCAACCTCCCACAAATCTTCTTGCCTCCCCCATTTTGTCAACTGAATGCATCATGTCATATTTTTAGACTGTAATCTCTCTGAGGCAGAGTGTCTTTGTGACTAGCACCATGAGGTCTTTGATCTGTGACTGAGGTCCCTCCCTAGATACGACTGCAATACAAATTATCAATCTTTGCTTTTTTTTTTTTTAAATGACATTTCCAGATTTCTGATTCCTACTGAGTAGAAGAAACATGAGTCATGTGGTTGATTAGTTGGAAAGATGATTTTAATCAGTATATGAAGAGAGATGAAAGTCGCTATCACTGTCCTTGAGTATTGAACACAATCTTTCACTTTCAGGGAAAGAAAAAAGTAACAGGATCCCCTTAGTAAAAATATGATGGTAAAGAAAATGCTTTATTTCCATTTCTAAATGCAACAGAATGCACTGAAGTCACTGGAAAGACTGGATCAGACCCTTAGTCACCATTCTGCCCGTTTGGGAGACTGGAGACGGAAGTAAGGTGATTAGATATCAGGGTATGTTTGCAAATGGAGAGGAGATTTTTGTGGCCTATTTATTAGTTGTGCAGGAGGAATTAAGACAGAGCTGCCTAACTCAATGATGGCGGAGAGAGAAGAAGAATCGGTAGGCTCTGGGACAGACTGGATGGGAAGAATGAAACTATGAAATGAGAGAGGAGAAGCTAGTGAAAGGGAGTGAACACTGTGCCCATGGGGAAACGTGGAGCTAGAACTGAGGAAAGGGCACTTACAATGGATTAAAAACAAAGAAAATTATGCATATTAATTTCTATTATATATTTACAAAAAGCTCATTATTGGAAATACAAAGGGAAAGGGAAGTGTTATGGCAATTTCTGTTTTTAAAAATAGTAATGTTTATTTATCAAACTGAATATACTTTCTATAAGGAGTAAGTCCCTTACTTTGTTTTTAAATTTTTCATTTTAAAGTTTGCTGAAATTTCCTGAGAAGTTGCTTATTTCTGTTCTCAAAAGTGTTTCAGGTTAAAGGTTGTGGAATATTCACAATTTAGGACCCCATCCTTTCAAAGTAAAATCGCTCAATTAAGATAGTTTATTCCTAATTATGCTGTGTGTTTTTGGAAAATACATTAAGAGCTATTTCAGTGAGCTTATTCACTAATTTGAACAGTAATAACACTTTGCATACATTAAGCAAACAGATATAGTCTATGATTAGAGTGGTCACTACTGTTACATGTAGGGATTTTTTTATTATACATTATTTAAATTACTGAAAGAACAAATGAAATTAAAAATATGTGATATTCTAGATGTGATTTGAATATTCGGTATATTGATTAAATAAATGACAACAATCCAGTCAATTTAAAAAAACAAGTTAAAAAGAGTACTGGGTATTACACCTGGCCCCACCATCCTATTTCAGTTTTTGTGGTTTTACAGTCACTTTTTTGGTTTCTTTTAAAATGATTTTCTTTCCCCTTGCTGCTGTGTGAAATACTGACAGAGGGAAGACAAAATGACTACACATAAAAGTGTAATTCTTCCAAGTCTATTGATCAGTAAATGTCAGTAAATGTTGATTTCACAATACACACACAAACCGACAAACATTTCCATCATTAATAACTGAAATTTATAAATAGGCAAAGTAAGAAAAATGCGGCTTGAGAACTAGAATTTGATTTAAGGATATTTAACTTTGTATGTTTTGACATGTGATGTCCAAAATTTGTTTTAAAGCTTTAACTTTTTGAATCTCAACAACTACTGTGATTAAAATAAATTGTCTGACATTCTCTCCATTGTTTGCCCCCCCAAAATGTCTCATAACTGTGGACATTTAAATTAATAATAGAAAAATATCTGTCAAAGTTGTAAAAAAATAAAAATCTAATTCTGCTAAGCCTGCACATAAAGTGCTGTCAAACTACAAAGGGCTGGTCTACACTAGGGGGCGGTGTCGATGTAAGATACGCAACTTCAGCTACAGGAATAGCGTAGCTGAAGTCGAAGTATCTTATTTCGACTTACCTCCCGTCCTCATGGCGCGGGATCGACGGCCGCGGCTCCCCCGTCGACTCCGCTACCGCCGCTCGCCTGGTGGAGTTCCGGAATCGATGGGAGCGCGTTCGGGATCGATATATCGCGTCTAGATGAGACACGATATATCGATCCCCCGATATAGCGATTGCTACCCATCGATCCGGCGGGTAATGTAAACGTGGCCGAAGTAAGCAAACTGAAAGAAAATTAATCTCTCTGTAATTGCCTTGAGTTATGGTCTTATATCTTAGTTGTAGCATCAACAGAAAAAACTCTGACAGACGTTTGACTGTATCACTAACTTATAAATGAACCTCTGTGGAGGTCACAAAATACATTTTCAAAACTATGCATTTCATTACATGTTTCAGATACTATCAACTGTGTGTGGCTCCATATACATAGCTGGTAAATAGCACCTGAGTAAGGGGAGACAGCATAATTCACACTTATAGTTTTTTGGATAGAATGCCATTGTATTGGATAGAATGCCATTGTATAGAATGCCATTGTAACACTGATGGACCCTGGTCGTCAGCGGGTGGTACTGAACCTGGGGCCTCTGAAGCTTGAAGCATAAGCCTCTACTGCATGAGCTAAAAGCCAACTAGCGGTTAGCTAAGGCTGTAGAGCAGACTCATTTTAGCTCTCTTTCTAAGTGGTCTCGCTGCTACTAGATGGGACAGAACACCACACGCAGGAGGTGTGTGGGTTACACCATGTTTCAGAAAGCATACTACTAGGATTAGAGATTGAAATTTGTTCAAAAAAATCCAATTTTCAAATTAATGTCTCTATGAATCAGATTTCTGTCCCTATGATGCTGAAAGTATACACACACAAGCCCTATTGCAACATTCTAAAAACACGAAGAGCAGAAGTCAGGCCAGAGGCAATTCTGAAGATATAGACATGATGGCCATATATAAAAGGTTCACAACAAGCCTCAGGGCAGTCACAGTAAGTCTGAGGGAAATAAGTGAAAAGTAATTCATAGTGGAAGGGAAAAAATTAACTGCTCATACTCCTCATAGGGTTCTGTTTTAAATATCAACTCAGGGAAGGGACTTGTGCCTCATTCTGGAAAGCTGAAAAGACCTCTGCTTAATATGCAATGGAAACCAACCACTTTAGGATGCATTAGAATAGCATGGGAAATAGTAAAGAAAATAGAATGCCATTATGAAAATCAATGATATGCCCTCATTAGAGCACTATGTGCAGTATTGGTCATCTCACCACAAAAAAGGATACTGCAGAATTAGAGAGGTGAGACTGAGAAGACTGGGATTGTTTACTTTAGACAGAGGCAAATAAGAGGGTCACGGTAACAATATATGAAACAATAAATGATTTAAAACAAGTAACTCATAACTTCTGTTCTTCCTATGTAATAGCACAAGAACAAGGGAACTTCAATGAAAAGTGGCAAATACAAAACACACAAAAAGGAAATACTTTTTCACACAATATGTAATCAGATGTGAAACTCATTCCCACAGAATGCTGTTGAGGTCAAGATCTTAGCAAGATTCTAAGAAGGATAGGATGATTATACAGAAAAGAAGAATTTCCAGAGTTATAAGAGTTAATGCTAACAGAAGAGTTTTAGAAGGAGTATAAAACTTTGTGTTTCAGGGTTAAGGTAATCTGACTATTAGGGATGAGTATGAGATTTTCATAGCAGGCAGATTATCCCAAATTGACCTACTGTGGAGTGTCTTGCATCTTCCACTGAAGCATCTGGTGCTGGCCAGAGACAAGCTATTAAACTAGGTGGAATAGTTCTGATCTAGTATGACATCTTATGTTTCTATGTTCCTACTCAAATTAGTTGAGTAAGTCTAACATCGGTACCGGGCAAATTAGTTGAAACAATAGTAAAGAATAAAATTGTCAGACACATAGAAAAACAAACTCTTGAGCAAGAGTCAACATGGCTTCTGTAAAGGGAAATCGTGTCTTACTAATCTATTAGAGTTCTTTGAAGGGGTCAACAAACATGTGGACAAGGGGGATCCGGTGGACATAGTGTACTTAGATTTCCAGAAAGCCTTTGACAAGGTCCCTCACCAAAGGCTCCTACGTAAATTAAGCTGTCATGGGATAAAAGGGAAGGTCCTTTCATGGATTGAGAACTGGTTAAAGGACAGGGAACAAAGGGTAGGAATTAATGGTAAATTCTCAGAATGGAGAGAGGTAACTAGTGGTGTTCCCCAAGGGTCAGTCCTAGGACCAATCCTATTCAATTTATTCATAAATGATCTGGAGAAAGGGGTAAACAGTGAGGTGGCAAAGTTTGCAGATGATACTAAACTACTCAAGATAGTTAAGACCAAAGCAGATTGTGAAGAACTTCAAAAAGATCTCACAAAACTAAGTGATTGGGCAACAAAATGGCAAATGAAATTTAATGTGGATAAATGTAAAGTAATGCACATTGGAAAAAATAACCCCAACTATACATACAACATGATGGGGGCTAATTTAGCTACAACGAGTCAGGAAAAAGATCTTGGCGTCATTGTGGATAGTTCTCTAAAGATGTCCACGCAGTGTGCAGAGGCGGTCAAAAAAGCAAACAGGATGTTAGGAATCATTAAAAAGGGGATAGAGAATAAGACAGAGAATATATTATTGCCCTTATATAAATCCATGGTACGCCCACATCTCGAATACTGTGTACAGATGTGGTCTCCTCACCTCAAAAAGGATATTCTAGCACTAGAAAAGGTTCAGAAAAGGGCAACTAAAATGATTAGGGGTTTAGAGAGGGTCCCATACGAGGAGAGATTAGAGAGGCTGGGACTCTTCGGCTTGGAAAAGAGAAGACTAAGGGGGGACATGATAGAGGTATATAAAATCATGAGTGATGTTGAGAAAGTGGATAAGGAAAAGTTATTTACTTATTCCCATAATACAAGAACTAGGGGTCACCAAATGAAATTAATAGGCAGCAGGTTTAAAACAAATAAAAGGAAGTTCTTCTTCACGCAGCGCACAGTCAACTTGTGGAACTCCTTACCTGAGGAGGTTGTGAAGGCTAGGACTATAACAATGTTTAAAAGGGGACTGGATAAATTCATGGTGGCTAAGTCCATAAATGGCTATTAGCCAGGATGGGTAAGAATGGTGTCCCTAGCCTCTGTTCGTCAGAGGATGGAGATGGATGGCAGGAGAGAGATCACTTGATCATCGCCTGTTAGGTTCACTCCCTCTGGGGCACCTGGTATTGGCCACTGTCGGTAGACAGATACTGGGCTAGATGGACCTTTGGTCTGACCCGGTACGGCTTTTCTTATGTTCTTATGTATGAAACATTGCCATTGCTGATAACACAATATTGCCACCTCTTGCGATTTTATCCTAACAATTTTTCTTAACTTGTTTCATGAAAACCTGAAAGGTTGTCAACTCACACATTTTCTGATATTCAAAATGGCCACCATCTGCTATTACTGTCAATGAGACTGAAGCCAGCAAGATGGCTACCATTTTCCTTTGGTCTACCTATAAGTGGAAGTGGGACTGCCTTTGATAAAGTTGGCTGCAACCTCCCATCCTTAAAAAGTAATATAACTTCTAAGTGTGAGGATGAATCATGATGCATTTGGTCAGCAGTTCTCAAACTATTTACCATCCAGTCCTTCTTTTGTCAAAGGAAGGAAAGTAGAAGGGGAGACGGTTAAGAATGTAACTCCCCTATTTTATAGGTGAGGAGAGAGTAAGTAGACACTCCATCTGAGTAGCCAGGGAGAACCCCCTCATCAAGTTCACGGATGACACTAAGCTGGGGGAAGAGGTAGATATGCGGAGGGTAGGGATAGGGTCCAGAGTGACCTAGACAAATTAGAGGATTGGGCCAAAAGAAATCTGATGAGGTTCAACAAGGACAAGTGCGGAGTCCTGTACTTAGAACAGAAGAATCCCATGCACTGCTACAGGCTGGGGACTGAATGGCTAAGCAGCAGTTCTGCAGAAAAGGACCTGGGGATTACAGTGGACGAGAAGCTGGATATGAGTCAACAGTGTGCCCTTGTTGCCTAGAAGGCTAATGGCATATTGGGCTGCATTAGTAGGAGCATTGCCAGCAGACAGGGAAGTGATTATTGCCCTCTATTTGGAACCGGTGAGGCCATATCTGGAGTACAGCGTCCAGTTTTGCGCCTCGTTGGAGTCCAGCGGAGGGCAACGAAAATGATTAGGGGGTTGGGGCACATGACTTATGAGGAGAAGCTGAGGGAACTGGGCTTATTTAGTCTGAAGAAGAGAAGAGAGGGGGGATTCGATAGCAGCCTTCAACTACCTGAAGGGGGGGTTTCAAAGAGGATGGAGCTCGGCTATTCTCAGTGGTGGCAAATGACAGAACAAGGAGCAGTGTCCTCAAGTTGTAGTGGGGGAGGTCTAGGCTGGACATTAGGAGAAACTTTTTCACAAGGTGGGTGGTGAAGCACTGGAATGGGTTACCTAGGGAGATGGTGAAATCTCCATCCTTAGAGGTTTTTAAGGCCCGGCTTGACAAAGCCCTGGCTGGGTTGATTTAGTTGGGGTTGGTCCTTCTTTGAGCAGGGGGTTGGACTAGATGACCTCTTGAGGTCTCTTCCAACCCTAATCTTCTATGAAGTATGCATTTTTGTGTGCACTAAAGCAGGGGTTCTCAACCTTTTTCTTTCTGAGCCCCCCACCTTCCCAAATTGCCATTAAAAACTCCATGGCCCACTTGTGCCACAACAACAGTTTTTCCGCATATGAAAACCAGGGCCAGCATTAGGGGGTAAAAAGCAGGGCAATTGCTAGGGGGCCCATGCCACAGGGAGCCCTACAAAGCAAAGTTGCTCATACTTCGGCTTCAGCCCTGGAGCCCTGGGCTTCAGCCCCAGGTGGTGGGGCTTAGGTTTTCTGCTCTGGGCCCCAGTAAGTCTAATGCCAGCCCTGTATCGCAGCCCCCCAGAGGGCTCCGGATCTCTGGTTGAGAACCACTGCACTAAATGATGACCTTTCAACCTGAAATTATCTCATACACATAGGCAGAGGAGTAGTGGGAGTTTAAAAAAAAAAGTTACAAAAAGAGACTAAAAAATGTGATTCAATGGTTTTTTAAACCTCAAATTTTGGGGGACTGACTTTTTTCTAATCTCAAAGTTAGCAATACTGTTAAATTTTGCTGGACCTTCTACCGATTTTGCCTACTGGAAAAGGATTTCATTCAATTTAGGGGTATGGCTATGTTACAGCAGCACAGCTACAGTGCTGCAGCTGTGCTGCTGTAGCACCATAGCATAGATGTTTCCTACATTGATGGAAGGGCTTTTTCCATCAGTGTAGGTCAGGGGTGCCCAATTTATGACCCACCAGAGCATTTCATAAGGCCCGCCACCTGATTCAACATAATATACTAATGGCCAATTCATTACTGTTTTGTTGTCATGTTTACATCATTTTAGTTTACACAAGTGTGTAAATAGACCAGGGGTAGGCAACCTATGGCACGGGTGCCGAAGGCGGCACGCGAGCTGGTTTTCAGTGGCACTCACACTGCCCGGGTCCTGGCCACCGCTCGGGGGGCTCTGCATTTTAATTTAATTTTAAATGAAGCTTCTTAAACATTTTAAAAACCTTATTTACTTTACATACAACAATAGTTTAGTTATATATTATAGACTTATAGAAAGAGACCTTCCCAAAAACATTAAAATGTATTACTGGCACGCGAAACCTTAAATTAGAGTGAATAAATGAAGACTCGGCACACCACTTCTGAAAGGTTGCCGACCCCTGAAATAGACAATATTGCACATAGGTTGTTTCTATCTAAATAGATATGAAACAAGCTGAACTTAAAATATAAATCAATATAGGTAACAATCTGTTTGGCACACACAAGGTAGCGCTTAGGCTTATTACAAAGGAGGGCCATATGAGGTTGGGCACCACTGCTCTCCGGTTGAATAGAAGTAGGTAAATGGAAGATTCCTGCTGTCAACCTAGCTGCATCCACATCAGGGGTTAGGTCAACCTAACTACAGTGCTCAGGGTGAAAAATTATTCACAGCCCTGAGTGATATAGCTAAATTAACCCAAATTTTAGGTGTAGAACAGGCCTTAGTCTGACAGGGTTCAGAGAAGAGCCATAAGAAAGACTAATGGATTAGAAAACAGATCTTACAGTGACAAACTCAAAGAGCTCAATTTATTTAGCTGAACAAAGAGAAAGTTATGGGGTGGGGATAGCCATCTAGAAGTACCTACATGGGGAGCAAATATTTGATAATGGATTCTTCAATTAAGCAGCCAAATGTATAACAAGATCCAGTGACAGGAAGTTGAAACTAGACAAATTCTGACTGGCAAAAGGTGTAAATTTTTAACAGTGAATGTATTTAACCACTGGAGCAATTTACCCAGGGTCGTGGTGGATTTGCCATCATTGGTAATTTTTAAATAAAGATTGTTTTTTGTTTTTTTTTTAAGAGATGTGCTCTAGTTCAAAAGGAATTATTTTGGGGAAGTTCTATGGCCTGTGTTTCATATGAGGTCATATGATCACATTGATGCCTTCTGGCTGTGGACTCTATGAACAAACGAGCAATTACTAAAAATTAGAGACTTGGGAAGTTTAAACACAATGAGAACAGAGTCATTTTAACTGTCAGGGGAAAGTAAACAATGGCTAGTTTTAAATTGTTCTTGAACATCAAGTTTTAGAATAAAATATTGTGTTGCCATTATCTCGGATATGACTTTCAGCTCTTTTGTGGAGCCAGCTATTTTCCTCAATTGTTTGGCTAGTGTTAAGATTCCACACAACTGCAAGTCTTTCAAAGACTTAAGCAAAAGAAAAAACCCACAATGACTTAATTAAAAGTCACATTAAGGGACAGCAATATTCTATAGTTGCATGGTAATACCATGCAGGATATTCATGTTAGATTCCAGGGCTGGCCTTAGGGAAAATGACGCCCTGGGCGAACTTGTATTTTGGTGCCCCAGACCCCCATGGGCGCAGCATCCCCCCCATTGCCCCTGGCCCCCATGGATGGCCCCCATTGCCTTGGCCCCCAAGGCTCCCCACACCCCCGCACTGTGCCCCCTGCACCTCCTCCTGCACCCCAATCCTTGCACTGTGCCTCCTTCACGCCAATCCCCAAACCCCTGCACCTCCCCCTCCTGCACCCTTATCCCTGGCACTGTGCCCCCTTTGCCCCTAACCCCTGTACCTCCCTCCTGCACCCACCTGGGAAACTGACCTGGATGCACAGAATATTTGGCATTGCTGCTCACTGCCCCCCTCAAACACTGCTCCTCTACGCACCCCTAGGGGGCTGTGCGGGAGGGAGCAAAGAGCAACAACAGGGCTCCCTGCATCCAAGTCACTTTCCCCACCTGGGCTGCATAAGGGGACAACAGGAAAGCAGCGGCCCAGGAGGGAAGTGACCTGGATGCACAGAGCACTTGGTGTTGCTCCTCACTCTCCCCCCACGTAGCCCCTTAGGGGGGCACAAAGGAACATCTGGGGGGAGCAGTATCTGTGCATCACCACTCACCTCTTCTTCCCCCCCACAATGTTCCTCCACCAGGAGGAAGCACAAAGAAATCTGGGCGCCCCTGCATGAAGCGCCTCCCTGCCAGCTGGGAGCAGCTTCTGACTCTACACTGGCAGCGCACACCTCTGTGCTGCTGTACGGTGCCCCCTTGACCATGGCACCCCTGGGCAGTTGCCCAGGTTGCCCATCCCTAAAGCCGGCCCTGTTAGATTCCCAACACTGATCTTGCAGGAAATGGAAGGTGTTCTGGAGGCAACATGCTCAGCCTCTGGATGAAGAGAAGAAGGGAGGGAAGAGCAAGTGAGTTAAGAATCTGGTCTACACCTAACTCCCATTGAAATACATGGTTTATGTTACTTAACAGCAAGCCCCATAGCCAACAAGAAAGCTACAGTGACCACCTCTTAAGAGACCCCTGTTCAAATTGCCTTGATAAAAACAACAGAGGCTACAATCATAGAACCTTAAGTAGTATAAGTGGAGACAGGGGGCAAAAGTAAGGTGAACATCAGGTTCTGACAGAGGATTGAGGACTCTCTGAAAAGACAAAAGTTTGTGTTCTGAACTCTAGAAATTCAAACCATACCAATTCCTCACCACCACTGCTGCTACAAACACAACCCCTTGTTTTAGTTCTTAGAACAATTTCAGTGCAGTGTGGCACTTCTGACTTTGAACTTTATTTTTAAAAAATTGCATACAAAACACAGTATTTAAACAAACTTAGTCAGAGCCCAACTTTGCTATGTAACAAATGCACCACAACACTAAAAGTTACAGGAAAGATGTAACATTTTTTCACTCCTCCTATAAATCTTAAAAATAATGATTAAAGGTGATTTGAATTTATCTTCAAAACATTTTGCACACTCACTGTTTGGATTTGCACTGTCTATGCAAGTTTTATTTAAGCCAAACATCTTAATGGATAACACCCTCTATCAGTAGAGGTGAAGATTTAATCTACAATACCAGTAACTCTCCTGAAAGAGCTCCAGATAAATTAAAATTACAATCTGTATACTTTGCATAAGATCAAAGGAATTGCCATACCAGATCAAACCGTGTAATACAACATCCTGCCTGAGCAATAATTGTATACCTGATGCTTCAGAGAGAGACCAACACAACCAACCCATACACAGAAATGTTTGTAGGTCATAGAGGATCGGGGGAAACCAGCAGAGAAGGTAGGAGAAATTCCTTCCTCATTCCCATGCAGTTTAAATCTTGAAGCACAAGATTTAATTTTTACTGTGCATTGGTACCTTAACTTCATAGCTGCAAATCCTAATGTGGTAATGAAGTTATTATCATGTCCTATTTTAAATTCAGACATAGAGACTTAAATTCGGCTTGGCATTGCACATATTCCTTTCTCCCTACATCCTCTTCACTCCATTTTTAAACCAGTGTCTGAGAGGATCCATCATGAGAGCCTGGCATCTGTTGTGTTGGACTTGCATAGTGCTCTCTCAGCAGTAATAGCAGGATGAAATTTACCAGGACTGCATTCATCACTTTCATGCTGCTTCTGCTCACTCTTCCACCTGAAAAAAGCTAGTGTTAAGATAGTGGGAGAAGTGATTTTCTATTTATGAGCTCTTAGGGATATAATTAAACTTGCCACTATCAGTGAAAGATAGTCTACATTACTGACTTGATCAGAATACTTAAAATGTTATTTTAACTATATTTTCTTTACACTCACCCACTCAGGCAGCTCCTACCATGCCAAATACATTTTAACTTCAATCGCAGGGCCGAATCAGGTTAGCAGGTGCCATATATATGAAAGCTTAACATATGGCAAAGATGCAACATAACTACCTTTCATTATCACTTATTCAGAAGGACAGGAACCCTTGGCCAAACTATGTTTTAACAATGAAAAACATTCAACTCACCCCATCCTTTCTTTACTATAAAGTATTCTGTAGTATGATATATTTCTGTCCTGCTTTGGAATTCACAAAACAAGGCAGGTGTCATGGATTGAGGAACAGATCTAGAATTGTCAAGCTGCTGCTAGTGCTGCTCTACTAGATGGCCATAACAGCAATCTTCCCACTGTGTTTTAGGTGTTTTTAACATGCTATAATACAAGCACCAACACAAGAAAACCAACAAACGACATCAGTCATTTATCTACATAGTAGTGTAAGACCAGGAGCAGGCAATGCCTTCTTTACATATCTGATAACAAATCTGCCATTTATAGTCGATATAATATTAAAATGGGAGCGTTTTTAGAACAAATTTTGTTTGTGCTAGATGGAAGACACTTCTATGCGAAAAAAAATTATTGCTTATGGATACTGGATAAAGAGAGCTGTGAAGAAAGCTGAACTGCAACACTTCCTGCTTTTTGTTTTTATAAAAAATGGGGCTGACAGTGTTAGAAGTCTTGTATTGAAGAACGCTGGTTAACCCGTCATCCATGCCAACATAAGAAAATAGTTGGCAATTATTTGATTTGAACACTATAAAAGAGTTATATTAAAACTATACAGAAAGCATTAATTTTCTTGGCCCAATATTTATTTTAACTGCCTTGGAATGGAAGCTACAAGAACTTATCAATTGACTGGAAAAACTGCCTAGTTTCACTACTTCTGCAAGTTCCGGTCTCTTTCTAAAATGCTTTTTAAATTCCTACAGCAATACTCTTCAGTTAATCATAATAAAGATTCCCTACAGTTCTTAAAGCAACAATATACTTTCCCCGCCTTTTCTAGCAACAGAACCATACCAGTGTCACAAACGGTTGTATTACCTCAGGAATGCAGCATTATGATAAAGATAATGGAAGGTTTTGTTAGATTTTTGAAGGTAGTATGTGAAGCATTTAATTTTGATAAAAAATTGAAATGTTAAAAAGTTGAATTGTTAATCTTGTTCTAAATTGAAATGTTAATCTTGTTCTTTCACGGATTTCTGCCCCAAACAGATTTTATAGCTCTCCAAATTCCAAGAAAGCCTAATAATTAATAATCTATTAAATTCATAACAGTTTGTTCAGTATTAAATATAAACAGTATAAATAAGATGATATCAAGAGACATGGAAAATAACTTAATTGTTGTGTGTTCAGGTTGCATTTCACATTAACATGAGAGAATGAACCAAAACCACACAAAAAAAATCAATTTTTCTTAAAGTTTGTTTTTTGTCACAATAGTAGGTAAAAGACAATATAACAGAGATTAATGAAACAACATTTTTATTTTGTGTATTTAACAGCACATTGAAGAGTCAGTTTCACTCTTTCCCCAGTTTATACCTCTGCTTTATGTGGGTCTTTCACACAGAAATAGAACAGGAAAATCTATTTATAAAAAAGAAAATGTGATTGTAATACCAAAAATGCTGGTAGGGGGACTTGAGAGCAAGTATAGTATCTAACTACTAATGGCTGGGTAGAGGGGAAGAAGAGTATAACTAGTGTATTTATTTAAAAAAAACAATATACTATACATGCAAAGTATTGTATTTTGATGGACTTCACTCCATCCACCAAATGTTTGCTTTCTTAGATTTTAAACTCTTCTGGGCAATGATTGTGTGCACACAGGCACATTTATATAGTGCACCGAACATTGTGGGCGTTTCTAGTACACAAAAGAAAATTTTAATTATTTTGTATTTGACTAGATTCCTTTATTACTATAGTAGGTGTAAAAACTGTTTTAAATTATTGAAATACTCTGACAAAGGAGGTTCCCCACATCTGTTTACAGGCAAGACTGCACCGAATACTGTATACTGAAGTCTTTAACATGAGGTTTATACAATATTGCTGAATTTATAGCATAATTAATACATCAGTTAGGTCTCTTATAATTAATTACCAGAGACTGAAACTAACATTTCAGAACTATGGTGTAATCTCATTGCACTATTAAACAGAATAATGCACTTGACATTTAATATTCTTTCATATGAAATAATTGTTACATCTCTATTATTAGAACTATGGAGATGGTGCTACAAGCCATTAAAGTTCTTGAAACCTTTCTTCCTTCAAATTGCATGTATATTCATACTTCAACATGTGCAAACTTAGGTGCTTTAAATATAAGAAAAGCTGTCAAAAAGTGTTTGAAACAGAGAACAGGAATTACCTTAAAGAAATTCTTGTATCTGTGGAATTGGCTAGCGAGGATGGAGTAAATATTTCAGTGTAAGTGTGATCTCCTGATGTGACAAATGTTGACCTTCTTGAACCCATAACAACTAGCAATAAGTCCCACTGAAAATTATTGTGAGAATCTTTCACTGTTTTTAAAGACATGTTTTGATGCTGTTTACGCTAGTTATTTTTCCTCTGATGTGGTACTGAACTGTTTATATTTGCTACAGTGGTGACACCTACACATGAGGGAATATATGAAATAAAGTACATTTTAGTTTCATACCTTGACAAAACCCTAGAGATAATGCTACAAAATCAAATTAATACAAGTCACTTGCAGAAGTCAATATATCATCTTCTCCTTGAAGTAACTTCATTAACATAGATTTCCTATTAATCTTTCTATAGCTAGACTGGTGGTTCATCTGCTAGTGCCATACTACTGTCAAGTAATGTACACTGCCTTAAATATAGACCAAAGTCCACAAACAGTACAGAATAGGTCTAGATACCTAAACAATTGCTGATTATTAGACAGATTGCCATTTTAGTAAAGCATTCTCTATAATGGAAATCTTTATTTAATATCCTTCTACGACAAATGGGAAAGACAGATTTCTTGTTTGTGGTTTTAAGTGGCTAACTAAAAGCTCCTTTTCTCTGTAAAATAATTTGAAAAGTAAATCTATCAACAGTCAGTCTTCACCTCCAAGTACTGCAATTCACTATTTACACAGCAAGTCTCACATAACAATCCTTATGAAAGTAATTGTTAAATCTATGTCAAGATTTAAAGATCTATCACCACCATTACTCTCATCTTAAAATATGCACATGGTAGCTTTAATTCTGAATGCTTTTGTGTATGTAATATATATTATATCAAATACACTGTAGTCATTGAACTTGTGCCTCTGTTCGCATCACAATACCTGTTAATTGGAAAGCTCTGTAAAATCTCAAATCTTACCAAATAAGATACAGAATAGGACAAACATTGCAAGGGCACAATGTATCATCTCACACAATGTGCAACCATTCAACTATGTTTTCTCTAGTATAAACCCCTAAACACACTGCACTGTCTACATTTTTGCAGAGTAGATATTCATGTTTTTTTTACTAAGCAAAAACAAAACAGTTCCACAATTTCAAGTGAAACAAGCCAAAGGAGAAAGGACTCATTTGTATTAATATTTAACTTTAAATATATTTGCCTTTACCTTCCTACTAGTTTAAATGTAAAAATCTAAGAAGTTTAGAGAGATTACTATCTAGATTACACAAAGCAGAAGCACTTTTAGGCGGGGGCTGAGTACGGAGGGAGTGATTTAGAAAAAAAGATTCAAATGCACTCGGCTATCGCTCTTGCACCCAACGCGAAAGACTGCTGGAAGGGTTAACGGGTTTAACCGCATTGAAACTGAATGGCTGACACATCCGGTCCTGGGTCCTCAACCACCAGGGCAAATTCAAACTTCAAAGCCTCTCGGAGCTCAGGCAGAAATAAATCCTCCCCCCCCTCCGAGCAGTTGTGACTCCCATTTAACTAAGACCCAGGACTCCCAGAGACCAGCACACACAAACGGGGTGGCAGGGCAAAGGCAACACAAATGCAATAGTTGGTGCCAAGGCTACAGTGCTGGGAAACACAGACTCAGCTCCATTAACCTGCAGCTCCTCCTGCATAAGCCAACTAGGCACTGAACACAACCACACAAACTACTGGCCATTCACCACCCGCGCGCCCCGTGTCTCTTACAGCTGACAGCTCCCCTACAGACACAGGGGGCTGACGGGGGTACGACCCCACACCAGCCACCCCCATCACCCTGTAACACCGTCCCCTACAAGCAGGCTCGGCCCCGGGCGGCAGCCAGCAGCACGGCCCCGCTACCTGCCCGTTGGGTGCTGCCCCAGGCTCCCGGGGCTGGGTCTCTGCGGAGGGGGGGACCCCCAAAAGCTCGAGCGGTGGCAGGGGCAAGGCTCCGGGCGAGCTCTGTCCCCTGCTCCGCCAGCAGAAACGGGCCTCGCCGCCGCCCCCGCCCGCAGCAGCCTCCCCCGCCTCCGCTCCCCTCCCAAGGGCCTCCTGCCCCCAACATCTGCCCGGGGCTGCCCCTGTGAGGCTCCGGGGTCCGCACCGCCGCCCGTTCTCAGCCCGGCGCCCCTCACCCGGCAGGGGGAGACGGCTCCATCCTCCTCTCGGCGGCGGGGTCGGCTCCTGCGGGGCTCCCGTCCGGCAGCGGCTCGTGGGGCGCGGCGCAGCGGCCGGGGGAGGACGCGGGGCTGGCGGGGCCGGAGCCGCCGGCGAGGCAGCGGGGCGGCGAGAGGTCGGGGGACTCCGGCGAGCCGGCCAGGAAGAGCGGCGCCTCCGGCAGCCGGTCCAGCTCCACGCTCCGCACTTTGCGCAGCTGCTTCCGTCTCCAGTCGGAGCGCTGCTCCCGGCAGCCGCCGCCCGCCGCCCGCAGCAGCCCCCCGCCGCTGCCGGGCACGCTCCCCGCGCCGCTCTGCAGGCTCCCGGAGGCGGCGGCGGCGGCGTCCGCGCTGCTGCCTGAGGATAATCCCGACGACGAGGTGCGATTCCCCGCCGCCGCCGCCATTTTCTCTGGCGGGTCACATCGGGCTCCGGAGCGCCGGGGGAGGGAGGTGGGGGATGAGCCGCGCTCCGGCCGCTGCGCCAGCGGCGTGGGCTGCGCAAAAGGCGTACGGGGGGTGGGAACTGGGCGCAGGCTCGGGGACTGTGGGGGCGCCGTTGGGAAGGTGAGGCTGGGAGCGGCCGCTCGATGCCGCCCGCGGGCAGGTGGTGGCGGGACTCGGCTGTGCCCACGCTGGGCAGTGCCCCGGCTCGGTAGAGGGGGCCGGAGGAGCCCGCACCTGTCAGGCGGGAGCGCGCGGCCAGCCGCCCCCGAGTCCCACGCGGGGCTGGAGCCCGGGCTGGAGGGTCCGGGACCGGCAGGCGGCCCCTGCCTCCCCCACTCCTCGCAGACCAAGGGGCCGATTTCTGCCCCTGGAGGAGGGTGCGAGAGTCTCACCCCGAGAGTCTGGACATTGTGTCACAAAGCAACCTTGCCCCGCTCCCCCGGACCTGCAGAAGAGCTCCGTGCAGCAGGGAAGCTTCTCTCTCACTAGTAGAAGTGAGTCCAATAAGAGCTATTTCTTCACCCACCTTGTCTCTCTAATACTGGGAGCGACGCGACTACAAATACACTGTAAACAACATTTTCATCCCAGCACGTGCAGAGAACTACAAAGATTCCCCCCCACACACACAACAAAATGTACCCCATACATAGACAAACGTGGGTTTGTATCAGAAATGGGGGGAAGAAGCTCATGATTTTGGTGCAACGCCCCTCTAACAAGACCATTTCTGATAGTTAAAATGGGGTAGGGGAGAACATTAAGGCACACATGGAATGGAAAAAAAAGTAATCACACAACATACAAACTACAAGTGGCAAGTTGGCACATCTGTCTACACACCAGTGCAGGCAGCGTATTTTGAAGGTTATAAAATAAGATGGATAAAGTATCAAGCACTGAGGGCCAAATGTTGAGAAAAGGGAGGTTGGAAGCTTGCAGAGAAAAGTGCAACTGTCCATATATTTGAATGCTTGTCTGATTTTTCCATACCGTTCAGATGCCTAACTGGCCATTTACACATGTGGATATTGGTATACAATCAGACTTGCATTTTTGCTTGCAGGCCTCCCACTTTCAATATTTGGCCATAATCATCTATTGCCCCTTCCATTTTACACTATTTCCCTCTCTCGCTATATGCTTAGAAACTAACTCCCAGGAATGCTCTCATCCCAATTTATATTTTTTTGTAGTTTGCCTTATAATATGCTAAACATATTAGACCATTCACTGCACCTCAGAGGGCAGCTTCAAGGTTGGTATGTGGCTCCACTCATCTATCCCAACACAGAAATTTCACAAATTGCCTAAAAGTTATTGTATATATAGGGTAATACCTACTTTCCAATGATATTTTAATAAGGGCTGATTAACATAATCACATAATGGATCTTACACCTGGAGTTGAGGTTGCTTAACACTTGCCACTGTTTTTAATTGTTTATAACTTTGACAAACTAACCATTTGGGATGAAGTTTTCCATGCTGGTTGTCTACCTATCACTGAATTTTTGGGGATTTTTTTGGCAAAAACAATTCACCTATTTTTCAGAATGAGGTTTGGGAAAAATACATTGTTTTGGCAGTTTTAAGAAGTAATTACAGCCAGTTTGCTTTGAGAAGCTCTAGCCCAGTGGTTTTCAACCTATGGTCGGCAACCACTAGGGGTCCACAGACTGTGTCTAAGGAGTCCATGAAAGGTTGTCATGACCATAGAACAGAGGTTTTCACCTGGGCTTCACAGATTATGTCTAAGATTTCCAAAGGGATCTGCACCACCATTTGAAATTTTTTAGGGGTCCACAAATGAAAAAAGGTTGAAAACCATTGTTCTAGACCCTCCAAGCTTTGGAGTAAGAACTTGAAAATTGACTGGAGGCAGGGTGAAGGAGGGGGGTGCCTTTGTGTCAGGGATGTGCGTTTTATCATCCCTAAGAAAATCTCCCAAAATTTGGCCAGTTTATAAACCTCTGACTATCTCAGTTCACAGACACTCAGTAGAGACTTATAGTTTGGCCACCAAATTCTCTGAAGATTCCATCTGTGCTGAGTATGCTGCAGCCAAGAACTGCAGGGACAGTGCAGAACTTTCCATGCAATTGCTCCTGCTGGCTGCCAGGGCCCGCTGTGGTGCCAGGAACAGAACTGAGAGCACAGGAGAGTTTTGTACCCTTTGTCCCTGCTGGCACCCAGGTCTAAGCAGGAAGCAGCCACACTGGAAAGCAGAGGGTGAGGGTGGTCTGAGCCTGGGAGGGTAGGGACCCTTAATGTTCTTTTAATATAGATTTTTTGTATGTAATATATTTTACTCTCAAATGACATTAGAAGAACATTAAGGTTGTAAAGTCCTGTTTAGTTTTAGGATGGAGCATGCCCAGTTCAAACAGAATCGTCAGGGAATTTAGCTGCAAAGATCTATCAAGTCTCTACTGAGTATGTGCTAACTGCAATTTTCCAACGGCTTAAAACTTGGCCAAATTTGGACAGACTTTCATGGAGACAGCAAAAGGCACATCCCTGTCACAAAGGCCACCCCCCTGCCAAAGATCAAGTCACTGCTCCAAAGTCTGGGCATGCTAGAGCTTTTCACAGAAAAGGTCACAAGAATTTTTTAACATGGCCAAAACAATTTTTCCTTAGCCTTGTTTTCAAAAACAGCAGAACCACTTTGATTGGTTGACATTTTTTGAAAAATATCAGCTCAAGGCAGACACCTGGCATAGAAAATTTCAGCCCAAATGGGTAAAATTTGGCAAAATTATAAGGTATTGAAAATAGGGTCTTATAATGGGAAGTGTCAGGCAACCTTAATAATATGTGGTGCCACCATATCTACCTATAATACACACATTTATATATATATATATAATGCCTAGATATGGATACATCATGCAGGTAAACATCAATACATTACAGACCAGTATTGCAACTAGAAAGGAAAACCACTTTAGTCTTATTTAGCTGAAGACTAGGAACAGACATGTCGATCTTTTGCAACCTTGTTTTGTAATCTCAGTAATTGTCTTGAACTGAAGTTGTAAATAATCTAAGATAATGGGGCATGATTTGAGAATGATTTACATTTCCTTGCTCTTGTTGTTAGTGTAGACTTCTATAGTTCTGCAAGAAAAACTTGTTAAAGCTTAATTATGTCTAGCTCAGTTTATCAGATATTGTGCAAATACCTGCTTTCGGAGCTCACTTTAAAATTTGTTACATTCATGGTTACAAATCTGAACATATAGGGATTTTGTGGAATGAAGTTTATATTTTGGCCTGTGGTATTTAATACCAGATAAATATTCAGAAGGGGAGAAACATTTGAAACTCAATGGCACACTCTCTTGCAGTTTCAGATCTATATTGGACTAGCATTATTCAGCTCTTCTAGTGGCATGCATCTAGAAGTGGCATCTTCTAGTCAAATGCAACATCCAAGCCATATATTGGGCATTTTCTATGTCTCCCTGCTTTCGTCAAAGTATGCAGTATGTATGTACTATGGGCCAAATTCATCCCTGATGTAACTGCAGAAGTCAACGACGTTTTGGATTTATTTGGAATTATATAAAAAGCTTAAGGTAAGAGAAGGCCTATTGCACCAATATACAACTGATGTCCCCAGAAAGCTTTGAAAGGTACAGACATTCATCTTCATTTTATGTTATTACAAATTATACTCTGAAAATAAATAACAGTAGATTAAAAGTTGATTTACTAAAATATGTGAATAATCATTAGTTTTGGAATTATATCAGGCCTCAGCCTCAAGTACTTCAAATGGAAGTCAGATTAACATGCCACCACTCCTTCTAATAATGGAATCTGAATTTCTGTTGTGACAATTATAGTGTTACATATTTTCTTCAGGCCAGTAGCTCCTCGTAGGCCTTCTTATGATAACAGCCAGCTTTCCATGATTATTTACTCAGGCTATGAGCAAGCTATGTAGGGGACCTGGTCAGGGTAAGAGCATGTTTCTCTATTTGCAGTGTATAAAACAAGACTTTATTGTCCTTATATTTAGCTGTGTTACAGTAGATATTCTGTTCTTTATGGAATAGCATGTACACCGCTACCTCGATATAACGCCACCTGATATAACACGAATTCGGATATAACGCGGTAAAGCAGTGCTCCGTGGGGGCGGGGCTGCACACTCCGGTGGATCAAAGCAAGTTCAATATAACACAGTTTCACCTATAACGCGGTAAGATTTTTTGGCTCCCGAGGACAGCGTTATATTGAGGTAGAGGTGTACTGTATTTACCATCTTTGTTCCACTTTACTGTACTTACATTAGGAAGGCAAATATGCATATCAGGTTGCCACCACAGTTTTCTTATTTAAAGGTTTTTAAGAAAGGATCCATTGTTGTCTTTACAGTAGGAAAAATATGTCTTTAGAAGCTTCTACAAGGGAAAAGAAGGAACCCTTTTAAGAATATTTTCACCACACACCTCATTCATTCTGTCAGAGTTTCAAACGAATGAACTCAACAAGAATCACGTATCAAGTATCACTGAGAAACTGCTTATTAATTAATACTTATTTTACTCTGTGGATGGATGTAACTACTTTTGTCCTTCCAATCCAGCTTCTGAAGTGAAAATGTAAAATACTCCACCTGAGGAGAAACTGTTTTGAATATAGCAACTTCTGCCATGTCCAAAATTAAATGAACATGAAACCTACTTTTGCTATACTGAAGATTAGCTTTGCTCTCCTGGCCATTTTTAGAGTGATTTAAATATATAAACAAAAATATTGATTTGAACCATCAGCATGAAACTAATAACTTAGAAAGAGAAGAATTTTAAACCATTAGTTTATTTAAACTTTTTGTGAAACAAGAGATGGTAAAAGCAAGTTGTTTTAATAGCTAAGCATATGGACATGTATAGGAAATCAATGAAGAGAAATTGTGAAAATGAAGTAATTACTCAAGGTAGTAGATTAGATGAGTAAGGTTTTGTATTTTGAGAGGAAACACTGAAACATTAACAGACTTCTCCAAATTAGTAAGAAGTATATTCTGTACCATGAGAACATCAATATTTGTCTACTTGTTTTATAGTGTTTTTTCAAATAATTGTTTAAGGCTCCCATATTGCACTTATGTACGTGCTTAATTTTATTGCTGTGAGTAGTCTCATTTACTTCATTGGGAATACTCATAGTAGTAAAGTAAAGTACATGTGTAAATTGTTGCAGGATCACTGCTAAATCTGCTAAACGTATTGGATTAATCTAAGTTTACTGCATGACAAGAGCACATCAATTATTGCACAAGAAAATTTCCAGATATACAGTCTGAATTTTGTATTTCTCAATTTTATTTTATCTGGATGCATAAAGTCTTCTCCAATAGCAACATAGACCAGAGGACTAGAGAGACAAAGACTAAGAATCACTCCAAAATTAATAGAAAGATGTTAGTCATCTAATGCTATTATCTATATTATCTATCTATAAATAAAGGAACTATTACAAGGAGAGGTGTGTTACAGTGCTCTGAGCATGGGACATCGGATCCCGAGTTCTAAACTCGTCTCACAAAAACTATTTATCTTGCCTTGGGCAAGTCACTTAACCTTTGTGTCCGTTTTCCCGTATGTAAAATGGAGATTACTCTTGTCTACCTTGCAGATTGTGAAGATTAAATAGCTAAGGTTTGTAAGCCACTTTGAACATGAAATGTGCTCTATGTAAGTACAAAACTGTACTATAGATGGTCAAGTAAATATGCACCCAGGAACATACATTTAAAGAGTAACTGTCCATGATACTCTCATTTTAAAAGTGTTAGGGCCTGATTCTGTCACTGGTTCCTAGGCTCCAATGTTTGACAACAGGAGTAACTTGTATCTGTTCTCTATCCATGAGACATGCAGAAATTTAATCTTGTCAAAACAGAAGTGAAGGTGTGACCAAATGCTGCAGGAAAGTACATAGTCTGACTGGAAATGGGGGAGGAGACTTCTTGCATTCAAATTCTGAAGTAGATGAGTGAAAAGAGCTCAAATTATTTACACATAGGGCCCTCTAGTATTCAATGAGAAAAAACTGCATAGTGAGTCAGTCTTCAGACTATTCCATGCCGCCAGAGGAACAAGACCTAAGTGCAAAGAAAGGACCTGTTTTTTAGTGGTGGTCTCAACAGACAAGCAACTTCACAAACTGGAAGCACTGTAATATATTGCCCAGGGAAGTTGTGGAATCTCCATCATTGGAGATTTTTAAGAGCAGGTTAGACAAACACCTGTCAGGGATGGTCTGATAATACTTAGTCCTGCCATGAGTACAGGGGACTGGACTTGATGACCTCACCCTTTCAGTCCTACAATTCTATGATTCTAAACTACAAAATATTCTTATGCTTAAAGCACCACATGGAGCTTGAGCAGAGGTTTGAATAGCACCTGTCTAATCTCAGTTCAGGTGGGATGAATGGGAGCAGAGGAGGAATGCTCTGATGAAACTTGATTCAGGGGGTCAGAGCACACACAAACCTTTCCCTAGTCTAACAAACCAATTCCTAAGGGGAAGTTCTCCCAAGGTTCCAGCATGGGAGTGAAAGGGGCAGAGACCTGGAGAGCTGGAGACAAAATGTCAAAATGAGAGGGGTGCGGTGAGGAATGATACTGCCAGCTGCACAGTAGGCGAGTTGCTGACCAAGCTCCAGCTTTCTGTGATGCAATCTGGAAGAAGAGTGAGGCAAAATGCATAGTCCTTGGGGGTGGCCTCCTGAGGTCCCTTACAACCCTAATCTTCTATGATTCTATGTGGCAGGCAGCAATGCTAGAAGGAGCTGAGTGTAGAAGAGGGAGCTGCTGTTGCCATCCATCTCAGGCTATTAGTTCTGCCACTTTTGTCAAGCCATGGAAAGGGCCATACTGTGAAATACAAATTTCTGAATCTTCATCTTTTGGATAAGATGGAAAACTAAAAACCTATGTAATCATTAAAGAATCTATGGCATGCTTCCTAAGAGTAAGGGAGCATTAATCCCCGTAAACTAATGTCAAAGTGTCATAAATTACATTCTGCCTGCCATATCTACATTTATCCTACAGTTTCCAATGGAAGAGTATTTCTTTACTCCCTGCCTAGAACAATTGGATAACATGGCAATGCACTGTTAAACAGTTGCAACATTTCCTTCCAGAGGTGGCTACATTTGAGTGGTAAATGAATTGATCCCTGTGTGTAGCTTAGGTTTATAAAGAATATGGGATCCCAAAGGTACTATATAAAGTAATATAAGATTGTGAATATCCTGTCTTCTGTGTTTGTCAGATTTTTCCTAAATACTACTTTGCATTTAATGGTTATCATTAAGCATGAATGTACAAAGCATGAAAGATACTGAAGAAATAAGATGGACATCGCATCATATCCTGCAAGTATTCAATCTGCAGAACACCCATTTGGATGTGTTAAAGAAGCATAGAACTGCAATCAAGGAACTCTCAAACTACTGAGCTCCAATGGGTTAATTTAATTTAAAATCCACAGTACCTTAGAGTAATATGAATCTTTAATAGTTTTCTATGTGCACGTTTCCCCTAATTTGTAAGTGGCAACATCCAAGGCTGGTTGTGAAACCGAAGCCTTTGGCCTACAGCCTCAAGTTACTGTCTTGCAACAGTTGGAACACTGTGTCTGTTGTTCACAGAGAAAGTTCTATTTGGGAATATGGTAAATTTTGGCAAGCTGAAGACTTCTTTTTTCACAATACCTACAATAATGTCATGAATATCCAGCATAATTTTGAACACAGTTAACCCCAAACACAGTTAAGTATAGAAGCAAATAACATGCAGTTAAGAATCTTCTATGCCTCTGAATGCATAAAGTAGGCAACACTGTCTACACAGAGTAAAGATGAGAGATAAGTTAATTATATAACATGATAGTTTTTGGTCATGCCTATACAAGCAAAGTGTGTTGTAACACTGCATGATAACCGGATCCCCTGATGTGGTAGATTTGGCTGTGGAGCTAGGCTCATACACATCTTGGTCCTCCATTCATTCTGGGTTTATTTAGTCTGCAGAAGAGAAGAGTGAGGGGAGATTTGATAGCAGCCTTCAACTACCTGAAGGGAGGTTCTAAAGACGATGGAGCTAGTCTGTTCTCAGTGGTGGCAGATGACAGAACAAGGAGAAATGGTCTCAAGTTGCAGTGGGGGAGGTCTAGGTTGGATATTAGGAAAAAACTATTTCACTAGGAGGGTGGTGAAGCACTGAAATGGGTTACCTGGGGGGGGGGGGGGGGGAGGGGGAATCCCCATCCTTAGAGGTTTTTAAGGCCCGGCATGACAAAGCCCTGGCTGGGATGATTTAGTTGGGGTTAGTTCTGCTTTGAGCAGGGGGTTGCACTACATGACCTCCTGAGGTCTCTTCCAACCCTAATCTTCTATGAGTTTATGAATGCTTAGATGGGCTGTGGCTGAAGAGAAAGTAAATGTGCTCCATAGCCATCTCCCTTTCCTGCTTGCACCACCACATGATAGAGAACTCAGACAACTCAGTGGTAACTCCCCTGGAGATTAATGGTGCCCTCTTGGTCCTGCTTTACCATTGCTCTGCTAACACTTCAGTCCAGTAAGAGCTCCTTTCTTTTAAAAACATTTTTTTCCTTTCTTGCTTGAAGCTCTTACTGGGTGACAAGTTTATCTTGAAAAGGAGTTTTCCCTTATTTAAAAAAAATAGCAGGACAAACAACTTCTCAGATCAAAGAGAGCAGGTAAGAACAGTATCTGCTGGAAATAAGCCTAAATTTTTGGATCAAACATAGGTGTTAGAATGAAGAGGTTCCCTATTTAAAGAGGTTTGCTCCTTCTGACCATGACTAATAAAGCCCAATAACAATTTCCATGGGAGAATGCATTCAAACATGAACTGAAATCCTTTTAAAAATAAGTACATCTGTTTCAAATCTTCAACACTTGAGTATATGTAGATTTCAAAATTACAAATATATTTTATAACCAGAGAGTTGAAGACAAGCCCCTCCTTCATTTAGCTGTCAAGACATTTATCCCCGGTTCTATGTTTCCCTTGCAAGGGTTGCAAGGGTTGATAACATAATTAAATCTCGTGGCAGTGTGAGCCTTGAGCCTTCCTGCATGTAACAGGAACATTAGTAATATTTATTATTAATATTACCACAGTGCTTAGGTGCCCTTGTCATGGACCAGGACCCCATTGTGCTAGGTGCAGAATATAAAGACAGTCCCTGCCCCACAGACCTTACACTCTATATATAAGATGATAAACAACAGATTCTAGAAGTGTAGGGCTGGAAGGAGTCCAGCCCCCTGCACTGAGACAGCACCAAGTAAACCTAGACCATCCCTAACACAGGTTTGTCCAACCTGTTTTTAAAAGCCTCCAGTGCTGGGGATTCCACAGCCTCCTTTGGAAGCTTATTCCAGAGCTTAAATACCCATATAGTTAGAAAGTTTTTCCTAATATCTAACCTAAATCTCCCTTGCTGCAGATTAAGCCCATTACTTGTCCTACCTTAAGTAGATGTAGAGAAAAATGGATCATAGTCCTCTTTATAACATATTTGAAGACTTATCAGGTCTCCCCCTCCCCCAGTCTTCTTTTCTCAAGGCTAAACATGCCCAATTTAAAAAATAAACTTTTCCTCATAGGTCAGGTTTTCTAAACCTGAAATAGATGAATACAGACAAATGTAGTACAAGGAAACAATGAGACTACTGGTCAGTATGAGAGGCAGTGGTCTCAGCACCCCAGCAGATTAGCCGTTGTCAAGTTTTTTGTCATCAACTATTACAACTTGCATTCATTGATGCAAATTTTAATTATTTGGCATCTCAAATAGCTAAAGTAAAATGAAATAAAACCACATCAATGTACCTTGTCATCTAGCTGGTGACAATGTTTATCTACCTTGTGGGATGATGAATTAATACTGTAGAGTTCTTTGAGATCCTTGGATCAAAGGAATTATGTGCATAAAATAGTGTTAATCCTATTCTGTTACATAGTTTGCCTCGCATGTCTAAATACTGTAAAGAAATCTTTCAGCATGATTATTGTGATCTTGAGTGATGCAGATCAGAGGCTCCTTTATCTCCAATTCCTCTTTAGCAAGACATTTAGTTCCCAGGAGATTAGAGCCGAAGAGCAGAGCAGCATGTTAGTGGAGCCAACTAACTGGGTTTGATTATGATGGTAATAAAAAGTTATAGCATTGGTACATTTTGATATTTATTTTGGCCTTTTAGTTGTGTGCATATTTTCGTATATAATCTATTTTTCTGAGATTTTAAAACACATACTCATGTTTTTCTGAAGGGACTATTGCAAATAGAGTTATTCTAAATATTCTTTTGAACATCTATATATAGCCCTATACTCTCTAGAATTCATCTATTTTCATCATTGTGCCTCATCCTCTGAAGGAAAGCAGCAGTAGCATCTCAGCCTCAGAAGACCAGCAAGAGACTAGTTCTCATGTCATTCTTTACCCCAGCACTCCCATCCCTCATTGCGTCTTCAGCCACTGGTACTGATATTACTGAACTCTATGGGTATGTCTACACTGCAGTTAAAAACCCATCTGACTCCTGCTCGCAGGGCTCAGGCTGCAGGGCTGTTTAATTGCAGTGTAGATGTTCAGACTCGGGCTGTAGCCCAGGCTGTAGGACCGTGTGACGTGGGAGGGTCCCAGAGCTCAGGGTGCAGCCCAAGCCCGAACATCTACACCGCAATTAAACAACCCAAGCTCCATAAGCCTGAGTCAGCTGGCATAGGCCAACAGCAGGTGTCTAATTGCAGTGTAGACATATGCCAAGGGTACGTCTACACAGACAGTGGCAGCAAGTCTCAGAGCCCAAGTCAATGGACTTGGGTTTGCAGGGCTTGGGCTACCACACTAAAAAGGTGGAGGAGGAAGGTGGGCTTCAGAGTCTGAGCTGCAGCATCTCTACATAGCTATTTTTCGTGCAGTAGTCTGAGCCATGTGAATTTGAGTCTGTCAACCCAGGCTTGGAGTCTCACTGCCACAGATTGCCACTCACTGTACAGATGTACTGTAAGAGACATGAGGAAAAGGCATGGGGAAGAAGTGTAACTAATAGCATGACCTTTCTCCAGTGAAGATGATGGAACACCACAGTATGATGGACAAATATGGACAGAGAAGCATTGCTCTTATGAAATTGAGGAGAAGACACCAACCTACAGAAAGGGCAGTGAGGAATATGAAAAATGAAAGGGGGAGAAAAAAGAAGAAGGACCAACCTCCCTCCCCAAAACAACCACCAAAAAACAACGACTGTTCCTCTTTTTCTCTGGCAGCTGTTCTTTCCTCTTGCTGCTGCCATTGACAAGAGCAGGGCCACGTAGGACAAACAACAAACAACATCAGCTGCAACAGGGCAACAAGGCAGGGAAGGCACAAACACTGAAGCATTAGTAAACACAAAAATTAGGCCAAATCTCAGTGGTGTGCCACAGCATAGTTATGGGCTGAGAAACAGTAGGACGATGTGGCAGAGTTGGAGATTTATTTGTTTTATGCCACAAAAACTGTCTGAGCAGTCTGCAGAAGTTGTTCTTAGTCAGACTAGAAGGAGATATGACCTGACAGCCATATCTGTGTGTGATCACCTCCTTAAAAGTTACCTATGTTTATAGCCCAAATAGCTTTACCCAGAGTAGCCAAAGAAACAGCTGGTACATCCTGCTTCTAATACTCCATTCACAATGACCACTGCCATCACATATTCTGAATCTGCATCCCTGGATGAGGAATGGAGTGGTGGTGGCATGCTGCCTAACAATTTCTCCCTCTTTTTTCTTCTCTGTGTCATCCTACTCTACCCCTGTTAGTAGTTCTGCCCTTATGCTTTCATTCATAAGAGCTAGCAGTTGCAGTAGCACTATTTCTCTTCTGCCAGGGCCCTCACAGCTGTCAGAAAGAATAAGCAAACCCAGCAGCAACATTAGTGCCTAGTCCATCATGCAATCCTTCCATGCCAAGACTGTGTCAGTTTCCTCTTGCACCACTGCACAAACAAATGAACTAGCTACTGGGGGAGATGGTGGTGCTGAATATGTAGCCTTTTTAAATAGTCAAAGACACTTGTTTCTGGCAATTGATGGGTCTTTTGCACCCTAGCTGTGAGAACCCCTTTACATCCACCTTTGCTAGAACAATGCTGCTTGGCTCCCAAGGATGTTACTGCAATGATATTTAGTCCAACATGAATTCAGCGCATGCCTCTCTTTGTCAGCCCATTGGCATGGTTACCCTTAAAGTGCTGCTCAAACACAGTGTTTCCAAGTATCACCTGAATTGTAGGTCCTCCAAATCTGAATATCGTCTAGATACAAATATTGTACCCTATCCTTAACTAATACAGCTTTGACAATATTGTAATCTAATAGTTTTCTCTTCTCAGTACATGTGCATAATTCCATGTAGAAATAGCCTATAGTGTGTCCAGGAATCTCAGGACAAGCTCTTTCCAAAATAATATTTCTAGTACAGAAAGTCCTATACTGAGGAATTCTGGGAAACATAACTTCAGTTTTGTAGGTTTTTAAAACAAACCACCACTTACCTTTAAACTGGAGGAGTTCCCATCTAGCTCCAAATTATAGTGGCGTGACAGCACCACTATAGTTAAGGTTGCATCACAACTTCTATTTAAAGATCAACCTTTTTAAGTCCTCTAAAATTGACATACTTAGTTGGATTCCTTTAAAATTTGGTGGACATCAAGAGGGTGTAGACTAGGGTTAGTGACTCAAAGCTGGGGAAATTTGAGCTAGGAGTCGTGGAGATTTAAGACCCCTCCCCCCACAGCCATTTTTCAAAAAGTTTCTAGGTAGTTTTTTGTTTTTTTTTGCCAGAGCTAGAGGTCAAACTATTGATGTGATGTGGGTCAAAATCGTCTCAATCTGTTGAGTGTACTCAATGTAGTGCATGGTACCCACAACATTTTGTGGGATTGAGAAACCTAATTGGGAATTGCATTGTAAAGCATATATTCTTTGCAGTGTGTATGCACCAATATAGAAAACTGGCTAGAGGGCTTCCAGTCCCATGTTTTCATATGCTTTAAACCTTAACTTTTGTAAGTGCTCTAAAATCCAAATGGTTACTAAGATTGCTTTGAAATTTGGGGTGCCTTATGGGGGGGGGGAACATTAGTAATCAAAATTTGGGGTTCCTGAGTAATAAGCCTTCCTAAAAATTTCTTCTGCTGCCTTGTAGTAATGACTGGATAAATCACAGTCCTCATTAAGACTGATGGCTGTGAATTATCCTTCAATGAACGTAACTAAGGATAGGCCCCCACCTGAGACAAAAGGAGTTTTGCACTGAGTGTCTGGAGATGGCTACAATTTGTGAGTTATGGGTGGCAATTTTATTTTGAGGGGAATATAATCAACGTCTTGGGGGGGGGGTATTAGACATGTGCACGATTCCTGAAAGGGGAGGTGTTTCAGGGGTCAGAGGAGAGGAGGAATTGGTGAAGAGGGGTTTGAGGCTGCAGTGAGGGGAGAAGGGCTATGAGGAGGGGGATAAATGGGGAGGAAAGAAAGGTTGGGGGCTCACATGAGGGAGGCATGGGGGTAAGTGCGAGTGGAGAGGTGGGACACTGGGAAGGAGGATGTGAGGATGGATAGCAGGGAGACTGGGGGAGAATAGAGGCAGGAGCACCTGTCAGCCCCACATTCTTGCCTCTTATGTGTGCCCAGATCTGGGGAGCTCTTACCCCTCTAGGAGGGTCTGAGCTCTTCTCCCCCCTTATATGAGTTGGAATATGAGGGATTTGCCCTTTGAGGGTGTCTGAGCCAGTGTGCCATGATCTGGTGGTCCTGTGCCCATGACCATCTACAGGGGTTGGACCCCTTTCCCTACTCTCCCTTAGTAGATGCACAGTTAAGGTTAAGGTTGCCCATGCAACCTTATCTCTGTCCTCTTTCAGCAATGCCTCAGTATGCCGTTAACACACATACACAGAACACAAGGACTAAAAGGAGTGGAGGACGGGAAAAGGTTGTCCATGCCACCTTCCCTCTACCCTCTTCAAGCAATGCCTCAGTATCTACAGAGTACACTGGCCCTTGGCACTGTCAGATTCAGGAGGTTCCAGCTCCTAGCATACACTTAGCCAGCTCCCCGGAAATAATACCACACGTGTACAATTTAACAACCACTTCACAGCCTTTTACGCATACCCTTACGCATGCTCACAGGATACCATCTCAACCAAACCATTTGCATTAACCATTATTAAAGCATTAGAATCTTCTTACATTCCACCTTTCTGCTGATAATATCCTTTGTAATGAAAAGCCCTAAGTCCTGCTACTGACATAACTTACATAATTCTGCGTAGAAATGATGCATACTGCATCCTGAAGGGATGCAAAACATAGATCTCCTATGTCATAGTCACATGTCTGTCATACATCTCAAAGTAATCCACAGATCTTGCAAACACACCTCTACCAAGCGGAGATAACTACTGTCTCCACCATTCAGTACAGCTACAACTGACATTGATCACTTGCACTTTACCTGGAATTCATGCAGCTGATAAATGTTTTGACTGCTCTCATATCCTAGCTCACTACTGACAATGAGTACCCTTTGTAATAAAAGGTATACCATGATCCTAAGGCTGGAAATTGAAGCTAGACAAATTCAGACTGGAAATAAGGTGGACATTTTTAACAATGAGGGTGATTAACCATTGGAACAATTTACCAAGGGTCACAGTTGATTTTCCATCATTGGTAATTTTTAAATCAAGTTCGAATGTTTTTCTAAAAGATCTGCTCTAGGAATTATTTTGGGAAAGTTCAATGGTCTGTATTATACAGGAGATCAGACTAGATGATCCCAATGGTCTCTTCTGGCCTTAGAGTCTATAAAACTATGAAAACCCCTGTGCCCTGTTAATTATATAATGTACCCCAGTGGTTCTCAACCAGGGGTATGTGTACCCCTGGGGGTACGCAGAGGTCTTCCAGCGGGTACATCAACTCATCTAGATATTTGCCTAGTTTTACAATAGGCTACATAAATAGCAATAGCAAAGTCAGTACAAACTAAAACTTCATACAGACAATGACTTGTTTATATTGCTCTATATACTATGCACTGAAATGTAAGTACAATATTTATATTCCAATTGATTTATTTTATAATTATATGGTAAAAATGAGAACGTAAGCAATTTGTCAGTAATAGTGTGCTGTGACACTTTTGTATTTTTATATCTGATTATGTAAGCAAGTAGTTTTTAAGTGAGGAGAAACTTGGGGGTATGCAAGACAAATCAGACTCCTGAAAGGGGTACAGTAATCTGGAAAGGTTGAGAGCCACTGATGTAGCCAATTCATCACTGAAATAATGCATACTGGATCCTGAAGGTACACAAGCAGATTTTCCCTTTGTTCTCACACATCGGAGGATGAAAAACATAGATCTCATATCATAATCACAGCTCTCGAAGTAATCCAAACGTGTCCGCATATCAAAAAGACACCTTTATCAAGCAGGTCCAGCTACTGCCTCCGCTATTTAGGGTAGGTACACCAAACACATTTACTGTACCTGAAGTGTGTCTAAAGAGTTCCTACTGACGACTGCCAACTCCAGTGGAACAGAGGGAATGTGGTATGAGCACTTTTTTTTTCTTTCCCTCCTTTTTGTCCTTTTATACTGTTAGATGGAATCCTGTGAGTGGGAGTGAATGGGATGTAAAAGGAGGTGAAGAGCTTGTACATTTCAGCAACTGTGGGGTTGGCAGAATAAAGGTATGTGTCTTAACGGGGCATAGCTGAAAGAGGGCAGAATTAAGTTTGCATGAACCATGAATTTCCTCATTCACATAATTCCAAAGTAATCCAACATACACTCCCAAGCCTAAGCCAACTGCTTAGATATGAATGTTGTTCCTATGGTTCTTTCATGCCAGGACCAATATCTTGGTCCTAAACCTTTGCTCCATTTGCTAGAGGACTACTCCCACTTCCTTTATTTTCAGAGAGGAATTTAATGAGCCTCACCTGTCCTAATGAGTCATCAGTAATTATTCTACAGCTCCCTGCATGTTTCCAACATCTAACATGGTAGGTTTAAAGGGGAATCATGATATTGCTGCATTACTGTTCACTGTTCTTGGCATCTGCAAATATAGTTTTATATATAAGCAATATAAAAATAAAGTTTGTTTTTACACCATTTTGTTTCCAATTTGCTACACATCCTTATTATAGAACCTGAAAGGCTGGTAGGTAAAGGCTGTCTATAAAAGCTTAGCCAGCCTCACACACTCTCAAGTTGTTTCCTATGGAAGAGGCCTTCAGAAACACAGAACAACCTTGTTAAATGTTGCATACGTGGATTTTTTGCATTTATTTCATGCTTAACTAGCCTACATAGTTTGCCTTAACACTCTCTAGCCTCCTTGTTATTTATGTGTTTTGTGCCAAAACTTGTTGGACTCTTGAAAATGACTTTGAAGTCTTCTATCTGAGTCTCACTGACCCCCATCTATGTAATACACTCACAGTGCAAATCATTTCCTGCAATTTACATAATTGCTTTTTAAAAACTTATAATACAAAACCCACTTTTAACAAGATCTAAGGTGCATATTATTAATAATGTGAATCTGATCATTTATCTTAATACCACTTTCTCTTGAACTCTGGTAACAACTGAATTCTTGTGATCTGTTATTGTTAATTTCTTGATGACTAAGAGGCAAGATTTTGGTGTGAACTTTTGCAAACAGTATTAATACTAAACTCAGCCATGTACCTTGCTCTCTTCTTGTGTACTTTCTAACATCTTAAGCATACAGCTTTAAGAACTCTCCAGGTTATGTCAGGAATTACAATAACCACAGTTTGTTTTAATTTTTAACTGACAGGATATAATTTCTATTTGCATGTTTATACACAGGGCACAATGACTTAGCTTTTGAGATCAAAACCATTTATATGCTCTATTTAATTGGAACAAAGATTCATTCTTAGATAATAGCATACCTGTTCAATCCACTACGTGAACTGATGGAGGAACTTTTTACTAACTTTTCCTTGTGCCCTGTGGATCGTATCTGTTCTTACTCAAACATTGATGTTTCAGATACAAAGAAATACCAGATATCAAGTTAAAATGTGAGATGAGGAAACTAGATAAGGAAAATTGCTTATTTTTTCCCATCTCTTTTTCTACCCCCTGAAACTCAAACATTCCTCTGTCTGGGTGCCCAAATTCCCATATGTATGACAAGTCCCTGTGCCATCCCGTAACTAGCTAACTCAGTATATTTTCCTTCCCCCACTTTGACAGAGAACTGTGATTTGTTGTCTGGTGCTAGTTAGAGTGTTCGCATGTAAGTGCTACTATATCATTCATCAGTGAAGTATCATGAAAGCAGAGATCTCAGTGTCAATGTAAAATACAGGTAAACTTTAAAGTGCCCAAATCTCAAAGTCTAGGTACTTCCACTCTACATTACCCAGAAAGGCCTGCTACTTCAGCTGATTCCTTTATTCTCTTATCTCATTGTTTTAGTTTTAATATTTCCTTTTCCTGTATCTTCAGTCAAAATGTAGCTCTCTCTTCTGCCTGTCTGATCACATCCTTGCTCCTTTCCACAATCTCAAGAATACTTCAAATTCTTGGCTCTCAGCTTTCTTCCTGGGAATTTTCAGTCTTTCAGAGATCATCAGATCTTAATACATACGTCCCTACTGCTCCAAACACATCCACTAAAAGCTAATGATTTTCTCTCAGGTTTGCAAAGTGTTCTTACTTTGGATATATACAGTACTGTAACCTGAAGAGAATCTAGTTAGCAATAGACACCACAGTTTTTCGCCTCCCTTAACCTAAATTATTAGATGTTTGAAAGAAGCTCTGAAGCATGATAAAAGCATCATCTTAGGGTATGTCTACACTACGAAATTAGGTCGAATTTATAGAAGTCGGTTTTATACAGTCCCCACACAAAATGCTCTAAGTGCATTAAGTCGGCGGTACCAAGGCTAGCGTCGACTTCCGGAGCGTTGCACTGTGGGTAGCTATCCCACAGTTCCCGCAGTGTCTGCCGCCCATTGGAATTCTGGGTTGAGATCCCAATGCCTGATGGGGCAAAAACAGTGTCGCGGGTGATTCTGGGTACATGTTGTCAGGCCCCCACTCCCTCCCTCCCTCCCTCCCTCCGTGAAAGCAACAGCAGACAATCGTTTCGCGCCTTTTTTCTGCCCAGACGCCATAGCACTGGGATCATGGAGCCCACTCAGATCACCGCAGCAATTATGAGCACTATGACCACCACATGCATTATCCTGGAGTATATGCAGAGCCGGAACCTGGCAAAGGAAAACCAGGCGAGGAGGCGACAGCAGCGCGGTGACGAGAGTGATGAGGAAATAGACATGGACATAGACTCCTTACAAAGTACGTGCCCCAGCAATGTGCAAATCATGGTGGTAATGGGGCAGGTTCATGCCGTGGAACGCCGATTCTGGGCCCGGGAAACAAGCACAGACTGGTGGGACCGCATAGTGTTGCAGGTGTGGGACGATTCCCAGTGGCTGCGAAACTTTCGCATGCGTAAGGGCACTTTCATGGAACTTTGTGACTTGCTTTCCCCTGCCCTGAAGCGCCAGAATACCAAGATGAGAGCAGCCCTCACAGTTGAGAAGCGAGTGGCCATAGCCCTGTGGAAGCTTGCAACGCCAGACAGCTACCGGTCAGTCGGACATCAATTTGGAGTGGGCAAATCTACTGTGGGGGCTGCTGTGATTCAAGTAGCCCACGCAATCAAAGACCTGCTGATATCAAGGGTAGTGACTCTGGGAAATGTGCAGGTCATAGTGGATGGCTTTGCTGCAATGGGATTCCCTAACTGTGGTGGGGCGATAGATGGAACCCATATCCCTATCTTGGCACCGGAGCACCAAGCCAGCGAGTACATAAACCGAAAGGGGTACTTTTCAATGCTGCTGCAAGCACTGGTGGATCACAAGGGACGTTTCACCAACATCAACGTGGGATGGCCAGGAAAGGTACATGACGCTCGCGTCTTCAGGAACTCTGGTCTGTTTCAAAAGCTGCAGGAAGGGACTTTCTTCCCAGACCAGAAAATAACCGTTGGGGATGTTGAAATGCCTATAGTTATCCTTGGGGACCCAGCCTACCCCTTAATGCCATGGCTCATGAAGCCATACACAGGCAGCCTGGACAGTAGTCAGGACCTGTTCAACTACAGGCTGAGCAAGTGCAGAATGGTGGTAGAATGTGCATTTGGACGTTTAAAAGCGCGCTGGCGCAGTTTACTGACTCGGTTAGACCTCAGCGAAAACAATATTCCCATTGTTATTACTGCTTGTTGTGCGCTCCACAATATCTGTGAGAGTAAGGGGGAGACGTTTATGGCGGGGTGGGAGGCTGAGGCAAATCGCCTGGCCGCTAATTACGCGCAGCCAGACACCAGGGCGATTAGAAGAGTACAGCAGGGTGCGGTGCGCATCAGAGAAGCTTTGAAAACCAGTTTCATGACTGGCCAGGCTACGGTGTGAAAGTTCTGTTTGTTTCTCCTTGATGAACCTCCCCCCCGCCCCCGCCCGGTTCACTCTACTTCACTGTAAGCTAGACACCCTCCCCTCCCCCCTTCGATCACCGCTTGCAGAGGCAATAAAGTCATTGTTACTTCAAATTCATGCATTCTTTATTAATTCACACAAATAGGAGGATAACTGCCAAGGTAGCCCAGGAGGGATGGGGGAGGAGGGAAGCGCTGGGTGGGGTGGGGGAGGAGGGAAGGACAAGGACACCGTGCACTATAAAACTTTAAAACTTTAAAAATTAGAAACTTCAAAACTTATTGAAGGCCAGCCTTCTGCTGCTTGAGCAATCCTCTGGGGTGGAGTGGCTGGGTGGCCGGAGGCCCCCCCACCGCGTTCTTGGGCGTCTGGGTGAGGACGCCATGGAACTTGGGGAGGAGGGCTGTTGGTTACACAGGGGCTGTAGTGGCGGTCTGTGCTCCTGCTGCCTTTCTTGCAGCTCAACCATACGCTGGAGCATCTCACTTTGATGCTCCAGCAGTCGGAGCATGGACTCCTGCCTTCTGTTCTCAATCTGACGCCACCTCTCAGATTCAGCCCGCGATTCAGCACGCAACCTCTCCGATTCAGCACGCGATTCAGCCCGCCACCTCTCCTCGCGTTCAAACTGTGCTTTTCTGCAGTCAGACATTGTCTGCCTCCAAGCATTCTGCTGAACCCTGTCAGCGTGGGAGGCCGTCTGGAGCTCCGAGAACATTTCATCCCGAGTTCTCTTCTTCCTCCTTCTAATCTTCACTAGCCTCTGCGAAGGAGAAACATTTGCAGCTGGTGGGGGAAAAGGGAGATAGGTAGTTAAAAAGACACATTTTAGAGAACAATAGGATCACTCTTTCCCGTTAAACCTTGCTGTTCACATTACATAGCACAAATGCTTTCGTTACAAGGTCGTATTTTGCCTCTATTTATATTGAGGGTCTGCCGATTTGGTGTGAGAGATCACTCACGCAGGGCCAGGCAACAGAATTCGGCTTGCAGGCAGCCATGGTAAGCCACAGTCTTTTGGCTTCTTTAACCTTAATAACATGTGGGAATGGTTTCAAACAGCAGCACCCTCATTTTCCATACCAAGCAGCCGTTGGGTTGGCCATTTAAAATGGTATGGCAATTTAAAAGGAGGGAGGGATGCGGTTGCCGGGTTAACGTGCAGCACAAACCCAACTAACCCCCCCCCCCCCCCCCACACACACCCAATTCCCTGGGATGATCACTTCACCCCTCCCCCCACCGCGTGGCTAACAGTGGGGAACATTTCTGTTCAGCCGAGCAGGAACGGGCACTCTGAATGTCCCCTTAATAAAAGCACCCTATTTCAACCAGGTGACCATGAATGATATCACTCTCCTGAGGATAACACAGAGAGATAAGGAATGGATGTTGTCTGAATGCCAGCAAACACCGGGACCATACGCTGCCATGCTTTGCTATGCAATGATTCCAGACTACGTGCTACTGGCCTGGCGTGGTAAAGTGTCCTACCATGGCGGACGGAATAAGGCAGCCCTCCCCAGAAACCTTTTGCAAAGGCTTTGGGAGTACATCCAGGAGAGCTTTCTGGAGATGTCCCTGGAGGATTTCCGCTCCATCCCCATACACGTTAACAGACTTTTCCAGTAGCTGTCCTGGCCGTGAATGCCAGGGCAAATTAATCATTAAACACGCTTGCTTTTAAACCATGTGTAATATTTACAAAGGTACACTCACCAGAGGTCCCTTCTCCGGGGTCTGCGAGCACGCTTTGGGATTCGGTGGGTTCGGGGTTTACTGGCTCCAGGTCCAGGGTGATAAACAGATCCTGGCTGTTGGGGAAAACGGTTTCTCTGCCTCCTTGCTGTGAGCCATCTCCCGTCTGTTCATCATCATCGTCTTCCTCGTCCCCAGAACCCGCTTCTGTGTTGCGTGAGTCTCCATTGACGGAGTCATAGCACAGGGTTGGGATAGTGGTGGCTGCACCCCCTAGCATGGCATGCAGCTCGGCGTAGAAGCGGCATGTCTGCGGCTGTGCCCCGGACCTTCCGTTTGCCTCTCTGGTTTTCTGGTAGGCTTGCCTTAGCTCCTTAATTTTCACGCGGCACTGCTGTGCATCCCTGTTATGGCCTCTGTCCTTCATGCCCTTTGAGACTTTTTCAAATGTTTTTGCATTTCTTTTACTGCTACGGAGTTCCGCTAGCACGGATTCGTCTCCCCATATGGCGAGCAGATCCCGTACCTCCCGTTCGGTCCATGCTGGAGCTCTTCTGCGATCCTGGGACTCCATCGTGGTTACCTGTGCTGATGAGCTCTGCGTGGTCACCTGTGCTCTCCACGCTGGGCAAACAGGAAATGAAATTCAAACGTTCGCGGGGCTTTTCCTGTCTACCTGGCCAGTGCATCCGAGTTCAGATTGCTGTCCAGAGCGGTCACAATGGTGCACTGTGGGATAGTTCCCGGAGGCCAATACTGTCGAATTGCGGCCACACTAACCCAAATTCGAAATGGCAAAACCGATTTCAGCGCTAATCCCCTCGTCGGAGGTGGTTTTAAGAAACCGATTTAAAGAGCCCTTAAGTCGGAAATAAGGGCTTCGTCGTGTGGACGGGTCCAGGCTTAAATCGAGGTAACGCTGCTAAATTCGACCTAAAATCGTAGTGTAGACCAGGCCTTAGAAAGTGACCAAGAGAGAATGTGGTCTAGTGACATGCTCACAGGCCTGCGGGTCAGGAACTCCTGATTTGTAATCCCAGCATTACCTTTTACTTCAGTGGCCTGAGGCAGGTCATTATAACCTCTGCCTCAGATTCCCCATCACTAAAATGAACAGTATTTACCTACCTACCTCACATGGGTAAAGGTATTAATCAGTTAATGATTGTACCTTGAACACTTAAAGATCTATGTAAATAGTTATTTTAGGTTAAACAATTAAGACAGATAAAAATTTACCAATTAAGATATATTAGTAAGGTGTGTGGGGTCAACCCTTTTGCATTTTTTAAAAAAAGGTACTGAAAGAAGAAAAGCTAAATTCCAATGCCTTGTGATGATGTTACGAAGGCAGAAGCTGTAACTATGAAAACAGAAGTCATTCTTTCTCCAAAACATGAGATGAAATGTTACTATTTGCAAGGATCGCATTTAACCTTTGAATAGCCTAATTGGCCTTGTGAGTTAATTTGTTTAAAACCACAAGAATGAGCTAAAGTAGGTGTCATATACACGATAGGTGACTAAATGAGCCAGTTTCTAGGTCTACATGTGCTGCATGATCAGAGTGGTGGATAAGAAGGCATTCCAACAATCTTATTTTAGTAATTGTACCATACCAAACATAACAAAAGCAGTCCTGAGGCTGAAGCGTATGCCTCTTTCAAAGTGGGTTCATCGTGCATATTCAGAAGGTCATAGGTCTGAATTCCACTGATGTCTTACATTCTAGTCTTGTTGCAAAGGATGGGAAAGTGTGAATGAAAATGTTGCTTGTAGGGTGAAGCTTATGGTACGATTTAGTGAGTATTTTGGCACTAATTGTTTCAGAGTGGAATGTGAGATGCACTGAAACTACAAAAAAGAAATAGTTTCCCTATTCCTAAGGTACAAATCTTGCCCAGTTCTCTGCAGCCATGGAGGGCCTTGTTTGATCTATATTGGGGTTCTGTATAATGCCTATCACAGCTGAATTGGTGCAGTTCTATTGCTTAGGCACAGGATGCTGTTATTGCCTTTTCCGAGTAAGTTTCATGCGGGCTGAGGGAGCAATGTTTTCCACCAGCCCATCCAGAGACCACTCTGGACCCTTTGCAGAACCCCCTCTGCAGGATCTAGTGGACCCTGCTTCTGTACGAAGAGTAGGGGATCTACACCCAGAGTTTCCTCTAAGTACATGGAAGATGTTCTGGCCAAATGTAATTAATATAAGTAGCAAGATGCCACACATGTATCTAAGACTGTTGAAAATATGATATACTGTATTAAGAAATACTAATATGATCATGTAATTAAAGACTATTGTAATCCATACACACAAGGGGCAGAACTAAGGTTGCACATACAATCCTATCATTGGCATTTCTTTACTTTCCAGAATTTAATTGCGCAATATTAACATTCCCCAAGTTTAATTTTTCTAACAGCCTTTCATGTCTGTTGAAAAAAATGGCAAATATATATCACACTTTCCTAATAAGATGATGAATAAAATGCATTTGTTAACTAATATACTCGAAGTATACACATCAGGCAGTTTCAGTCTGGGTTTTTCTGCTATACTGATTCCCAGAAAATGTGATTCATCTTGCTCATGTGGGGACCGGAACAAGGGAGATTAATGGACAGGACAAGTGCAATTAAAGTAAAAAACATGATTATACTTTGCTCATTCTACCAGAGAATCTCAAAAATCTGTACATGCATTGATGCATAAAGGATTTGATCCTGCACAACTGAAGTAAATCGGAGCTTTGCAGTTGACTTCAGTGGGAGCAGGATCAAGCTCTAAGCTTCACAGTATCTTAGTGAAGTAGGTAAGTTATTACCTTCATTTGCAAATGGATAAACTGTACTTATGGACAAGTCCTACAGAATGAAATTGTGATGAAACCAGGAGGTTCATAGACGTTATCCTGCAAACCTGTAGATTGTAATACAGAATGCAATCCTTTCTCTAAGTTTTTTGAATCACCCCATAGAATTGTATAGCAGGGATATACTTTTCTATTAATTTTATAGGACTTTTGTAAAAAGGTGAAGCAAAGAAGCTAAGTGACTTGCCCAAGATCATGGAGAAAATCTTCAGCAGAACCTGGAAATGAAGTCAGATTATCCAACTCCTTATCCTGTGTTCTAGTCACAAGTCCTTCCTTCCCCTCATCAATGATTGTTTTTGTGAAGGACAACAAGTGCCTTATTCAGCACTCTTTACTCAGGCTAAACTCCTATTGATTTCAGTTAGGGCTCCGGGTTGGGCCTGTGCTGCTCCTATTGACTTCAAACATCATATACCCTCACAATGGGAGTCTTACACACTCACCCCAAGCAAAATTCACCCAGCTCTCCTGGCTGCAAATACATACACTTTTTTCACACTGTATACAAAGGCATTTGAATTAAGAATGGCTAAACAGTAGCTTAGCTCATTCCATTCTAGTTAACCTACTCCTTGCATTTGATGCAGATAGAAAAAATAGAAGTATTTTTTAAACATCTGATCAGTTGTTCATGTAAGTTAGAGAAGGGCAGTCCTGACAGGAAAGGTCACGGTGAAGCATACAGCTCTCTTTTTGTGAGCAATCAAGCTCGGGACAGGCACTATGACTAGGATTTCAGTCTCAGTATATAGGGATAGATTCAACCTAGGTTTAAATGGGCTCCTGCTGGTGTAAACCTTAACAAAGGTGCCCAGGGGACAAAAATCTGCCATAGCCTCCTCTTTTCTGGGAGAGGGATATACAGGGAGTGTACAAGTGCTGGCCAGTGATATGTTCTAATCCAGAGGTTCTCAAACTGGTCCGTGGACCATCAGTGGTCCGTGAACTCCATTCAGGTGGTCCGCAGATAGTTCCCTGGGCGACCACACACAAGAGAATGAAGGGCCGCCCACCTAATTAGTGGAGTCACGCAGGCGTGGCTCCACTAATTAGGTGCCTAGACCCTGGAGAAGACACACATGTAAGGTGAGGTGGTGGCCTTGGGGGGAATAGAGGGTAGGTGGGAGGGGGCAGTGGGGTGAGAACAGGGGGTTAGGGGGGAATTTGGGACGTGTAGGGCTGCGGCGGCCAGAGAAAGAGACGACTTTCCCCAGCTTAGAATCATAGAAGATTAGGGTTGGAAGGGACCTCAGGAGGTCATCTAGTCCAACCCCCTGCTCAAAGCAGGACCTAATCCCAACTAAATCATCCCAGCCAGGGCTTTGTCAAGCCTGACCTTAAAAACCTCTAAGGAAGGAGATTCCACCACCTCCCTAGGTAACCCATTCCAGTGCTTCACCACCCTCCTAGTGAAAAAGTTTTTCCTAATATCCAACCTAAACCTCCCCCACTGCAACTTGAGACCATTACTCCTTGTTCTGTCATCTGGTACCACTGAGAACAGTCTAGATCCATCCTCTTTGGAACCCCCTTTCAGGTAGTTGAAAGCAGCTATCAAATCCCCCCTCATTCTTCTCTTCTGCAGACTAAACAATCCCAGTTCCCTCAGCCTCTCCTCATAACTCATGTGCTCCAGCCCCCTAATCATTTTTGTTGCCCTCCGCTGGACTCTTTCCAATTTTTCCACATCCTTCTTGTAGTGTGGGGCCCAAAACTGGACACAGTACTCCAGGTGAGGCCTCACCAATGTCGAATAGAGGGGAATGATCACGTCCCTCGATCTGCTGGCAATGCCCCTACTTATACAGCCCAAAATGCCGTTAGCCTTCTTGGCAAGAAGGGCACACTGTTGACTCATATCCAGCTTCTCGTCCACCGTAACCCCTAGGTCCTTTTCTGCAGAACTGCTGCCTAGCCACTCGGTCCCTAGTCTGTAGCAGTGCATGGGATTCTTCCGTCCTAAGTGCAGGACTCTGCACTTGTCCTTGTTGAACCTCATCAGGTTTCTTTTGGCCCAATCCTCTAATTTGTCTAGGTCCCTCTATATCCTATTCCTACCCTCCAGCGTATCTACCACTCCTCCCAGTTTAGTGTCATCTGCTTGGGGGCTGCCACGGCGGGGGAGACTCCGCCCCTTTCCCAGCCTCAGCTTGGGGGCTGCCGTGGTGGGGGAGACTTCCCCCCTTTCCAGCCCCAGCTCGGGGGCCGCCGCAGTGGGGGAGAGTGGGCACATCCATTGCATTAGAAAGGTAAGACTACTGATATTAAAATATGAGTTGTGTGCTTTTATTTGTAGAACAAAAAAATGTTTATTATTAAGGGTTTTTTTATATAGCGCTTTTATCCATAGCACTTTACAATAGTTAGCTAACAGTACAAACAACATTTGGAAAGCTAATTAAGTGGTCTGCTGAGACCTTCAGCAATTTTCAAGTGGTTCGCGGAAAAAAAAGTTTGAGAACCACTGTTCTAATCTGATTTAAATTGGTGTAACTTTTGTGTTTAGTAATAATACCTAGCACTTATTATCAGTAGATCTCAGAGCACTTAACAAAGGTCACTATCATTATTTTGTAGATGGAGAAACTGAGGCATATCAGGATGACATAACTTGCCCAAGGTCACACAGCAGGCCAGCAGCAAAACTGGAACTAGAACTCAGGTCTCCTGCATCCTACTACAGTACTCTATTCATTAGGCCACAGTTGCTGTTTTTTCACTGAAGTGAATTATACTTCGAGTATTATATCTCTGCTAAGTAGTTTTGCAATGATATACCAAGTAAATCATAGTAATCACAACTGACTGTTAAAACAAAGCCCTGCAAAATAATATTTCTCACATTATAATAGCTCCTGCTAGGACCTTTATCACGTAAAAGTCACTGCCAAAGCAAAAGGGTATTGGAAGCAACTGTAAAGTTTCTTGATCATTGCACTAAAAAGCATTAATTTTTAAACTACAAAACATTCTCACACCAAAGATATGATCAGTTAACAAAAAAAGTAATATGACTATTAAACTATTATTGCAGTGTACAAATTATGCCAAACTCCTAATCAGCCAAGTGGGATTATCGAACAAAAGTACATGCAAGAAATCAAAGGCATTTTACAATGAAATGCCTTTTTTACTGAAGCACCACGTTCTCTTTTCCATCCTATCTTTCAGGGTGCAATACATTAACATGGCTTAGATTTTTGGTTAGTCCTATCACTGAACTGTCAGTCAAAATGGAACCAACATCTAGAAGGGCTAGATTCAGCTGTAATATGACATGAATTAACCAGTTTTTAAATAAAACAGGACAAACTAGAATGAAGAGAGGAGCTTCTGCTCCCAAACATTGCTATGTCCTTAGGCTTGATTTATTGTATTATTCTTCTTGTAAGAAAAAGAGGATTATGTATGCAAAGCAGCAAAGACATTTCAGTTAAACGATCAATTTCTTTCCTTTTCCTGGATTCTGCTTTTTTGTCTAGTATCTCTGGAGGCTATTAACTATGGGAAGAGTGATGTGTTAGAAAAGGTGCTGCAATCTTAATATATTATTAATGCCTTGCTAGACCTGAAATATGTACTGGTGTAAGAGAGAACTGACACTGTGAAAAGCACAGACATTCACATTGTATGCTATGTAGAGCATAGCTAATATGAAGGCAACACTTCTCAAAAGGTAACATATATATACTATGCATTACTGCTAATTAGAGCTGGTTGGAAAAACTTTGACAGAACCATTTTACATCAGAAAATGCAGTTCAGTTGAAACCGAAACACTTAGTGAAATCACGTCAATTGCACCAAAATGTAGCTTAAAAGAAAACCCGGGGGAAAAGTCCTGACAATGTTGAATGTCCTGACATTTTCTAAATGAAACATTTCAATATTTCATTTTGAAGTTACTTTTTATTACAATTTTTAAAAATTCTGTTTTAGAATTGTTATTTGTATTACTGTAGTGCATGGTGGTGACTTCATTGTGCTAGGTGCTGTACAAACAATGTAATATAAAACAGGTCAAAATAAAAATGAAACATTTCGATTTTGTCAAAACAAAATGTTTTGATCAATCCAAAGTTTTCCTGAATTTTCCTTTGTGGAGAATTTCACAATGTTTAGGTTTCATTCCAATTAGAAACGAAGCCAAATTTTGAAATCCTTTGTGAAACAGAATTTCTGTCCTCCTCACAGCCTAGTATCATGGTTTACAAGGTCCAGGAAAGTTCTTTATATAAGGAGTGAAATCTCGGCCCCACTGAAGTCAACAGGAAAACTCCCATTGCCTTCACTGAGCATATGTCCTAGCTAACTACCCGTGTGGGGTGGGTCAGAGCCTAGGTTCCACTGAGACTCAGGTCCAAGCCCTATCATTTTGCAGCAAGGAGACAGCTCAAGCTGTAGATCCAAGTCAGAAGGTCTGTGTAATGTAGACGTGTTAGTGTGGTTGAAAGACTCAGATCCAGCAATTGTAAACCCAGGTTGACAATGCAGTGTGGCTGCTCAGGCACAGGCTGGAAACAGAGTCCACGAGACTGGGTCCCACAGACCCAGGTTCACAATGCAGTGTAGACGTAACCAGTGGGGCCAGGATTTCACCCATGATTTTACTGGGTGTTTTACTGGGAAAGTCCTGGTTTTTCATAATGTTGTGCCAGTGTCCCAGGCCTCTTCTTCCAGGAGACCTGAAATGTATCAACATTTCATTTAATCAATCAAAAGCATAGGCGCAGTTTGACTTCTATATTTGGGGAGGCAGCTCCAGCCATTCAACAGGTCTGTGTGTGGGGGGAGGGAAAATTCTGCACCTGCCCAAAGCTTACAATTTGGCGGGGGGGGGCACTTGTCCCCCCCAAAACTAGCCCATGGTCAAAAGATTTATTTTTGTATATATAAACCTGCAAAATGTTTATTTATATTGCTCTGTTTTCCAGAAGCAAACAGTCCAGCATCTTGCTAGCTTTCTCGAGGACTACAGAGACATTCTCCAAAGTCCTGCAACTAGTTTTCTTCTCCTGATGGTATTTCATGTTGTTACATAAAATGAAGTGTTATTGTTTACATAGCAACAAAAATGTGCTAGATTCCTTTCAAGACAGAAGGACATGGGCCCTGCAGACTTTTTTTGCTATGTAAATAATAAATCATTATTACAGATCTGTCTTATCTTACGCTGGGGTTACGTTCCGCGGTTAGCGTGTAAAGCGAAAACCGCGTATAGTCGAAATCCCATTGACTTTAATGGCGGGCGGAATCGCCCGCACTACAGACACAGTACATAAATAGCTATTTTTCTCTTTTTTTGTTTGTTTGTGTTTTTGCCGACTGCGCAAAGCCGAAATCGCGCATGTTAAATGCGCGTAAGATGAGACAGACCTGTACTCCTTTTATGTAGGACCATCTAGTGCCATCAAGTGAAGGACAGAAGACTTGTGCTAGTTCAAGAACTTAAATGGACAGTGTACCAATGAAAACAGACATGCAACAAAAACAGTGAAGAGTGAAATTTATCAGGCAGTTCTTATTTTTGTTTGGAAGTTCTGAAAGACAAAATTTTCTTTTATCCTTTTTAAGTACTTCTTTGAAGTATAGACTTCTTGAAGGAAGTATGTTTTAAGGGAGAACATGGAGGAGATCAAGATATGCATGATTAAGAGCTACTCATGAATAAAGATTTGCAGGATCACAGGCCATGGATTTCTAAATGAACAAATTTAACATTTTATACAATATTAGTTGCTGAAATAGCAAAAGTTCTTTTGCCTGCTTGATTTTAAAATATCAGGCAAGGCATTTCCAGTAGAGATGGAGAAATATTCATGCCATTATACAAGGCACTGGTAAGACCTCATCTGGAATACTTTGTACAATTCTGGCCACCATGTTTTAGAAAGATGAATTTAAAACTAAAGCAGGTGCAGAGAACAGCTACTAGGATGATCAGGGGAATGAAGGGCCTGTCTTATGAGAGGACATGGAAGAGCTTGGCTTATTTAGTCTAGCAAAAACAAGGCTGATGGTAGGGGAAGACCTCAGCCACCCTGGGGCTCACTTCCAGTTTATGTCTTGTGTTCATAAAAGCTCATGCTTCAGGGTTTCAGTTGGCCACCTGCAGGGGTCAGGAAGGGATTTGTTTCTCCCCAGTATAATTTTTGTTTTAATCTCCTTCCTCTGAAGCATCAGAGATGGCCACAACTGGAAATGGGATGTAGTACAGGTAGGGCCAGGGCTCTGAGGGGAGACTGAGCATTCTCCCTTTCAGGTGCTTGGATAATTGGTTCTTGCTCACATGCTCAGGGTATAACTGATGACCATATGTGGGATCATGAAGGAATTTCCCCCCCAGATTAGATTGGCAGTGACCATGGGAGTTTTTCACGTACCTCTGCAGCATATGGGCATGGGTCACTTGGCAGGATTAGCTGGGTGTATCTCATGTAATCATTTCCCTGCCATTGTGGGGCTCTCGGGCACTGGTGCACCTCAGTCCCTCCTATTCTCTGCCTGTGGCATATAATAGTCTAGCCTCCTGTGGGCTGCAGTACTTCGATCTAATTTTGGTTCTTGGGTGGTGTTGGTGGCCTGTAGAATACAGCAGGTCACACTAGGTAGTCTGGTAGTCCCTTCTGGCCTTAAACTCTATGACTCTGTAACCTAACATTTTTTTGCTTTTGTGTATTTCTCCTTCCTTTAGCTTTTGATGCCCCAGAGCATATCTTTTCCCTCAGGCTAAACAAAGAATGTTGGTAGCATGAACCCCAGAGTACTGGTTCTTGTGCTTATCTGGGTATTCTCCTCTTGTAAGTTCCTGAGTCAGGAATGACATCAGACTGAATTTTACTACCCTGTCTCGTGATTTTTTCAAGAATTCCATTAGTTCTCGAGCAAAACTGGAGACAGTGGAATTACCCTGGACTTACATTGGTGGGACAGCAGAATTTGGCCCACTTATTTCAAATATACCTATTCACTTATTTTTTTTCTCCATACATCTATGCCCCTATCTTCAGTACGTATATAATATTCTATCTCAGAAAGGCTCGGTAGCAACCTTAGGCCCTAATCCCACAAGTGACTCCACACAGGCAGCCCCCTATTCCCAGACAGAGCTCCATTAAAGACAATGGGGCTCCACGTGGGCACAGGGATGGCCTGCATGGAGTCAGTAATTTACTCAGTTGTCAGTGTGGTCCAGAAGACATGGCATTGGACTGAAACTCTGAAAACCTGGGTTTTAGTTCCAGCTCTGCCACTTTCTTTGTGACGTTGGGTAAGTGTCTTCACATCTCTGCTTCTATTTCCTCATTCCTCTGCACCTCCTATTTAGATTGTAAACTCTTCAAGTCAGGGACTAACTATCTTGTACTATACATCTGTACAGTGCCTACCACAATGGGTCACTGATCTTGGATGTAGCCTCTACGCACAACCATCAAAATTAACCATAATAAATAGGAGAAAAGCCTTATACAGAAAATGTTTGGGAACTTTACTCGCATGTCATTTTCAATTACCTCTATTTAAACCAATTATATAATAAACATATGTAAAGTACTTCAATACTCATCCCAGTGGAAGGGTTTTCAAAAACAAATGTTTTTTCTTATCCGCCATCTGGACTACCAAAATAGCAGCTACATTGATAGGCATTTAGATTTGGTTTAAGATCTTATGGAGTTCAGGGCTGAATTTAAAGGAAAGAGAATTTAATTTTGCAAGGATTAGTACATCAAAGCTCTTGAAGAAGGCAATAAATATGCCTGTCACCATAGCACTGCAGATATTTGTTACTTTTCATGCTATAATAGTTGGTAAATGAAAAGAATAAACAATTTGGTTTAATGACAGTAACAATTACTGTAAACAAAGAGAATATTCTATTTGAATACATTACACAGAGAGAAACAACTATATAGGCAAGAGAGAAAAAGAAACTCCTAACTATGGAAGTAGCAGGATGATAGAACCACACAAAACCCACTAAGGATGAAGGAAGGACAAAGGCCAGACAAGTCCCTTTTATAATGGTGCCATTTCACTATCTTGTAGAGTTAATATCTAACTGGATTCTAGTAGCTTTTGTATGAAAGCAGAAGACTTCCGCCGCCCTACCTCCCAACCTATTCAGTAGTAAAAGAACAAATCTGCAAATAATATTTAAATGTGACTATATCAAGATGAAAATTGATGGTAATAATGCTTGTTGCAAGATGGACTAGTTTGTGTTTTGATTCAGTGTTATGAAACTAATATTGTGAAATGAACAAGTGAAAGAAACCTAACCCACAAAAAAGGGTTCATGTTACTGACTGAGGAAAGAAAATTGTCCAGACATTTAAAAAAAAACAACATGCTGGGATCTTTTAACTTATATCTGTAGTTATTACTAACTGCATACTGATTTAAAATCTAAATACTGTACAAAACTGCCAGCTGTGAAACTTGGAAACTAGCCGCTGATGAAGAGTGGGAAGATTAATTACAATATAAATACAATAGTTCACATGTACTGCATACACATATTGCTAGTAGATGTACATTTTGCAGACAAGGAACAAACATACAGGGCATTACTAATCTGCTTCCAATTACTTGAAATTCACTTACTTGTAGTCTAAATAACCCATCTGTATAATACAATGATAATCAACATTCTGAGCTTCTTGGAGACCTAAGGTCACATTCAGAGGTGAACTGTAAGGTGATATAAATTAGATTCCCTTAGACCAACTTATATCCACTGAAATGTGAATGAATGCAAACAAATGTAAATTAGCATAACATACCAAGCTAAACTAAACTGATTTAAACAAGGATTAAACTGGTTTAAGTGAATCTAAATTAAGGGTAATGAGCTAGTTTAACTAGGTCAATTTTAAATCTATTGAGGTGCACAAGAGGACTATGTGTGAGCTTACACAAACACCTGTCAGCACTATGCCTGGCCTTAGTGCCTCACTTTCATGAGCACTAAATTCACACACAAAATAATTTTAAGAGACATTTATATGAGACTGAAGACTGTCTAAATATGTAAAGTATCAAGGGGACCAATGCCATATCTTTCATTCATGTGATCATCCAGGGACAGTTTGCCTGAATAGAGTAGAAGAACCAGGTCCAAGATTTGTTTATTATGCCTCTCCTACCAAATTCTTTCAATTAACAATGAAGATTATTGAAACTAAGTGAGAAATCAAAACATATTTACTTCTCCCTCTCAATATAGTATACACTACAGAGTGACAGATTAAAAATGAGAATTGCAAGACTGATCTAATGGAATATTTGAATTTAAATATTACCAATATAGATGTTCCCTTAAAGAAGTTGTTATAACTTTAGGGGGCAGGGATAGCTCAGTGGTTTGAGCATCGGCCTGCTAAACCCAGGGTTGTGAGTTCAATCCTTGAGGGGGCCACTTAGGGATCTGGGGCAAAATCAGTACTTGGTCCTGCTAGTGAAGGCAGGGGGCTGGACTCGATGACCCTTCAGGGTCCCTTCCAGCTCTATGAGATAGGTATATCTCCATTTAAAAAAACTAATCTTCCTTTGTACTATTATCCTTTTCCTATCATCCATATGAAGTGGGGCATTTCTGAGTGCTCATTGACTGCAAAGTCAGGTCCTGGTTAGCAAGAATAATCTATTGCAGAGCAAAGTTTATTGAACATTTTTGTTGTTCAAAGTTGCTGTATTTTGTTTCCAGGCTCTTCAAGGAGTACAGGGGAAAATGCCATCTAACCTTCGTCTTGCTTTAGCTAGCAGAAGGAAAAAAAGAGATTGATTTAACAACTTTCTATTTATGCATTTAACTTATAAATAACAACCACCTTTTCCTTTCTTTTGTTGCTTCATAATTAATCATTTTAATAAAACTTATTTAGACAAAAGCCACAAGTGTGATTGGCCACAGCTGAAATTTAGAAGAAAAAGCTATTGAACATTGTGCACTGGACCCAATTGAAATCAGGCCAATAGTTTTGATAATTTCTAGGTCCCTGGTTCAACTCTGGGCTAGATCACAATAGCGATAGGAAGTCTATCATCTGATTTCTGGTTGGTGGCCCACCTAAATGAGCTGGCATCTTGGCTCATTTCCTAGCAGACAGATGTCTGCATCTCAAGAGTTATCATAGTTAACATCAGAGGGCAGTGTATGGGTACATCTACACTGCATATGAAAATATGATTGCAGTATGGGTAGGCATGTCTATGCTAGCTTTAATCCAGCTACTGCAGGTAACCAGTGAAGATGTGGCAGCATAGACCCCAATGTGAGCCAGTAACCTGAGTCCATACCCAGAGTTTCCAGCGAGCTTTTACTGAGGTGGCTAGCCTATGCTGCCGTGTTCTCACTACTGCTGGTACCTGTGCAATCTAGATTAAAACTAGCTCAGATAGACAGGAGGCGGCTGTGTTATGTTGGTAGCCAGCAGCAGCCTGGAGGTATTAGCTGCCTTTTGACACTGCAGGCACGAAGGAACAAGCTGCTTCCAGCCACAGGAAGGGGTGGGAGGAAGAGAAGAGATGAGCACTGCAAAGACGTGGGCCAGGTCATCTTCACAGCTGAGGATGTGAGGGAGATTCCGAAACCTGAGCCATTCTTTTTAGGTGAAAAATCTGAGGAACTGTCCCAGATTGAGGTGTCATTAGAGGAGACTTTGGAACAAATTGATAAACTAAACAGTAATAAATCACCAGAACCAGATGGTATTCACCCAAGAGTTCTGAAGGAACTCAAATGTGAAATTGCAGAACTACTAACTGTAGTCTGTAACCTATCGTTTAAATTAGCTATCCTCCACTCATTTGGAACAGAAGCTGATGTGACACCAATTTTATAAAAGGGCTCCAGAGGTGATTCTGGCAATTACAGACCGGTAAGCCTGACTTCAGTACCAGGCAAACTGGTTGAAACTATAGTGAAGAACAAAATTGTCAGACACATAGATGAACATAATTTGTTGGGGAAGAGTCAACATGGTTTTTGTAAAGGGAAATCATGCCTCACCAATCTGCTAGAATTCTTTGAGGGGATCAACAAGCATGTAGACAAGGGGGATCCAGTGGATATAGTGTACTTAGATTTTCAGAAAGCCTTTGACAAGGTCCCTCACCAAAGCCTCTTAAGCAAAATAAGCTGTCATGGGATAAGAGGGAAGGTCCTCTCATGGATTGGTAACTGGTTAAAAGATAGGAAACAAAAGGGTAGGAATAAATGGTCAGTTTTCAGAATGGAGAGACGTAAATAGTGGTGTTCCCCAGAGGTCTGTACTGGGACCAGTCCTATTCAACATATTCATAAATGATCTGAAAAAAGGGGTAAATAGTGAGGTGGCAAAATTTGCAGATGATACAAAACTACTCAAAATAGTTAAGTCCCAGGCACACTACGAAGAACTACAAAAGAGCTCTCAAAACTGGGTGACTGGGTAAGAAAAGGGCAGATGAAATTCAATGTTGATAAATGCAAAGTAATGCACATTGGAAAACATAATCCCAACTATAGCTATAAAATGATGGGGTCAGAATTAGCTGTTACCACTCAAGAAAGAAATCTTGGAGTCATTGTGGATAGTTCTCTGAAAACATCCATTCAATGTGCAGCGGCAGTCAAAAAAGCGAACAGAATGTTGGGAATCATTGAGAAAGGGATAGATAATTAGACAGAAAACATATTGCCTCTATATAAATCCATGGTACGCCCACATCTTGAATGCAGATGTGGTTGCCCCATCTCAAACTCTGAATATTGGAATTGGAAATGGTTCAGAAAAGGGCAGCAAAAATGATTAGGGGTATGGAATGGCTTCCGTATGAGGAGAGATTAATAAGACTGGGACTTTTCAGCCTTTCAGCTAAGGGGGGGATATGATTGAGGTCTATAAAATCATGACTGGTGTGGAGAAAGTAAAAAAGGAAGTGTTATTTACGCCTTCTCATAACACAAGAACTAGGAGTCACCAAATGAAATTAATAGGCAGCAGGTTTAAAACAAAAGGAAGTATTTCTTGACACAACCCACAGTCAACCTGTGGAACTCTTTGCCAGAGGATGTTGTGAAGGCCAAGACTATAACGGGGTTCAAAAAAGAACTAGATAAATTCATGGAGGATAGGTCCATCTATGGCTATTAGCCAGGATGAGCAGGGACATTGTCCCTACCCTCTGTTTGCCAGAAGCTGGGAATGAGCGACAGGGAATGGATTGCTTGATGATTACTGGTTCTGTTCATTCCCTCCGGGGCACCTGGCATTGGCCACTGTCGGAAGACAGAATACTGGGCTAGATGGACCTTTGGTCTGACCCGGTATGGCCATTCCTATGTTCTTATCCCTCTCCCTCCCCCTCCCCCCCCCCCCCCCCCCCCCCCCCCCCCC